>OZ024873.1:10884947-12084947 GCA_964017185.1 Rugalucina vietnamica
CCAAACCAATATGCCCCCTCAATTTCTTCGAAGTTGGGGGCATAATAAAACTGTAGGAGGAGTTTCGCACACAAGGTACCCTTTGTCTATTCACTTTCGTTATCAAAATGCCCGAAAAATGACTAAGTTCAAATTGCAAAAAAAGTGTCAAAAATTAATCTGAGGATTATATCCAAACCACATGCACATCTTCAAAGCATGATGAAGACATCTGTAAAGTTTCAAAAGAATTGGAATAAAACTGTAGGTAGAGTTGCGCACACAAGGTACCCACTGTCTATTCACTTTCATTATCAAAATGCCCGAAAAATGACCAAGTTCAAATTGCGAAAAAAGTGTCAAAAATTAATCTGAGGATTATATCCAAACCACATGCACATCTTCAAAGCATGATGAAGACATCTGTAAAGTTTCAAAAGAATCGGAATAAAACTGTAGGAGGAGTTGCGCACACAAGGTACATACTCCTATAGGGGGACGGAAGGACGGACGGAAGGACGGACGGAAGGACGGACCGAAGGACGGAAAGCCAAAAACTATGTCCCTCCGCTTTTCTTCGAAAAGGCGGGGGACAATAAACTTAAAACTTAATACCATCCTAAAGGGCGTGACTTCCTGAATAACAAATCAATCATTTTTCTTAGAAAGATGAAGTAAAAATGTGCAAACATGCATGTTTTTGAAAACACCAAAATTTGGGATGCAGCAAAAAGTCCACATCTTCTTTTCTGGGCTTCCCAGCCAGAATTTGTTTCACATCCTCACTCGAGATACTAAAGCAATCATTTAAAGCAAAAAACTAAAAATTAATTTTTTGGACAAAAACACTATTTTGACAAAAATAACGAATTTTGAGATTTTGTTTAAATTCTCAGATAAAGCTTAATATCTCATCTCTCCAATAAAATGGGTGTTTTTTTCCTTCAAACACAGCATGCATCGCCCCTTAATGTTTGACTGGAGGTACTGCTTTTCAACCCATCCAAATTCAGACTTTTAGAAAGCTGCATATCAAAAGCATACCATGCAACATCTTTGACATGAGATCGCATTTAACAGAAAGAAAACAGGTGGCAGGTTTTGTCGCAAATAATGTTGTTGTCGTTTGTAGGCTTCACTACGTTAACACCTTAAAACAGGAGCTTAATGGTACCAGGGCTTATCTGGAGACAGATACTGATAAGGTGTCTGTAGTTAATGCCCACTTAAACGATTCACCTGTTATGTTTTCTGTTTGTGTCAATGAAGGCCAAGACAAACATCCTACGATGTATTGGTTACCTAAGCTTCACAAAAGACCATACAAAGCTAGATTTATTACCACTGAACTTTCTACAGTAAATTATTAACTTCCTGTCTTACTGCTATCAAATCTCATGTTATAAGATACTGTGAGACAGTGTATAAAACTTCAAATAAAAATTGGTTTTGGTCAATAAAAAATTCTGGTGAGGTGCTCAGTAAATTGAAGTGTAGAGGGTTCCGTGCGACAAGCTTGTCCTCATATGATTTTTCTACTCTGTATACAACATTACCACATAATCTAATTAAAGAAAAACTTCTGGATTTGATAGAGTGGACCTTCAAAAGGGCATTAAAAAACTATGGTTCACTTTATTTGGCATGTAATGTCAGAAAGGCTTTTTTCACTTCCTCTGACCGAAGTCGGTATACACTTTGGTCATGTGTGTGCGACGCCTTATCCTATCTCCTTGATAATATTTATATTAGATTTGGGACCAAGTTATACAGACAAATTGTAAGAATCCCGATGGGTACAAATTGCGCACCTCTCGTAGCTTATTTATTTTTTATACTGCTACGAAAGAGATTTCATGGATTCTCTTAACCATGATAATCAAGCTGATGTTATCGAGGCTTTTAATTCCACATCTAGGTACCTCGATGACCTTTTTGAACATTGACAACCCTTATTTTGAAGGTATGGTCAATCAAATTTATCCACCTGAACTTCAGTTGAACAAAGCTAATATCTCAGATACCGAAGCCCCCTTTTTAGATCTACATATTTCTGTTGCAAATGGATTTGTTTCTTCTAAAATTTATGATAAGCGCGATGACTTTGATTTTGATATAGTAAATTTTCCTTTTTTGGATGGTGACGTTCCTCGTCGTGCTTCTTATGGTGTATACATTTCGCAACTTATTAGGTTTGCTAGAGTCTGCAATCATGTTACAGACTTCAACGCTCGAAATAAATGTTTAACGGCAAAACTTCTCCAACAGGGCTATCGGTATCAAAAGCTTCGAAAAACCTTTTCTAAATTTTATCGTAGACACTATGAATTGATTTCCAAATATAATGTTGGGTTAAAGACGCTTTTAAGTGAGGGCCTTTCGGAACCTGAATTTTATGGTGACTTGGTTTACAAATTTAAGAAACTTAAAGGAATAAATGATTTTTCTTATCAATTCAGAAAAATCATAACACGTTACAGAAGTATAGGTTATAACTTGAATGTGATGCGACAGATCGCATGCTTAGTTTTTAACCCAATCATGGTTGATAACTGTGCTGCCTTCTTTAATTGCACGCCGGTGGGTCGGGCGTCAGACTCTATGATGGCCCCGACTTAAACCTATTCATTTTAGTTGGTTGGGGCCGGAGCTTCTTGTCTGTTGCTTGGCCCACCGGGGTCCAACTAGTGTTTTTCCTTTGCTCCAGAATTAGTAGGTTATTCGGCGCCCAGGGATCTCCACCGTCGGGCAGCTTACTCAATCTGTGAGTCCTGGTTTTTGATTCATCTGGATGTTTATCATGATTTATTTGTTTGTTCTTGATGATTCATTGACTAGTTAGAGATTCACCACGAGGACCGAAGAACTAACTAAATGTTATGAACCACTGCAGAAGCTGAGGGTGAGGTTAGGTACCTGTAAAACCTGTTTAAGCCCGCCAGTAACTTTGTGTTACTGATCGTTCCAAGTCGATACTTCTGTGGTGGTTCTTTTTGTTTTATGTCTTGGTGTTTAAAATATTTTTGTGCTGTTGGCGCCTTATGTATGTTTTCATATTTTTAGTTAAGTTAAGGTAACTGAGTGGCCACCTATTGGGAAAATAGCTGCTCATTCGGCTTACGATATGTTTCATGGTATAAGTACCTGATTGTGAATTTGGTTTTTTCCCACCTCGGTTTTTGGAGTGGGAATCTTTTTCTGATTGCGCCTTTTCCTGATTTTTGCCCACTTGTACCTTTTGGTGTCAAAACATCTCATAGTGATCAAAAATTGAAATGAATTTTGATTTTACACATTTTCTCTTATATTATTTTTTTTTCTCCTCAAAAATTGCATTTTTGTCAAAAATGGATTTTTAACTGAAATGGCCTGTTACAGGTAATGAGAAATTAACATGGGAGTTTGCCCACCCATGGAATTTTATGAAATTATGTGCATTATTTGTCTTGGTTATGACTGCTATAAAATGGTGTATTCCCTTGTAAATTCAATTCAATTCGCAAATTATGACGTAAAATATGACGTCACTAGCATATCTGAGGGTACCCCAATTTAAACAATTCTATAGTGATCAACGATCCATGAAGCAAATGTTGAAATCTTTCCAGAATTAAAGAAGTCAAAGGTAAGTTTGCTGATACTATAAATGACTTTGTTAGTATCAAGATAGTGGCACAGCAGTCATTTTTATGCACATGTAACCCCAATTTTCACCTGCTTATTTTAAAAGAAGTAGAGTTTGAATGTACAATTTTCTGCGTTCCATTCTTTGTCAAGACACCATTTTAATATAAAAACTGCCCACATATGTTAGGAATATATTCATGAAATTTCCTGAAAATCGTTGACCGGTAACATGGTGTTTTTGTTACATTCGCTACACATATCCCTTATTCATCAAAATGTGAACTTGTTCACTAATAATTACAAACGAATATTTAATAAATGATTAATGACCATAGGATTTTTCCTAAAGGCTTATTATAAGCAATTTATATTATTAAAGCATACTTTTAATGAAACCCAACACCAAGACCTTATACCCTGTCACATAAGTTACGGTTTGGACAGACTGAAAAGAATTTAAAGATTTCAATAAAGATTTGTGTTTAAAATATCACATTAGTATAACTGTATGGTTTTAAATGCAATATTATTGATCTTTCCGAATTCAGAAATTGTCTCTGTGTAACCTTTCAATTTGTTACATGCGTTACAACTAGCACAAGCATGTACAATGAACAATTTTCATATGATGCGATCTTTAAAAGTTGAACTTTTTCTTCTTATTTTAAATGGATGTTACATGTAACTAGTTAATACACATGCTGAATCACGGGGTTGCCCATTTGCATACATTGTATTCTTATTTAATAAGAATGTTACAAAAATCACAAATTAAGAATTCACATTTCATTGAACATCCCAATACATGTATAATGATATTAATCTCAAGAAAAGATTATAAGCTTATTACTCAATCTGTTTTTCTGACATTTATTCATTATTCGATGATTTATTTTGATGCAAACCCTACCTTAATACTTTTGCAGGATTGTGTAACGGATTAGAACACATAATATGCAATATTAATGTTTGTATTTGTATGAAAGGAAAATCATATTTGTATGAAAGGAAAATCATTGTCGACAAGATGTTTGTCATGATAAGACAGAATATACTTTACTAAATTTATTTTTGCCGAGAACATATTAACTTAAATATTCAGTTTTGAAGGATGTAATCTATGTAACAAACAATATAGGTTTAAACGGCTGAATAAGATCCAAAGGAATGATTTGTGGTTATTTTGCAAGCATTTATGTGGGTAACATATGTAATGCAGTGATGTTGCATTTGACTGAAGGCTAAATGTTTAAAATACTTATGGCATATGACTTTACAGAATTTATTGTCCGTTTTAATCTCGTGTAAAGATCAAAATCATATCGTGTGTTGAAAATCAAAGTTGTAAAATTTGGGTACAGAAAGGGATATAAGAGGTACTCTAGCTTTCCTTCTAAAAACTTTAAACATGGAATTGGTATGTTAAAGCAACATACAGTGAGCGTAAGAAATATTAATATCAGATTCCGTTTATCACTACACAAGTCCACATGGATCTCCCAGTCCCACTCCTATATAAGAAACATCTGATTATCAGTTAAACAAAGTTAAACATCCTCTATTATTTCCTCATTAGAATAATTCAGAGCTTTTAGAATTGGTTCAACTGAAGGCAAACTTTAAGCCATTTGGTCTCACTGTTATTCTAGAATTACTCTATATCATTCTAAACCTAAAGAAAACAGTCATATGTGAAAAACAGATGGTAGAAGACCATCATGAATAACATCTTTTTGGCAAATGTAAGCAATGACCAGGAGCTGCTGCAATTACAACCAAGGTTCCACCTAAAATCCCATGTGGAAAGGTACAAGTAGGCAAAGATCAGGAAAAGGCGCAATCAGAAAGAGATTCCCACTCCAAAAACCGAGGTGGGAAAAAAACAAACTAACAATCAGGCACTTATACCATGAAACATATCGTAAGCCGAATGAGCAGCTATTTTCCCAATAGGTGACCACTCAGTTACCTTAACTTAATTAGAAATATAAAAACATACATAAGGCGCCAACAGCACAAAAAAAAAACAACAAAAAAAATAATAATAAAAAAAAATAACAAATAGATACTTGTACAAAGAGAATGTAGTGTTTGCCAAGAGAACAGCTATTTTCCAACAGGTGGCTACCCAGTTACATGGACGTTACTAAATATATGCCATTCAGGATTGTCTTACCACATTGTGTGCCAGAAATGTGCATTATGATCATAATTCAAAACGTTTGTGTGATGTTGTGGGGAAATTTCAACACTTTGTTAAAATTATGAAAAGGGACCTACATGTTTATAATGTAAAAAAATGACAATGTTACCGGTTTTAAATTATATTGAATTTTTGCTCATATCAAGAGGATATACATTGCAAGTTTTTATGCAAATATGATATCTTTACAAAGACTGGAACATATTTATCTTTGAAGTTCAATTTTGGAAAATTTGTAAATTTTAGAGAAAAAAAATGAGGATTTTTATGATTATTCAATCAGGAAATCAATATTATACTTCTGTAAAATGTTTTTATCGTATAAGTATAATGCCTGGGATGTTCTCGCGCCAATTTACATGACAAATCTTAGAAAATGCTAAAACTTAACATTTAGGACACACAAAGAAGAGGGTAGGTATCATGTCATTGTGGGAGTGAGCCAGGGTTGCCTCCTGGGTCCTATAATTAATTTTTAATTCAATATATATATTTTCATAGCTCATATATGATAACTTATTTATGTGTAAAATTTAAAGATAATCCTAGCGTGGGCAGATCTGTAACACCCCCAAATTTGAAGATTTTTCAAAATTCTTTCTAGGCTTAATCATTGGTTTGGAGCTTTTGTATGTAAATTTGGAAACAAAAATGTGTTCTTAAATCTGTGGCATTTTTGTTGATTTTTTTCGATTTTCCAATTTTCAGCATTTACAGAAAATGGGAATTTTCATTTTTTTTTCGAAAATCGTTTCCGCAACATTTTTGGTCTTATCACACACAGTATCAAACTCTTTCTGACTGTGCAAATTCAAAAAGCTAGGTTTAAAATTTATTAGTCAAAATGTCACTTAAAAATATGAAAAAATCTAAATGGTGCAAAACTTGTTTTGAGAGTATATATACTGTACATGTAGCTGAGTGTCTACGTATTTGCAAGTTCGTCAAACGTCCTCTAGATACTCAGAAAACGACTGAAAAGTTATACTTAAAAGAAATTAAGATACGCAGCACACACAAATTCAACACTAACGTATCTATATGACATTCTGATAAAATCTATTTCAGAAATCCCTTACAGTCTGTTTGTGACATACGATAAAATGAGAATACGTCATTTTATTAATAAAATTAATATCAAACGTCACAAACCTTGACGAAAGCGAATAGTGGCATAAACGTCAGGGAGAAGGTGTAAAAAAGAATATTGTACATGTTTGATAATCTGACGTCGACTTGATAATGTGCAATAAAGAGTGGTGTCATTGCATACTTGGGTGCAATCCCATGTTGCGTTAAAACTGGTAAACAGAATGAAAAAGAATAAAAAAAAATCACAATAATCAATAATGAGCAATTAACGTCATTTAGATTATTCGATGTGGGCATTTTGTGCTTACATGGTATATATCGAACCGAGGGACGGCATTACATACCTTTCAAACAACAATGTCGTCACAGGTACCGTAGAAATGAAGAAACTAGCGTTTGTTTCGGCAATGACGTTGTTGACGCCAACCGTCCCAAATCATAACCTAATGATATCAGCGATGGATGGTTGCATCTGCAATCACTTAAAATTAAAATGTTTGGAAACAATAAAATTGATGTTAAATCAAGTTTAACTTTTATTGATAATGTTTGTTTCCAGGGTGTGCTACGGTGGATCGGTGAGCTTATGTGCACGCTATCAAGCAAAGGTAACCTATACAATGGCTTTATCTGCTGTAATTTGACGTTGAGATACGTCTTGCATTGTAAAAAGATCAGTTACACCACATGCTTGCATTACAAAGCCAGTCTACAATAACCCAATGCGTTTGTTGCGTTTCTTTGTTCCTTAAGTATATATATTTGTCTTTTCGCGCGGAACTGTTTTCCTCAGATATAGTGTATACTGTAACTAAGACAACCCGGAAACTAACCCCAACTTATTTCAAAAGGACATACTAGATACAGTGTACGCATTTGGAACTAATCGGCACAGAAACGAACGTCTTTGTTATTCAAAGTTGTACGAAGGTATACCGACCTGTACCGTTGATACATGCTTTTGTGGCATAATTCAAGTAAATTAGAGTTAACAACTATCTGCCAGAACAGATTTAGAGCAATTAAAATTCCGATGATCAAGGATATCATGGAATCAAAAAACAAACGACTGAAACGTGGTGTTGCAATGGGCAGACTGAAATTCATAACTATGCACAACATGCGTCGGATCTAACATGAACCCATGGAATTTAATTGAGCCGCGACGCGAGAAAACCGGTCTTCGGGGTTTCCGACCAGGTCCGACACAAATCGGCCTGTACAGTTACAGAAGCAGGCTAGAAGCTTGAAATTTCGGATTTAAGAAGAAGAGGAATTGTACTATCCGTGTAGCGAAAACAAAGGCGCTGATCAGCTTCGCGGTTACCGCGAAGCTGATCTGCGCCTTTGTTTTCGCCTAGGCAAACATCCGGTTTTTCGAGTGAATAGCTCTTTGGTATCTCTTAAAATAGGAATGCAAAAAAAAAAAAAAAAAAAAAAAAAAAAAGAAAGCTAGACAAATGAAAGATCATCTTCTATCAAATATAATAACGTGCGATCGTACATTGTACAAAAGAGTATCTAACTGAACTAAGAAGCGTTCTCATTAAAATTCCACTATAGAAAAACATTTGTTCCACATTTTGGTCGGCACGAATTAACTTGAAATAGATTTAAACATCTTCTTATCTCAATAAAACACGATGGGGATCAAGAGCAGTGCTTATTGCTATGCCATGAGAGCTTCTGATTATTATGGCTTGTGAATATTAAGAAAAGGTAATGCCATTTGCAAATACCGTACATGCCGAGACGAGTTAACTTATTTAGAAAATCGTGTAGCGATGAGAAACGCATTTTGTAACAGTTTAAACATGTAACAGTTTAAGTTGATATGCCTGTAGAATCTACATGAAACATGAAACTAGTAACAAAATGATATTGGCGCTAATTTAGATTATGGGTTGTATTCGTACGGACAAACATAAGATAAATCATATCAATATTGGAACTAGAATACGAGTAGGCCTACTATTGCAAAATGGCTGCAAGTGTATTAGCAGAATAAGTATGGGTTAACTCAAAAAGCTTTGAATTACATGCATAGTGGTTTGTTTTTCAGCATATTCGTGTCCAGCTAGGGCGTTGGACAAAATCCGACGTTGATAGGACTGAACAGACTGTTATTTTTGCTCTTTCACTAGCGTTTTCTTTTCACAGGATGGTGACAAATTGTATTTTTTCCCAATGGTTTTGGATAGAATGTCTCTGATCAACTAAGGACAGATAAGCGCAGTATCTAGCAAACCAACGACACGCGCTATTTTACTGCTAGTCGCTTCATCTTACAAATTCAGCTTCGTCTGCTGTTGGAAATTCGCCTCTTCCCAACAAATAAATCTAAACTGTATCAAGGAGTCTTGTAAATTCAATATTAATCATATAAAATATGGTTAGAAGTTAACTTGTTAGCATTTGGATGGCAGCCTATTGCTTTATAAGGTACGGCTATTTGACCATCGCCATTTTATCATCAGGAAAACATGTCCGTGTAATGTATACCCCCTTGAATCCCACTTTTATATAGCAAAACTGGGGTATGCAGGGGTATACCTATTTTTCTTATTTTTGCTCCAAAACATAGATTGTGGGTACTCGTTAGAACCGCCTCGACGAGGCGGTTCTAACGTGTACACACAATCTATGTTTTGAGCAAAAATAAGAAAAATATCAATTTTTTTTTAGCTGAAAATTTTCAATTTTTAAAGCTAAACTAACTTCTGTTATGCATGGCCGTGTTTTCGTATTGTAGTTCTAACTACTTTAATAAATGAGTTCTCTGTGAACTGTTCATGCATAAATGGGTATCAAACATTCTCAACTACATTTTTAAATTGTTATAATTCAAATTCTCCAAAATACAAGAGATGATGTACTATGTTAATGTTCTTATAATCATTGTAAGATCTCAAGCAAAGCAATTTTATCTCAAAATTATCAACGAAAAACTGCAAAGGCTTCTGAGTCTTATGCATAACATATACTGACCTGGCGTGTGCATAAAATTCCGAGAAATATCAAGACTCCACCAGTCTAAATTATTGAAACTTTCAATTCAAATCGAAATGTCTAATGTGACAATTGGTATCAATAGTTCACTGTGAATGCCACTTTTCAGCAAAATATATGCTCTTGCTCATCAGTTATTAGAAACTACAGTATCTACCACATCAAAGATTTCCGTGGAGAATTGCACAAAAACACTCAATACCTGTTGGTTGTTTTTAATGGTACGTTTCATTCAGCAAGTGCTTAAAAGTGCCGAAAATGATACACACAGGAATTATGTTAGCACTTCAAACTGTGATAATGAGTATTTAACTCTTTTATCCTGTTACAAATAAACAGAAAAAAAGAATATAGACAGATAATAGGTGTACTACTGAAGTAATGATGAGGCGTTTTTGCAAAAGTGCTATGCTGCAAAATTATAGCCATTCATAAAATAAAAGTGCTTAACTTATGCTAGCAACAAAACATGAGAAGAGGCGAAAATTCTCCTGTGTCGTCCACTTTCAAGCATGCGGTTCATTCTGGCTATTCGGGGCATTCGTTGATTGCGTATACGGGTTTTATTTAAAGATATGGAAGACGGTGAGACTTAGATTATGACATGAAATGGCTTATTTGTAGGCTTATATGCAGCATACTTGATGAACAGTGAAAAGAAACTTGATCACCTGTTCTAATGTATTACTAAACTTTCAGTTGCGTAGCCTTCTGTGTCATGTAAACTAGTCTTAAAATTGTAAAATAGTACAATTTATCTGTAGCTGATATTTATTAATTGAATAATACTTGTATATATACTGGTCAAAATAAGTTAGGGATCAAACATTTAAGGATCCATTTTTGGGCCAATCGATAATTAATCTATTTTACATTTATATGGTGGAGTAGCAGTTTTATCGCACTTTCATATGCCACCAATTTTGAAACTGTGCATCATCTGACTTAAGCACAGCTGATCTTTAAAGCACACTACCCTAAAAACCAAAGTGATAAAAAGTCCATTATAACTGATTCCACACAAAAAAATCAATTTTGCCTATTCATAAAAAAATGCGAATTTGCATGAAAGACATCAAGATTCATCATTTCTAAGGTCTGCCAGCTAAAAAAGATTGGACATTTCTAGCCATTTTAAAAAGTTATGCGCAAACAAACTTACACACCATCAATTCTCTATTGGAATTTCATACCACTTTCATTTTAAGGGGAGTCTTACTTAAAGCCTGGTCTTGTTGAATGCAAAGACTACTGTTTCGATCCTCAAGTGTACAAAGCTTACAAAATGGATTACCTTGATGATAGAAATGATTCATTTTACTAGCTCTTCGAAATCTTGTAGAAATTGCGCGTTAAAAGTTTGATCCCTAACTTTATTTGTCAAGTATATTACAAGAGTAAGTTGAAATCCACGGCATAGTGTCAATCATGCAATACGACAATTAAAGCTTTCCCGATAGGCTATCCTTGCATTAAGAAAACTTGTCATTTTTCCAGAAGAAAAAAATGAAATTTTCATTGTTAAAATTTTGATTTTTTTAATAGTTTCCAAAACATACATTGTGGGTACAATCGCCGAGGCGGTTCTAACGAGTACCCACAATGTTTGTTTTGGATCAAAATTAAGAAAATTAGTTTTTTCCCGGCAAACTCCAGTAAAAGTGGGGTATATATATATATATATATATATATATATATATATATATATATATATATATATATATATATATATATATATATATATATAGGGGGATTAAACCATTAACAGTGCAAGAATAAATCGAACTAAGCGCGCTTTCGGCTTTCGCCTTCTTCAGAGTCAATATGTATTTACAGGTAAAAACTGGAAAAAATGAAAATAGGTAAATAAACAAAATAAATAAAAAAACAATGCAAAAATACATAAATACACAAAAATCACATGAAATGTGACAAAGTTGACACCACTGTGTGTTCGGCAGTGGGTAAACGACTTAAAATTAATTCATGAACGCCCTTTGAAAGGGCCCAGTATCTGCTAAAAATGGCGACAAAAATTGCGCGTCACTTTACTACATAAGGCCAGTTTGTAGCGGTGTGTTTAATTTGCTCGGTAATTGTGTATTAGCTATGTAAGTTAAACATTGGGGAACCAGGGCTGGAGGCAACCAGATAAAAATCAAGGTAATAAGCACAAAATAGAGTCAAACAGAGTACTTTCCATGAATGCAAATCATCCCAGAACTGCTCACGGACGGTGCTTGGAAGGAGAGACGGCGAAAATGGCCATCCTCGATTTTTGAAATATAGAAATTTAGATAAAAATTGCCTTTGTGCTCAATTGGCGAACATTTGATTTATTGAAGTTTGAAGAATTTAGATGAAAATCACATTTATGTGGTCAGAAGAGGAGGCGAACACACCGCTACAAGCAAGAAAAGGGGGATGCGAAAACCATGTTTTATGCAGAGAGACGAGACAGATATACGTATGTAGCTGAAATGGCCCATAGGTTGACACACTGCTACAGAATGCATAACTGGTAAGCTGTGGGGACCCAGGAAAACTGGGGAACCCAGAAAAACGAGTAGGATAAAGCAATTACTGCTACAAAACGAGAACAGATGCCAGTCTGCATATCACTGAAATGTGTGTGAAACTGTAACTTGTGGAGGGAGCCCAGGAGAAATGGTAAGCTGTAGGAACCCAGGAAAACTGGTATATTGGGTGAACCCAGGAATGCCGGTAAACTGGGAGAACCCAGGAAAACTGGTAAGATGAACGAATCATTGCTACAAACCGAGAACAGATGACGGTCTGCATGTCAACTTGTCTGGGGAACCCCGGGAGAACTGGTAAATTGGGGAAAAAAACTGGAAACCCAGGAAAACTGGTTGTATGAAGGAAACTAAAATGTGTGTGGAACTGCAACTTGTCGGAGGAACCAAGAAGCACTGGTGAGCTGGGGGTGCCCAGGAGAACCGGTGAACTTGGGGAACCCAGGAAAACTAGTAAACTTTGAAAACCCAGGAAAACTGGTTAGGTGAAGGAAACACTGCTATAAAACGAGAACAGATGACGGCCTGCATGTCATTGGAATGTGTGTGTAATTCCAGCTTGTTGGGGAAACAAACAGGGGGGACTGGCAAACTGAGAGAACCCAGGGAAACTGGTCAAATGAAGGAAACCATAATGGCTGGTCAACTGAAGAGAATTTGGACTAATCTCCTTTGTTGATGCCGCTTGGATTCAGTGTGTTGAGACGGCGTATCCAGTAGCTCTCACGCTGTTTTCTGGTCTTGTCCGTCCAACCCGAATTGTGGTCCAAGCAACAAACAGAGGCATGACTCAAGAAGTCATGCCCTGGCAACCGGAAGTGCTCTGCAACTGGAGATCGTTCAAATCTCTTGTGTTTCCAGTCATCTCTGTGACCATTCATCCTCACGCTGAGTAGGCCCTTGGTTTCCCCAACATACTGTTTTCCACACTCTCCACACGATATCAGGTAAACCACATTCATTGTTTTGCAGTCAGTACTCCCCCTCAGTCTTACTTTTGCCCCATTCGACGACTTGGCTATGTGGGACGGGGTTATCATGTCGCAGGTTCGACATCTTGGTCTGCCACAGGGCTTGCATTCGCCATGAGGCTCATCATCTATGGAATCTGGCTTCAGTCTCGCTCTCACAAGAAGGTCTCTTAGGCTTTTGGGCCTTCTGAAAGCCATAATTGGCTTTTGCGGAAAGACTGAGTTCAGATGGTCTGATGATTCGATGATGGGCCAATGCTTGTCAACGATATTCCTGACCTTAGGTAGGTCTGGGTGATAAGTTATGACGAATGGCAAGATGGCTTTGTCTTGGGTGGGTTTAGGCCTGTACGATAACAGACTTAGTCTGTCCATTTGCCTAACCCTTCCTATGGCTTGGTCGATGCTCTGCTTCTGATAACCTCGTTTACTGAGTTGATCAGAGAGTTCTTTCACTCGCAACTCAAAAGCCTCGTCGTCTGAGCAAATGCGTCTGATGCGTAGCGCAAGACTGTAAGGAATGTTCTGACTGCAATGGGGTGGATGGCAGCTTGATGGCAGGAGATACTGGTGTGAGTCTGTGGGCTTAGTGTAGAGGTCCACGACGACTCTGTCTCCTTCTAGGTGAGACGTGGTGTCTAGAAAGACATGTTTGTCGTTGGATACCTCTGCAGTGAACTTTATGGTTGGATGGAAGTTGTTTGCACCCGCGAGGAATTCTTCCAGTGTCTCTCTGCCGTGGGTCCACTTCATGTCTATATCGTCTATGAACCTGAGCCACGAGAATGGCTTCAAGCTCACAGACTGAAGGAGCTGTTTCTCAAGCCTACCCATAAAAATGTTGGCGTATGATGGTGCCATTTTCGTTCCCATGGCCGTCCCTTGAATTTGCAGGTAGTGTTTACCATTAAATTCAAAGTTATTGCATTTGAGGACGAGGGTGAGAAGTTTAATCAGAATATGTGTGGGCGGATCTTTGACTGTTCGTTTTTCCCAAACCTCTTCACACGCTTGTATACCGTCTTGGTGTGGTATGTTTGTATAGAGGGATGTGACATCCATCGACACAAGCAGTGTTTCGGGAGGAAGTGGGCCCATTGCTTCTTGCTTTCTCAGGAAATCTGTTGTATCCTGCAAGTAGGATGGTAAGTCCTGTACGTGGGGTTGAAGATGTAAGTCGACAAATTCTGATATCTTTTCTGTGGGGTGTCCATTGGCAGACACAATGGGACGGCCAGGGTTTCCAGCTTTGTGGATTTTGGGTAGGAGATAAAATCGTCCTGCTTTAGGTTCATCTACATTTAGATAGATGGCATTTTTTTCGCTGATGTGGTTCCCCGCTCTCAATTCACAGATTGCAGCAGAGACTTTCTGTGCAAATTCCATTGTGGGGTCGTGATCAAGAACCGTATAAAAGGTGGAATCATTCAGTTGCCTTTCGGCTTCTGAGACATAGTGATCCCTGTCCATGACAACCACAGCTGACCCTTTGTCTGCAGGCTTTATTATTACATCGTCTCTCTTTTGAAGATGGTACAGGGCACTGCGTTCGCAGGGTTTGAGGTTGTCATGTTTGGGTTTAGGAGGTTTATGTTTGTTGATGTCGGATTCCACACTCTTTATGAATGTCTCGAGATCACGACCTTGTCTTGGCGGTTGCCAGTCGCTCCTCTCGACAAAAAAAAAAGCTGGAATTACACACACATTCCAATGACATGCAGGCCGTCATCTGTTCTCGTTTTATAGCAGTGTTTCCTTCACCTAACCAGTTTTCCTGGGTTTTCAAAGTTTACTAGTTTTCCTGGGTTCCCCAAGTTCACCGGTTCTCCTGGGCACCCCCAGCTCACCAGTGCTTCTTGGTTCCTCCGACAAGTTGCAGTTCCACACACATTTTAGTTTCCTTCATACAACCAGTTTTCCTGGGTTTCCAGTTTTTTTCCCCAATTCACCAGTTCTCCCGGGGTTCCCCAGACAAGTTGACATGCAGACCGTCATCTGTTCTCGGTTTGTAGCAATGATTCTTTCATCTTACCAGTTTTCCTGGGTTCTCCCAGTTTACCGGCATTCCTGGGTTCACCCAATATACCAGTTTTCCTGGGTTCCTACAGCTTACCATTTCTCCTGGGCTCCCTCCACAAGTTACAGTTTCACACACATTTCAGTGATATGCAGACTGGCATCTGTTCTCGTTTTGTAGCAGTAATTGCTTTATCCTACTCGTTTTTCTGGGTTCCCCAGTTTTCCTGGGTCCCCACAGCTTACCAGTTATGCATTCTGTAGCAGTGTGTCAACCTATGGGCCATTTCAGCTACATACGTATATCTGTCTCGTCTCTCTGCATAAAACATGGTTTTCGCATCCCCCTTTTCTTGCTTGTAGCGGTGTGTTCGCCTCCTCTTCTGACCACATAAATGTGATTTTCATCTAAATTCTTCAAACTTCAATAAATCAAATGTTCGCCAATTGAGCACAAAGGCAATTTTTATCTAAATTTCTATATTTCAAAAATCGAGGATGGCCATTTTCGCCGTCTCTCCTTCCAAGCACCGTCCGTGAGCAGTTCTGGGATGATTTGCATTCATGGAAAGTACTCTGTTTGACTCTATTTTGTGCTTATTACCTTGATTTTTATCTGGTTGCCTCCAGCCCTGGTTCCCCAATGTTTAACTTACATAGCTAATACACAATTACCGAGCAAATTAAACACACCGCTACAAACTGGCCTTATGTAGTAAAGTGACGCGCAATTTTTGTCGCCATTTTTAGCAGATACTGGGCCCTTTCAAAGGGCGTTCATGAATTAATTTTAAGTCGTTTACCCACTGCCGAACACACAGTGGTGTCAACTTTGTCACATTTCATGTGATTTTTGTGTATTTATGTATTTTTGCATTGTTTTTTATTTATTTTGTTTATTTACCTATTTTCATTTTTTTCCAGTTTTTACCTGTAAATACATATTGACTCTGAAGAAGGCGAAAGCCGAAAGCGCGCTTAGTTCGATTTATTCTTGCACTGTTAATGGTTTAATCCCCCTATATACTTATTTCAATCATTTTCGAATCCTTTCTTAGGATCCAGTGCCACCGGGAAGATTTTTGTTTGATGTTTGTCCTATTTCTCCCAATATATATATATATATATATATATATATATATATATATATATATATATATATATATATATATATATATATATATATATATATATATATATATATATATATATATATATATATATATATATATAATTTTCTGCGGCTCAGAAATAGCCATTTACGCGATAAATCAACAGATCGTTATATTTGCCTACCTTAAAGGCATTGCACTGAAGAACCATGATGAACAATTAGGCATGTCTAGATAATCAGCAGTTTGTCTAACACAATTTTACAGGTGTCATGATTCCAATCTAACTACGCAGCCAAACCATACCTGTAGAATCGTTATAACCACCAGACAGCCCTGACATAATAATTTAGATTTTTTCATGTGATCATAATTTCAGACAGCTGTTTACCTAGACAGAGAACAGGTTCATCAAATACAATAATTTCCCGTGTCAGCGACTTTTCTTGCGGATATCCGAAGGTTTTAGCAGTTCCAAAATCTACCAATTGTCACCGCAGCTGACCCTGTTCTATGTGCGGTGTAACAGTGTTGATGGCAAAATAGTCTCATTCCACAGTAAAGAACGTGACCGTTGAAGCAACGTACATGTACATGCACACATAATCAAATATTGTTGTCAGAATTTGGCTGCTTTTGCATTTTACTTCGCATTCGTGCTTGTAAGAGGAAACATTCTGTTTTTCGGATTCCCTTTGAACATTGGGAAAAAGGTGCAAGTAAGCAATGATCAGGAAATGGCGCAATCAGAAAGAAATTCTCACTCCATAAACCGAGGGGTGGGAAAAAACTTTGGCCAAAATGACATTTACATGTAGGTTCTTATACCAAGAAAACATATCGTAAGCCATGTGAGCAGCTATTCCCCAATAGGCGGCCACGCAGTTACCCCAACTGAACTAAAAACATGAAAACGCACACAAGGCTCAAACAACACAAAAATTCGACCCCAAAACACAAAACAATTAGAACCACAACAGCAGTATCGCCTTGGAACGATCAGTATTATAAAATACTGGGGGCTTAACCCGGTTTTACAGGCGCCTAGCCTCTAAATCATTCACCGCAGTGGTTCAAAACATTTAGATATTTGTTCGGTCCTCGCAGTGAATCTCTAACTAGTCAATGAATCATCAAGGACAAACGAATAAATCATGATAATCACCCTGATGAATCAAAAACGAGGACTCTACAGACTAAGTAAGTTGCCTGACGATGGAGACCCCTGGGCGCCGAATAACTTACTGAAACAGGAGTTCCAGCTCTAAAGTTGGTTAAAATCAGATCATCTGACATCAGATCACTAGTCACGCAGGGGAATTCGGTACGCTCATTAATGCCTCAAAGAGTGTCTAAACACAATTACGTAACGTGATGGCATTAATGTATAGGAAGATTATACACTATACAATAGTTGCCCTTGAGTGAGGGCGACATGACAACTTGTTCACCAGAGGCAGGTGATATTGCCCGAGGGCAATATCACCTGTCGAGGGTGAACAAATCGTTATGTCACCCTCACTCAAGGGCAACGATTGTTTTATTATACCGAACCCTTTTGGAAAGAAATTAGCGACATACCACAGGACAAACACAAGTGCAACTGCACATTTAGTCGTATATGACGACAGAGGGTAATATGATCATGCAACATGACAGAATAGCACCCTCAACGTGCACTGTAAACAAACGCATGTGACTTCAAGTGCAGTTGCACGTTTTAGGCAGATATGACGTCAGAGGGTAATATGATCATGCGGCATGACAGAATAGCACCCTCCGCGTGACCTGCTCTCGGCCAATCAAAATCAACACTCAGCCAATGAATATTAATGAGGTATAATAATGCGAGATATATCTCTCCTCATCTGTTAACAAGTGGTATTCTTGGTATGAAGACGAATGTTTACCTGTCTCAACATTAAACACCATTGTAGCTAGTATTCTTATTTGCAAGCCACATTCTCAACTGATCCGACATATGAAACGCTACAAATTTTGTATTCTGTCCTTCCGAGAAATGTCTTCCTGGGATATAGTCCATTGCTTAGACAATCCTGAAACTATCACTTATTTATTTCTCATAGACATGATATAGACAATAAACAACCAACACATGAGCGTATATGGAAATACTCGGCCAAGATACATGTAACGACCACCTGCCGATAGAAATTCAAAGCAATTAAACTCAGATCAAGGGTATTACGAAATCAACAAAAGGATACAGAAAATGTTGAAACCCGGTATTGCGATGGGTTTGAAATTCACTTTTGATTGCCACATGCATCGGGTCTTACGTAACATCGTGGTGTTCCATTTTGATATATCGTATTGGTCCATTGCTTATGAAAAATCCATGCCAACAAACGCAAATGCTATCAATGCTCGTCGAGATTCGAGATCTAGTAAAAAGGAATCGAATAATGCGCGATGAGTACGAAAAAGTAACTTGAAGCTCTACCAATGGTGAACTCAGAAATTTTCTCATAAAACTTCTTCTAGCTAGACATTTGTGCTACATTTTACTCAGCACGAATTTCCTTGAAATAGATTTTAACATCTTTTGATCCGGGTAAGAGCAGTGCTTAAAAGATGCAATCTGAGATTCTGATGATTTTGTCTGGTGAATATGAAGAAAAAGAAATTGCACTTTTACATACGTTCTAGTCCGAGGCGACAAACTTATTTAGGAAATTGTTTAGAAATGAGAAAACGCACAATAAATAGATTACGTTGATTTACCTGTTTATATCAGACGTTAAGAAAGTCAATCGACGGTCTACATGAAACTTATAATTAAATTGGTATTGCCATTCTTTTAGAACAATGGAGGCATTTGTACTGACATACATAAGGAACTCAGTGCACTACTGAGTAATTGGAACAAACCATGCCAAGTGACTGCAAGTGCATTGCTCCGATTTAATTGCACTAAACGGCATATTCGTGTCTGGCTAAAGCTTCGGACACAGGTACAACTCGATTTTCATGGGTTTTAACAAACTTATTTGTTTTTCTACTTTCACAAAATATGAATGGTGTTTCTCGAAGCATTACGAAAACTTGCCCATGCAATATACAAAGAATTTTTTTCTGTTCAAAAATCGAAAATTTTCATCAGAAAAAATTTGATATTTTTCTTATTTTTGCTCAAAACATAGATTGTGGGTACACGTTAGAACCGCCTCGGCGAGGCGGTTCTAACGAGTACCCACAATCTATGTTTTGGAGCAAAAATAAGAAAAATAGGTATACCCCTGTATACCCCAGTTTTACTATATAAAAGTGGGGTTTGAGGGGGTATAATATTGCACGGACATGTTTTCCTGATGAACAGTGACCAATTAAACTTATTTTCAATGATTTCGCACAAAACGTCACTGATCTACCATGGCCAGATAATCGTAGTATTTATCCAAACTCACAAGCTATTTACAGCTTGTCACGTTATCTGAGTTTTGGGGTCTTGCGGAAGTACGACGTTGATGTCACAAAACCTGAATTAAAGTTGACATCACAAGACTGCATGCGACGTTAATTGGATTTTTGCATACCCAGTCACAAGTTTCAAATCCCCGTCTTATAAGGAAAATATTTTTTCTCATTAATCGTCAGCGCTATTAATTAAAGCTTTTGGACATAGGTTACAGTATAAACATAATAAAAATTGTAAAAATGTTAAAACCAAATTTCCGACTTTAACTCAACAAGACCAAAAATGTCAGATACTGTCACATATATGCGTTAAGACTTGGTAGTGCCTTACAAAGTAAGCTTCTTCCGCAGCCTTCAATTCGCTCATTTCCAACACAATTTTAAGTGTGTATCAAGGATTAGTTCGAATCCAGTATAAATCGTAAAAATGAGTTGAATCCAGTATCCATTACGAAAACATGCCCATGCAATATACATATTTCAGAAGATAAATGTTGATATTTTTCTTATTTTCTGCTTAAAACATAGATTGTGGGTACATGTTAGAACCGCGTCGCCACAATCTATGTTTTGGAGCAAAAATAAGAAAAATAGGTATACCCATGCATACCCCAGTTTTGCTATATAAAAGTGGGGTTTAAGGGGGTATACATTACACGGACATGTGTTCCTGATGCAATCGTATAAAACTAATATCCAAACTTAACTTGCTAGGATTTGGAAGACAGACTAACGCTTTATGAAATAGGATTGTTTGTGATGTATTGTGAACCATCGCTATGCTACGGTTCAAACTATTTTTGTTAACAAGTTTGCTGTAAGTTCTTCATGCACAAATGTGTATCAAAACACATTGAATTTCTCAATTGCAACTTTAAGTTGCCAAGGTTCAAATTCTTATTCCCCAAACTACAATAAGTGATGAACTCGTTTGTATTGCCTTTTCTGATATCATAATAATAATAATAATAATAATAATAATAATAATAATAATAATAATAATAATATGATCTGATCTGATACAATACATACCAATTACATGTATGTATCACACAAATTTACAAGAAGGCTTCTGAGTATTATACATAACATATACAGACCTGAAGTGTGAGTAGAATTCCGAGCAACAGCCAGACTACACCAGTCTAAAATATTGGAACATTCATTTAACTTCCAAAACGCCTAATGTGATAACTGTTACAAATAGATCACACTGACTATCACTTTTCAGCAAAACATATAATCATGGTGTTCACTTTGCAGAAACTACAGCATCCAACATGTCATTCTTTCTATTCCGTGCAGAATTGCACAAAAACAATATTTCAATACCTGTTGGCTGTTTTCAGTGTAACAGTTTCGTTTCTTTCAACAAGTGCTAAAACGAGACTCAAATGATACAGGATAAATCATCTACACAGGAATTATGTTAGCACTTCAAGCTGTGATAATGAGTATTTAACTCCATTATGTTGTTAAAGATAAACAGAAAAAAGAATATAGACAGATAATAGGTGTACTACTGAAGAAATGATGCTACGTTTTTGCAAAATAACTATGCTGCAAAAAACTTACTGGAGCCAATTCATAATACAAAGGAGCTTATTTTATACCATTAACGAGGAATGAGCAGAGGCCGAAGTCTCACCTGTGTCTTAGAACGGGCCTGTACAATTGGACGCTGCTACAAGCCGCTCATTCTGGCTACTCAGTCATTGATTGCGCATTATAGGAAAACTTATCGAAGTCGGTGAGTTTAATTATAACATGGAATGGCTTATTGTTGGCTTATCTAGTATACTTGATGAAGCAGTGAGATGAGACTTGATCACCTGTCCTGATTTATTACTAAATATTCGGTTGCGTAGGTTTTCTGTCTGAAAAATAGTCTTAAATTGTAAATTTGTAGTTGTAATTGTAAAACCCCAGGTAATTTCTGAATTAATGTCCAAACTTTCTTTTTGAATCAAAAACTTCCTTTTTCAATCAATATCAGTTCGCTCTTATTAGTGGTACCATAAATTTCGACTGCAAGTATAATTTTAAATTAATTCAATCTGTTTCGCTTACCTTTTCGTATGTCTTTTATAGTTTATCACGGTCAAAGTATTCCTTTGAATTTAATTTGTAGCCGCCTGATAGTCTTTGTTCCAATGCTGATGATCCATATTTGAAACATTCAGTGCCACCAAAGGAATTCACGGAAATTGTCTCCTCTGTGCGATAAATGCATGTACCTGAAACAAAGTAAACGAAGATAATACAAAAGGTCGGGGTATCACTGCTCAAGAATTACAGCAGAAAAATGAACATCGACGAGCCGTCAACCCTTTTTAGGGGTCATATACACAGCTTCATTCGGAGCATCGATAACAAACCTTTAATTTTAATGTAGATCATGTGACTGAATGCTTAGGGCACTTATCTATACTCTCTATTGTCATTCTCTGTTTCCTAAACGAACCCATATCTAACGATCAAATCACCGGTATAGAAATATATAAAAATGGGCGTTTTTGATTATTTTGCTTTTACATGTGGCTTGATTAAATGACTGTGTGGGTATACAGGCAATTAAAACATTTGCTTTTCAAATTTAAAGATGCTCATTAATGTACACAGTATGTGGTCTATCTACAAATATGTTGTTATTCCTTTTAAAGTGGTAAGCGTCCCATTGGTAAAAGTAAGTAAAACTTTTGTTTTATAATGATGTATTGGAATATTCTGAATGATCGCAATACCTGAACACACACTCCGCATCAGAAATTGAAGAACAGAAGACCCAGGAATCGATCCAATAGGAAACACAGTCCCAAACAAGAAATCGGCGAAACCACCGCAAAAAATGCTACAACACACATGAAAAGCTAGATGACTAGCCCCTCCCACAAATTTATCATCTGGCATAGAAAGCATAGAGGCAGACAGACGGAACAGAAATTGGCCATCAGCCACGATGTTTTTAAAAAGAAATCCAAATAAAAATAGACATACAACCAGAAGAAGAAGAAGAAGAAGAAGAAGAAGAAGAAGAAAAAAAAGACGTTACTGGACAGCTTAAATTAGTATTACGGGGCCCAAATTTTGCTCAGTCGTCGAAATCGTCGGAAAATGACAGTCAACTAAGCTCACATGTACAGTTGTTTTCAAAAGTTTATCAAGATGGTGATTTTATAATTGCAGTGTAACCTGGACCTTCAATATACATTTTCATATAAACAGACATGCACACGACTGTATAATTGTTAAACTATTTCAAGACTGACTGTGAATAGCATAAAAGATTGTAACGTTCAGCCCAGCCAAGCAAAAGCAAACCCCGTCGATGGAAAAGCATGCTCATCCACCAAGGGTGGTTTACTGCGCTATATAGTCAACACACTCGATTCACACAGTTTCGAGTTTCTAATTTGCATATTACTAGATCACTCCAGATGCCGCTAATACGTTACGCCGAAGTATTCTACCAAGGGAGGCTATCCCGTCACAAGATTCACCGCTGGATACCAGTAGTGGCCTATGCTTTCGCCTCGTCTAATATTGGCCTTTTTTTTCTTTAGTGCAAATGGTGTCATTGCCAACACATAATAAGTTAATGACGGTATATAACTTGTAGTTTGACAAAACATGACAGTAATTTACTATTACAAGACTGCAGTATTGTTGAAAACAGGAGGCATAGGTTTTTTTTCAGGACTCCGTCTTGGGTCGATTGAATATTTAAAACAATCATGGTAATTTCGTTTAGCAACAAACCTTAAATTACAGTTGATTGACTTTCATATTTTTGCATTTATTCAACTTTATATTTGATGACCTATTCTGTTCACGCATACGTAATTGGTGTCCGTATTTTGAAAAGTTAACTCTTCCATTCTAATGGTATATGTCACTGTATATGAAACCATCAGTAGTGTACATGTACATGTATGTGACATGACATTATGTGAAGATATCGAAGACACACATAGCACTCATATGCCGTTTTCAAAGTTCAAAGATAAAGACGAATGAACATCTGTTGCCATAGCATATTGATAATTCGTTTGTACAAACTATGATTTCATATAGTTTGTATCTTTTGTCAACATAATATTTGTGTACATGTATATATCAAGCCATCAATGGCTTATTAGAGGGTTTAAGGGATACGTAGTTGCATACACGAGGAAAGAGATTTAAGTGACATTTTAATCTGTGTGAGTATCTATTTGTTTTAATTATACATGTACATTACCATGTAAATGTTGTCTGGAAGACTAACATGCTTTCGCAAAACACAAATGTAAAATGAGCCGTCGCATAAAAAAAAAACATTCTGCATATGCGAAAACAAAGGCACAGATCAGCTTCGCAGTAACTGCGAAGCCGATCAGCGCCTTTGTTTTCGCTACACGGATAGTACACCTCCTCCTCTTCTTAAATCCGAAATTTCAAGCTTCTAGCCTGTTTCTGTGACTGTACAGTCCGGTTTGTGTCAGACCTGGTCAGAAACCCAAACTGTTGGTTTTCTCATGCACAGGCTAAAATAACAACCAGTGACGGCAAGCATTGCGCGTCCCTCAAGAGCTTTCAGTGTCCCTTTTATACTATGCAATATGCATACTCTAAGAATGGATAAATGTTTGTCTTCCAAATACGTCTTTGGCTGATCATAATGTAACTGAAGCTAGCCATCGACTTATCTAAATGATTTATTTATTTATTTATTTATTTATTTATATACATTATTTAAAGAGGGTGAAACACATTTAACTATATAAAGCTATTCTACCATGTGGCCCTCATAAAACATATAAACATATTTACATAAAACTAAATATTGCATGTCATGTTCCATCTACTGACTGGATGTGTCATGTAGCACTGGCGCGTCGATATATAGATGTGTCAACATTGGGTTGCTGAGAGCGACTATTTCATTGGAACGGGGAGGGGATGTGTTTTGATACCATTTTTCAAATACCGGATTATACCGGAAAACACCAGTCAGAACTTAAAAACAAATGTGAGAATAAAACAACAATATCCCTTCGCAGTTGTCATTGCTGTTGTTTTGTTGCTTTATGACTCGAATCGTTTGTTTTACAGCACCAAACGTTATGCCATAGAAGACCACTTTTATTCTCATTCGCATTGCATCGAAAATGTGAAAAATAGACTCAGTGACTGTGATATAAAGTTAAAGCTGTATAATGCTATTACATCACCTGCATTTGAAATGCCGCGCAACTATTATCACCTTGAAGATTCCGACTTTTCCTCCACATGCCAAAGGTACAACCCTCGCAAGTCACCAGAAGATTTCTTGCTGTTAGTTTCAATTTGTTCTATGGCCACCGGTCTAGGCTTACTATGCATAGGATACATCATCCCAAGGGATTATGTGTTCGATCCTTCTTTGCCCGCAAGAGAGATGGAGGCCATTGAATTACGTCATGCTCAGTTTGTGAAAGCTCTGGATATTTGCATCATCGTTGGAATGGGCTTTACAGCGTTCGGTGGTATATTGGTGGCATCTCTTACAATGTATGGTCTCATCAAAGGATTCCTAGATAATACTAATTCGGAGACGGATAAGACCAGAATGATGACCTCTGACATAGAAATGACGTCATACGGCTCGCGAGGAGCCGACTAGACAGGAGAAAATATTAATAAGCGTCATGTTTATTCAAACTTTCTATGATGTTATTATTACCGTTGGACATTCATTGTTGAAGGAAATTTTATTACTTTGTGAAATAATTTTTTGTTGATACTAGCCGGATGACTACCTCACTGGGTAAGAGCAAGTCATCTTGCTCTTCATGTGCATTGAATTGTAATTTCTTTCCCGACTTGTGTCTGGGATGGGATTTTGAAATTAATTGTTTGATTCCCGGACTTTCTATTCTTACTTTGAATATCAGAGAAACTTTGTTCGTTTATTTGAGTTATGGCTAAGCGTCCCACTCAACAGCTATTGGTCTGACGGGACGTTGCCTCAATTAATTTGGACTTCTCTCCAACATTAGGATGTCATGATAACGATATGTGTTTGAATAATAACCACCAAAGTAAACCAAAAAACGATTATATGTATGAATGGTTTGACCGGCATCACTTTTCCTGGGCAAGTTCAGAGCTACCAGAAATCAGATGGTCAGTCAGTAGGGTATAATCTTTGCCTGGAGGCACAAATAGCCCAGCTATTCCTCAGGGCCCAAAAGGGCGGGGCCTATATAGAAGTATACATTGGAAAATTCATTGGTGGGAATCTAATCGAACTTGAGCCTCCGCATAAGATAACCAACAATCTGCATATGCGAAACCAAAGACGCAGATCAGCTGTGCAGTAACATCAGCTGTGCAGTAACTGATCAACGCCTTTGTTTTCGCTATACGGATAGTGCAGTTCCTCTTCTACTTATATCCAAAATTTCAAGCTTCTAGATTTCTTCTGTGACAGTGCAGCTCGGTTTGTGTTTGTGTCGGACCTGGGCGCAACTTTTTTTTTCTACGCACAGCCCTATAATTCTTCAAACTGTCTGCGTTTTCATAGAAAACCTATAGACCTCATGAGAAATATTCAGTTTTGTCCGTTAAAAATACACTAGTGCACTGGCCAGTCAACATATTATTCAATAGTTTTCGATCTGTCTGATATAGTTTAAGCTTCCAGAAAGGTAGAGTATCTACCACCAAAATATGGCTACATGTATCTAGGTCGATGGCATATTTTGGGGCGACGAGGTGCTTGATTTACGTTACAAATAACGCTGTGTTCAATTAACGATTTTCTTAATATGGAAATAATCGCATTGTTGGTTAATAGATTTATGACAAAAAAGTCAGCATGATTGTGAATGCATAAATAATGATTATGTTTTCTATAGTTAAAGTTTTCCTCACATAATACTTGTAAGAACAACGCGGGGTGAGATAAACACTCCAACATATCGAATGTCCGGAAGTGTGTCATACTAGCAGTCATACTAGCAGTCTGGAGTTAACGATGTTATGAGTGCTTGCAAAAAAGAATATTTTACTCAGCAACTTTGGTCATGAATAACTCGAGTCTGTCGGTATGTTGTCCATATTTGTCAGCTTGTGAACATGTAACTGTATCATTAACTCAAGCCTTTCGCAACGGTTTAACGTGAGGATAGAGAATTACGAAAACTCGCCCATGCATTATACAAAGATGTTTCGCCTCTGAAAATGAAAGATTTTAGCTGATTTTTTTTATCAATATTTCCCTTTGGTTTGCTTGAATCCTTGATTGTGGATACACGTTCTAACAGGTACCCACAATCTATATTTTAAAGCAAAAATAAGAAAGCGAATAATTCCAGTTTTAAGGGGGTATAAGTACATGTTGTCCTTTTGTGAACAGATTGCCTCATTCGATGTGGTTGCTATTATACCACTCTCTCGTATAAAAATTGCGTCAATAACGGTTCTTTATCAGAGCTAAATCTGCGAACCAATGTAGTCGATTTAATTTGATGTAGTCAATGGTAGTTGATTCAATTAAGTTCACATTTAACGTAACCAGCATTATATAGTATTTTCGCATGCAATAAACTAAACGCGACGTCACATCTCATTAAACTAGAAACAAGTCGGATCTGTCAATTTAATGTCAGTTTGCAGGCAAATAAAGATTTATCAAACAAATATATAAATCAATTAAAACGACTACTTATGACTTAAATCTCTTTATGTATAGATGTATACACTAAGGTACAAGTAGGCAAAGATCAGGAAAAGCGCAATCAGAAAAAGATTCCCACTCCAAAAACCGGGGTGGGAAAAAAAAACAACTAACAATCAGGTACTTATACCATGAAAACATTTCGTAAGCCGAATGAGCAGCTATTTTCCCAATATACCTTAACTAAAAATATGAAAACATACATAAGGCGCCAACAACACAAAAATAATTTAAACACCAAGACACAAAACAAAAAGAACCACCACAGAAGTATCGACTTGGAACGATCAGTAACACAAAGTTACTGGCGGGTTTAAACCGATTTTACATGGCCATAACCTCACCCTCAGCTTCCGCAGTGGTTCAGTGATATACAAGAAATAAGAACTAAGAAATAAGAAATAAGAACTAAGCCCTGATCTCAGCAAATGCCAATTGCAAATGTACTAAAAAAAAAAATAAAATAAAATAAAAACTGGTATTGTTTAAACCAACACCCTGCTACCGAAACCCATATGGTTACTTTAATTAAAAGATACAGCGATATTTAAGTACGGGTTAAACCAGAGGAGCAGCTATTCCTTGAAAGCTGGCTACCTAGCTTCCTATACCTAAACAAATATGATTTGTACATACATGTACATGTTTTAATGTGGGTTCCGATCTTCTCAGTGAAAAGGAAAATTAGCTGAGTGGTCACCATCAGAGAAATCATACCTCGTGTAAAGGTTTGAAGGGGTAAGTTTCACGCAGATATGTTTCCATGATGCATTTGTGCAATTAAACTTTCACGTGCTTCTTACTAGCACTTTTTTAAAGTGACATTAATTGCTACGAAACTATTTCATGACGACTTAAAAAAACCAAATGCAAATTCTAATTATGATGATGCAACATTTGTCACGCTTGCGTGATCGTCGATTTTTGTCTTTGTTTTAAAAACAAGTAAAAGGGCGTTGGAAAATACAGAGAATTGGTCAGAAGAACATGTTGAAAAGTTCCTTGGAAAATGTTTGATATTTGTACAATTTTTGCTCAAAACATTGATTGTGGGTACACGTTAGAACCGCTTCGCCAAGGCTGTCCTAACGAATACCCAAAATCTATGTTTTGGAGCAAAAATAAGAAAAACAGGTATACCCCTGTTTTGCTATATAAAAGTGAGGTTTAAGGGGGTATATATTATACGGACATGTTATCCTGAAGTACATTTATACTCTAAAAACACTAAAAGCAAAGTTATTTGTTCTCTTTTTCAATCATTACCGACCTGGCGGAGCTTTGGCTCCTGGTTGATAAAACAGTTTCGACAGATTTTATTGGACAATCACCCAACATTAGCCATCATTAGGTTTTAACGATAAAAGTAGGCACTGCTCAGGAAATGGCGCAATAAGAAAGAAATTACCCCTCCAAAACCAAGGTGGGAAAACACTAAATTAACAATCAGGTACTTATACTAAGAAAACATATAGTAAGCCGAGTGAGCAGCTATGTCCCAAAATGGCAATCACCATAGACACTCACTAAAAATGTCAAAATCATATCTTATTGGTATTCACAGCCAGAGGACCATGGGTCCCGAAAAGGTCACCTGACCGTTAGTTGGCCTTCATTTCAAATGTCCGACAAGATATGGAAATCTATACCTGACAAAATAAGAAACGCAATGATACCATTCGTCAATTTTTCCTAAGCATATATATATCAATTTAAAGATGTTTTATTCAGCGATGCAATGCATATCCTTTCAGACCCAGAATCATAACTCTGCTCCTTAAAATTTGGAATAAACCAGGTGGGGGTCAAATGTTAAAGTCGCATAAAAGTGTACCGATTTCAATTCTCTGTAGAATGTTTACTGTAGGAGTTTGGAATCTTTCGAAAACAATCAGAAGGTACTCGGAGAAGGTTCAAAACACTTACGTTTAGAAACATACTTCTAAGTAATGTTTTCATTGTTTGACTCCGTTTAGAAATGTGTCTTTAATTTAGACTTTAGTATAAATTCTCTAAATTGCAGCACAATAGTCTGGTGTTCGTTGCCGTTTTTAAAAGGGCTACTGATGAGGGTTCATTACCCCAATTTGCGCAATATACATGTAGTCCATACTATCTCCCTTTGAGTGTTTTCACTGCTTCCTAAGGATAAAACCATTATATTTTATTCTTTTCACCTTTTATCTGCATTTTGTTCAAACACGGTTTATAAGAGCTTTGATAAGACTGAACAAGAGTTGCATACAGGAGATAAACCTTACAAACACTGAAGGTTCTAAGCATTAATTTAACGAATTGTTTCCATAATTATGACGGAACAAATTGAAAATTTGGAAAGACAAAAAACATTGATCTTCTTCACAAACTTCTAACATAATGCAAAAAATCCCTTTCAGTAATCACTTTTACTCCATGTTCATTGGTTGCCATAATGATTTTTCTCTATACATTTGAAAAAAAAAGAGTACATTGTATATTCATAAGCGCGAAATGCGAGTTTTAGCAAGATTCTCTCTCACTATCATGAGTTTGCGCAATGTGTTTGTCTTTCAGTTCGAAACGGTAACTTGTATAATAATAAATAAAATTCAGATTTTTGCACTTGAGCACCCATTTTCTCGTTTACAAAGTCGTTTATAAAGCATTAATGCACGAACTGTATATGGAATGATATATTTGGGTATTGTTTGATAATTTAAATGCAATTTAAATCAAAGAAAAAGAAGTCCTGCTGGTTATTTAAAGTATCAAGTATTAAGTGATACGCAATTTATATAGAATATCTCACCAGAGCGGGATACGCCGTGAAAATTAAGACAACCTCACACAGCTTGAATGTAAGCGTTAACATCAATTAATATGTCATTTGGGAAACATCTGACTCCCCAGATTTCTGATTTGAATAATGCAGATTCAACGACTGTTCAAACATCAGGAAAACATGTCAGTGAAATGCATACCCCCTTAAACCCAAGTTCTATATAGAAAATAAAAACTGGGGTTTGCAGGTATATATCTATTTTTGTTATTCTTTATCCAAAACATAGATTGTGGGTACTCGTTTAAGGCTGTTCGCTGCCAATGAAAAAGTATTCAAACTTTTTTTTTTCTAACCGCTCTTTTTTGATTCCAAAAGATAAAATGAGACATATGAAAACAAAATAAATATAGGGTAGTGTGCATTTTTTCGAGCTACAGGGCTCTGAATGAAACCTCTAAACAACATGTTTGAAAATTAGAAAAAAATAATTTAATTTTCAATTCTTTCACATATACCTTCCTGGACAAACAATACATTACAAATGCTTTCAAAAGGCATTTTGTTTAAGTAACGCTATCTATTTTGGACCTAAAACATACATAAATTTTCACCTTGAAGTGGATGACAATTGTTTTTGACTCTTTGAACAACCCTACCCCCTAATTTGAAAAGTCGAAAAAATTCAATATTTATAAATATGTCAAATCCATATTTGTAGATTCAAACTTTTTCTTATATTTTCACACAACACAGAACTTATTCATGTTATTCGAATAAAAGAATGAAAAATATAGGGTAGTGTGCATACAAGAGAAAACCAACAACTTGAAAATCGCCATTTTAAGCCTTTTTTCGGCCGTTTTTCTTCCAACACCCCATTCATAAAACCACCCAAAATTACAGAACTAGCACACCAAAAAAAGAAATACTGATAAAGAAGACATTGTATACATCTACTTTTGCTAAAATAAACATCAAATCAGTGCAAGTAATTTGACTTTGTGTACTATTCAAGTTTAATCAACCCTACCCCCTAAATTTTGCTGACACATAAAATTTTCAAAAAAGTTGCAGAAAATGGGGTGAAAAAATGAAGTTCCATAGATTGACAATTTTCATGACTCGTTCAATGCATATCATCAATATGTATTCAAATATAAAATATTAGGAAAATATCTGCAACCGTCTACGAGATATTCAACAAAATAAAAACCGGAAGTTCCGAAATGTCAAATGTTGGCAGCGAACATCCTTAAACAAAAATATTCAAAATATCGATTTTTTTCCAATGGAATTTTCAATTTTTACAACTGAAACACATCTCTGTGTATTGCATGGGTAAATTTACCGTATGCAGGCCAAAAGCTGTTGTCTAGCAAAGTGCAGTATTTAGGTTTTTAGCTCACCTGAGCCGAAGGCTCATAGGTGAGCTTATAGTATACCCATGCTCCGGCGTCCGTCCGTCGTCCGTCGTCGTCCACAATTTCAAAGATCATCTTCTCTGAAACCGCTGGGCCGATTGTTCTCATATTACACATACACCATCTACAGGTAGGGGGAAAGAATAATTGTGTTTTTGTTTTGATCGGATAAGGACTCTGGTTACTATGGCAACTTATGCTTCCCATAGACTTATAATGGAAAAAAGTGAAAATTGCCAGTTTTTGCTGTCTTGTTGGAGATATTTGAATTTTGTTTTTGCAGAAATGTTTATTGAGTTGTTCTCTACGTTTCATGTGACTTTTGTCCTAATCCTTTATTTTGATTGGTTGCAGGGGCCCCATATAGGGCAAAATTTCGAAAAACATTCAAAAATCTTCTTCTCAGAAACTGTCTAGGGGATTAAGCCTGTACTTCGTATACATGTTCCTGACAGTGACCTCTACATAATTTGTGTCTTTTGTTCCAGGCGGATAAGAACTCTGGTTGCTATGGTAACTTAAAGTTTCCATAGACTTATAATGGGAAAAGTGGAAATCGGCTATTTTTAATTTTAGCAGACATTTGAATTTTGTTTTTGCAGAAATGTTTATTGAGTAGTGTTTGACGTTTCTTGTGAGTTTTGTCCTAATCCTTTATTTTGATTGGTTGCTGGGGCCCCATAAAGGGCAAAATTTTGGAAAAAAAAAAAAAAACAAAAACATTCAAAAATCTTCTCCTCAGAAACTGTCAAGTGAATGAATCCTGTACTTTGTATACATGTTCCTGACAGTAGCCTCTACATAATTTGTGTTTTTTATTCAAGTCAGATAAGAACTCTGGTTGCTATGGTTTCCATAGACTTATTATGGGAAAAGTGGAAATTAGCTATTTTTTCTGGACCAATTGTAGGTATTTGAATTTTGTCTTTGCAGAAATATTTATTGAGTATATCTCTATGTTTCTTGTGACTTTTTTCCTAATCCTTTTTTTAATGGTTGCTGGAGCCACATAAAGGGAAAAATTTCGAAACACATGTTAAAATCTTCTCCTCAGAAATTGTCTATGGCATGAAGCCTGTACTTTGTATACATGTTCCTGACAGTAGTCTCTACATAATTTGTGTTTTTTATTTCAGTCGGATAGAAATGGCAACTTAAAGTTTCGATTGACTTAAAACGGGAAAAGTGGAAATTGGCTATTTTTTCTGGTCCAATCGCAGATATTTGAATTCCATTTTTGCAGAAATGTTTATAGAGTAGTCCTCTACAGTTTGGTTGACTTTTGTCCTAATCCTTTATTTTGATTGGTTGGTGGGGCCCCATAAAGGGCAAATTTTTTTAAATAAATATTTGGTTTATATAGCAGATCTCAGGTGAGCGTTTACAGGACCGTTGGTCCTCTGGTTTATATAGTTTTGATGAAACTGTTGCGTGAATTCTCAAGGTTGTGTACTTTCATGCAAAACTTATCTCATTTGTACAGATCATAAACGCTGTGTAAATCAAAGATACAAGTAAATGCATGCGGTTAGCGACTAAAAATATATATAAAAAGTTTGATCCTTTGAAAGAAGTGATAACGTTCAAAGGGATGTTGTATGGGCTATATTGCGCAATTTCGGGTACTGAAAACTTCATCAGTAACCCTTTATAAAACCAGCGACGATAGACAGATACGTGTAAAGATACTGCAAATTCAAAAGTCTACTCAAAGGATGAATCAAAGAAGTTTTATACAATGTTACTAATTGTCCACATACATGTATACGTCACGCAAAATACACTTTGAAAACCAGTAACGAATCGATGTACAAAACTCAACAGAAGTATAATTCCGCTACTGTACAGTTCCATGTCCCATGTACCTGTCAAACAAATGCAATGACAAGCGATCTGCGTTCGAATAAAATGGATAGCATCATACTCAAATAACCAAATTTGTGGGCTAAAACTGTCAGTTTTAGTCGTAACCTTGTTTGAACCCTACAAAGGTTAACATGAAGTTCACTGGTCCAGTAATCGTTAACTCTATACCATTATCTGATCAACTCGATGCTTTCCAAGATTTAAGCAGCAACATACATGTTCGAAGGGAAGAATACAAACAGAATGTAAACAGAAAACCTTTCATTCAGTTGCATGGTGAAATTTCAAAAGCAACTGTTATAAAATGTACAGCTGTATAATTATGTAAGGGGCAGTCAAATGCGACCTAGTAGACGGTAATAGATTTTTTTTTTTTTTTTTTTTTTTTTTTTTTTAAACCAAGGGACAAACTCTTGACATCATGGAAAAGACGCACTGTAACGGCATCAGGTTTCACAAACAACAATACAATGATGGCACTGGCTAACTTTACAAGCTTTCTATCATTCTAACAACTGTTACGGTGCAATCAGTAGTAGGATTCGTTTGCTACATGTATAAGTCACAAATCACACATTATCAAGAAGTACATGTACATGTAGGACCCACGTCAAAAGCACGTTTCAGCAACATGGTGACATAATGTTTCAAGGCAGTGCATGCAAGCAGTTTCATTTTCATTGAGAAACATATTCAAAAATTATGTTAGGTCATCCTGATATCGTTAATATTTTTGTTTAAACTGCCTGCCACTTTCGTCACACAATGTCGCTTCATAAATCATAGATACGCTTATTAATAGGATAATCTGGTGAAATTGTTTTAAAATGTCAAAACTCCCTTTTAGTCATATCTCCAAGAATGATGTGAGCCACCTCGTGGGAAAACCAACAATGTGGTTTGCGAAATGGTCTGACACAAATCAGGCTGCACAGTCACAGAAGCAGGCTAGAAGCTTGAAATTTCGGATTTAAGAAGAAGAGGAAGTGTACTATCCGTGTAGCGAAAACAAAGGCACAGATCAGCTTCGCGGTTACCGCAAAGATGATCTGCGTCTTTGTTTTCGCATATGCAGATTGTTGGTTTTCCCATGCGGCGGCTCATGTATAATTCATCAGTATGTACATCTGACAAACATGACAGACATAACTGAGCCTACGCATGAGAAAACCAACAATTTGTGTTTCCGAACAGATCCGACACAAACCGGGCTGTACAAGCACAGATGACTAGAGGCTGGGCATTTTGGAATTAGGGAGAAGAGGAATTGTACTGTCCGTGTAGCGGAAACAAAGGCGCTGATCAGCTTCGCAGTTACTGTGAAGCTTATCTGTTCCTTTGCTTTTGCATATTACAGATTGTTGGTTTTCTCATGAAACGGCTCAATTGTGTTCGTATAGTCGTCATATGCACGTAAAACATTTGATTTAACAAGCTAGCTTACGAATCTGGGTCAAGTTATGAAACTTTGAAACCTACAAGTTGACCTATTATTCTAGTCATAGATATGCAATCCAAGGCAATACTTCTGTAGTGGTTCTTACTGTTTTATGTCTTGGCGTTGATTTTTGAGTTGTTTGCACCTTATCTGTGTATTCATATTTTAGTTAAGTTTTGGTAACTGAGTGGCCGCCTTTAGGGAAAATAGCTGCTCACTCTGCTAAAGATACGGTTTTTTAGTATATGTACTTGATTGTATATTTATTTTCCCACCTCGGGGATTGGAGTTGGAATTTCATTCTGACTGCGCCATTTCCTGACCATTGTGTACTTTAACATTCATTTGAGCCGCCTCGTGGGAAAACCAACAATGTGGTTTCCAAACAGGTCTGACACAAACCGGCCTATACAGCTACAAAAGCAGGCTAGAAGCTTGAAATTTTGGAGTTAATTGTACTATCTGAGTAGCAAAAACAAAGGCGCTGATCAGCTTCGCGGTTACCGCGAAGCTGATCTGCACCTTTGTTTTCGCCTATGCAGATTGTTGGTTTTCCCATGGGGCGGCTCATTTATTGATCACTTGGCCACAAAAAGGCAAATACATGCAATTATTACCGGGATTGAATATCATCATGAGCTTTACATGTAAAAGGGATCTTAAATCCACTTACTGTTCCTCTGCTTTTATGAATTAAAAAGGTATAAGTAGGCAACGATCAGTAAAAGGCGCAATCAGAAAATGAAAGTCATTTGATCTAAGGACCATATTGCACCATTAGGGGTCATTGACCGAATAAACAGTGGTACCACTTTTAGCTTCTTCAGAAGTAGGTCTTTAACTAAAAATATAAAAAACATACATAAGGCGCCAACAGCACAACACAATTTTAAACACCAAGACATAAAACGAAAGAACCACCACAGAAGTATCGCCTTGAAACGACCAGTAATATAAAATTACTGGCGGGCTTAAATCGAATTTACAGGTACCAAACCTCACCCTCAGCTTCTGCAGTGGTTCAGTGATATACAAGAAATAAGAAAAAATCATCATGAAGAAAATACTAAACATAGATACCAACCTTTAACATGGGTGAGCAGCAATTGAAGGTATTAGGTGGTCACAGTGCTAGCTTGGACAGAACAAGTAAAATGCAGAGGAGGGCTAAGTGAACAGCCAAATTATGTTCGGGTGGCCATAAAGCCATGCAACATGAAACTTGTAATTGGAATAACTTAGATAAGTGTGAACCACAACAGTAGTACCGCCTTGGAACGGTCAGTTATAATAACTGGGGGGCTTAATCACTTGAGGTCAACCTTCATGTCATCCCCCGTCAGCAATGATTCATTGGGGTTACGGCGAATTGCATTCTTCAAGTCAGATCATATGGCCAAGCTGTACGCAATACCTATATCAGGGATGTACCATTCAGAACCTTCAATGGATACACCCTTCAGAAGCTTTAAAGGATACACTTTTCAGAACCATCAAAGGATACACCCTTCAGAACCTTCAATGGATACATCCTTCAGAACCTTCAATGGATACACCCTTCAAAACCTTCAATGGATACATATCCAGAACACTTCAGAACCTTCAAAGGATACACCCTTCAGAATCCTTCAATGGATACATATCCAGAACCCTTCAGAACCTTCAAAGGATACACCCTTCATAACCTGCAAAGGATACACCCTTCAGAACCCTTCAGAACCTTCAAAGGATACACCCTTCAGAACCTTCAATGGATACATATCCAGAACCCTTCAGAACCTTCAAAGGATACACCCTTCATAACCTGCAAAGGATACACCCTTCAGAACCCTTCAGAACCTTCAAAGGATACACCCTTCATAACCTTCAAAGGATACACCCTTCATAACCTGCAAAGGATACACCCTTCAGAACCTTCAAAGGATACACCCTTCAGAACCTTCAAAGGATACACCCTTCAAAACCTTCAAAGGATACACCCTTCAGAAACTTCAATGGATACATATCCAGAACCCTTCAGAACCTTCAATGGATACACCCTTCAGAATCCCTCAGAACCTTCAAAGGATACACCCTTCAAAACCTTCAAAGGATACACCCTTCAGAACCTTCAAAGGATACACCCTTCAGAACCTTCAATGGATACATATCCAGAACCCTTCAGAACCTTCAATGGATACACCCTTCAGAATCCTTCAAAACCTTCAAAGGATACACCCTTCAAAACCTTCAAAGGATACACCCTTCAGAACCTTCAATGGATACATATCCAGAACCCTTCAGAACCTTCAAAGGATACACCCTTCATAACCTTCAAAGGATACACCCTTCAGAACCTTCAAAGGATACACCCTTCAGAACCTTCAAAGGATACACCCTTCAAAACCTTCAAAGGATACACCCTTCAAAATCTTCAAAGGATACACCCTTCAAAACCTTCAATGGATACACCCTTCAGAACCTTCAAAGGATACACCTTTCAGAACCTTCAATGGATACATATCCAGAACCCTTCAGAACCTTCAATGGATACACACTTTAGAACCTTCAATGGATACAACCTTCCGAACCCTTCAGAACTTTCAATGGATACACCCTTCAGAATCTTCAGAAATCTTTTTCTTGGACCGACTAGTTAGCAACAAGGACATCCATAAATATCAGATGTGTTCGGAATTCGTCTAAATACGCATACTGATGTTCGCATTGACTTTATATGGTAAAAATGGATTGTCCACATTCTGCCGATTCCTTTATGATGATGAATAAAATTCACCCGAAGGTAACTACATTGGATTTGACTATCATCACGAAAATATATCCGTATAATGTATACCCCTTTTAACTCACTTTTATATAGCTAAACTGGGGTATGCAGGGGTATACATATTTTCTTTTTTTTTCTTCTTTCTTTCTGTTTTTTTTTTTTTTTTTTTTTTTTTTTTTTTTGCTACAAAAATAGATTGTGGGTACTCGTTAGAACCGCATCGGCGAGGCGGTTCTAACGTGTACCCAAAATGTACAATGTATGTTTTGGGCAAACATAAGACAAATATCACACAATTTTCAGCTGAAAATTTGCAATTTTAAAGATCAAAAATATATATTCATTGCCTGGGCAGTTTTACGTTATGAACATTGGAGGTGTAAAAAGAATTAACACTTTAGTTTTGCTTTGTAATCTGCTTATTGACTTTCACACGGTTTGCTCTTCAGGTGAGCGACTATTCACTTTGGGCTAATCAAGTTGTGTCCTAAAATTGGTGAAAAATTCTGCTTTTTGAATCAGTTTGTGGTGAATAATGATAATTTACAAACTCACTTTTATTGACATTTCTGTATTATTGTGTTTACTTCGTTCAAACGACGTCCCCGATAGTGATTTAATTCAATAATAATGAATAATTGAGAATCTTGTGGTGTAAAATTTAGAAAAACGTCGACGCATCACCCATTTATTATCACTACGTCATAATAATTGAATATTCCGCATGTTTGACATTTCATATAGGTTTATTTGACACAAGCAACATAAAAACATCATCTGTTTAACACCCACTTCTAAGTCACTGAACTTAAGAAATTAAAAAAAAAGTATCTTTGAATTCAGAGACATGATGATAGTCAGGAGTGTCATTTTCTGGAGCAAATCCTAAGTAACATTTATCATATGACGTCGCTGTTTACCAGTGGATAACGTCATGTCATAAAAATCGTATGATCACACGTGTATTAACACTTTTGCGGGAATACGTAACGTCATTGACGACGTCCGTAACAACAAAACGAATACCCACGAAGCTGATCAGCGCCTTTGTTTTCGCTACTTGGATAGTACAATCCCTCCTGTACTTGAATCCGAAATTTCAAGCTTCTAGTTCTTTTCTGTGCTTGTACAGGTCAGTTTGTGTCTGACCTGTTCGGAAACCACATTGTTGGTTTTCCCACGAGGTGGCTCAAATACTGATTCTGCTACATTTTTACACAATAAAGGTGGTCGGGTGGGAATATGGGCCCTTGCCCTTTGGGGCGAAACGAAATAGATGGGCTGCTTGTGCCTACGGACAAAACTTATACGCTACTGACTGACCATCTGATAACTGGTTAACCGGAAAAGTGGTTCAAGTCAAACCATTCATACATATAAATTTGAAGCACGTTTTGGATGTCATGACATCCTAATTTTGGGTGAAAGTCCCATTTAATGGAATGGAGGCAACGTCCAAACATGACCTTAGCTGTTGACTTGGACGTGACGTCTAAGCATAAATTCAAACAAACAACTTTTTACTTCATTCAGTGACATGCACATGTACCTTCGCTCTGTCAATAAATATCCGACTACTCCAAATAAGTCCTTTTTTCACATCTACAAAACCAACATAACCACCAACAGCGAAAATTGGAGACAAATCCTGACAAATAAACTAATCCGACCAAGATGTTAATGCAACAACTTTGACACTAGCGACATGCTTCACATAAAAACGAAACTTAATACAATAAGAGAATGACGATCACTTTCTCTTGTCTGGTGTGTCGAGGCCAAGATTTGGCAAAGTCTTGCAAACGAATTTTGCATCAACTGGACCGGGACGACATGAATGTCTTTGGTACGAATAGGGTTATTTAAATAAACATCGTGTAAAATGCTTCAACTTTTAACGTTCTGTTCTAATATTAAACGCACCAGCATTTCTTTACAGGATTTTTACCATTAAAATTACGAAAACACGCCCATGCAATATACAGAAAATGATTTTTGGTTGTAAAAATGAAGATTTTCCCTGGAAAAATGTTGGTATTTTTCTTATTTTTGCTCAAAACATTGATTGTGGGTACTCGTTAGAACCGCCTAGTCGAGGCGGTTCTAACGAGTACCCACAATCTATGTTTTGGAGCAAAAATAAGAAAAATAGGTATACCCCTGCATACTCCAGTTTTGCTATATGAAAGTGGGGTTTAAGGGGGTATACATTTCACGGACATGATTGCCTGATGATTTCTAGGAATTCGGTCATATATACTACACATCTAGATGGTGCTTAAGTACTTACAGGTGGATTATCAAAATTGAAACAAGTAAAAGGATGTTTTCGGTAGTGCCAGATATGCCCTTAGACGCCACCACGACGTTAACAACACAATTAGAGCACAAGCTATTCCCACAGTTATGCTCTTACTATTTGTTGGGAATAATAATTATTCATATCAGGTGATTATAAAAGGCGCAACCTCAACGCCTTCTGATTCCGGCGAAACAAACTATTTTAGAACAAAAAAAAAGTGAAATCAATAGCTTAGATCAAAAGATCTACCTCGAATAAATTGTGCTGTTGAAAAGTGCAACTGCAGCAATACATCAAAATAACAAATGTTTGTTTGTCAAATTAGAAGACAAAATGACAAGAAAATGAGCCCCCATTTTATGTAAATTGCTGTTGTAAAGTGTAAAACCCTCAGTCCAACACATTTATAGCCTTTAAGTTTTTAAGTATGCACATCAACAAAACATGCCCGTGGACCAATTCTCTATACGGCTGAGTCACGATCAGGATTGCTATTTGTGCTGCATTTGAGGCAAAAAAATCAACATCTTCGTATTTTATTTTTTATTGGTTTATAATAACTTAAGACCTATCAGGTTTATATTCCAGTGATAATTCTCTTGGTTCTCGAGTGTTTCCGAATTTCGTCATAGTAGGTATGTAGGACTAGATACCAAACAAAACAAGCAAATTCAGAGAAGTTACAGTGTATGTCCCCCGTCTTGATTGTTTAGTTACACAAATATAATCTGAGAATAACATATACCCAAGACACATGCACTGTCTTTTAAGTTAGTGAAAATGCCTGAAAAACGACTAAGTTGATCAAATTTCGAAAAAGTGATAAAATTAAATTGACAGAAGATTATATCCAAACCACATGCGTATCTTAAAAGCATGGTCAAGACATCTGTAAAGTTTGAAAAGAATCGGAATAAAACTGTAGGAAGAGTTGCGCACACAAGGTACCCACTGTCCATTCTCTTTCATTATCAAACTGCCCCAAAATGATTAAGTTCAAATTGCGAAAAAAAAAATGTGTTTTTAAAACACTATGTTCCCAACAGGTTTAAGGTCGCCTCCATGACCGAGTGGTTGAGAGCGCTGGTTTTAATACTGCGCTTAATTCGATCATCTCACTGCTGAGTCTGGTGTGGGTTCGAGGGACACATGTGAGACTCACTGAAAATGCCTGAAAAATGACTGAGTTCAAATTGTAAAAAAATGACAAAAATAATCGGTGGACTACATCCAAACCACATGCATATCTTCAAAGCATATCCAAAACACTTGTAAAGTTTTAAAAGAATTGGCACGAAAGTGTAGGAGCAGTTGCGCTCACAAGGCCCTCACTCTCATTAAGAAAATATCCGAAAAATGACTAAGTTCAAATTGCAAAAAAAGTGACAAAACTTCATCTTAGGAGTATATCCCAACGATATGCAAATCTTCAGACCATGTCCATAACACATGTAAAGTTTTAACAGGATTGGCATGAAACTGTAGGAGTAGTTGCGCACACAAGGTACCAAAGGAAGGGAACGGAAGGACGGAAAGAAACCATGTCCCTCCGCTTTTCTTCGAAAAGGCGGGGGACAATAATATTCTAATCAAGGGTGTATTTTTGACCTGCCAACTAAAGACACCAATAAAATTTGAAAAACATAACAAATGTACAGTTTCACTTACTATGCCTTATCTTTATTATTCTTTGTCCAAACTGAATTCCGTAAAAAATCTATATTGCATGGGACACAAGTGCCTTTAATTTACACGAATATTGGACCTTACTAATTTTGAACATAACAGCAAACCAGCTTAGAAAACACCCAAAATAAACGTGCAACATCATGATAGCATGTGAAAAACGGTGATTATTGGACATTTATATATTGCCTTGCTATTGCAAAATGTTGCATAACACTTATTGCCAAAGTGTTATGGTTAAATAAAAACATTTATTCTTAAATAATATCCTATTGAATTATACGCGCATAACATGACCTAGCTGGAAAAAGCAACCCTGATCGTGACTCAGTCCATAATAAAACTTGGGTTGACAGGGTACACCGTTTTTTTCTTATTTCGATCCAAATTACAGATTGTGGGTACCAACAATCAATGGTTTGACCAAAAATATGAAAAATATCGATTTTGCTAATGAAATTTTCATTTTTTTACAAGTAAAAGTTCTCTGTGTATTGCATGGACAAATTTTTGTAATGACAGTTTAATGTATATCGGACTGAAAAACACACAATATTTTATGTGACTCCTTGTGCAGTTGGTAAGTTCCAAGCAATTCTAATGACATGCATTTGGGCCGCGTCATGAGAAAATCAACAATTTGGTTTCCGAACAGGTTCACCACAAACCGAGCTGTACAAGCAAGGCTGGACATTTTGGATTTAGAAAGTAGAGGAATTGTGCTATCTGCGAAGCTCGTCTGCGCCTTCGGTTTCGCATAGGCAATTTTTTTTCTCAGTCGCGGCTCATTTGATCAGTTTCTGCAGACAGACAACACATAACCTTGCAACAACTGAATTGAAGATCAATTATTAAACAGTTGAGCCAAGTTTTCAGCCTTTCTTTCACAAATTTTGACTATTTCTGTTATATTTTTCATTACTACAAATACTGCTGCTACTACTACTACTACTACTATTTATTATTATTATTATTATTATTATTATTATTATTATGATTATTATTATTATTATTATTATTATCTTCATCTGGTAAATGAAAATATTGAGCGTCTTATATCAAGATTAAATATCTTAAAACATACCGGATCTCGTTGAAACGTATTCATGTGTTTACCTGTGTCAACAATTAATATTGCATTTAAAACGCATGAAATCGCTATATAATGACATTATCTGTTATGCAACTATCAACAATACTTGTCTCTGTCTGTCCCTGCTGAGCTATATTTAGGACTTGGCATTTATTAATGAAGGGCGTGTTTGCATTTAACTATTCCGTAATTTTCGCATGAAATTCAAACCGACTCATGATAAAATAACGATTTTTGTAAGCTCAAGATCTGAAAGTTTTATCTACTGGCCCTGCCATGAAAACTAGATTATGGTTCGCGGTAAAATTCAAACACATTCAGAAACGAAATAGGAAATGAAACACCCCTCAAAATTAAACGAAATCTGATTACAGAAACAAATTGCGTTGATAACTTTATACATACATGTACTGTACATATATACCACACTTATATACTGGCTCCTTTGTTTCGAACAGGTCTATAACAAACGTATTGACCTGCTAAACAAAGGAAGTTTAGGAGGGAGGTTGATAAGTTTCGCGCTTTTTATTATCAACCGGTTGATAATAGAGAGGTTGAGAAAATAAACTTGTAACGTGTACGTGTACTTGTAGCTTTATTTACCCGTACACGATCGTTTTGAGCGTAAAATCGTTTGAGAAAATCGAACGTGTACGTGTAGATTTCATAAAGTATATACAGCTGAATTTTTTATTGTTTATACATGTGTTGATATATGGTCACATGTACGTCGATTCGCCTTTGGTCAGATATACTTCGGCTGCACGTGCAAAACGATTTGGCAACGCTTCATCGAACTTCGTTTCTGCTTGTACCTACCTGACCTATCGATGGAAACATATAAAGAAAACTTACAAGTCGCAAAATTTCAATCACAGCCTAACTGATTCTCAAGCAACGTGTAGCGAGTATTTTGAACTTGTAATAAATGACGAAGTTTGGGGATAAAACTGTTCTACACGTACACGTACAAGTTCATTTTCTCAACCTCTCTAATATCTGGCGGGAAACTTATAAACCTCTCGTAGATGTACGCTGTTATATTATATTAGACACAACAGTAAGTGTATGTAACGGTTCAGCTGCACCGCAAAAATGCTTTCGCTGTGTTCATGCCTATGCTGATTGTATGTTTTCCCAGCAAATCATGCTAAAGGTAAATACAAATTGTTTTCCTACTGAGTATTCGAAATTCTTTGAGATGAGGCAAATATGTAGTATTTCAATAATTCATAATTTCCCAAAACGGTCTTTCAAACATACCGTTGCACGTACATTTCTGTGTGAAAATATTCCTCGCCCCATGGTTTCATTGGTAGTGTAGAAGGTTAGGGTTAGTGTGAGGTTAATGAGAAACCACGGAAGTAGGAACAAACTTCTCAAAGTTAGTTTTGACCAGCTGTTTCCCCCATAAACAGCCGGGTATACAGTAAATGGTCCTCTGTCATTTCAGCATGGGGATTCGCCTATGACAGATCCAAGTAGAAGTGATCTACACTTTCAAATCAGTTTACGCACAATATATAGATATACAAAAATCATACTTAAATGGTATTGAATTATTTGCATTAAATCTTGATCAATAAATAACCTCGACGACGTTTTAAGGGAAAGCTACTGTGAAAGTTATTTTTGGACATGGCTGCACGAGGAAAGAAAATATCGTTCACAGTTAGTCCGTGGGATTTTTGGCCAATAGTCATGTCGCGAGAAAACACGCTTTAACAGAATATAATTGGTCTAAGCATACTGCGCAAGGTTTGGTCAAACGGCTCGCTGTGTAGCATTTGTTATAGTGAAACAAAGGTGCCAGTATATAAGTCAGTTAGAGTATGTCGGTATCGGTCAATACGAAAATTATAGACCCGGGCACGTGAACTTAAAGCCTCCCTCGCTGCGCTCGGTCGGCTTTAAGTTCACGTGCCCGGGTCTATAATTTTCGTATTGACCTCACCTCCATACTCTTACTATTACATATACCACATGTACTGTACATATATACCACACGTACTGCACATATATACACATGTACTGTACATACATACCACATGTACTATGCATACATACCACATGTACTGTACATACATACCACATGTACTGTACATATATACCACATGTACTGTACATATATACCACATGTACTGTACATATATACCACATGTACTATGCATATATACCACATGTACTGTACTGTACATATATGCCACATGTTTTGTACTTATATACATGTACCACATGTACTGTACATATATACCACATGTACTGTACATATATACCACATGTACTGTACATATATACCCGACAAAAAAAGAAAGTCTGGTTCTTCGAATTGAAAATTGACCTAAGTATATTTTTTGTGATCGAATCTTGCTAAAATTCTGGTTTTGAGTACTATATAATTTTTCTTATATGTTCTTAACACATTGCAACCGGCCAACATGTTTTTAACGTGACTATTCAAAGGTACATTGTCGTCCCCGATTTTGCACTGTCCCAAGATGCGCAAACTTCCACTTTCAATTCCACTTCAAGAAAGAAAATACGTTTATCAGCGAAGTCCAAATAATTGTTTCGGGAAGAGAATAGGATAAATAATGTAGATCTAATTAAATACTCTCCGACTCTTCATTCATTTTTTACCAAAAATATACATGGGAGGAGCGCGGTGTATGATGGTAGAGCATCGGACTCAGAACCGAGATGTCCATGTAGCTCGATTATCAAAGGCGCTGTGTTGCGTCTTCGAGCAAGACGCATAAACTTCCCACAGGTACTGGGTTATGCACTAGTCATTTGTAACCACGGCCCCCACCCCAGGGGCAGGGCGGGAGTAGCCGTGGAAATGGGCGGTGCTTTGACCAAAGTTATGCCACGGCAGTGCGGGGGAAATACCCGAGGTTTGCTTTCATAGGTTAAAAGGGCCGTGAAAATGTGAAATGAAAAAGATAGCAAGCTGCGGGGAAAACAGCGGTGGTTTTACTATTGAGCAGTCCCCGCAGGGTGGGGCTTTTAGCGGGGATTGTCCCCGCTATTCCCCGGGGGTGGGGGCCGTGGTTACAAATGACTAGTGCATTAGGCTGGTAGCTCCGGTCCGACCTTACTATAAAAATGTTGACTGGGGCATACTTCATTACCAACAATACATGTGCTACATGTTTTATGGTGCCTGGAATTATGTTGCTCAATAATATTACACAGATTACTCGGTCTTAATGTATTAATGACAATACGATGAAAATATATTGATCAACATGTTTTTTTTTTTTTTTTTTTTTTTTTTTTTTTTTTTTTGCAGAATATAGATGCATGTACAGCAGTGCATATCCTTACTCAAGTATTTGTGGGGACCCTATCAGGGATTTTGGGATCTGGGGAGAAGGGTCATTTAGACAAAATGCCAGTTAAATCTGCAATAACGGTTACAATTGAAAGTTGCTTAAAAGAAGAAAAACGTTCCTCAAACAGAAAGCGCAGAGTGTCCCTCGCCCCCAAATTATCCAGATAAAGATGTCATAAGGAAAGAAGTAGGTGATGGCAGAGAAATAGACAACATTAGAGGCGATGGTAATTGCTTCTTTCGTGATGTCAGTAAAGTTATTCGTGGCTCTGAGGAAAATCATAAACAACTTCGCGACCTACGTGTAGAGTTTTTGAACACTAATTCGAATCAGTATCGACAATTCATAGATGACGATGACATCCAGAATGCGCAAGCTTGGAACGTGGATGACTCAATGCGAGAACTTTCCTGCAGAGAGACATCTACATACACTCCAGGTGGATCTAGTCGTTACAAGTGGTACAAATTTACGCCCCAAATCCCCTGTGATCTTGGAACACTTGATCATGTTTTAGCACGTCGTCTCACACACAGGGAAATCATTACGATTGTATTTTTCCTAAAGATTAAGTGTGTAATTGTGGCGAAAGGGCGCCGATGCTAAAGGGATAAACCACTCATGCTGAAATACTCTGAAACACATTTCTTTTCTATGGTGTAACACAGGCACTACCAGTACTTTGTATGCGTCTTATCATGTCAATTTAGGTTAAAGCAGAAATGAATACTGTCAACTTCTATGGAGAAAAAAATATCCGGCCATCATAAGCCAACAGTGTATTGCGATACATGGATTTTGGCATGGCATTTAGGACACAATAAACATATGTGAAGCGTATGTAGGTTTTGTTGCATCTGCTTATAGCAGGTTGCGGCATGGGTGTTCAAGTGTCCGTTCGCCCACAATTTGTTCTATACCAAGTGCATAAAGAATTTCAAAAGGTATATTTTCTGTCACAACTTGTACAATTTTAAAGATAACTATTTCAAATTTACAAAAATCAAAGAATGACATGTCTCCTACCCGCAGTCTGAATTCCATATTTTTTTCGAACACGGAAACATTATGTTTTTAGGCGTCAATAAAGAGTACCCATAATCAAATTGTGGTGATTAATACTCTATTTTACCACTTTAAAAACCTCTTCTGTTATCTTTTTTGCCTTAAAACGATGATTCATTAGTTTCTGATTGCCTTTCATAAATCAGAATTGAGTTTGTGAGTCACTATGGCTATCTTTGGCTGCTATAGTCAACAACATGAATAAGTGGCCAAATGCTCAAAACGATGGTCAATCTGGCATACTTTAAAAATTTGTGTCATAAGTAAAAATTGGGCTTATCTGAAATGATATTTCAGAAGAATAATACTGTCTAAAACACAGCTGTATACTGATCATAAAATGTAACGCACCTTACATTTTGACCAAAATTGGCAAAATTTTAAGAACGTCTAAAAATTAATTCGGGGGACAAGCAAATTGCAAATTACGTTAAATTGGCGTCGAATACTGTATTAAACTATCATGCTATCAAATTCTGAATCCTTGTCTTAACCTTTATTTTATCACAAAGAGAAACTGTTTTCAATAAACCGGACGTTCTGAAAAACGATTAGGAATTTTGGAAATATGGCATTTTGAGGGAACCTATGAGGTTTCGTCGTATATAGAGAAGGAAATGAGAATACCATAGTCCTAATTTAAAATCATATTTCAATATCTCAACTTCATATCCTATATTAATATACATCAGCCTGGGCAAAAAAAAAAAACAGTTTTTTTTTATGTTTAAAAAGTTGAGGTCGATATATATGACAGTGAGAGGAAGGTTGTATATAAATACTGGACCGCCCCCGATATGTTGTCAGGGGACAGGGGCCAAGGTTTTTGGAATAAACCGTGAAGTTTCAGATGCCGAGAAACAATGTGAATTTAGAGTTGGCACCGCTGTATACTTTGACGCAGCATGATTGCGTCAGAAAAAGATGGCTTTCCGACGAAAAGTGGAAATTGTGGTTCCATAAGGTTTAAATATTGATAGGTGAAATAATTTGTTTCAATTTATCTTCAAACCAATTTGCAATTTGGAAACCAATTAAAAATTGCTAAACTTAAGTCTCATAGTATAGCTTTGGTATAGTCGTCTCCGCATTATTTCGTTTCTTTTACCGATGGAAAGAGGATTTTCTGTATGATGCTTTACGTCGCAGACAACAGCTATGGTCATGTCATGACGTTGCATCCATTTTATGGGACTTTTACCCAAAATTACTATGTCATTACACCCAAAAACCAAAAAAGTTCTTCAAATAATTAAAACTACCCAACTAAGCAAATAAGGATTATTGTATGGCCGGTTTAAGCACTTAACCAGTAATCAGATGGTCAGACAGGAAACACAAGCAGCCCATCTATTTCTTTAGGCCCCAATGGTCAGGGGCCCGAAAGAGGAATGCAAGATATTATTAGGATGAAGGAATGTAAAGTGGTCCAAATAAAGAAAACAAAATAAACACTGCTTTCCTTTCATTACAATTACGATGAAAACGGACGTAAACACTATACCATTTCAATCATATAAATCTTGACTTTCTTTTTGCTTATCGCGGCAGAAATAGTCTTATGAAATAAAATCGTCAGTTTCTTTTTTGCTAATTAAATGTGTCAAGTTTCCGTGTTCATAAATAATTCTCTGTCAACAATGACATATGACATCAAGAGGGGTTGTAATATAATCAGTCTAACTGGTTATTTGTAACGTATTTGCTTCGTTGATGGTTTTCGTGTCGGAATTTATATATTTCAATAATACACGTACTGGTGCTACATGCTAAAATTACCATTCATCTTTTCCAGGAGACGAGGGATCACCGGTAAACAGCAATTTGTAGAACTCCATGCATCGCTTATTCTTCATTAAGTAACTCAATAGGTTTCATAAACAACGGTTAGTCGTTAAGGGTTGATATTTTATACATATGTTTACTATATATATACATGTACATGTTTGCCAGAAGGGCATATAAGAAATCGTGCACTAGATAGGTGCATATATACTGTCATCGTGGCAATTGAAAATAATCTCAACACTTAGTCATGACCACTGAAACCGATTAGCTTGCAGTCCTGTAAATAAAAAAATTACTGTTTTACAACCAAGACATTTGTAAAATGAGGGAATTACAAAATCTGATACACCTTAGCCTGATGCAGAATGAGAAATTGCTTCACATGCTGACGTTGCGATTTACAATTTCGAAAACTTGTCCATGCAGTAAACAGAGATTTTTGAGCTTTAAATATTGAACATTTTTCAGCTGAAATGTTTTGAAATTTTTCTTATTTTTGCTCAAAACATAGACTGTGTGTACACGTTAAAACCGCCTTGCCAAGGCGGTTCTAACGAGTACCCACAATCTATGTTTTGGAGCAAAAATAAGAAAAATAGGTATACCACTGCATTCCGCAGTTTTGCTATATAAAATGGGGTATAAGGGGGTATGCACGGAAATGTTATCCAGATACATGCTGACGTTGCGATTAACTTTCGGCTAAGTCTCAAAGAGCATTTTTAACCATACGATAAGGTAGCTGATCCATGTTTCGAACTTGTTAGTATGTGAATGCACTTGTTTAACTTTTCACGCAGATTTAAAGATAATATCAACTTGTTAATTGTTGCTTAAGCGAATGCATTTGCATGTTCATTCATCAAATAACTGGGACCGCACCATGAATAAACTGTTTGTGGAACCGGAGATATTCAAACCGGTCCGATTTTCTACAGCAGACTGAGCATGCCAAATGTCACTGGATATTAAATGACATCGGCATCGTTATGTCAATATTCCTATCTTATGTTGTTTTGTATGTGTTCTCTTTTTTGTATGTGCTTGATTGTTTTCTTTTTCACAATGTGTCCCATTGTGCTTTGTACATATCTAGTTTCTACAAAAGATTTTGTGCATTTAGAGCAAGATTATTCCGATTCTTTACATAAAGTCTCTTAAAGCAAACCAAATGTACATATTAAAGTGAAATTATCTTATACAAATATCCATGCACATGTAAAGGCCCAGTGCCCCTAAATAGTACGATTGCATAAACGCAACATATTCTTAAGTGTCGGGGGTATTAAGACCAATGTTCAGAATTTTTGCATGATCTCAAGACCCATATTTAGTAATATTTTGGACATAACACAGTGCTATGATTTGCATTATAAACTCAATTAAAAGATAGTGCAAATTATATATGCCATAATGTGGTGGAAACATATTCTAACCGAACAAGCGATCCTTCCGTTGCAGTCGCGTTTAAGCAAAGGGTTCCATACGTACTTGACGTGATTTGACGTATTCACTAAATTTTAACAGACAATTACTGGGGTACCATGTCCTTTGTAATCGTAGGGCCTGTTTAAGATTGTTTTCAGAATTTCGAAAATGTTTAACCGCTTGCGTATTTTCAATCCTATGATTGCTCAAAAACGCTAGGAACGAGCGTAGGATGATCTCAGACTATGTTTTCATTAAAGTATCATTTTGTCATAAAAGCATTTATTACGAAAACATGCCCGTGCAATAAAAGATATTTTTTGCTTAAAGTATCCCACAATCTATGTTTTGGAGCAAAAATAAGAAAAATAGACCTACATGTACCCCTGCAACCCCAGTTTTACTATATAATTTTTCACGGACATTCCGATTTTAGATTACAGCATCAGATATTTTGGAATGTCAGTCGGTCCATATAATAGCCCCTAGAACTGATTATTTCTAGGGACCGCCCAAAACTACGTGAGATCGATCTTGCGATCGACCGAGTTTGCCTGAGATTATCACAGTAATGTGATCCTAAACTGGTCGTTTTAAAGATGATTTTAAGCGATCGTAATAGCAGTGGGACAGGGGCCTATGATAAATTTAAACAGGAACACAAATATATGTTCAAACAACTCTGTGTGATTTCTTGTATCCCATATTCCTTCATGTACAACAGACACAAGACGCACATAAAATGCATCAAACAGCGTCAACTACATCAGTAAAACGACAATTAGCTTACCTTAAGCCAGTGAAAACCACAAATACATCCTACATGTGCTCCAAAACGGTACTATCTCAGAGAGGGTAGATCAGAAGCTTTAGTCATATATTACATCTTATAGTATAATAATCCGAAATATATAACGAAAAAAAAATCAAATTCGTCCACACGTTTTGTATTTAAGAAAACATAATGTTTGTGTTCTTGTATTACGCAAAAATAACATTGTTACAAATATGTAATGTAATACAGCAACTCCCACAAATCATTAACAAAGCAGTACTCTTTTGGTCATATATTTCAAGCATTTATAAAAATGTGATGTTCCCCGCGGTAAAGGAATGCAGACATAATGTTCATTAATAAATTTTAGATTCATTATCTCATGCAAACAATTCAACCTTCTTAAAATGCATGAGGTTAAAGACTTAAAACGTAAAGTAGTGAAAACATCAGGCTAACATGTTCGTGCAGTGTATACCCCCTCAAACCCCACTTTTATACAGTAAAACTGGAGTATACAGGGGTATACCTATTTTTCTTATTTTTGTTCAAAAATATAGATTGTGGGTACTCGTTAGAACCGCCTCGGCGAAGCGGTTCTAACGTGTACCCACAATCTATGTTTTGAGCAAAAATAAGAAAAATATCAATTTTTTCCTATGAAATTTGTAATCTTTGTTTCTGAAAAAATTCTCTGTACGTAACATAGGCATGTTTTCATAATGTGTGTAAAACAGACATACATGTATATGCGATCGTGCAGCTCGATCGGTAACGTGACATATTCGCAAGGAATCGTTATCATGAACTTAGAACTGTTTCTGTAACCATCCTGATTCACGATGAGCATTCGCGTTTGTCAGTTAGTGGCAAAAGAGCCACGCAAGAGCCCAAACTTTTTATAGCACAGTGAATGAAGAGAAACACTTTGGTGTTACACGAACATGTACTAAACGGAGAGGGGTTGCAAGGATCTGCATTACTTGCCCATACAATATACAGCGATGGTTGTATAGATCTGCATTACTTGCCCATACAATATACAGCGATGGTTGCATAGATTTGCATTACTTGCCCATACAATATACAGCGATTGTTGCATAGATCTGCATTACTTGCCCATACAATATACAGCGATGGTTGCATAGATCTGCATTACTTGCCCATACAATATACAGCGATGGTTGCATAGATCTGCATTACTTGCCCATACAATATACATCGATTTCTTTCACAAGCAAAAATTGAAAATTTATATGGAAAAAAAAAATGATTTTTTTCATATTTTCGTTCAAAACATTCTCAAAACGGCATTGTGTCGAGACGGTCCTAACGAGTACCCACAACGTATGTTTTGAATCAAAAATAAGGAAATTAGGTATACCCCTCCAAACCCCATTTTTCTATATAAAAGTAGGGTTAATGGGGGGTTGTTTACCATGATCAGACAAAATAAAACCGAGGTCTTCAGTATAGAAACATATTTACAAATTTATTACCTACACGCCATTCACGACATTCAGCGTCTCTGTGAGTCTGCAAGAAGATGTTGCAGTGTGAAAACTGAAAATTGCGGGTACAAAGTGTTCCTGAAATGAATTTGAATTATCTCGAGTGTTGCTGAACGTACTGACTCGTCAATATCGATAGGGCGAGTCTACTTTCAAGAGTGATGTCAAGTAAAGATCGTTTGAAATTCTAATTTCAGATTTGGTGAAATTCCTCTCAGCAAACAGAATAGCCACATGTAGGATGCTGCGTTCTTGGCTTGGAAATACATATATATGATGAATCTGTCCAAAACACCTACCTGAGTACAATGCCAAGAAGTGTAGATGTTGTACCCATCTGGGCCCTGTTGCATAAAACTCTATTAACTCTTAATTGCAGCTTAAAGTCCCAATTAATTTAATGGCAGCTTTATTCCTGCTGCATCTTTGTCTATGAAAATCAACACTAGTGTATTCTTAAAGCTGTCATTAGCTAATGTAGCTCCGGAGATACTTTAAAATTGCTTTATGCAACAGAAAATTAATGCCATCTTTACTAAGAGAGTTCTTGAACTTAATGGCAGCTTAGGGTTTAATGACAGCTTAAGTTCATGCAACAGGGCCCTGGTGTCTCACTATGCAATATAGAGAAAATTTTCGGTCAAACGCAAAGGAAAAAGGAAATTTTGATATTTTTAATATGTTTGCTCAAAACATTGATTGTGGGTACACGTTAGAACCGCCTCGTCAAGGCGGTTCTAACGAGTACCCACAATCTATGTCTTGGATCAAAAATAAGAAAAAAAATGTATACCGCTGTATAGCCCGGTTTAACTATATAAAAGTGGGGTATGAGGGGATATACGTTACACGGACATGCTATTCTGATGCTGAGTTGGGATTTTGAATTCGAATCTCTGTGCCTCCTTATTTTACAAGTTCATGTACTTTGTGTGGGTTACATGAATTATGCAAAATTGAGACAACAAAATTAGTATTTTTTACATTTTAATCATTTTGCAGTGACTGGTAGTAAATCTATCACAGAGTCTCGGTTACCATGTCTTGGCATTTATAAATTAACCGGTATTCGTTTTTTTAGACCAGGTTCGACACAAACCGACCTGCACAGTAACAGAAGAAGTCTACAAGTTTGAAATTTCGGATTAAAGAAGAAGAGATATTTTACCATCCGTGTAGTGAAAACAAAGGCTCTGATCAGCTGTACAGTAACTGCACAGCTGATCTGCGTCTTTGTTTTCGCATATGCAAAAAACCAGATTGGTTACCACATGGTGGCATTTATAAATTATAGTGCATTCCTTACTCGCTCAACTGTCTTAAGTGGCATCATAAAATGAGCCGCCTCGTGGGAAAAACAAAAATGTGGTTTCCGAACACGTCCGACACAAACCGACCTGTACAGTCACAGAAGCAGGCTAGAAGCTTGAAATTTTGGAGTTAAGCAGAGGAGGAATTGTTCTATCCTAGTAGCGAAAACAAAGGCGCTGATCAGCTTCGCGGTGCTGATCTGCGCCTTTGTTTTCGCCTATGCAGATTGTTGGTTTTCCCATTGGGCGGCTCAAATGTCCTGAATGTGTAATTTTGCTGAAATTTTGCTTTATCAGCAAAACATTGCGTCTGTAGAACATTGAGGATATATTGGCAGAATTTTTATTAAAGCTACAATGTCAACGCATTTTCCGAAAAAAAAAAAAAAAAAAAAAAAAAAAAAAAAAAAAAAAAAAAAAAAAAAAAAAAGCAAAGAAAGATGAAGAAAAGAAAAGTGGATAACTCTTCTATGCCAGCAAGGTGACTAGTAGCATCGGGAGGCTTTGTTGACATAGCATCGACAAACGCACTTTTACGAGATAAATCAGCTCGCAAAATCATCATGAATCTAATGTCATACGTAGTCAACCATTTATATTATAGTAATCATTGCGAGCATAGTAAAATGTACACCACAACGCAGCACAATGGTCATGATGAGTCTTTCCAATAATACCCTGTCTCCGTTCGTCCTTAGCTGTCCGTGGGACATTAATGCCAACTCAACAACAAATCAAAATTATCTCATGCTACTGCTGTAATGTTAAAAAGTTAGAGAAGTTTCGTTTATTTAAGCTATAATGTATTTTATTTATGTGTCCTGACGAGAAAAAAAAAACATATACATGCAGAAGCAATTTTAATACAAACACAATGTAAAACTTTAGACCAGGCTGTGTGTTTGCGTAATGTTTAACACATTGTTTTTTTTTATCGTTTTATCGGCGAGTGTGTATTCATTCATACTGAGCTGGTCCTGTGCTACATGTACTAACCTAACTAGGTCGAAAACACAAGTTAATATGTTTTCTCATAAATAGGTTTAAAGTACAAACACGCTGGTAATCGGAGTTTAATTGAATTGAAAAGAAATTAATTTGAAAAATATTGTGCGATTTCACGTTTATCTGCTAGCAATAGGTCAAGTGCTTTCTATTATTTATGTATCATTTATTTCACATTTTGTTATTTGAGTCACATTCGCTGCTGGCTTTGCGTTTCCATCAGGATAACATGTCCGTGCAATAAATACCCCCTTAAACCCCACATTTCTATAGTGAAAATGGGTTTGCAGGGGTATACCTATTTTCCTCCTTTATGATCCAAAAATAGATTATGGGTACTCGTTAGAACCGCGTCTAACGTGTACCCGCAATCAATGTTGTGAGCAAAAATATTTAAACTTTTTCTAATGAAACTTCCAATTTTTACAACTGAAAAAATCTCTGTATATTTCATGGGCAAGTTTTCATAATGTCAAGTTCACGTTCATAAATACAATATATAAGATGACTAGCTCCTTCTTTTCAATGTAACTTTCCTGCTAGATGAAACCCACGATGCGAGTACATTTTTAAAGAGACAGCGTAAATACAAATTATATAACTAAATGCCACAAGACTACTTGTTTACTTCTAATACTTAGATCTTATTACAAAGGATGCAATTATTAATGTTGGCGACACTATTATTGCTTATTGGTTACAAATAAAAAGCGCTATAAAGTATAATTTGTGATATAACAGTTGCTGTAAATGTCTCAATTTATCATGTTTACAAGCCACACACAGATAATGCAAACTTAATGCTTTTAATGACAAATAACATGAATGTTGACAAATATCATGATACGCATTAGATTAAAATTAAATGCATGCGACGAAAAACGATACCCTATGGTCATAAGTGTTTATATAGAATGCAACGTTAATAATTGTTGCCATGACAACGCTACTGTAAGAATATCCATATAACGTAATATTTTGGTGCATTTTTCCATTTAACCACATGATACTAAGTTCAGCTATCGTGCCAAATGGCAAACAATTTCAGATAATGATATTGTGATTAACCCGTTTTTGATGAATGGATTTTCCCATTATGATCATTTGGGTCAGTCCACGTTCATTTTTAGGGGCGTCAGGCGTGATTTTTTCAATTGTATTCGCTTTTTCGATAAAAAATTCTCTAAGTAAACATTATAGCCCCAGATGTGACGCTGCGTTCTGCGGCGTCACATCTAGGGCTATTCTGTTTGCCTATGTCCCATAAAAGGGACGCCAGGCTTAAATGAGTTAAGCATTATCAGAGAATATAAATTGCACTATAAATTGCAAATTTCCGATAATTTTAATGTTTTGCTCAAAACATTAATTGTGGGTACACCTTAGAACAAGTCTCGGACGCCGAGGCGGTTCTAACGAGTACCTAAGGCGTAAAAAGAATTAGCCGTGTTTCCGCTGACATGCCGAAAAAAATCAGGGTCGGCAGGTAGGCAAATCTTTTTATTTTTTCTCTAATTTTAATTTGTTAAAAACAGGTAAAAATTGGTAATATGCAACTTAATTCATCTTAAATACTAGAAAATGATAAACATTGAGGTTTAAAACATGAAGAAAGTTAAATAAAGTGATTTTAAATAGTATTTTTGCAGTTTTGACTTATTTTAAGTCATATATCCATTTACTTGAAAATTTCAAGGGTCGGTAGGAATGAAAATCATTTTATTTTCTTTCAAAATGGAAATAAAAACTGCAGGGTCGGCACAAAATTTCAGGGTCGGTCGGGTTAGAGGAAACAACTATTTTTTTCGGCCTAACGTGAATCTATGTTTTACTGGATGAAAAAGAAAAAATAGGTATACACCTGACAACCCCATTTTTCTATATAGAAGTGGGGTTTAAGGGGCGTGTTTCTCTGATGAACGGTTTGTGACTACCGCTGCGAACTAAACACATTTGATTTTGTTTATTTGTTGTTTTACGGTCATTTATGTTCATGTCGAGACTTTTACTCAATGTTATGGATCCTACCAGACATTGGGATGTCATGACATGCAAAATGTGCTTAAAATTATAACCACCCAATTAACAACTATTATCGGCTTTATTATTTGATCCCGTTTAGGCATGTCACTGTCTTTGATTAAGACATCCCCTGAGTAAAGTTTTGAAATTGCAGTATATTTACATGTATCTGGCTTTCATCGCCGTTTTATTAATGGTCAGTAACCGAAATTGCGAAATATGGCCCTACCTCCCTTTGGCCATTTTATCTGCTTCCAAATGACCATTTTTTTTTTATTTTATTAATCAATTAGTAGTAAGAATGGTTTGACATCACCAATGTTTCGAGGAAGGTTCTGGTCGTCTAAGCGGGGGCACAAGCGGCTCATATATGAGCCGCCTCGTGGGAAAACCAACAATGTGGTTTCCGAACAGGTCCGACACAAACCGACATGTACAGTCACAGAAAAGAGCTAGAAGCTTGAAATTTCGGATTTATGTAGAAGAGGAACTGTACTATCCGTGTAGCGAAAACAAAGGCGCTGATCAGACCGCGAAGCTGATCTGCGTCTTTGTTTTCGCATATGCAGATTGTTGGGTTTCCCATGAGGCGGCTCAATTATTTTTCACTGTCCCAATGGGCGGGGACCTATATTCCCACCGTGTCGCCTTCTTCAGCCAAATTAAGATGACATGCACAACAGTGGGGTCATGAAACATCTTCAACGATTTATTTTGTTTTCTTTTTCATGTGATGTCAAACTAAAATGAAAATGCATAATGTAAACAATATATGATTTAAAAATTCGATGTGCTAACACAAAATATTGTGCATGCATACATTAGGCAAAGTCTTATGAATCAAAGGTTTGAAGAAGAAAATCTAAATTCGTTTTCGTAGCGGTGTATTTTTGTTCGAAGTGAGAGTTAGAAAACTCTCGGTACATACGAAATAAATGTCACTTTGAGTAACTTCCCATTACCTAGTCAACAAAGATACAATGTACATGTATACAAATGATAGGCAAATTATTTGTTTGTTCGTTTGATATGCTGCTTTATGTTACAGTTAGTCAACAGCTATGGTAATGTCGGGGCGCTACCTCCATTTGCATGGGACTTCTACCCAACATGGGATGTCATGACATGCGAAATATGCTGGGGCACATACATGCACATGTAGTGTGAACAGCTAATGTCTATTTGCATAGATTGTTTGACTAAACCGGCCCAAAATTTCTAAACGGTTAATAACCGTTAGTCTTTTCTTTGCTTCGGCAACAAATCAAAACAACACGTTTGATGTATTTTGGCGCACTTTATTGAAGTGAACAGTGAATAGCAGTAAAGCGTTTGGTTGAATGTCCAAGAGTAAAAATGCAGATTGCTCGTGGAGAAACAGGCCGTAAATTTAGTCCGAATCGATTACGGTTAATAGCTCGGTCACTTTCAGAAGTCTACTGTGGATGATCTTGACTCCGTACAGAATACCCGCCGCCCAACAAAAACATCCAACTAGCATTTTTTTCTAGCTGGTAAAAAGGCTATAGATTACATGCAATGCAGTATACTCCTTCTATCATCTAATCTATACAAAACTGTCCACTTCGAGAGCCACCTAGAAACTGACCTTAGAGACTACATTAAAATCGCTCACTCATGAAATCACCCATGCATAAATATAACCAATACACCCTGCATAAGGCAAGTACACTACAATTTTGTTGCGCTCCCGTAGTGCAAAGACATATTTTCCACGGGGTCTATTCTTCAAGCCAGTATGCTCGGGTGTCGTCCAGGTATAAGCAGGTTCCGGTAGTGGTTTTGAGAAATTGAATGTAAACAAAGAAATGGAGTAGACAGGTGAACAGGTAAGTTGCAGTATTTCTGTTCTATCCTTTGATTTTGAATAAAATCCTGATGTGCAGTCTCAAGAGAATTCACAAACGCTAGTAGAAATCAAAACTAGAGTGGCGAAGATGCAATAGGAAACTAGATTCTGATGTTCAAAGTTTCGATACGTGGCAGTTTTGATGTAACAGTTTCGGCCAGATTCACAAGTTTGCCCTACATTTTGAATATTTATGCACCGGACATTGACCGATTCGACCCACAAACAAACATAACCAGTTCGTGCATTCCTGGGAATCGAAATCGCTTCATGAAAGCGAGTCCAAAATTAAACATCTTGGTATAAGCACATTTTTCAGGTGGTCGTGAATGTTAAGACTCTTTAGTACGGTAGACGTGCAATCTGACTGACACTGTACCAGGTACTCAAATGGTTTATGCAATCACAAGCACTCTCAGATTTGAAATAATTGAGCTTGTTTATAGAGGCTGAGAGACATATTCGCTCAAAAGCTTAACAAGGATCTTATCCCATCCCAAAACATAAAATGGTTCCTAAAAACTCTGGCGTGAGTTGCATAACGCGAACCCTTGAGATACTGATGAGGCCATTTGATCTTCCTCATTCCTTAGCAACGGCAGATTGCTTTCAGAGAGGCAGCTCCTGGGATCGTTACGTAGCGCTGGCGAACACTTTTTTGTAACATACCGTTGCATAGGGAATAGTTGCGAAGTGCTTGCTAACTCTGTTTATGTACATGTATAACACGTATCAGCTAACGCGTCTATTCATATCCTACATAATATTCCCAACTCATCCTCACATCAATGATTACTACGACTAATGCATAGGTTACATTTGGCCTACGATTATCGTGCGATGATCGCACGATGCCAATTTTGGCATTTTCGTCCGCAGGATGACCCTACGATGTTCAACTATCATCATAGTCTCTACCACTTTGTAATAGTCTGCACTTTTACAAATTTTTAAAAATTGCAAAACCGTAGCCCGTAGACACGTCGAGCGCGCGCCGTACGGAGACACAACGATGATCGTACGATCGCCTCACGATTTATTATGATAATTTATGGACAAAAAATAATTCGGCGATCGTAGGGAGACCGCAAGAGCTCAGTCAGAAATCATAGTCAGAATGATCATAAATCACTCCAAAACCGAAGTTAACATTATACAAAGAAAGTATCTCTTATTCAGGATCTGTTATCTTGAACAGTATACCAAACGTTATACGATACTCATTGGGTGTTTCTTCCTTTAGTGAAAATGTATAAAACTGGATTACAAGTATGTAAGACAATGTCAGTACATTATTTGAACTAACTTACAAGGTACAATGTATGCCTTCACCTCCAAAGTATCACATTTGTATTTTCATATGAAGAAGAAGAAGAAACTTTATTCAATACAAAAGGTCATAGACCTAACATGTACACATTTCTATACAAACATACATACAAGTAAATGTGGTCAATGGTTTGTGTTTAATCATGTAAAGTCAATTTATACTATACCATATAAGATATGTAAATACTCATTTTTTGTTGTATATGTGTCTACATTTGTAAATGTTCATGCTGTTGTTGATTTATATGTATTTGAGGGCCCCATGGAAGATTGGATATAACCAAATGGGTCACCCTCGTAAAATAAAGAAGTTACTTACTTTACTTACTTATGGCGACTCCTCGCGGACATCGCACGGGCTCCAATTAAAGAGTGCGGATACCCTACGATTTCCATACGATCTCCATACGGTTCTGACTCAAAACATCGACGAAAGCTAGAGCAAGAAATCTTTGAATTGTTAACACATACGTCGTAGCTTACGATCACTTCCGATGTCTAAAATCGTAGGAAAAATCGCAGACCGAAATACCGTACGATGATCGGTGCAAATGTAACCTAGGCATAATCACTATACGTTCACTATAATCGTATAAATTAGTTGTAATGCTTATAACGCCTATTGCTCTTCGATCTACAGTAACAATTTAACGAAAGTCTTAATGTGCGCAACTGCACATATTAATTATGGTATTGCCTGTTAAAAGAATCCATATCACGAACGAATCTCAATAATAACGAAAACTTAACATGTTTCATGTTTTTTGGAAATATCTCATCACCCATGATTTTGTGCTTTGCATTCACACCACCCCTACATTTTATTCTTATACGTTACATGTTTACAAGCTGTTCTTCCTCCAAAGCAAAATGACATGATATTTCTTGAATATATAAATCATTGAAGACCAACAAGTGTACTCACCTTCAGCAATCTGCTCAAAATCACAAGTGTGTCGACAGATCAACCAAAATGTACCGCTAGTTTATCTTCTCGCGGATGAGGCACGTGCTTTTATGAGCTTTGAACATTTCCGCTGAACGCTTCTCAAACTTTTGCAAAGACTTGTTAATGTTAATTTTATGTTTTAACATGTATGTAGAGACTGCACTTTAAAACATGTACATTGCTGACCTAAGTTCTTATATTTTTTTTTCATTTTTTTCATTTTTTGAAGAAAGCAATGAAACACCAGTATACAACTATTTCATACCTTTCTGTGTGACAGTCAAAACTATCACCCCGAGGTGCTGTGGATGACCCGATGAACTGTTGCCCGAGGCCGAAGGCCGAGGGCAACAGTTCATCGGGTCATCCACAGCTCCGAGGGGTGATAGTTATGACTGTCACACAGGAAGGTTTGAAATAGTTGTTTTATTACCCAACTCAAACTTAATACCATACACATACATGTACTATATTATGACAAGACTGGTTGTAACATTAAATGTTAAAAGTGAAAATAAGGTTGAAACATGCTCATATCCTGGTTTTGTTGTACAGCTCATGTTTGCTTGTTTGGTTCTGATTTGCTTGTTTGTTTACTTGCTTGAAGGTTTGGCACTTAAGTTGATTTACTTGTTTGCTTATTTTACTGTTTTTGTTTTGTTTATTCTGTTTGTTTCTTTGGTTCATTTTTTGTTTGTATGATTGTTTGTTTGTTGTGTTTTATTCCATTTTGTTTGTTTTGCTTGTTTATTTTTTGTTTGTTTTGTTATTTTTTTTTTTGTTTTTGTTTTCTTAGATTATTTCATGTGCTTATTTGTGATTAATGCTTGGTTTGAATTGTTTGTTCTATGTTTGTTTGTGTGCTTGTTTTTGTTTGTTTGGTCAAATGTTTTGTTTGTTTGTTTGATTTATATGTTTGTTGTTTGCTTTTGATTACTTTTTGTTTGACAATATTTGCAGGTATACAGGCAGTATAAAAACATGCAGTATAAAAGCATGCACAGCATGTCACTTGACTGGGAAACAGTAAAAACTGTTGCACATGAAACAGTTCGTCACATGACATGAAACAGTTCATTGAAACTGGTTTTAACTGGGTTTAACTAAAATTGTTTAAAAAACAGCCTGAAATGTTTTATTTCTCTTTATATAGTATGTTGGGTAATAAACTAAACTGACCTTAACCAGCACAACTCCCGAGCATATTGGCTTGAAGAATAGAAAGGTACAAGTAGGCAAAGATCAGGAAAAGGCGCAATCAAAAAAAGATTCCAAATCCAAAAACCGAGGTGGGAAAAACCCAAACTAACAATCAGATACTTTATACCATGAAACATATCGGAAGCCGAATGAGCAGCTATTTTCCCAATAGGTGGCCACTCAGTTACCTTAACCTAACTAAAAATATGAAAACATACATAAGGCGCCAACAGCACAAAAAAATTTAAACACCAAGACATAAAACAAAAAGAACCACTACAGAAGTATCGACTTGGAACGATCAGTAACACAAAGTTACTTGCGGGCTTAAACCGGTTTTACAGGTACCTAACCTCACCCTCAGCTTCTGCAGTGGTTCATAGCATTTAGTTAGTTATTTGGTCCTTGTGGTGAATCTCTAACTAGTCAATGAATCATCAAGAACAAACAAATAAATCATAATAAACATCCTGATGAATCAAAACCCAGGACTCACAGATTGAGTAAGCTGCCCGACGATGGAGATCCCTGGGCGCCGAATAACCTACTAACTCCGGAGCAAAAGAAAAACACCAGTTGGACCCCGGTGGACCAAGCAACAGAAAAGAAGCTCCGGCCCCGTGTTTTTCGTACTATTCGTTGAAACGTCCGAAATATTAAATACGGAGTGTCTATTGACAGACGTCTGTCAATAGCAAATATTAGGTAAATGTGCTATTGACAGACGTCTAGCAACAGCAAATACCACATTCTTGCTGATAAACATTAATTAATACCACTGTCATCTGAATAACATTTTTATTTTTAATATCCATGCCGAATGTTATTTTGTCGGAAGATCATTTAGTTAAACATCAAATCGTTTTTGTTTTTTGTTTTTTCAAACGTTGTCGTTTCAAGTTGAAATGACATGTTACATGTATTCCTATGATGATAAAACACTGAGATGGATCTGGGCATAGAGTTACGATACATGCAAAATACACATATTGAATAATCAGATGGTTGGTCAGTCAACTTTCTTTCGGCCCCAACGGGCGGGATCTAGTTGTCGTTTCAGACAACGTCAGGGGCTTTGCCTTCCTTGCACGCCGGTGGATCGGGCGTCAGACGAAAAAGAGACTCCCCCTTGAAGTACATGTACCTTGTTAAGAGTTTAGCTAACGGACTTAACCTTTGTCCCTGGTCGGATCCACTGGGTTCAATTTTCTAATGCTGCTCTGGTGATGCAGATAAAAATACAACTGATATCCTTTAAGAGCAGTGAACATATTAATAAGAAATAGGTTGGGCCAAACCGCGGTTTCGGCTACTTAAGCCTCTTCAGTGACCCCATAGATTTGGCAACATGGAGCCAAAGCGAATTACTGTAATTAATTTTGCATCTTTCAACAGGGTAGTTGACACTACGACTAGTATAATCCAAATCGGGATCCATATAATCCAGCCTGCATAATTGTGCTACCGTCGTTTCTGTATCTTCACAATGTTCATAATAATAATAATAATAATAATAATAATAATAATAATAATAATAACTTTATTTAACGAGGATAACATATTTGGCAGATATGCCAGTCTAACATATGGTCCTCAACTAACAAATATTGAAATGCTTGACAAAATGAATATACAGTCTAATATTTACAATGGTATGTACAAATTGAAGATACTATGTGCAAGACAGAGTTGTTTCTATCTGTGAGACGTCTAAGAATTGCAACAGTTTTTTTTTTTTAATTCAGTTTTACGTCCCTTTCAAGATTATTTCAGCTCATATGAGACGGGCTAATCAGTGGGTGGGCGAAAAAGGGGGAAACCCGAGAAAAACCACCTGGCACACCCGCAAGCAGAACTTGGCTTGTCTCACATGTGGCCATAGCGGGGCTCGAACCCACACCAGACACAGCGGTGAGATGATCGAGGGATTAAGAAACAGCGCTCTTAACCGCTCGGCCACGGCGGCCGCTTGCAACAGTTTACATGCGAAGTTTGGGGTTCCATAAAATGTATTTAGCTGACTTTGATGTGATTTATCTTGTAATTTGTCCATGTATATATAATTAGTGATCCTAACTCTGTCTCTTTCTCTGTTGTGCATGTGATGTTCTTTATTGTATCATAGCCGTATGGCCAGCTTGCTGTGAAACATAAAACGTTCGTCATCTTGTTAGTTCCACGTATCGTTTAGTTTCATTTGTTAAATCTCTATCTTCTGGTCTGGCCATGGGATTTTATAAATTCAACTGTATCAATTCCCATTCCTGATAGTTTATTTTGTTTATTACCCATGCAATAGACTGAGAATATTTGACAGCAGTAAAACCCATAATTTCAACGGGAAAAATCGATATTTTTAATATTTTTGCTCAAAACATTGATTGTGGGTACACGTTAGGACCGCCTCGCTGAGGCGGTTCTAACGAGTACCTACAATCTATGTTTTAGATCTAAAATACCCCTCCATACCCCAGTTTTGCTATGTAAATGTGGGGTATAAGAGGGTATTCATTATACGGACATGTTTTCCTGATGCGTTCGCGTTCTACTTGCTGTCTTGCTACTTGTCCGATATTGTTTTACTCTCTCTCTTTATCTGTAAAACTGATTATGCTAGGAAAGTCCATCAAAATTAGTCAAAAAATTTTTCGCGTCGATAGTCATTTTTAATGCCGGCCTCTGAGTCATGTTTGTACCACTTTGTACCCCTTTTAGTTTCGTCAGACGCAACACTTTCTTAAAGACAATTAGCTTGTTTTGCACCACTGTGGTAGCCTTATCAGGGATGTTTTATAAACTGGTTACCCAAAATAGCAGTAGTGTGAGGCGGATCCAGGTGACTTATCTCATGTAAGGCCAAGCTATCGAAATACTCGTTTCACAGTCAACTTAAAATTACTTGAATGCGTTCCATTACGAAAACTTGCCCATGCAATACACAGTGATTTTAAGGTTGTAAAAATGTAAATTTTGATTAATTTTCAGTAGAAAATTTTCGATATTTTTCTTATTTTTGCTCAAAACATAGATTGTGGGTACACGTTAGAACCGCCTCGGCGAGGCGGTTCTAACGAGTACCCACAATCTATGTTTTGGAGCAAAAATAAGAAAAATAGGTATACCCCTGCATACCCCAGTTTTGCTATATAAAAGTGGGGTTCAAGGGGGTATACATTACACGGACATGTTTTCGTGATGCAAAACAAGGATGAACACCTAGTAAATACAGAAAGGGATCATCAAGATAACGTGTCCGTTTTCAGTTGAAAATTTGTGCTATATTTCTTATTTGATCCAAAACATAGATTGTGGGTACTCGTTAGAACAGCCTCACCTGAGGCGGTTCTTACGTGTAACCACAATCTATGTTTTGAGCAAAAGTAAGAAAAATGTCACAAAATTTCCACTGCAAATTTTAATTTTTTACAATTTTTAAAAATCACTGTATATTGCATGGGCAAGTTTTCGTGATGATATAGACAGGGGTGATTTCAGACATACATGTATTTCTGAAAATGCTCTATCATTTTTGACAAAATTACATTGTCATTAAAACATTTCTGTAACTGTCATTGTCTAGTTTAGTTACATAACCCCATCCCAATATTAAACAACAACAGATTTGAAATATGTATGCGTTTTAGCAAGATGATATTTTACTTATAACTCATCAAAAACTCTAGAAGTCTCAAGTTTAAAATGCATCTGTTCTCAAGAATTGTTATCAAACGTAAGGTTGCTTAGGCCGTAAATCAAACAAAAAAAATCGTGGCCTCAGATTAGCTCAGTTTTTATGCCTAGTTAAGCTGCATATGATAGTTTATTTTGTTTTATCTTAAAGAAGGTGTTAATAAAATGAATTCAGAATCAATTTCTTAGTCATGGTGCATGTTTTGGAATTAAAGAAATATCAAAACTCAAAGAAGGGGTTAATCGGAAGAACATTTCTTTGCACCATCGGAAATAAATCGGAGTGGATAAAATGCTAACGTTATTGCTATTTCTGACTCTAAGAGTTTTGGTATTTTTTCTGCATTTGGTTTTCGATTATATGTAGAAGATTGGTTTTGTTTATTATCATTCAGTTTATTATTGTTTTTTTATTTACCGTCCGGGTTTATTTAACAAAAATCTCTCGTGACAATTAATTTTAAATATTTGCACAGGGGTTTCTTTTCGCCTTAGACATTTCAGGAGTATACATTTCATGGACATGTTTTCTTGATGAGAAATATCACTCCAGTCACAAAGTCGTATAATTTTGTGCAGTTTACAAAATGAAATGCACAAAGGAATAGGGTGTGATTCCACAACAATGTGACTAATAATTATACTTTAGGCGTCAAAGCCGTTTTATTTTTAAATTCTGCTGCAATAAAATTTAATTGTGAGCATTGCATTTTCATATTTAATTTGATTATTTTAAATAAATGATACAATAGACGAAACGACATGATATATTCATTGGCTGATTGGTTTAAATAACATTTAGCGTAAAGCGACCAGTGATCGATCATGGACCAGTGATCGATCAACTAGTGGTTATCGCCAATTAATTCTCAAAGGATTCCTGAAGTTAATCTTTTGCTAGTCTCAACTTAAAGCGCATTATATTACCTTACAAACGCTAATTTAAATCTATTTGGAAAGCTTTTCTATCTTGCATTTTCAGGCACTTTATTAAGAGAGGGTCTTAGTTGTACTGCTTAAAAGCGGTGATTGTTCAATAAATTCTTCAAGATGATACAACCTGCAATCGTTCCGACTGGCTAAATCTTTTAACTTTACTGCATACTAAACAAATCTGATCCACATTCCCAGTTGTATGGGATAATGCTGTGATAAATGGACGATTTTCTGTGATTTTCGAGCTATTTTTTAACATTTTCCCATTGTTTCTATTGGCGTTTATGCTTTTCGACCACCTCATTTCGCTGCTTTATTTCTTTTAACTCACTGAAAATTTCCGAACTGTGTTTCGTGGCTAGAGGTAAACAATAATTATTCTTTCTAAAGATGCACATACCTTCCAAGTCAGGCGCAGTTTTGGAGAGAAAATGAAGATGATCGATCACTGGTCCACCTGACCCTGATTCACGCTCTACGATGGTGGGTGTGTTAAAATGACGTCACTGAAAACATGACTTGATGACGTCATAAATTGGCATATTGAAAAACAAGGTTCAAGCTTGGATATGGTATGTACACATGCATTCTCCAATGCATGTCTGATCCGCAAATTTATCAAACATGGATATTTTTGATCGATCACTGGTCCCTTTACGCTATTTTTTTTTTTTTTTTTTTTTTTTTTTTTTTTTTTTTTTTTATCAAATTACATAATATTGCAGTTTACATACGTACTCGTATAAACAAAGTATCAACGATTGGAAAACAAGTATTTTGGCTTATACATGTAGCTATCCTCCCCTCTAAAAATGCTTGCAAATGATCTTCGTGCGGATATTTTTAAACCATACATGTATGTAACGGTACAGTAAATGATTATCTAACAAATCTTCTTCAAATGGCGTTTTTGTTATGACATTGTAATGAGCGACCTGTGCATTCTATAACAATAAATGAGCCGCCTCGTGGTAAAACCAACAATGTGGTTTCCGAACAGGTCCGACACAAACCGACATGTGCAAGCATAGAAAAGAGCTAGAAGCTTGAAATTTCGGATTTAAGTAGAAGAGGAACTGTACTATCCGAGTAGCGAAAACAAAGGCGCTGATCAGCTTCGCGGTTACCGCGAAGCTGATCTGCGTCTTTGTTTTCGCCTATGCAGATTGTTGGTCTTCCCATGGGGCGGCTCAAATTGCTTCTGAAACAGTTTATTAATTGCATGCTATATTTAGCCAACCTTTACATCAACGACCGCATTGCTTTCCATCTTGCTGGAACCACTGTCAACACACAGTCCTTTGGCGACAAATCTCACTAGTTCTACAACAAACAATGCATGTCGGGAAAATGAATATGGCCTCGGTTGTATATTTTGTCTCGCACGTGACACGTGTCAGGATGGACATTACACGTGTGACGCCAACACGGGTAAGCATATATATTCGAACATATAATTTTTTGCCTTAACAGTGCAACATCAGTACTCCGCTTTATATACATGGGTTATAATAGACTTTTTATCATCATAGCAAGTTAAACGTAGGCAATGATCAGGAAAAAGGCGCAATCAGAACGAGATTCCCACTCCGAAACCCGAGGTAAGAAAAACTAATTAACAATCGAGTATAATCCAATTTTGTAAACATATCGTGGCAAAGGTCACTTTGGTTCCGTTTTCCGTTAACTTAACAGGTAAACGGGACAAAGTTTGTCAAGGGGAGGTGACAATCAACAATGCGCGGATTATACTGATACTATGAAAACATATACGTACGTAGTAAGCCGAGTGAGTAGCTATTTTCCCAACAAGTGGCCACTCAGTTACCTAAATTTAACTAAATGTACGAAAGCGTACATAAGGTGCAAACAGCACAAAACTTCAACGCCGCTTTCTTAGAACTACATCTACTGTATCAGAATGTATTTCATATTCAGTTTATATTTTGTCTTTGTTGTTGTTGATGATGATAGGGTTGTTTTACTATTGTTCATGTATTATTTCAAAAACAGGTGCAAAAATCTGCTTGGATGGATGGAAAGGTCTAAACTGTACAGAGAAAGATGTTTCTCTAGACACCTACTACAACCTTACCTGCCCCGACAACAATTGCAGAAATGGGGGAGAGTGTGTGTCAGGGACATGTTGCTGTCAGAGTGGGTTTACTGGCGTGCTTTGTCAAATTGAAATAATAGAGTGTCAGAGTCGGCCTTGTCAAAATGGAGGTTTGTAATACTTTGTATAAGAATTACTTTTTGTTTCTGTTCAAATTACTTGTGATTATTATAATTACATGCAATTGCACCATGAGGCCTCATTGGTGATGATCAATAAAAATTCGAAAATACAATTCCGTTCTTGGAAAGAGCTGGCAATCTTGCTCTTCAGACGTATTGTAATATTGTATGTGGCATCAAATGAGCCGCATCGTGAAAAAACCGGATTTTTGCCTAGGCGAAAACAAAGGCGCAGATCAGCTTCGCGGTAACCGCGAAGCTGATCAGCGCCTTTGTTTTCGCTACTCGGATAGTACAATTCCTCTTCTACTTAAATCCGAAATTTCAAGCTTCTAGCTCTTTTCTGAGCTTGTACAGGCCGGTTTGTGTCGGACCTGGTCGGAAACCCCGAAGACCGGTTTTCTCGCGTCGAGGCTCAAATGCTTTCCCTGTCCTTCCGTCTGGCGTCTGTGTTGGAATTTCGTAATTGTGTAGATTCTCTGGCTTTGCTTTTGTAAAATATCCATAGATTATACATTTGTAGGCTTGCGTAGTATTACAGTTGATGTTTTACTTAGGTACATGCCGTGATCTCGTCGGTGATTATGAGTGCTCTTGTAGAAGTGGCTTTAGCGGTAGAAACTGCCAGTTCTTCCATCTCATCTCAACTCTTACTCCTCCCAACACCGGGATTGTACCTCGATGTGATTCGAACAGCTGCGGGAACGGTGGGACTTGCATGCAAGATTCGAACTCGACGTATTGTTTATGCCCGCTTTGGTTTAGTGGTGAACGGTGCGAAACCAGCTTGCGGAATTTCAGTTCATCGCAGGTATTATGAGCACACTTTAACCTTACCGGCTTACCTCACGTGGTATCGTTTTGTTAATATAAGAAGACGAGATATCTTCTGGCTTTATACATTTTAAGTCTCTGGAAATGATTGTGAGCATATCGTGTAAAGCATTATTGACAAAATACCCGTTAGAAGCACCGTGATCAACAAAATTATGAGTATCGATGCCATATGTAAAAACCGACAGGGTGACATGGATCAAACATTACAGCTATTTTGGTTACTCTAATTATGATGCCATTCAGGCGACATGTACAATAGCGATAACTTCGCACATACGTCGCAGCTTCCAACGCCCAATGCACATTATTATATTATACATTGTAACAATACCAGAATATACATGTATGTACTTTTAGTCTAAAACTACTACGTGAAATTGTACTTTTGTATATTAACTGTCGTTTATTTCGTGTATTTTCAGGGCTACAATTGTCCTTCAGACTACTATGGTAACAATTGCACAACACATTGTGCTGCTACTAACACGTGTGATCTTGGTCATTTCATATGTGACTCAGTAACCGGAAATAAAGTATGCTTAGTTGGCTGGATGGGCGATAACTGCGACAAGCGTCGACTTCCACAGCATCTTGATATTGCATGCCCTGCAAAACTGACTTGCAAAAACGGTGGTCAATGTTTTAATGGAGCGTGTTGTTGTCGCGATCACTATTCCGGCCAGTTTTGTAATATAGAAACAATCGGCTGTCATAGCAACCCGTGTTTAAACGGCGGAAGATGTGTGCCAGGTATAGGCAATGATACTGATAACTATACCTGCGAATGCGTTGACACATTTCAAGGGCAGTATTGTGAAAGACAATCCACAACCACAAACGGCACTACCCATTTTACAGACTATCCTCGTTCGTCTTATGCTTACACAAATGCATCGCCTTTAATTGGAATCTCAACTATATCCTCACATTCAAATACAGCATTTGTTTTAAGTACCGTTGCGACTCAACTTTCATCTAATAAATATCCAACAGGAACTGAAATGCTTACATCATCTCAGCATCAATCTGTAAGTATTACAAAGAAAGCAACTACTCCAAGTAGCACGACTATACCAAGCAACCCTGGCAGTGGCACATCGGCACTGCTGCCAGTCGACTATGAAACTACTAATGGTTTAAAGAAAACGGACAGTTCGAAAACTTCGACGATATCGGGAATAAAAACTTATACAGCAAAAACTGAATCCACCACGAGTACTGCCTCAGTACTGCCAAGTGAAGTTAAATCGTCAACACCAGTACCGTTCACTTCGACTAACTCAAATATGGTAGACTCAACAATATCATTAGGTATAACAGATGGGACAAGCACATTTCAATATACTACGCCAGAATCAATTGATTCTACACCCTTATCTTTTGACTCATATTCAAGTACCATAGGCACATTTTCAACTGTTTCAGTCAGTGGAAGTTTAATATCAGAAACAGCTGGACCATCGCATTATAAAATTTCAACTTCTAATCAGGCTTCTACAACCGACCATTCCTCAAGCTCCACTGAAAATACACACACAAAGGTTTTTCGTCAAACATCAGTGCCAAATCCACACACTACATTGTCATATTCAAGCACTGTGTTACCAGTTGAAAACGGAACCGAGTATGCAGCTTACAACTCGTCAGAAAGGATATACAATAACACTAGTGTCAAGTCAAATACGACTGTTACACATACACCTAACGTGTACCTTGTGACATCATCAACAAAGAGTACAAAAACTTTTAGTGAAACATCTGGTCCCCATTCTAATAGTCCTCGATTCAATACTTCTTCGTTTACAACCACTTCCGTCACAGGACACAGTGTACATGTGCCTCTACAAACACCATATCCGGATGAAACAACACCATCAGTAAACTTCTTAACTACGGAGACATCGCCAGGGCATACATTGACTTTATCTACCAAGCATTCAATTATTTCGTCTCAAAAACTTAATAATTCCTCACAGTTGACACAGATGCCGGTCACAAACTCAGCGTCACATTCTAAACCGAGTTATTCAACATCAACGACAGCAGCAAATACGTTGAACCAGAGTCACTCAACTCCTTCACAAGTAATTATTGGAACAACAGAAACACCACATTTTTATCAATCTGGAACTCCATCCACACCATCTATTGGTCGAATCTCAAGTTTTACTTCTACACCACAAACTAGAATCTCAACCAAAATGCGTTCAACAAATGCAACAATCACCACTGTCATCTCGCAGACAAAATCATCTAATCGTAAGCCCAAGCCCGAGTTGGGCTTATCATCACCAAGTCTACCTTCTACAAGAATGCAGTTATCCACTAAGTCGACCATATATTCAAGTTCACCAACGTCTCGACCATTTACATTTCCTCATGATATATTGAGTACTACTGCGTCACCTTCGAGCAAGAATACATCAATGCAATTCTCAACAAAGTCGTTACCATTATCAACGAATAAATTAAAAACTGTCAGAGCGACGCCAATGTACACTGTCACACATGTACCTTCAAATAGAAATTCTTCTGCTGTGACTAGAACACCAGATCTAACCAAACAGACAGAAGGTAAATCTTCGGTAAGTCATTTTAAAGTTATGTTTACATTGACTAGTATAAACGTGCTCAATTTTATACAAATGTTTTATATTTCGTTGCCCAATGGTCAATGTCTGTGAAAATTGTATGACATCTTTGATGTCGCCTCACAGAACTAACGACCACTTTAACTTTTAGTTTACTTGTGGACAGTGCTATTTTGCATGGCACTAGGATACATCTAATCCAGGTGACCCTTAGCATAAGATATACGTTCCCCAAACACGGAGGTGGTGCCCAGATGTGACAATAGTTCTAAGTGTCTCGTCTTCGTTTCAGACATGGTGGATTATTGTAGTTGGTATCATCGGCGGAGTCATTCTTCTGGCAGCTATATCCATAGCATTCGCCGTGATCTTTAAATATTTTCTGTAAGTTGATACCTTTAAGCAATACATATTCATATGCATGCCTTATTATGTATTATTTTAGGGATTTATGGTGATAAGTCTTTGTAAATAAACATGTAATGAGAGATAATATTAATTTGTCTTTGAGCAATAAATTCACTTGCGCATTTGTGTTGTGTTCATCAATTATCTTTCTACTGTATATCATTCTTGTTTTGTAGAATACTTAAACCCAGGCATTTATAGGATTATAATTGCTCTTAACTCATGTGAGCCTGGCGTCCTTTTATATGGGACATGGGTAAACGGAACAGCCCCAGATGTGACGCCGCAGAACGCGGCGTCCCATCTGGAGCTATTCCGTTTGCTAAAAGTAATTTCATCGAAAATGAGTTAAAAATTGACAATCACTTCTAACGCCCCTAAAAATGAAAGTGGACTCATCCAATTGATAATAATGGGCGAATCCATTCGTCAAATATGGGTTAAATGTGACTGTTGCTGTTTGTAAACAAATTAACGTGATCGTGGTTTGATCATCAATTGCCTGTCTTAATGCAATTTTACTTTTTTTTTCCAGAACCAGAGAATCTCGAACGCTGAAGCGCTCTCCAGAAGAGATTGTTCAGTTTGACAGAGAACATTTTTCAACGGAACCAGATTTTGATAACCCTGTGTACCTAGATGAACCGGATTTTCAAGATGACACTGTCAAACACGACCTTTATGTGGTTAATAGATAGTGTTAGCATGACAATATCAGATACATTTATCATTGTTTGTGAGCAACAGCATTACAAAGAAAATGCATGTGTATACTGTCTGTGGGTATTTCCGTGATACCGTATTCGTTCTAATCAGCGAACTGAGCGCTTAGCTTTTCAAAATAATTGAAAGTTAAGGTACATGTAACAAAATACCGTTCTAATTAGCGCACATCACGCATGTTAGTAACACATAAACTACTGAAATAACTGTGTCAAGTTTTCAATTACTATGTCATTTAAGTGTTACATTCATTACAAAATAGTGTTTGGTAATCTAAGTGCGATGTTTACAGCATTCATGTGTATAACCTGTATAAACAGTATGCTAGTTGAGCAGTGTTTGCTTAATATGCAAATGGTATCGGAGACGACCGGGGTGTGCGCTTCTTGGAACATGTGCGCTGAATTTGAAAGAATACGGTATGTCTTCATGATGCGTTCACGAATGTGAAATGATTGGTAAATGGTTGATTCTAGGTTTAACCGTCAATCAAAAGCTATGGTTACATGGAGTCGAGATTGTTTTGTGATGTAATTTATATAGCCTTATCTGCATTCTTTTTGATCGCCAGGGCAAGTTTAGCATATGAGCCTGTGCATGAGAAAACCAACAATTTGAGTTTCCGACCAGGTCTGACACAAATCGGCCTGTACAGTCATAGATGATGGCTAGAAGCTTGAAGTTTCAGATTTAGATAGTAGAGGCATTGTACTGTCCGTGTAGCGAAAACAAAGGCGCTGATCAGCTTCGCGGTTACCGCGAAGCTGATCTGCGGCTTTGTTTTCGCCTTTGCAAATTGTTGGTTTTCTCATGCACAGGCTCATATCATTTTGTAGATAAAAAAGCACATCAGTCTTGGCTCTTACCATAATTGAGCCGCATCGTGAGAAAACCGGATTTTTGCCTATGCGAAAACAAAGGCGCAGATCAGCTTCGCAGTAACTGCGAAGCTGATCACCGCCTTTGTTTTCGCTACTCGGATAGTACAATTTCTCTTCTACTTAAATCCGAAATTTCAAGCTTCTGGCTCTTTTCTGAGCTTGTACAGGCCGGTTTGTGTCGGACCTGGTCGGAAACCCCGAAGACCGGTTTTCTCACGTCGCGGCTCAGATTATCACTTATATTCATCCAATAGTAAATGCACATGCAAACCAAATCATTCGTACAGCACATACATGTATAAGAAATTAGTTTCAATAGTAAACAACATCACTGAGCCTATATTTTGATCTCTGTCTCTTTGGAATAAACACTAAACTTTCCTTGTCTCTCGCTGTTGCTTCACTCCCTTTAACAACCATTCTTGGAATGCCGTAATATATGAATTGAGCAGTTCTGAGGGTTCCTTTGTTATTTCTGTTGGCAGGCGTCATCATAACATGGGCCATCTTGCGAGTTTCCATAGAAATCTGTAGAATAAAAACAAAACTTAGAAACTTATGCAATTTCAAGGAATCAGTTTAAGAAGCAATTTATTTTAAGGAAATTAAATGGCAATGAACAACACAGGTACAAAGAAAATATTTACAATTTTAATCTTCTTTACATTTATTTGATAAGGCTACGTCCGTTTGGGATTTGAGAAAAAGATGAACTGTTCGTGCCTCAATGCAAAGCTAATTACAAACCGTGACTAAGCCTGTCCGTGCAAATGTTCAAAACATGCATACACACTCCTATATCCATCGCCAAAAATTAGCTCCAATGGAGCTGAATGAGCCTGTAATAAATCTCAGAAAATATCTTGTAGCTTTCAGTTTTTATCATCATTATCAGTAGACTGTAAAAAGAGCAATTTTAAAACAGTCTCCAGATGTCTGATATCAGATTTCTACAGGTTTCATTTTTTGTTCATTTTTCTCTTGGTCCATTTTGTGTTAGAAGATAGTGGGTACTAATATATATGGGTACTCAAAATTTGGGGTACTCTAAATTTGGTAGCAGTTTTAAAATTTTTGAAACTGTCCTTTTTATTTTCTCAAATTTTGGGAAGTTGAAATTTGTGGTCTTCAAATTTGTTGGTACCCAATACATGTGGGTACTTAAAAGTGTGGATAAAATGAAATATCAAATCATGTAGGCACCCAGAATTGGTGGCAAATAATAAGATATAAATATCTTAGAGATGATACCACACAAAATTTAGACCTTGAATTTTTCAATGAGTCTTCAAGTCTGAGTGTATTCAAAATATGTGGGTATTCAAAAGTGCATATAAATATAAGTGGATATCAAAATGTCGGAAACTAATCTTGTTTTACATAAAAAGGTACACGTAGGCAAAGATCAGGAAAAGGCGCAATCAGAAAAAGATTCCCACTCCAAAAACCGAGGTGGGAAAAAACCAAACTAACAGTCAGGTACTTATACCATGAAACATATCGTAAGCCGAATGAGCAGCTATTTTCCCAATAGGTGGCCACTCAGTTACCTTAACTTAACTAAAAACACGAAAACACACATAAGGCGCCAACAGCACAAAAAAAAAAAAAAAAAAAAAAATTTTAAACACCAAGACACAAAACAAAAAGAACCACCACAGAAGTATCGACTTGGAACGATCAGTAACACAAAGTTACTGGCGGGCTTAAACCGGTTTTACATGGCCATAACCTCACCCTCAGCTTCTGCAGTGGTTCATAACATTTAGTTAGTTATTCGGTCCTCGTGGTGAATCTCTAACTAGTCATTGAATCATCAAGAACAAACAAATAAATCATGATAAACATCCTGATGAATCAAAAACCAGGACTCACAGACTGAGTAAGCTGCCCGACGATGGAGATCCCTGGGCGCCGAATAACCTACTAACTCCGGAGCAAAAGAAAAACACCAGTTGGACCCCGGTGGGCCAAGCAACAGACAAGAAGCTCCGACCCCAACCAACTAAAATGAATAGCTTTATGTCGGGGCCATCATAGAGTCTGACGCCCGACCCACCGGCGTGCAATTAAAGAAGGCAGCATAGTTATCAACCATGATTGGGTTAAAAACTAAGCATGCAGACTGTCGCATAACATTCAAGTTATAACCTATACGTCTGTAACGTGTTATGATTTTTCTGAACTGAAAAGAAAAATCATTAATTCCTTTAAGTTTCTTAAATTTGTAAACCAAGTCACCATAAAATTCAGGTTCCGAAAGGCCCTCACTTAAAAGCGTCTTTAACCCAACATTGTATTTGGAAATCAATTCATAGTGTCTACGATAAAATTTAGAAAATGTTTTTCGAAGTTTATGATACCGATAGCCCTGTTGGAGAAGTTTTGCCGTTAAACATTTATTTCGAGCGTTGAAGTCTGTAACATGATTGCAGACTCTAGCAAACCTAATAAGTTGCGAAATGTATACACCATAAGAAGCACGACGAGGAACGTCACCATCCAAAAAAGGAAAATTTACTATATCAAAATCAAAGTCATCGCGCTTATCATAAATTTTAGAAGAAACAAATCCATTTGCAACAGAAAGATGTAGATCTAAAAAGGGGGCTTCAGTATCTGAGATATTGGCTTTATTCAACTGAAGTTCAGGTGGATAAATTTGATTGACCATACCTTCAAAATAAGGGTTGTCAATGTTCAAAAGGTCATCGAGGTACCTAGATGTGGAATTAAAAGCCTCGATAACATCAGCTTGATTATCATGGTTAAGAGAATCCATGAAATCTCTTTCGTAGCAGTATAAAAATAAATCAGCTACGAGAGGTGCGCAATTTGTACCCATCGGAATTCCAACAATTTGTCTGTATAACTTGGTCCCAAATCTAATATAAATATTATCAAGGAGATAGGATAAGGCGTCGCATACATTCTGACATGACCAAAGTGTATACCGACTTTGGTCAGAGGAAGTGAAAAAAGCCTTTCTGTCATTACATGCCAAATAAAGTGAACCATAGTTTTTTAATGCCCTTTTGAAGGTCCACTCTATCAAATCCAGAAGTTTTTCTTTAATTAGATTATGTGGTAATGTTGTATACAGAGTAGAAAAATCATATGTGGACAAGCTTGTCGCACGGAACCCTCTACACTTCAATTTACTGAGCACCTCACCAGAATTTTTAATTGACCAAAACCAATTTTTATTTGAAGTTTCATACACTGTCTCACAGTATCTTATAACATGAGATTTGATAGCAGTAAGACAGGAAGTTAATAATTTAGAAAGTTCAGTGGTAGTACAAGAGCTAGAATTTGCAATAAATCTAGCTTTGTATGGTCTTTTGTGAAGCTTAGGTAACCAATACATCGTAGGAAGTTTGTCTTGGCCTTCATTGACACAAACAGAAAACTTAACAGGTAAATCGTTTAAGTGGGCATTAACTACAGACACCTCATCAGTATCTGTCTCCAGATAAGCCCTGGTACCATCAAGCTCCTGTTTTAAGGTGTTAACGTAGTGAAGCCTACAAACGACAACAACATTGTTTGCGGCTTTATCTGCCGGAACCAAGACATACTTTCTATGAAATTCTTGGATACCCTGCTTCAAATGCCTAAATGACGATTTGGGTTTAGGAGGTAAAAGATTAGTATTTTGTGAATAAAACTTAATACGTTTATCCACGATAGTGAAGATACTTCTTTTCCATTCTTTAAGAGCATTATCCTCCACACCCTCTCGTTTACACCATCGATTACCGAAATCATTTAATGCAAATGAAATCTCCTCTCTACATTTGTCGAAATTAATGTAGGAAGGGAATCTATATTTCGGACCTTTAGAAACAATTTTGCGAATTCTAGAATCCGAAATTATTTTTAAATTTCCAGTAACAATATGTCCAGCGGGTTGATAAACATATTTTGAATCTTTACAATCTCAAGACTTAGGAGTATTAGCATGGATATCAAGATCAGAAACAAGTTTATTGAAATTAAAAATTGTATTTCTGATTGGTTTGTTATATTTGTAACAAATAATAGGAGGTTCTGAATTTTGGAAGTAGGTAGGTATAGACTGTATCACTGATTTATCCTGGAATATGCTTGGTAAATCAATAAAGTCAATTCCTTTATTGATGAAAGGAATTTTAATAAAACTTCTAATGTGATTAGATTCGGAATCGATAAATGGACGAAGAGCATGCTGAGTATAACATCTTGTTAACAGTGCAGCGTCATACATTTGATGATTTCTATCGTAAAATCTATTAGCCTCTGTGTCCAAGGAACGTAATGCAGCAATAGGTAGAGAACTAAGATACGACAGCATTGGATGTCGACCGTGAATCCTTAGTTTAACAGCTAAATCATTAAGAGAAATGTTCAATTTTAATGCAGCACACCGTTTACGTTTGTCATTACCCTTTTTCCGTATACCATGAGATCTAGATTTACGTTTACGAGAGTCCGAAAGTGTAAGTACATCAAAATCGGGCATTTTGGAAATATTGCCTTCATGGTAAATGTTGTCGTTAAATCCCAGTGGAAAGGGTGTTTGCAGTAATTTTATCCATTTAAGTTCAGTTTCAAATCGTTTAATGTTTTTGAATCTAACTGAAGAATTTTCATCATATGAGATTTGCTCCACTGGTTGAACTTTAACATCATTTGGAGAATGACCAGTGCGCTTAAAATGCTGGTACAGGAAGGTATCATTATTTTTGGGCTTTCTGATTCTACGATAGTGCTCACCAAATCGTTTTTGCAAAGTTCGACAAGTTTGTCCAACATATTGCATCCTACAATTGTTTGTATTTCAAGTAAGAACATATACAAGATCCATTGATTTTCAGTCTAAATCAGAATCATTAACCACTGAAAATGTCCTACCATTCACAGATGAAGTGATAGTAGTCTTAGAGCATAAATGATTGCAACAGTTGCACTTCTTGGCATTGCACTTAGAAATACTAGGGTACATTCCAGGTCTCTTGAACGGATTAATATATTTACGTAAAATTGGTGATTTGAGTGGAGATAACCTAATCTGAAGATTATTACGAAACATATTAGAATTAGAAGCTCCGTGTAGATTAACAGTAGATGCCGAAAATAAATTAAGAGGTGTCAACCTTACAGTAGGTAATAAATTTTGAAAATTGTTAGTTGAATGAGGAATCCGTACAGTAGACGCGGCATGCAACCTAAGGGGAGTTAATGTAATTCCTAATCTTTTTGTGATAGTCATAGTTGGGAGTATTGTGTTGATACTGCCAAAAGGAGCGCGACACTCATACCGGTTATAGAATAAATAATGCACTTAATCGTAATGCAAAATCTTTCGAATGAAAGAAAAAAGGTATAACTGAAACCCACACCTCAGGTCCATGTCTAATACAAGTCCATGGATAGAAACGTAAGAATCGCTTATACAACGAGATACGAGTGACGGTCAACTAATGACCTTCAATACGGTATCGAAGAGTTGTGGTAGTTAGAGATAGGAAAATACAAACTGATTGCAAGCAATCCCTGAGGATTGGAAAAATAAGAGCATTAAATGGATGTATGGGGAGACTTTTTAGGGCCGCCACACGGCACAACCACAAGAACTCTGATATAAAAAGGTACACGTAGGCAAAGATCAGGAAAAGGCGCAATCAGAAAAAGATTCCCACTCCAAAAACCGAGGTGGGAAAAAACCAAACTAACAGTCAGGTACTTATACCATGAAACATATCGTAAGCCGAATGAGCAGCTATTTTCCCAATAGGTGGCCACTCAGTTACCTTAACTTAACTAAAAACACGAAAACACACATAAGGCGCCAACAGCACAAAAAAAAAAAAAAAAAAAAAAAAAAAAAAAAAAAAAAAAAAAAAATTTTAAACACCAAGACACAAAACAAAAAGAACCACCACAGAAGTATCGACTTGGAACGATCAGTAACACAAAGTTACTGGCGGGCTTAAACCGGTTTTACATGGCCATAACCTCACCCTCAGCTTCTGCAGTGGTTCATAACATTTAGTTAGTTATTCGGTCCTCGTGGTGAATCTCTAACTAGTCATTGAATCATCAAGAACAAACAAATAAATCATGATAAACATCCTGATGAATCAAAAACCAGGACTCACAGACTGAGTAAGCTGCCCGACGATGGAGATCCCTGGGCGCCGAATAACCTACTAACTCCGGAGCAAAAGAAAAACACCAGTTGGACCCCGGTGGGCCAAGCAACAGACAAGAAGCTCCGACCCCAACCAACTAAAATGAATAGCTTTATGTCGGGGCCATCATAGAGTCTGACGCCCGACCCACCGGCGTGCAATTAAAGAAGGCAGCATAGTTATCAACCATGATTGGGTTAAAAACTAAGCATGCAGACTGTCGCATAACATTCAAGTTATAACCTATACGTCTGTAACGTGTTATGATTTTTCTGAACTGAAAAGAAAAATCATTAATTCCTTTAAGTTTCTTAAATTTGTAAACCAAGTCACCATAAAATTCAGGTTCCGAAAGGCCCTCACTTAAAAGCGTCTTTAACCCAACATTGTATTTGGAAATCAATTCATAGTGTCTACGATAAAATTTAGAAAATGTTTTTCGAAGTTTATGATACCGATAGCCCTGTTGGAGAAGTTTTGCCGTTAAACATTTATTTCGAGCGTTGAAGTCTGTAACATGATTGCAGACTCTAGCAAACCTAATAAGTTGCGAAATGTATACACCATAAGAAGCACGACGAGGAACGTCACCATCCAAAAAAGGAAAATTTACTATATCAAAATCAAAGTCATCGCGCTTATCATAAATTTTAGAAGAAACAAATCCATTTGCAACAGAAAGATGTAGATCTAAAAAGGGGGCTTCAGTATCTGAGATATTGGCTTTATTCAACTGAAGTTCAGGTGGATAAATTTGATTGACCATACCTTCAAAATAAGGGTTGTCAATGTTCAAAAGGTCATCGAGGTACCTAGATGTGGAATTAAAAGCCTCGATAACATCAGCTTGATTATCATGGTTAAGAGAATCCATGAAATCTCTTTCGTAGCAGTATAAAAATAAATCAGCTACAAATTATGTTTGTCTTTACTATAAGAGTGCTCACAAAATTCAAAATCGCATAAAATTGTGGGTATTCAGAGTAAGCTGGTTCATGAAATTTCGAGTGAAGACTTGAAACCGTTAGTACGAAACTGTTGTGGTCTTGGGGTACTCATAAGTTCGTTGGTGTTTATTTGTGTGTACATGTATTCGTAAATTGTGGAATTTCACACTGTGGGTGGGTATTCAACATGTGGGTACCTAAAATATTTTGTTAAAAATGCAGAAAGTATGCACATGCATATGTATTGAAATTCTCAATATTGAAAAAAAGCCACCTTAAAATCTTTATAGACTCAGATCAGCGTTTCATTTAGTCTAATCAGGCACTGCATCCACTGTTTAATTTTGAAACAAAGTTGAAATCAGAGGCAAATGGTATATTTCATCTAATTCATGAAACAAACAGGTGGCCACAATCAAAAAGTTTATCGTCTTCTCACTGCTACAAAAGCAATTATCTTTTTTATAAGAATTTATTGTGACAAGCTAAATGATTAAAGAAAAAACAGCAAAAACTCTGAAAACTGGCGATGGATATAGAAGTGTACATATAAACCTTAGTTGTCTATTAGGTCGCACATTTTGGATGACATGACAACCTAATGTTGGGTACACTTTTAGTTGCAGCAATGAGTAAAATAAAGTTAATGTTTCTTTGCAAATGGCTGCACAACAGAACTTACACGAAGATATTCACTTAGTGGTGCCTCGGATAATGACTCGGAATACCCTTCTAGTTGCTTGTGTTCCTCCCGTAATTTTGTCGTGTTGTAAATCTGGGCATTTACTGCTGTGCGCCACTTGCTCCATAAGCTCGTGTTTGCAGTAGGATCAAATGCCTCTGTGTTTAAGTCTGTGAGTGTCTGGCGCTTGAGTGTGGAGATCTCGACCTGTGGCTTGGCTTGACTGGAATCCATTTATAGTGTCTGCAAAACGAAAAACAAAATATCAAAACGTTTTATCGTCACATGTACGATAAGTCATTTCAAATTTATGTTTCCAAAATCCAAGGTAGAGAAAACTTATATTAGACAACCAGGTACTAACTAAATTGTTCTACTTCTTAAAAGAAACTACGAGAGGCGATCAGAAAGTTCATGCACCAAGGTCATAACTTTTAAATAGTAATAGATATCAAAATGATGTTTGTGTTACATGTATATACTATTTGGGCACAATTCTAGTCTATGTGAAAAAAGTTTCAATGAGGTACGCCAGTGGTGTACAAAAACACTAATCTACAGAATCTATTGGTTTTAAATTTAACTGATTGTTAGCCATTCAACATGATTACAAGTTCTAGATATTGTGAATCACCGTTTCGTTTTATGACACCCTGAGCAAATTCTTCAAAATTCTATCGCACCGATTTAATATGGAAATTCGATTTCTAATGAAAGCGTGTCTATTTTAGGTTATGGAGTCTTTTACTTTAAAGAAGAAAAAAAAACAACAACAAACAAACGTTGAACTCTAATATGTTTACAGTTCTAATGTGTGAGATCTTAAATGTTTTAAACAGTACAGACTGACCTTGTAGGGGGTGTCAAAGAACAAGTATTTTTCTTGGTAATTGTAGGAGTTTCGGAGTGCTCCGAGATGTCGAGGGTAGGTATGTTCAGGGGCTCAAAAACATCAGACGTGAACACAGTTTGCTAAAAGTTTGCATCCCAGCTGGACAATTACTGCATTTTACACGGCGCCTTCTCGGGGTGTGCATAATCGCATTTACCTGTTGTGGTAAACGAAAACGGAACTAAACACCATACGTGACACGTCGGAGTTTACCCATAAACTTGAAATATTAGAGAGGTTGAGAAAATGAACTTGTAACGTGTACGTGTACGTGTAGAACAGTTTTATCCCCAAACTTCGTCATTTATTACAAGTTCAAAATACTCGCTACACGTTGAGAATCAGTTAGGCTGTGAATGAAATAAATTTGCGACTTGTAAGTTTTCTTTATGTGTTTCTTTCGATAGGTCAGGTAGGTACAAGCAGAAACGAAGTAAATCGTTTTGCACGTGCAGCCGAAGTATATCTGACCAAAGACGAATCGACGTACATGTGACAATAAAATTAACTAATCATCGTTGTCTAAAAGTCCGGCTAACAATAAATCATCCATATTTACTTTCATATATCAACACATGTATAAACAATAAAAAATTCAGCTGTATATACTTTATGAAATCTACACGTACACGTTCGATTTTCTCAAACGATTTTACACTCAAAACGATCGTGTACGGGCAAATAAAGCTACAAGTACACGTACACGTTACAAGTTTATTTTCTCAACCTCTCTATTATCTAACATGTTAGTCTCACTTTTCATGCATAAAGGGGCAGTTACTATAATAATGAAGAGTAGCGCGCATTTAAAATTTTACTGAGTTCAATACATTAAACGTTACCTACTTTATCATCGTATGCTAATGTCCACTGAATAAGTGTTGTGGAATAAGGAGATACAAACTTAAAAATGGGATCTCAACATTAAATACTGAATGGAACTGAGTACGATTAAATTGCTCTTCGTATTGGTTGTATGATAGTCATGCTTGCATTCATACGCTTTGATAAATTCTTCAAAATTGGCAGTTTAATTTGTAATATGGCTGATATAAGTAAATAAATTTATTAATATCAAAAATCCAGCGGACTATAAAATGTGAGTTCCACTTGAATGGAAATGAGAACTCGTGCGGAAGAAACGTATGGATGCAGAAGAATACTATTAGATATGAGCCTGTGCATGAGAAAACCAACAATTTGGGTTGCGACCAGGTCCGACACAAACCGGCATGTACAGTCACAGAAGATGGTTAGAGGCTGAAAATTTTGGATTTAGAAAGTAGAGGAATTGTACTATCCGTGTAGCGAAAACAAAGGCGCTGATCAGCTTACTGCGAAGCTGATCTGCGCCTTTGTTTTCGCCTATGCAGATTGTTGGTTTTCCCATACGGCGGCTCATATAATAATTGATGATAGTTAAATGATACGTTAGCTCATCAAACCGTTTTGTAGGTGCTGATTACAAGTGCCTCGCCGAGGCAATTTTAATAAGCACAGAGAAGATATTTTTATGAAGAACTAAAACCTCTTTGAAATACGTTTATCATCAATATCATCAAATAACCTTTTTATCTGGTCGTTTGATCTATGATATTCATATGGGCAGTCAGTAAGCAAAGTGTTCCTTTGTCATGAAGAAAACTTGCCCATCCGATACTCAAGCGATTTCTTGTCAGCTTTGAAAATAAAAACAGCAGTTTTAAAATTATTTTCTGTGGTTTTGCTCACAACATTGATTGTGGGTACACGTTAGAACCGCCTCGCTTCTAACGAGTACCCACTGACACAATCTATGTTTTGGATCGAAAATAAGCAAAATAGGTATACCCTTGTAAACCCCAGTTTCACTACATCCAAGTGGGGTTTAAGGGGATATACTTTTCATAGCCAAGTTTTCCTGATGCACACAGCAGATTCAGGAAAATACTGTACACTAGAAGAAACTTCCATCACATCTAGATATACAGCGAAATAGATAACGATGCGTACTGCGTATGTACGCACGATTTTTCACCCAGTACGCATAGAAATATCAGACCTGTGCGTACCATGTACGCAGTAAAAATCAGCAATACACAAACAGTTTACGATTTAATGCGTACACAGATAAAAATACCTTTAAAATTGTCACAAAATGACAATTTGTCAACTAGTATTGTGAGGCTGCTCTGACAACAATCAAAAAGTAGTTACATTATGAATGCAGCTTCTGATCGTTTCATATTACATACCATACAATATAATATGTATCTCCAGTAGTTATACCGTATTAAACGTGTATTCCGTTCAGTGTCTGTTAACCAAAGGTTTATTCATGAATTTATTAGTAGTGTGTCACTTTGGTTTATTGAATAGGCATTTTGCATCGATTTCTGGTCATATTTTTTTAATTCAAAACTTGATGTATTCCATGTTCTACAGCCATGCCAGTTATTTTTTTCCTCACTTTTGCTCTCTTATTATCTATACTGGATACAAAAGCATGGTTTAACAAGCCTTAATGACAGAATAACATGTATTTTTCATACTTGAATAAATGGTCTTATCCATACGTGTGCATATCTATAAGTTTGATTCTGAATGAGAGGTTAGAATATGAACCTTCAGAATACCCGTACACAGTAATATTGGCGGTACGCACTGTACATTTATTCTGATGCGTACAGTACGCATTGCGAAAAATAATTATCTACATCACTGGATATAGACTGGTTCAAAAGCCAAATGTGTTTGTTTTTCTCTTTCATTTTAACATGTTTCAACGACACTGCGGCACGGTTCAGATGAGGTTTGACAGCAGTTCGGGTTGGGAAAATAATTTGCAATTATGATAGCTAATGATTGTGTTCAGAAAAGTGTGTTTCCTAGTGTCTGATAATGGTTTATCGGAGATATTTTGCAACTGTTTAAATGTAAATGAAATATTTTATTGGCACAATTGAGCATTTAGTTAGTCTCAAAATGTGCAGCAAAACTTTTAAAATTGGTTGACAAACAAACTTCTGGTCAAAAACATTTTAGAGTAGGGATTTTCTGTACAAAAATCTGCTGTAAGGGAGATATTATTTGCCCCGCAAAAATAAATATTTAGTATTTATAATGATTGCCTATAATCATTAAATGACACAAATGACTTACCTAAGACGAATTCTTCATGATCAAGAAAGATATTTCGAAAAGTACTTTTCAGGGACGTCTTTTGTGCGTCAAACTCCTGATCGAGAGGCGGATAGTGATCTTTTAATAGCAAGACACCTTTTGTTTCTCATTGCTTAATAACAAAGCAGATGTGCAACAATCTCGAAAATGTTTGACTGGGAGTATACAACTGTCTAGCCTGGCAGAGTTTAAGGGTTGCTCTACGTTTTGTTTGGCTTTTTGTCTGTGGCGATGCTACATGTGCTTGAATTTTATGTAAAACTCAATGCATATATGGTTTGTTATGTGGTTTAATGGCCCATTCAAATGGTTTAGTTTGGTGGTTATCATGTTGAAACACTTTTTTGATGTCATGACATCCTGAATGGTTAAAAGTCACATAAAATGGAGGCAACGTCCCGACATGACCAATAGCCGTTGACACGGACGTTAAGCATAAATTAAACAAACAAACTAACAAAAAGACCAGCCACCTGGGGATAAACCAGTACCATGGCACAAATGCATGCAATGGAATACTATACAGTCTAGATCACAAACTGACTGTACAGAATACAACTTGTGAATGCCTTATCGAACTTCCTTATCAGGTGCAAAAGGATAAATGACCTTTGATAACGCTTCAACACAGTTAGAAATTTAGTGGAACAATGACATTTACAGGTACTTTTGACATCTTTATGATAAAAATGAAATTCAAATCAATTAAACATTTTGCGATCATTTCGCTTTATATTTAAGGAAAAGAAACATGCATGTTTAGAGTGTGTGTTTTTCTCTATAAGTTTGCCCTTGAAACAAAGATCACGACGAGGAACACAAATGAACTAACAAAATGGCACATACAAAAATATCGCTTTGTCCGTTAAATAATATTCTATCCCCGGGATTCTATCTAATAAGGTTTTGAGATCTCTCGTTTCGATTATACTTATGTATAACGTCAAAGACGTTTGGATGGCATGACAATCTAACGCCTTTATAGCAACACTGTCCAAAACAAACTATAGTCTAGACTGTTTTGCATCGACGATCAGACAATAAGCCTTTTCCTTAATTATGTTATCAATTGATCCACAATGAATTTTAAATGCATATTATTTCTCTTTATCCAGTGGTCCTTTTCGGTTGTCTACTTTTGGTACACTATGGAGGTATGTATCTTATTCAGTTTTATTATTTCACTCCAAAACACATACATTGAATGACTTGACTACTCTAATCACGGGCTTCAGATAATCATTATTATAATTTCATCAAACCACATGCCGCCAACAGCCCATAATTGGACAAAGATGGTTTTATTTGCCTACTTAACACCGTGCAGCATATCCAGCACCGATACTGATTATAAAAGGAAAACATGTCGGCAATATTTTTCCAGTCAATGCTGATGTTATATGTGCTATTGATGGTAATTTTTAACGCCATAAACTAACCAAACGTAAACAGGTTTAAAAAGCTTTTGGCGCTCGCGAACAAACGAAGTGGATATTAGAGAACTTGATAAATTCTTCATACAAATTACGTACTTTATTCCACTGAGTACATGCATGCGTTGATTGTTAATGCACTTTCAACTCTTTCATGTTTTGACTGCAGCTGCATAATGTATTGCGGTAGTGGATCATACATGCAGTTTCAAATCCCTAATCAGAAATGAGCATTCGTGCTTTCATGTACTGAAGCATGAATTATGTGTATTGCAGATGCAAAAATGTGTTATAAGTGTGACCATGTGGCTCACCCACGTGACTGTGACAGGGTAGTGGAGTGTAAGGCTGACGAGGTAATGTTAACTCACTATGCTTTGAAAACTTTCCAATGCAATATACAGAGCTATAAAACTTGAAATTTGCACCGGAAAGCGTTTGATTCTTTAAGTGATTTTCACTCAAAACATTGATTGTGGATACACGTTAGAACCGCTTCGCTTATCGACTCTAATACATGCGTACAATCTGTTTTGGATCAAAAATCATGAAGAAAAACGTGTACCCCGCACACCCTAGTTTTTCTTTACAAAAATGGGATGGGATTGAAGGGGATATTCAATACATGGACATGTTTGTGCGTTTATCAATGATTTTAGAAATATGTCACTTTCTGCCAACAGGCAAGCACTTTGTGAAAATGACTAGCTGTGTAGAAATGTGATTCATGACCTTCACCTTGTCCGCTCCAGAGTGCAAGGGTCAGGTCGTTGAACAAACAGTTACACGTTAAAATTTTAGTTATATAACTTACAAAGCTATTGCATTGCTTACGTTTCTTGTACATGTGTATAAAAGTTGATTTTCTGCCATCATATTAATCTTCAAGATGTATCTTCGTTTTTTAGACCTGTCATGTTGTTAGTTATGCGCAACCCGATGGACACTTTTACTATGTCACCGGCTGTTTAGCGCAAAAGGTATGTTGCTCTTATCAACTCGTCATCACAAAATAATATATAACTCTGTGCAGTCTACAACGTACGCAAACTTGATACATATATGTAGTTTATCAAAACTAGGTCTGAATAAGAGCATGCTCTTTTTAATATGATATTTCTTGGTTTCTTCAGTTAATTGTTGGTTTATTTTGATTGCTGTTTGTTGGGTAACCTTCTTTACAGATGCCTCCGTGGCTCAATGGTTAAGTCATTCACAGGTTAGATCTCGGGCTTTTCCAGTCTGTCGAACGAAACTTTAAATAAAGGTCCCATCTCTATACAACCTTCGCTGTAGTTAAAGCCAAAGTCACCTTACTTTTCATTTTGTCTTTTAACGATCTATTTACGCGTATGCTTCAGTCGTGTCCGACAAGCCCGTTTGGACGGCGGGACATTGCTTTCTGTAATAGGTGTTGCGACGGCGATTACTGTAATAAAGAGCTTTGCGATGGACCAGGTAATCATACAATATCTCACATATATATGTGTAGCTGCGTTCAGATAACATACTCCTGCGATATTCAGAAACTCTTATTCTTGTTTTTGAACAATCGTCACTGACAAGAAATGGACGACTGGAGGAATTTATGTATATACGAGGTATGGCAGGAAAGTTCGTAGACACTTCAGCTATCAGAAACAGTAACGCGTTGTTGAAGAAGCGTTTTGCATAATTTCAAGCAGCAATATCTTATGAATATATTTCAGAAATTTTGTGCATTTTGAAGTCATAACACGCTTGGTATGGCCACTTTTCTGCTTGAGGGTAGGACCGTGCGGGGCAGGTGTCAAAACGTGATAAAATGTGACGATTTTCACATTCTGTTTTAGCTTGTGAAGCGGCACAGAAGTGTGCTGTAACGTTAAAGTATTTTGATCCTAAAAGAATGTTCAATCAACAACGTTTTCTGAATGTTTGGGCCTTGGCGGCAGTACACTTTGATATCTGCGAATAAAATTTCAGATGCAGTCCGAAAAAAATGTTTGAAAAATTGCGTAATTTTGACGTCGGAGAACAGCCGATAACCATAAAATTGTGTGTTTTTGTTATGGAAATGGCCAACAGACACGATGGAAATGATATAAACAACAACATAAAAGCTATCAGCTTGTCTGTCACTAGTTTACAAGTGGCAGAGTTGATTTTTGGATGCTCGATAGATCATCTAAGATTATAAACGGCGGCGGAAGGGCACTTGTCTTACATTCTCAGCGAATGAAAATGGTTTCGTATGTTCAACCGGTCATCAGAGAACCTGAGGACAGTTGGCACAGATCTGCATTTGACAGCTGGATACACAAAATAAAATTGTACCGATATCCAAGGACCCTATATAGAATAACTCTGAAACATCGGTTAAACTTGTTACAAATATATAAAGCACTGACAGCAATAAACTTCAAGTAACGTCACTGAGACGTTGACCCTTGCCCCGCTCCTGGTTAGGGAGGTGCACATAAAAGGCTGTAGAAGATGTCGTGTTGGCCAGATTTTCATAAAATTTCGTCTATTTGCTCATGAAATATTTTTGCAAACCCAGTTATATTTATTTTGACTGAATTTCTTTTCCTGTTGAAAATACTTATGGTGTCTACGAATTTTCCTGCCATACCTCGTATTTTGTTAAGTATGAATGTTAATATTTACTCTGTAAACATTGCCTTGCATATATACTTATTTTTTCGCATCCTTTAATGGCATGCTAATTTCAATTACTTAAACCCTATGGAAGAGGTTTGGAATATTAAGAAGAGGAGATGTGAGTAATTGCCTAACTACAAATTTAGCCCACTGTGGTATTCTATGCGGAGGAACGAATCATGAAACTGTTGATGAAATGCCAACCCACGTTTTGGCAGAATACAAAGCCAGAGGTGACTCCACAGTGCTTTAAGACACGATTACCTCATGAAGGAAAAGGTACAAGTAGGCAAAGATCAGGAAAAGGCGCAATCAGGCCCCAAAAACCGAGGTGGGAACCCACATGGAATCTTTTTTTTAACAACCGTCCTGGTGGACTATCAGTTTTCTTGCAAAATAACACTAACATGCTTTATTTTATATTGTAACAACCTCTTAGCATGAAATTCTAAAGTGCACATTGATTGAAAATCAGGGTGTACTTTTGAAAAGAGTGTTTATAAAACACCAAAGTGTAAATAGTACAAAATGGTTATTTTTCATAAATGACAAATAAAATGACAAACCATTAAACATGGTTCCTTGTGAAATCTTTGAAACTCAAATATCAGCGATTTTTGTTAAAAATTGGGCTCCTTTATTATGTAATCAATTTAGGCATACGACATCACAGGATCTGGAAGTTTTATATAGAGAGTAAATATTTACACTCATAATTAACAAAATATATAAACAAATTCTTCTGCTTGTCCATTTCTTGCCAATGACGATTGTTCAAAAACAGGAAGAGTTGTCAATTTGTTTCTGAATATCGCTGGGGTATATCAATAACTGAACGCAGCTGAAGGCTACATTTGTATAATATGATGAAAGGCTTACATGTACCATTTCTCTAAATGGATACCACATTTACACTTGCATTGTATGTAAGAACAAAGTGCGGAACACATTAAATTACATTCAATTTGTTATATTTACATTTCTGATGCAAACTATAGAATTGCTATGCGATTCATAGTTCCATGAACAACATCGTGTCACGCGACGTCACATGATCAAACTCGACGTCATCAAAAACCATGGCTCTCACCAATGTGATTGGACGTTGTAAATGTCATGACGTCGTCGACGCCGTTCCGCTGTTTCAACACACACTGTGTGTAAATTCTCTATTTGCTTATAAATGTGATCGCCTTGATAAATTTTCGACACGCGATAGAGAGAAATGAATGTAAATATAAGCAATGCGTTTAATTTTTCTGATGTTCATGGAGCTAAGAACCACAGTGGGTCGCTAGCAAAGCTTACATGAACCCCTTTGGGGTTCATTCACTTTGCACGCGACCCACTGTGGTTCATAGCTCCACGAGCATCAGAAAAATGAAATTCATTTCTTAAATAATATTGATTCTAGGTTAAATGAGACATTAAGTAAAACAACATTAGTCATGGGGTTCTGTTTAGGCTCATCAAAACAGTTTTACCCGAAATAATGTTAACGCATCTTTAATCTACTACTGTGAATACACCCTAAAGTGTTCCACGTCAGTAAACTATTGATGCACATGGTGCAAAGCGCTTAATGCAATAATGATGATTCATGCGTGTGCGCGGATGATAATAATATGCTCATATATGGTCGTGACTTAGCACCCGCACACACAGACAAACCATAATTATAATATAATACGCAGAGATTATACACATATAAACGTTTGTGTTTATATATTAATCAGCACCAAGTGCACATGGACCCCGATGTTTGAAATGTGATGCAGTCGAAGACCCCACACACTGTGGATCTGTCACAGAATGTGCTGTAGGGCAGGTAAACGTCTAGCTATTTCATCATTATGGAAATTTTGACAAGGACATAAGTTCCCTATTTGTTTAGCATTGATTATAAATTAATCCCAACAAAAAAAATTAAACAAAACTGGGTTTAATATGCCAATTCAGACAAAATGCATGTAAAACATTGTCTGTGATATAATAAGCTCTGCTACATGTAAAGCTCCACCATAAAAATGCAGTTGATTTGACCCATTGTTTTCCAGCAATGTTTCACACAAGAAAAGTATGTGTTTGGTGAAAAACGGTATCAACTCGGCTGCACATCTGGGTCGGTAAGTGAATTGATTCTCTCCCCTGGACTGGCTATGAGGTTTGGACCGAAATAAGATATGACAAGAGCATATAAGCTACTTGGATATGGACAGTTTAATTTACTAAAATCTTTTTCTTCTTCTCTTGATAATACATTTCACGTGTCTGCAAAAATTACAAAGAAATCTATAACAGTCAGACTACCATTGTAGCAACCACCAATTTTAATCGACTGAAAAAAGTAGTTTTAAACAAACAATTCTAGGCATTTTCTATCGAAGGCCGTGAAATGTCTCCCTGTCCCAATTAAAGTGCCCTTGAATTCTAGACATCGCATGATTATCAGCATCGCCAAATGTTGAAAACAATTTGTTGTAAATGATTATATTTAATTTGCTGTGACATGCCAATTGTCTGTTGCACAACATTCATATAAAACATGTCATTCAGATTCTGGATTCCTACAGTTCTGTGCGATAGTTTTGTGCGCATTATTTTGCACATGATAAAATGTATTGATGCCAACTCACCTGTACGTTATATTCAGGGTTGTGTACCATTACTGACATACAGAAGTTTATTTGAGAAACGTGCGGGTACCTGTCTCCAATGTTGTACTGGGGAAAACTGTAACAGGAATCTATGTTTAAATACAGGTAAACAGTTTGAACATCTTGAACTAAGCATAGAGTATGTAATCTCTATCCATTGAATAAGGCTTTCATGATAAGTGGAGTACTGAATACGTGAATCAACATAAATTATTTTCTGACGTAGTACGTTTATATGACATGTTTAAAACTGGCCATCTGAGTCAGAAGTGATTTCCCAAAAAGGGGAACGAATGCTCTTGATATAACGCAAGGAAGAAGCGCTACCGAAATTAACACCAAAACAACGAATGAAGAAACTCAGAACAGAAGTACCACCTTGAAGGGGTCAGTACTATCACATTTCTGTTATGGGGAGCTTAAACAGGTTTTCTACGGAATCTCGTCCTTGCACTATGACTTCTATGGTGGTTCATAGCATTTAGTTAGTTGTTCGGTTCTCAGAGTGAGTATCAATGTACCCAATGTGCTGTCAATTGTGCTGTTAAATCATCATGTGTAAGCTTTTCTTCGTTTTGTTTTCCTTTCTATCCAGGAAATCCTGTTAGTATTGCTCCTCCAACAAATCCACCGACCAATCCACCGACTGTTAAACAAACAACAGTACCAATAACTTATAAAACCAACCCGGATGTAGGACCCACGTGTAAGTTTTCATCAGGTTTATAGACCAGTTTTGCATTAGCTGTCATGTCAGATATAGGAATTAAATGAGAGACATTCAAATGTTGCTTAGTGTCAACGAATCACAAATTATGACAAAAAGTAAGCGTAAGGTCAGTAAGTAAACCGGATGATGGTGTTCTGTTCCGATTTGCATCTTTATTCAAAATGACTTTTTATTCATAATGGGCGTTTATGATTATTCTTTCATGCAAACTCTGATATTCAACACTAGTCACATGATATATGATGTTTAAAAAACAAAAGCTGACTAGCCTGTTGTAGATTAGCACTAACCAGTAGGCCGCGGATTCAGCAAAGGACATTCATTCTCTATCTTGCGCCATTTTGTCTTATAAATGATCATCCCCTGATTGGGCGCAACAAGGCTAGTATCATTTTAGAAATAGCAAAATTGGGTCACTGATTAGGTCACAGTATTGCGACCTATTTCTCTTCTCATTCTCATTTTCTTCTCATTAAAAGTTTCAATACAGTATTTAATTTTGTTCTTCTCATTACAGATGTGTATCATTTCGATGGTTGCCACTACAAAGGACGAGTTTATCACACCGGGGACCAGTGGGACGATGGCTGTGATTTCCGGTGTACGTGCATTAGTGGTGATACCGGGAGATACACGTGCCAGGATAAGTATGTGTAAATGTTTCACATCCCATTTTCGTTACGCTGTGCAAATACAAGCTGTGAGAAGATCTTGGTATGCATCCACACATTTAAAAAGGTTGAATCAAATTTACTGTTATATTTTATCTTTCTTGGATACATGTACCATTATCTGATATTATACATCATTGCGACCCTTTTGGACAATTTGGGTCTTATATTACATTGTAGATCCTCGTCCAAAAGTCGAAGACGCGAAATTTGCAAACTGGATGCCCCGAGTTTATAAGGCAAATAGCTTAACCACTATGCAGAAGATTGTTCATTTTTGTTTTCTAAATTTTGACGCCATGTGAAATGTCAATAAAATGGCAATTTAAGCCACTGCAGAAGCTGAGGGTGAGGTTATGCCCATGTAAAATCGATTTAAGCCCGCCAGTAACTGTGTGTTACTGATCGTTCCAAGTCGATACTTCTGTGGTGGTTCTTTTTGTTTTATGTCTTGGTGTTTGAAATTTCTGTGCTGTTGGCGCCTTATGTGTGTTTTCATATTTTTAGTTAAGTATAGGTAACTGAGTGGCCACCTATGGGGAAAATAGCTGCTCATTCGGCTTACGAAATGTTTTCTTGGTATCAGTACCTGATTGTTGGTTTGGGTTTTTCCCACCTCGGCTTTTAGAGTGGGAATCTTTTTCTGATTGCACCTTTTCCTGATTTTTGCCTACTTGTACCTTTTTATTCTGTCTAGATGTCCTACATATTTGAATGTTCCGGCCTTCTGTACAATGGAGAAGAAGCCCGGAGAATGCTGCTCTAAACCTGTTTGCCATGGGACTAATGTTACTATGACATCAACGAATATGACTTCATCTACTCTGATAAGTACGAAAACGATATTATATAAATATAAACTCTCGCTTTTAAATTTACATTGACTTGTTATAATATGTCATTCCTTAAAGTCATTACATACTATTTCTAAAGGAATAGTGCAGATGTCCAAGGATGAAATGAGAAAGAAATTCCCACTCCAAAAACCGAGGTGAGAAAAACTGTATTGACAATTAGGTACTTATACTAAAAACATATCGCAAATAGGCGGCCACTCAGTTACCCGAACTTAACTAAACCTATGAAAACGTGCATAAGGTTCAAACAGCACAAACATTCGACCCCAAAGCATAAAACAAATGGAACCACAACAGAAATCTGCCGCCAAGGAAGGAAAGGGTCATAGCATCAATGACCCAACCCTTTTCCTTTTTCAATCGCATATAGATGTGTCAAAGTAATAACATATGTTTACATCAGTAAAGGTATACGTGAGATACTGCAAAATAAATTATAACAAATGTATTTTAGGGAGCGCGGTGGCGTAGTGGTAGATCGTCTGACTCCGAATCGAGAGGTCCTGGGTTCGAACCCCACAGGCGGCACCGTGTTGTGTCCTTGAGCAAGACACATTAACTCCCTACAGAACTGGTTAAACCCAGGAAGCGTTGGCTCCGACATGACCGAAAAATTGTTGACTGGGACGTTAAGCCTCAATACAAACAAACAAATGTACGAGGGTCATTCAAGAATTAATGACAATGATTCCATTAAACTTTATTCTTAATACTTGTGTGCTTCTCATATACTAATTACCAAATTTGAAGATGTATGCTATTCAATGGTTCCTCCAAAAGTACGCTAAGATGCCAGTTCTGTGGTTGCTAGGCAACCAAAGAATACAAGGTAAATGAGCTTGGACGCGACATACTGTTGTTTATAAAAGCTAGTACTTGCCTGGATGGAAGACCAGTATCTTGGATATGTTAACAATATTTCATGAGGATTAAATATGTGGTTGTTGTAAGCATGACTGTCAATGGTATTGATCACAGTGACACTGTACACAGAGTTTCAAAATGAATCATCACCGTCTCCAGTTCAAATTTAACTGTATCAAATCTAGCTAGTCTTTTTAAAATCTAATACTTGTTCCATTACAGTCTCAGATTTTTGAATTTTTGTTTTTGTTAAGAAGCCATAGGAATACATTTAAGATTAAACACATCACTAGCTGTTGGAATTTATTTGATTGTTTCATTATTTGGTTTAAACCACACTGTTAGGCTCAGAATGAGTTTATTTTGTCCTGTTCTGCTGTTGCTTAGCAACCACGCAAGTTGCAAATCAGGAAATTGACATAAATGATACGGCTGCCCTTGTTGACCTCTAGTGCTTTCATTAATCATCAAAAATCAATGATAAGACTGTCCAAGCAACAATCCTACACATTTTACTTACCCTACCCCATACAAAAATAAGTAAAATTTTACTTTTTCGCGTCCATGGACACTTCAAGAGCCATATTCAAATTAGCATAGCGTCAAATCTAGACATGATAAAAGCACAACATTTTCAGCACCAATGCATAATACATGTGTCCACATGTAACATATAAAATAAAGCCGGGCTTAATTATACTTTCCGAGATATGGATCCATTGTCATTAATTCTTGAATGACCCCCGTATTCTTCTTGTTCTGTATTCAGATGAATGTTTCTATAAAGGGCAGAAATATCGTCAGGGAGAAACATGGAGGGACGGTTGTGATTATGACTGCACATGTACTGATGCTTCAAGAGGATTTTATCATTGCAAGGGAGTGTAAGCGGTGTCATGAGAAATCCGGAATTATACATTTGCGAAAACAAAGACGCTTATCAGCTGTGCGGTAACAGATAGTACAATTCCTTTCCCCCTTAAATCCAAATTTTCATGCTTCTATCCCTTTTCTGTGACTATACAGACTGATTTGTATTGGACCTGGTCGGAAACCCTGAAGTCCGGTTTTCTCACACATTTGCTCGACTAGTTTTGGATCGTTTGTCAGGAGTTGTGTCATACAACATCTTTCCAATGACAATAACAAGTCCACGTACAATCGTATAGTTTAATTCTAAGTCTACCTAGGTCCATAATACATAATATCTATGTACTGCTTAGCTGCAACCAATCTTTTTCTTATAACTGTTAACCAATATCTCTGATTTAACAATGCGCGTACGGCTGTTTTATAGATAAACGTCATGCATCTTCTTATTTTGTCAGGTTGAATGTTCTTTACATAGAATTTAGTATTACGTAAGAAAGTATGCCCCGCATACTTAAGCCAAATAAATGAATAGCATAATGTTTTGATGTGCTATTTTATAGAATTGTACTTTTAGATTCCCAAACCAAACATTAGAAAAGTTGTCTTAACTCCAAATATAAAAATAATAGAAAATCTGAATTTCAATTGTACCCATGAATAGTGTTACAGTTGATTTTTCATCGAAGGTCATGGTTTCTGTACTCAAATCCACATCAGCATGTTTCCCTTCTTTGTGGGACATAGGAAAACAATATCGCCGCGCAACTTGATGTCCTATTTAAGGCTAGTCTGTTTGTTAAAAATTGTCATCAAATAAAGAGAAATCTTAAAAATTACATGTACTTCTGATTCCCCTTTAATGAAAAGGTACTCACCAAAATAATGATGGGCGAGTCCACTGAGCAACACTGTCACCTACAGTTATTTGTAGAAGAAGTCTAAGGGCGAAACTTGCAGGGGCTAAGTTAGTAGAAGTTTAATATACCGAAACAGCATGAACACGTGAAAATGTAAAAGTAGGCAATGGTCAGGAAAAGGCGCAGTCATAAAGAAATTACCACTCCAAAACCCGAGGTGGGAAAAACTGCATTGACAATCAGGTACTTATACTAAGCGAACATATAGTGAGCAGCTATTTTCCAACAGAGCAGGTATTTCCCCTATAGGCAGCCACTCATTTTTTTTCTTTATTTTCCAGTTGCTATATCTGGAACCTACCGGAGCCCCCTTGTCACATGGATCCACCAGCCCCCGGCAAATGCTGTAAACATCCAAGCTGCCCTGCAGGATTCACTATCAAATATCCACCAGGCTACGTCGAGAACTAGGAAAATGTGATATTAGCAATCGATGAAACAAATTCTGCTGAAATGAAAAATGAAAAACTATATTAAGTACATTTTTGTTCAATTTTTCTTCTTTTTCACCTTTTTACTGATGCAATCAGAACCAACGTCCCACCCTTGAAACCCAGCAAGACAAACAAATAGGCGGTTCTAACGTATACCAACAATATATGTTTTATACGAAAATATTAAAAATTTTCCCAATGAAATGTTCATTTTGTTTACTTCTGAAAACAAACACACAAACAAACAAAAACTATATATTACATGGGCGTGTTTGCGTTAATGGAAACAGGCGCTGTCATGTTACTCGATAATCATTGCTTCTTTGAATGTTTCTTTGACAAGTTATCGCAATTAATCTATAGCATTTGACGTGCGTATCGCTTAATTCGTCTCAACAAGATTTTATTAAGTGCTACCATTGCGTGACAAAACGCTACAAAATTCGATCTTAAAGACAGTCACTCAACGCATTTGAATGTAACTTAATTCGATATTCTGCCTTGACGTAGAGGAGTACATATATGTATCCTGTAACAACGATTTACAGCTGAAAACCTTCTCTGTATATTGCATGGTGTGTTTTCATAATGCTGTATCTGTTTGTTAGCAGGACTCCTGAGCGTGAAGTCCTGAACGTATACAGAATAGTCCCCATTTCCGCAAACGGTTCTCGTCAAAGGCTGTTCCTCGCAATGCTATTTCATATATCAAAAAGGGCTAGGCATGCACTTGTCAACAATTTATTCTTCTTTCATATGCAAGTAAGATTTTTATACTCACACTTTCCGTCTGCACCCTGGAGGGTCCCATGCGTCCCCTTTTCCGCACACCTGTCAGCAGCAAGGGGTGTTCTTTGGTGCCAGAACAATGCATTCACACCTTTAAACAATGGAAGACCTTAAACAATAGAGGTGGGAAAGGGATAACAATAGGGTGATCGGTCTGTACATTGTTGGAATCGGAGGTGCTAGAATATTTAGTATAATTGTATATCTAGTATAATTGTCACATAGTCGATAATTATATATTGTTTGCATAATTGGTGCATCGATGTCGTGTGGCCACAACACGACAAAAGTTATTTGCCGACCATGTCGGACTGGACTGTACGGTCACAAAAGCTGGTTAGTGGCTTCGGATCTAGGAATAGCAAAGACGTAGGTTAGATGCGCATCTCGATGATGTTCGTCTATGTTTATATTTCCGAGCAGACGGACACTCGAACTTAATCAGAAGATGTGGACATGTGGACGAACAGCCTAGTCCTATGAACGGACAGACAAACGATCATACATGTTACACTAGTATACGTGCACACGCTCATGCTATAGTATGCATTTACGCAGAAAAACAGTGCACACACGGACAAGCCACTGCAAGATACGAAGCCTGCCACCGCATATATGTAACACGGTATAACCCATGAACCCATGTAATAAAACTTTAACGAATGACCCGTAAAACTTACCGAAACATAGGTCAACACAGAGCAGCAGCCGCTTTCTACCGAGGTGAACTCGGTATTTGTTATAGCGTTAGAATGTTTAACACTATGTGACCGTAAAAATCTGGCATCGCATACATGTACGCGTATTAAAATGTTTTAGACCACACAGGACCGTAAAGCTTTATCAAATACATGTAATAAAACAGCGCAGCCCCCGAACTAGCTGTCGCATGAAGCGGGGCGATCTTTGTATAGCTTATATAGACGATGCATTGACTAGTACCAAAGCTATACATGGACTCGTACTATACATGTAACATAGGCAACAACTGTGCATACATAGACCAGCGGTGCGACCTCGTATTTATAGGGTTCCCGGGATATAACAAAGTAGACCCATCAAATCGTGTTGTTTAAACATTTTGCATCATAAACTCACAACACACCCAGACTAGCGGACGTTTTATAGGCGAGACGCTAGATTCTGTATCTACCGTATTTAACGAAATCGCACAACACCCTCCACATACTTTGTTTGCAGTATGCAATTGGTCCATTGGTCATCCTATATGAGTTCTAGGCACGTTGTCGCCCCGGCAAGTGGTGCACAACATTTTTGTAGCTCGTTACATAAGTTACATGTTCAAAATATATTTGTACCAACAAAATAGCGAAACCTACTATGCTCCACCCACTTTAATCATGCAACAACACCAATTATATCACGTACTAGAACAATATAACGGACATGCTTTATGATCTTTAAAAGTTGAAATTAGACATTATACGGTGTTACAAACGATACTTCTACATCTATGGCGTGAAAATAGGGGTTTGGGTTCAAAAACGTTTTTTGTTTTTGGCATTTCTTTCTTCATATTCCAAAAACGATATGTCCTTTCTTACTGACCAATAGTTCAACTTGGCTATTACACAAAAGCATATATTTATATTAAATATTTAATTTATTTTATTTAAATAATTTAACATTTCCTAAGGGTACCGCCGTATGCTGTAACATTTGAAAAGTAGGCGTTTCAACAAAAATATCAAAATGAATAACTGTTATATGTTTGTGTAAATTATTTAGTTCTATTTTACACACCCTATGATATGTTTAGTGTGCTAAAATACACAGCCTGTGACTTGCAAGTATGGTCATGGTGACGTATGTAACACCTTAATGTTCAAACATGGGTAGATTTAATTTTGGTGATTATAAATGTATATATAGTGAGCCGCTTCATGCGAAAACCAGATTCTTCCTATATGAAAACAAAGATGCAGTTATTGTACAGCTGATCAGCACACTTGTTTACTCTACACAGATAATTCAAACTTCTTCTTAAATCCAAAATTTCAAGCGTCTAAATTCTGTGACTGTGTAGAAGGAATATTGTCGGAAGAGGGGTTTTCGCGCGCTGTGGCTCACGTGAAAGTGGTCTCACATAATTATCTGCAAAGGTTTTCGCATAGAACACTGTAAGGTGTTTGGAATATGTTGACCCACTGACGACCTGTCAGTATGCTCATGGTAACGTATGTAACACCTTTTTCATATAGGGCACTGTAAGGTATATATTATGCGCTCCTGATTGCGAGATTGTGTTGTTCGACCTCTTCGGTGCCATGTTGTGTCCTTGAACAAGATCCACGATCCACGATGAATCTTTCACATGTGCGAACTTAATGACTTAGGAAGACAAAGACTTCGCAAATATCACACTGACAGTCGCATCCAAGTAGATGCGGATATTATCCTCAAACTCCTGAACCCATTTATTTTATACTATATATGGTATTCCTTACAGCTTGTGTGCGCCTTTCGAAACTATTGATTTGACGTAGTGTCCATCAGATCGGATGAACGAGAAAGAAGGACATTATCTAGCCCTGCGACACCAGTTCCCATCCAAAGTAAAGTAATAACAGAAAATGTGAATTTCTTGAGGGCCCTCGGTGTGAAATCCGAACATAGAACAGAATGTGCAAACAACGTGTATGAGTTTTTACAGATAACGAAAATGCTTTCTTGCCAGGGATGACGTAACTGCACTTTAAACAATGAAGACACAGATACGCGAATTTTCATAACAACCACGATGCTTCTGACGGTACAATCATCTGAATCAGATGTCTTGGTTTTATGCTGCTGTCTATTCTAGCCAAATGATTGCAATACATTATGGTTCCACGCTGGAAATCCTGAAAAAGCACGATACTAGCAGTCTGTCGTTTTAAGCAAGCCTTGATGTCCTGGTGAGACTCTCGACCATTCCATATCTTCAAGAAAATAGAAGTTATGACTACACAATAAGGCAGTTAAGGTGAGACTCCACACAATGGCATTGGTAAAACGAAAGCTTGGAATGTTGCTGAGAAAAGCGATCAATTACAAACTACCTTGTGCAAACAGGCGATAACACTCCCCACAGCACATAAGAGGGTGTACGAAAAACCAAGTGCCGATTCTGTTCATCTGCTGGGCAATCTGGTTCAAGTGTAAATAGTGTCCGTCACTCGTTCTGTTGCTATTGGCGCTACACAAATGAAAATGTACCACCAAAGCATGATCGTTTGATGACACATTTATAACGTGAAAACTTCAAAAACATGTTTTCAGCCTTAGAAGAAACGCTCAATCGTATCAGCCTTAGCAGAATCCCTCAGAAGGTTGGTCGGGTGGGAATATGGGCCTCGCTCATCGGGTCCGTAAGAAATAGATGGGCTTCTTTTGCCTCCAGGCATACCTTATACGCTACTTACTGACCATCTTATATATTACTGGTTAACCGCTCAGGTCTGAGCCTGACCAGGAAAAGTGTTTTAAAATCAAACCATCCATACGTATAAGCCATAGTGGCTTACTTGGGTGGTTATATTTATAGCATTGTTTGGATGTCATGGAATCCGATTTTCGGGCAAAAGTCCCATAAAATGGAGTCAACGTCTCAATATGACAATAGCTGTTGACTAGGCTGTTAAGCATCAACTCAAAATCAAACAAAAAACCGCATCGGGCAATGTCTGGAACATCAATGGTACTTATATTGAAGCAGTGCTCATGACCAAGGACTGTACAATTTTTGTTCCGTTTAACGTCCCTTTCAATATTTTTTCAGCTCATATGAGACGGACCAACCGGTAGGTGGGGCGAAAACGGGAGAACCCCGAGAAAAAAAACTACCTGGCACACGCGCAATCAGAAGTTGGCTTGTCTCACATGTGCCCCGAACCCTGACAAAATGAACTAGCACGTGCAGAGTTGTGCTTTTGTATGGCCGGCGAGTCATTTCATAATCCAGAAATCGGAAAACAATCTTAAGATGACGATTATTATATCTTATTACTATTTGTTTTCCTTAGGTTTTAATACCTAAAAGTTTAAGTGAAAAATGTGTAACATACGTTACCATTGAATCGCCCGTCACCCGCATTGATATTTGCTTACTAATATTGGCAAGCTTTGTGAAAGGTTACTTAAAAAATAATGACCGACGGTGTTGATAATGTCATTTCATAACACTGGATACTAACAATGGTGTAAAACATGCGGGTGTGCGCGCTTTAAGTTCACTGACAACCGGATTACACTCTTGAATTTTTGCTATATCTTATATGATTTCTAAATTAGTGCTAAATCATAATTACATACAGCGATGAGCATTTTATCGGCTTTAAAATCATTAAAACTGGTTTTTGATATTCAATAATTATGTGTTACATACGTTACCATATTTACCAATCAAAAGTACACATTTCTGGCAAAGCAGTGAGCATTCAACTTAAAGAAGGCATATACGTTATTGATCTACAACAAGAAGATTGTATATTTTTTTCTTCTTTTCTTCAAACGTGTCTGTTTATAGTCGACTTTGAACACTTTATTCTTTCATAATCTGAAGTGAGTTACTGTGGACTATATGCAATAACTTTCGACTAAGGAATGACATGATGATTAGTTTTTTTCAGGTTTTTAAAAGAAAAGGAATAAGTGTCTTTTAGACCAGTGTATCTAAAATATAAATGTGCAAAGAAAAGTATATTAAAATAGCTTACTGTTCTGTAATTAAACTCTGAACAGTCTGTTTTGAAAATGTAACATACGTAACACCACCGATGCATATATGTGATTAAAAGTATCAACACATGTACCAGTAACATTCTTTCATCAGATGATATTAATATATTTACGTTTGGAATTTATTTTAGAGATTCATAGTGCATTTTTCAAACTTAGAGTATATTTCTGTTTTGAATGGGTAACATACGACGTGCGTAACGGCTTCTGGAGGTCAAATGCACCATACCATTGGGCGACAACGTGCATAGAAAATCTTTATATTGATCAACAAAGCCACCCGTATTGTATTAAAATTGAAATTCGCAAAGAGAAGTATATCAAAATAGCTTACTGTTCTGTAATTAACATTTACACAGGCTGTTTTGGGAATGTAACATACGTAACACCATCGATGCATGAAAATGATTAAATATATCAATATATGTGCCCGTAACATTCTTTCATCAGATGATATTGATACATTTAGGTTTGGAATTTAGATTAGTGATTCATATTGTATTTTACAAACTTAGTGCACATTTCTGGTTTGAATGGGTAACATACGTAACGGCTTCTGGAGGACAAATGCACCATATCACAGGGCGACAACGTACCTAGAAGCTCTTTATATTGATCAAAGAAGCCACCCATAGTATCAAACCTAGTATGTGGAGGGTGTTGTGCGAAACGAAAAATTCCCCTACCCACCGTCTCCTCTAGGCGAGACGCTAGATTCTGTATCTACCGTATTTAACGAAATCGCACAACACCCTCCACATACTTTGTTTGCAGTATGCAATTGGTCCATTGGTCATCCTATATGAGTTCTAGGCACGTTGTCGCCCCGGCAAGTGGTGCACAACATTTTTGTAGCTCGTTACATAAGTTACATGTTCAAAATATATTTGTACCAACAAAATAGCGAAACCTACTATGCTCCACCCACTTTAATCATGCAACAACACCAATTATATCACGTACTAGAACAATATAACGGACATGCTTTATGATCTTTAAAAGTTGAAATTAGACATTATACGGTGTTACAAACGATACTTCTACATCTATGGCGTGAAAATAGGGGTTTGGGTTCAAAAACGTTTTTTGTTTTTGGCATTTCTTTCTTCATATTCCAAAAACGATATGTCCTTTCTTACTGACCAATAGTTCAACTTGGCTATTACACAAAAGCATATATTTATATTAAATATTTAATTTATTTTATTTAAATAATTTAACATTTCCTAAGGGTACCGCCGTATGCTGTAACATTTGAAAAGTAGGCGTTTCAACAAAAATATCAAAATGAATAACTGTTATATGTTTGTGTAAATTATTTAGTTCTATTTTACACACCCTATGATATGTTTAGTGTGCTAAAATACACAGCCTGTGACTTGCAAGTATGGTCATGGTGACGTATGTAACACCTTAATGTTCAAACATGGGTAGATTTAATTTTGGTGATTATAAATGTATATATAGTGAGCCGCTTCATGCGAAAACCAGATTCTTCCTATATGAAAACAAAGATGCAGTTATTGTACAGCTGATCAGCACACTTGTTTACTCTACACAGATAATTCAAACTTCTTCTTAAATCCAAAATTTCAAGCGTCTAAATTCTGTGACTGTGTAGAAGGAATATTGTCGGAAGAGGGGTTTTCGCGCGCTGTGGCTCACGTGAAAGTGGTCTCACATAATTATCTGCAAAGGTTTTCGCATAGAACACTGTAAGGTGTTTGGAATATGTTGACCCACTGACGACCTGTCAGTATGCTCATGGTAACGTATGTAACACCTTTTTCATATAGGGCACTGTAAGGTATATATTATGCGCTCCTGATTGCGAGATTGTGTTGTTCGACCTCTTCGGTGCCATGTTGTGTCCTTGAACAAGATCCACGATCCACGATGAATCTTTCACATGTGCGAACTTAATGACTTAGGAAGACAAAGACTTCGCAAATATCACACTGACAGTCGCATCCAAGTAGATGCGGATATTATCCTCAAACTCCTGAACCCATTTATTTTATACTATATATGGTATTCCTTACAGCTTGTGTGCGCCTTTCGAAACTATTGATTTGACGTAGTGTCCATCAGATCGGATGAACGAGAAAGAAGGACATTATCTAGCCCTGCGACACCAGTTCCCATCCAAAGTAAAGTAATAACAGAAAATGTGAATTTCTTGAGGGCCCTCGGTGTGAAATCCGTACATAGAACAGAATGTGCAAACAACGTGTATGAGTTTTTACAGATAACGAAAATGCTTTCTTGCCAGGGATGACGTAACTGCACTTTAAACAATGAAGACACAGATACGCGAATTTTCATAACAACCACGATGCTTCTGACGGTACAATCATCTGAATCAGATGTCTTGGTTTTATGCTGCTGTCTATTCTAGCCAAATGATTGCAATACATTATGGTTCCACGCTGGAAATCCTGAAAAAGCACGATACTAGCAGTCTGTCGTTTTGAGCAAGCCTTGATGTCCTGGTGAGACTCTCGACCATTCCATATCTTCAAGAAAATAGAAGTTATGACTACACAATAAGGCAGTTAAGGTGAGACTCCACACAATGGCATTGGTAAAACGAAAGCTTGGAATGTTGCTGAGAAAAGCGATCAATTACAAACTACCTTGTGCAAACAGGCGATAACACTCCCCACAGCACATAAGAGGGTGTACGAAAAACCAAGTGCCGATTCTGTTCATCTGCTGGGCAATCTGGTTCAAGTGTAAATAGTGTCCGTCACTCGTTCTGTTGCTATTGGCGCTACACAAATGAAAATGTACCACCAAAGCATGATCGTTTGATGACACATTTATAACGTGAAAACTTCAAAAACATGTTTTCAGCCTTAGAAGAAACGCTCAATCGTATCAGCCTTAGCAGAATCCCTCAGAAGGTTGGTCGGGTGGGAATATGGGCCTCGCTCATCGGGTCCGTAAGAAATAGATGGGCTTCTTTTGCCTCCAGGCATACCTTATACGCTACTTACTGACCATCTTATATATTACTGGTTAACCGCTCAGGTCTGAGCCTGACCAGGAAAAGTGTTTTAAAATCAAACCATCCATACGTATAAGCCATAGTGGCTTACTTGGGTGGTTATATTTATAGCATTGTTTGGATGTCATGGAATCCGATTTTCGGGCAAAAGTCCCATAAAATGGAGTCAACGTCTCAATATGACAATAGCTGTTGACTAGGCTGTTAAGCATCAACTCAAAATCAAACAAAAAACCGCATCGGGCAATGTCTGGAACATCAATGGTACTTATATTGAAGCAGTGCTCATGACCAAGGACTGTACAATTTTTGTTCCGTTTAACGTCCCTTTCAATATTTTTTCAGCTCATATGAGACGGACCAACCGGTAGGTGGGGCGAAAACGGGAGAACCCCGAGAAAAAAAACTACCTGGCACACGCGCAATCAGAAGTTGGCTTGTCTCACATGTGCCCCGAACCCTGACAAAATGAACTAGCACGTGCAGAGTTGTGCTTTTGTATGGCCGGCGAGTCATTTCATAATCCAGAAATCGGAAAACAATCTTAAGATGACGATTATTATATCTTATTACTATTTGTTTTCCTTAGGTTTTAATACCTAAAAGTTTAAGTGAAAAATGTGTAACATACGTTACCATTGAATCGCCCGTCACCCGCATTGATATTTGCTTACTAATATTGGCAAGCTTTGTGAAAGGTTACTTAAAAAATAATGACCGACGGTGTTGATAATGTCATTTCATAACACTGGATACTAACAATGGTGTAAAACATGCGGGTGTGCGCGCTTTAAGTTCACTGACAACCGGATTACACTCTTGAATTTTTGCTATATCTTATATGATTTCTAAATTAGTGCTAAATCATAATTACATACAGCGATGAGCATTTTATCGGCTTTAAAATCATTAAAACTGGTTTTTGATATTCAATAATTATGTGTTACATACGTTACCATATTTACCAATCAAAAGTACACATTTCTGGCAAAGCAGTGAGCATTCAACTTAAAGAAGGCATATACGTTATTGATCTACAACAAGAAGATTGTATATTTTTTTCTTCTTTTCTTCAAACGTGTCTGTTTATAGTCGACTTTGAACACTTTATTCTTTCATAATCTGAAGTGAGTTACTGTGGACTATATGCAATAACTTTCGACTAAGGAATGACATGATGATTAGTTTTTTCAGGTTTTTAAAAGAAAAGGAATAAGTGTCTTTTAGACCAGTGTATCTAAAATATAAATGTGCAAAGAAAAGTATATTAAAATAGCTTACTGTTCTGTAATTAAACTCTGAACAGTCTGTTTTGAAAATGTAACATACGTAACACCACCGATGCATATATGTGATTAAAAGTATCAACACATGTACCAGTAACATTCTTTCATCAGATGATATTAATATATTTACGTTTGGAATTTATTTTAGAGATTCATAGTGCATTTTTCAAACTTAGAGTATATTTCTGTTTTGAATGGGTAACATACGACGTGCGTAACGGCTTCTGGAGGTCAAATGCACCATACCATTGGGCGACAACGTGCATAGAAAATCTTTATATTGATCAACAAAGCCACCCGTATTGTATTAAAATTGAAATTCGCAAAGAGAAGTATATCAAAATAGCTTACTGTTCTGTAATTAACATTTACACAGGCTGTTTTGGGAATGTAACATACGTAACACCATCGATGCATGAAAATGATTAAATATATCAATATATGTGCCCGTAACATTCTTTCATCAGATGATATTGATACATTTAGGTTTGGAATTTAGATTAGTGATTCATATTGTATTTTACAAACTTAGTGCACATTTCTGGTTTGAATGGGTAACATACGTAACGGCTTCTGGAGGACAAATGCACCATATCACAGGGCGACAACGTACCTAGAAGCTCTTTATATTGATCAAAGAAGCCACCCATAGTATCAAACCTAGTATGTGGAGGGTGTTGTGCGAAACGAAAAATTCCCCTACCCACCGTCTCCTCTAGGCGAGACGCTAGATTCTGTATCTACCGTATTTAACGAAATCGCACAACACCCTCCACATACTTTGTTTGCAGTATGCAATTGGTCCATTGGTCATCCTATATGAGTTCTAGGCACGTTGTCGCCCCGGCAAGTGGTGCACAACATTTTTGTAGCTCGTTACATAAGTTACATGTTCAAAATATATTTGTACCAACAAAATAGCGAAACCTACTATGCTCCACCCACTTTAATCATGCAACAACACCAATTATATCACGTACTAGAACAATATAACGGACATGCTTTATGATCTTTAAAAGTTGAAATTAGACATTATACGGTGTTACAAACGATACTTCTACATCTATGGCGTGAAAATAGGGGTTTGGGTTCAAAAACGTTTTTTGTTTTTGGCATTTCTTTCTTCATATTCCAAAAACGATATGTCCTTTCTTACTGACCAATAGTTCAACTTGGCTATTACACAAAAGCATATATTTATATTAAATATTTAATTTATTTTATTTAAATAATTTAACATTTCCTAAGGGTACCGCCGTATGCTGTAACATTTGAAAAGTAGGCGTTTCAACAAAAATATCAAAATGAATAACTGTTATATGTTTGTGTAAATTATTTAGTTCTATTTTACACACCCTATGATATGTTTAGTGTGCTAAAATACACAGCCTGTGACTTGCAAGTATGGTCATGGTGACGTATGTAACACCTTAATGTTCAAACATGGGTAGATTTAATTTTGGTGATTATAAATGTATATATAGTGAGCCGCTTCATGCGAAAACCAGATTCTTCCTATATGAAAACAAAGATGCAGTTATTGTACAGCTGATCAGCACACTTGTTTACTCTACACAGATAATTCAAACTTCTTCTTAAATCCAAAATTTCAAGCGTCTAAATTCTGTGACTGTGTAGAAGGAATATTGTCGGAAGAGGGGTTTTCGCGCGCTGTGGCTCACGTGAAAGTGGTCTCACATAATTATCTGCAAAGGTTTTCGCATAGAACACTGTAAGGTGTTTGGAATATGTTGACCCACTGACGACCTGTCAGTATGCTCATGGTAACGTATGTAACACCTTTTTCATATAGGGCACTGTAAGGTATATATTATGCGCTCCTGATTGCGAGATTGTGTTGTTCGACCTCTTCGGTGCCATGTTGTGTCCTTGAACAAGATCCACGATCCACGATGAATCTTTCACATGTGCGAACTTAATGACTTAGGAAGACAAAGACTTCGCAAATATCACACTGACAGTCGCATCCAAGTAGATGCGGATATTATCCTCAAACTCCTGAACCCATTTATTTTATACTATATATGGTATTCCTTACAGCTTGTGTGCGCCTTTCGAAACTATTGATTTGACGTAGTGTCCATCAGATCGGATGAACGAGAAAGAAGGACATTATCTAGCCCTGCGACACCAGTTCCCATCCAAAGTAAAGTAATAACAGAAAATGTGAATTTCTTGAGGGCCCTCGGTGTGAAATCCGAACATAGAACAGAATGTGCAAACAACGTGTATGAGTTTTTACAGATAACGAAAATGCTTTCTTGCCAGGGATGACGTAACTGCACTTTAAACAATGAAGACACAGATACGCGAATTTTCATAACAACCACGATGCTTCTGACGGTACAATCATCTGAATCAGATGTCTTGGTTTTATGCTGCTGTCTATTCTAGCCAAATGATTGCAATACATTATGGTTCCACGCTGGAAATCCTGAAAAAGCACGATACTAGCAGTCTGTCGTTTTAAGCAAGCCTTGATGTCCTGGTGAGACTCTCGACCATTCCATATCTTCAAGAAAATAGAAGTTATGACTACACAATAAGGCAGTTAAGGTAAGACTCCACACAATGGCATTGGTAAAACGAAAGCTTGGAATGTTGCTGAGAAAAGCGATCAATTACAAACTACCTTGTGCAAACAGGCGATAACACTCCCCACAGCACATAAGAGGGTGTACGAAAAACCAAGTGCCGATTCTGTTCATCTGCTGGGCAATCTGGTTCAAGTGTAAATAGTGTCCGTCACTCGTTCTGTTGCTATTGGCGCTACACAAATGAAAATGTACCACCAAAGCATGATCGTTTGATGACACATTTATAACGTGAAAACTTCAAAAACATGTTTTCAGCCTTAGAAGAAACGCTCAATCGTATCAGCCTTAGCAGAATCCCTCAGAAGGTTGGTCGGGTGGGAATATGGGCCTCGCTCATCGGGTCCGTAAGAAATAGATGGGCTTCTTTTGCCTCCAGGCATACCTTATACGCTACTTACTGACCATCTTATATATTACTGGTTAACCGCTCAGGTCTGAGCCTGACCAGGAAAAGTGTTTTAAAATCAAACCATCCATACGTATAAGCCATAGTGGCTTACTTGGGTGGTTATATTTATAGCATTGTTTGGATGTCATGGAATCCGATTTTCGGGCAAAAGTCCCATAAAATGGAGTCAACGTCTCAATATGACAATAGCTGTTGACTAGGCTGTTAAGCATCAACTCAAAATCAAACAAAAAACCGCATCGGGCAATGTCTGGAACATCAATGGTACTTATATTGAAGCAGTGCTCATGACCAAGGACTGTACAATTTTTGTTCCGTTTAACGTCCCTTTCAATATTTTTTCAGCTCATATGAGACGGACCAACCGGTAGGTGGGGCGAAAACGGGAGAACCCCGAGAAAAAAAACTACCTGGCACACGCGCAATCAGAAGTTGGCTTGTCTCACATGTGCCCCGAACCCTGACAAAATGAACTAGCACGTGCAGAGTTGTGCTTTTGTATGGCCGGCGAGTCATTTCATAATCCAGAAATCGGAAAACAATCTTAAGATGACGATTATTATATCTTATTACTATTTGTTTTCCTTAGGTTTTAATACCTAAAAGTTTAAGTGAAAAATGTGTAACATACGTTACCATTGAATCGCCCGTCACCCGCATTGATATTTGCTTACTAATATTGGCAAGCTTTGTGAAAGGTTACTTAAAAAATAATGACCGACGGTGTTGATAATGTCATTTCATAACACTGGATACTAACAATGGTGTAAAACATGCGGGTGTGCGCGCTTTAAGTTCACTGACAACCGGATTACACTCTTGAATTTTTGCTATATCTTATATGATTTCTAAATTAGTGCTAAATCATAATTACATACAGCGATGAGCATTTTATCGGCTTTAAAATCATTAAAACTGGTTTTTGATATTCAATAATTATGTGTTACATACGTTACCATATTTACCAATCAAAAGTACACATTTCTGGCAAAGCAGTGAGCATTCAACTTAAAGAAGGCATATACGTTATTGATCTACAACAAGAAGATTGTATATTTTTTTCTTCTTTTCTTCAAACGTGTCTGTTTATAGTCGACTTTGAACACTTTATTCTTTCATAATCTGAAGTGAGTTACTGTGGACTATATGCAATAACTTTCGACTAAGGAATGACATGATGATTAGTTTTTTTCAGGTTTTTAAAAGAAAAGGAATAAGTGTCTTTTAGACCAGTGTATCTAAAATATAAATGTGCAAAGAAAAGTATATTAAAATAGCTTACTGTTCTGTAATTAAACTCTGAACAGTCTGTTTTGAAAATGTAACATACGTAACACCACCGATGCATATATGTGATTAAAAGTATCAACACATGTACCAGTAACATTCTTTCATCAGATGATATTAATATATTTACGTTTGGAATTTATTTTAGAGATTCATAGTGCATTTTTCAAACTTAGAGTATATTTCTGTTTTGAATGGGTAACATACGACGTGCGTAACGGCTTCTGGAGGTCAAATGCACCATACCATTGGGCGACAACGTGCATAGAAAATCTTTATATTGATCAACAAAGCCACCCGTATTGTATTAAAATTGAAATTCGCAAAGAGAAGTATATCAAAATAGCTTACTGTTCTGTAATTAACATTTACACAGGCTGTTTTGGGAATGTAACATACGTAACACCATCGATGCATGAAAATGATTAAATATATCAATATATGTGCCCGTAACATTCTTTCATCAGATGATATTGATACATTTAGGTTTGGAATTTAGATTAGTGATTCATATTGTATTTTACAAACTTAGTGCACATTTCTGGTTTGAATGGGTAACATACGTAACGGCTTCTGGAGGACAAATGCACCATATCACAGGGCGACAACGTACCTAGAAGCTCTTTATATTGATCAAAGAAGCCACCCATAGTATCAAACCTAGTATGTGGAGGGTGTTGTGCGAAACGAAAAATTCCCCTACCCACCGTCTCCTCTAGGCGAGACGCTAGATTCTGTATCTACCGTATTTAACGAAATCGCACAACACCCTCCACATACTTTGTTTGCAGTATGCAATTGGTCCATTGGTCATCCTATATGAGTTCTAGGCACGTTGTCGCCCCGGCAAGTGGTGCACAACATTTTTGTAGCTCGTTACATAAGTTACATGTTCAAAATATATTTGTACCAACAAAATAGCGAAACCTACTATGCTCCACCCACTTTAATCATGCAACAACACCAATTATATCACGTACTAGAACAATATAACGGACATGCTTTATGATCTTTAAAAGTTGAAATTAGACATTATACGGTGTTACAAACGATACTTCTACATCTATGGCGTGAAAATAGGGGTTTGGGTTCAAAAACGTTTTTTGTTTTTGGCATTTCTTTCTTCATATTCCAAAAACGATATGTCCTTTCTTACTGACCAATAGTTCAACTTGGCTATTACACAAAAGCATATATTTATATTAAATATTTAATTTATTTTATTTAAATAATTTAACATTTCCTAAGGGTACCGCCGTATGCTGTAACATTTGAAAAGTAGGCGTTTCAACAAAAATATCAAAATGAATAACTGTTATATGTTTGTGTAAATTATTTAGTTCTATTTTACACACCCTATGATATGTTTAGTGTGCTAAAATACACAGCCTGTGACTTGCAAGTATGGTCATGGTGACGTATGTAACACCTTAATGTTCAAACATGGGTAGATTTAATTTTGGTGATTATAAATGTATATATAGTGAGCCGCTTCATGCGAAAACCAGATTCTTCCTATATGAAAACAAAGATGCAGTTATTGTACAGCTGATCAGCACACTTGTTTACTCTACACAGATAATTCAAACTTCTTCTTAAATCCAAAATTTCAAGCGTCTAAATTCTGTGACTGTGTAGAAGGAATATTGTCGGAAGAGGGGTTTTCGCGCGCTGTGGCTCACGTGAAAGTGGTCTCACATAATTATCTGCAAAGGTTTTCGCATAGAACACTGTAAGGTGTTTGGAATATGTTGACCCACTGACGACCTGTCAGTATGCTCATGGTAACGTATGTAACACCTTTTTCATATAGGGCACTGTAAGGTATATATTATGCGCTCCTGATTGCGAGATTGTGTTGTTCGACCTCTTCGGTGCCATGTTGTGTCCTTGAACAAGATCCACGATCCACGATGAATCTTTCACATGTGCGAACTTAATGACTTAGGAAGACAAAGACTTCGCAAATATCACACTGACAGTCGCATCCAAGTAGATGCGGATATTATCCTCAAACTCCTGAACCCATTTATTTTATACTATATATGGTATTCCTTACAGCTTGTGTGCGCCTTTCGAAACTATTGATTTGACGTAGTGTCCATCAGATCGGATGAACGAGAAAGAAGGACATTATCTAGCCCTGCGACACCAGTTCCCATCCAAAGTAAAGTAATAACAGAAAATGTGAATTTCTTGAGGGCCCTCGGTGTGAAATCCGAACATAGAACAGAATGTGCAAACAACGTGTATGAGTTTTTACAGATAACGAAAATGCTTTCTTGCCAGGGATGACGTAACTGCACTTTAAACAATGAAGACACAGATACGCGAATTTTCATAACAACCACGATGCTTCTGACGGTACAATCATCTGAATCAGATGTCTTGGTTTTATGCTGCTGTCTATTCTAGCCAAATGATTGCAATACATTATGGTTCCACGCTGGAAATCCTGAAAAAGCACGATACTAGCAGTCTGTCGTTTTGAGCAAGCCTTGATGTCCTGGTGAGACTCTCGACCATTCCATATCTTCAAGAAAATAGAAGTTATGACTACACAATAAGGCAGTTAAGGTGAGACTCCACACAATGGCATTGGTAAAACGAAAGCTTGGAATGTTGCTGAGAAAAGCGATCAATTACAAACTACCTTGTGCAAACAGGCGATAACACTCCCCACAGCACATAAGAGGGTGTACGAAAAACCAAGTGCCGATTCTGTTCATCTGCTGGGCAATCTGGTTCAAGTGTAAATAGTGTCCGTCACTCGTTCTGTTGCTATTGGCGCTACACAAATGAAAATGTACCACCAAAGCATGATCGTTTGATGACACATTTATAACGTGAAAACTTCAAAAACATGTTTTCAGCCTTAGAAGAAACGCTCAATCGTATCAGCCTTAGCAGAATCCCTCAGAAGGTTGGTCGGGTGGGAATATGGGCCTCGCTCATCGGGTCCGTAAGAAATAGATGGGCTTCTTTTGCCTCCAGGCATACCTTATACGCTACTTACTGACCATCTTATATATTACTGGTTAACCGCTCAGGTCTGAGCCTGACCAGGAAAAGTGTTTTAAAATCAAACCATCCATACGTATAAGCCATAGTGGCTTACTTGGGTGGTTATATTTATAGCATTGTTTGGATGTCATGGAATCCGATTTTCGGGCAAAAGTCCCATAAAATGGAGTCAACGTCTCAATATGACAATAGCTGTTGACTAGGCTGTTAAGCATCAACTCAAAATCAAACAAAAAACCGCATCGGGCAATGTCTGGAACATCAATGGTACTTATATTGAAGCAGTGCTCATGACCAAGGACTGTACAATTTTTGTTCCGTTTAACGTCCCTTTCAATATTTTTTCAGCTCATATGAGACGGACCAACCGGTAGGTGGGGCGAAAACGGGAGAACCCCGAGAAAAAAAACTACCTGGCACACGCGCAATCAGAAGTTGGCTTGTCTCACATGTGCCCCGAACCCTGACAAAATGAACTAGCACGTGCAGAGTTGTGCTTTTGTATGGCCGGCGAGTCATTTCATAATCCAGAAATCGGAAAACAATCTTAAGATGACGATTATTATATCTTATTACTATTTGTTTTCCTTAGGTTTTAATACCTAAAAGTTTAAGTGAAAAATGTGTAACATACGTTACCATTGAATCGCCCGTCACCCGCATTGATATTTGCTTACTAATATTGGCAAGCTTTGTGAAAGGTTACTTAAAAAATAATGACCGACGGTGTTGATAATGTCATTTCATAACACTGGATACTAACAATGGTGTAAAACATGCGGGTGTGCGCGCTTTAAGTTCACTGACAACCGGATTACACTCTTGAATTTTTGCTATATCTTATATGATTTCTAAATTAGTGCTAAATCATAATTACATACAGCGATGAGCATTTTATCGGCTTTAAAATCATTAAAACTGGTTTTTGATATTCAATAATTATGTGTTACATACGTTACCATATTTACCAATCAAAAGTACACATTTCTGGCAAAGCAGTGAGCATTCAACTTAAAGAAGGCATATACGTTATTGATCTACAACAAGAAGATTGTATATTTTTTTCTTCTTTTCTTCAAACGTGTCTGTTTATAGTCGACTTTGAACACTTTATTCTTTCATAATCTGAAGTGAGTTACTGTGGACTATATGCAATAACTTTCGACTAAGGAATGACATGATGATTAGTTTTTTTCAGGTTTTTAAAAGAAAAGGAATAAGTGTCTTTTAGACCAGTGTATCTAAAATATAAATGTGCAAAGAAAAGTATATTAAAATAGCTTACTGTTCTGTAATTAAACTCTGAACAGTCTGTTTTGAAAATGTAACATACGTAACACCACCGATGCATATATGTGATTAAAAGTATCAACACATGTACCAGTAACATTCTTTCATCAGATGATATTAATATATTTACGTTTGGAATTTATTTTAGAGATTCATAATGCATTTTTCAAACTTAGAGTATATTTCTGTTTTGAATGGGTAACATACGACGTGCGTAACGGCTTCTGGAGGTCAAATGCACCATACCATTGGGCGACAACGTGCATAGAAAATCTTTATATTGATCAACAAAGCCACCCGTATTGTATTAAAATTGAAATTCGCAAAGAGAAGTATATCAAAATAGCTTACTGTTCTGTAATTAACATTTACACAGGCTGTTTTGGGAATGTAACATACGTAACACCATCGATGCATGAAAATGATTAAATATATCAATATATGTGCCCGTAACATTCTTTCATCAGATGATATTGATACATTTAGGTTTGGAATTTAGATTAGTGATTCATATTGTATTTTACAAACTTAGTGCACATTTCTGGTTTGAATGGGTAACATACGTAACGGCTTCTGGAGGACAAATGCACCATATCACAGGGCGACAACGTACCTAGAAGCTCTTTATATTGATCAAAGAAGCCACCCATAGTATCAAACCTAGTATGTGGAGGGTGTTGTGCGAAACGAAAAATTCCCCTACCCACCGTCTCCTCTAGGCGAGACGCTAGATTCTGTATCTACCGTATTTAACGAAATCGCACAACACCCTCCACATACTTTGTTTGCAGTATGCAATTGGTCCATTGGTCATCCTATATGAGTTCTAGGCACGTTGTCGCCCCGGCAAGTGGTGCACAACATTTTTGTAGCTCGTTACATAAGTTACATGTTCAAAATATATTTGTACCAACAAAATAGCGAAACCTATTATGCTCCACCCACTTTAATCATGCAACAACACCAATTATATCACGTACTAGAACAATATAACGGACATGCTTTATGATCTTTAAAAGTTGAAATTAGACATTATACGGTGTTACAAACGATACTTCTACATCTATGGCGTGAAAATAGGGGTTTGGGTTCAAAAACGTTTTTTGTTTTTGGCATTTCTTTCTTCATATTCCAAAAACGATATGTCCTTTCTTACTGACCAATAGTTCAACTTGGCTATTACACAAAAGCATATATTTATATTAAATATTTAATTTATTTTATTTAAATAATTTAACATTTCCTAAGGGTACCGCCGTATGCTGTAACATTTGAAAAGTAGGCGTTTCAACAAAAATATCAAAATGAATAACTGTTATATGTTTGTGTAAATTATTTAGTTCTATTTTACACACCCTATGATATGTTTAGTGTGCTAAAATACACAGCCTGTGACTTGCAAGTATGGTCATGGTGACGTATGTAACACCTTAATGTTCAAACATGGGTAGATTTAATTTTGGTGATTATAAATGTATATATAGTGAGCCGCTTCATGCGAAAACCAGATTCTTCCTATATGAAAACAAAGATGCAGTTATTGTACAGCTGATCAGCACACTTGTTTACTCTACACAGATAATTCAAACTTCTTCTTAAATCCAAAATTTCAAGCGTCTAAATTCTGTGACTGTGTAGAAGGAATATTGTCGGAAGAGGGGTTTTCGCGCGCTGTGGCTCACGTGAAAGTGGTCTCACATAATTATCTGCAAAGGTTTTCGCATAGAACACTGTAAGGTGTTTGGAATATGTTGACCCACTGACGACCTGTCAGTATGCTCATGGTAACGTATGTAACACCTTTTTCATATAGGGCACTGTAAGGTATATATTATGCGCTCCTGATTGCGAGATTGTGTTGTTCGACCTCTTCGGTGCCATGTTGTGTCCTTGAACAAGATCCACGATCCACGATGAATCTTTCACATGTGCGAACTTAATGACTTAGGAAGACAAAGACTTCGCAAATATCACACTGACAGTCGCATCCAAGTAGATGCGGATATTATCCTCAAACTCCTGAACCCATTTATTTTATACTATATATGGTATTCCTTACAGCTTGTGTGCGCCTTTCGAAACTATTGATTTGACGTAGTGTCCATCAGATCGGATGAACGAGAAAGAAGGACATTATCTAGCCCTGCGACACCAGTTCCCATCCAAAGTAAAGTAATAACAGAAAATGTGAATTTCTTGAGGGCCCTCGGTGTGAAATCCGAACATAGAACAGAATGTGCAAACAACGTGTATGAGTTTTTACAGATAACGAAAATGCTTTCTTGCCAGGGATGACGTAACTGCACTTTAAACAATGAAGACACAGATACGCGAATTTTCATAACAACCACGATGCTTCTGACGGTACAATCATCTGAATCAGATGTCTTGGTTTTATGCTGCTGTCTATTCTAGCCAAATGATTGCAATACATTATGGTTCCACGCTGGAAATCCTGAAAAAGCACGATACTAGCAGTCTGTCGTTTTGAGCAAGCCTTGATGTCCTGGTGAGACTCTCGACCATTCCATATCTTCAAGAAAATAGAAGTTATGACTACACAATAAGGCAGTTAAGGTGAGACTCCACACAATGGCATTGGTAAAACGAAAGCTTGGAATGTTGCTGAGAAAAGCGATCAATTACAAACTACCTTGTGCAAACAAGCGATAACACTCCCCACAGCACATAAGAGGGTGTACGAAAAACCAAGTGCCGATTCTGTTCATCTGCTGGGCAATCTGGTTCAAGTGTAAATAGTGTCCGTCACTCGTTCTGTTGCTATTGGCGCTACACAAATGAAAATGTACCACCAAAGCATGATCGTTTGATGACACATTTATAACGTGAAAACTTCAAAAACATGTTTTCAGCCTTAGAAGAAACGCTCAATCGTATCAGCCTTAGCAGAATCCCTCAGAAGGTTGGTCGGGTGGGAATATGGGCCTCGCTCATCGGGTCCGTAAGAAATAGATGGGCTTCTTTTGCCTCCAGGCATACCTTATACGCTACTTACTGACCATCTTATATATTACTGGTTAACCGCTCAGGTCTGAGCCTGACCAGGAAAAGTGTTTTAAAATCAAACCATCCATACGTATAAGCCATAGTGGCTTACTTGGGTGGTTATATTTATAGCATTGTTTGGATGTCATGGAATCCGATTTTCGGGCAAAAGTCCCATAAAATGGAGTCAACGTCTCAATATGACAATAGCTGTTGACTAGGCTGTTAAGCATCAACTCAAAATCAAACAAAAAACCGCATCGGGCAATGTCTGGAACATCAATGGTACTTATATTGAAGCAGTGCTCATGACCAAGGACTGTACAATTTTTGTTCCGTTTAACGTCCCTTTCAATATTTTTTCAGCTCATATGAGACGGACCAACCGGTAGGTGGGGCGAAAACGGGAGAACCCCGAGAAAAAAAACTACCTGGCACACGCGCAATCAGAAGTTGGCTTGTCTCACATGTGCCCCGAACCCTGACAAAATGAACTAGCACGTGCAGAGTTGTGCTTTTGTATGGCCGGCGAGTCATTTCATAATCCAGAAATCGGAAAACAATCTTAAGATGACGATTATTATATCTTATAACTATTTGTTTTCCTTAGGTTTTAATACCTAAAGGTTTAAGTGAAAAATGTGTAACATACGTTACCATTGAATCGCCCGTCACCCGCATTGATATTTGCTTACTAATATTGGCAAGCTTTGTGAAAGGTTACTTAAAAAATAATGACCGACGGTGTTGATAATGTCATTTCATAACACTGGATACTAACAATGGTGTAAAACATGCGGGTGTGCGCGCTTTAAGTTCACTGACAACCGGATTACACTCTTGAATTTTTGCTATATCTTATATGATTTCTAAATTAGTGCTAAATCATAATTACATACAGCGATGAGCATTTTATCGGCTTTAAAATCATTAAAACTGGTTTTTGATATTCAATAATTATGTGTTACATACGTTACCATATTTACCAATCAAAAGTACACATTTCTGGCAAAGCAGTGAGCATTCAACTTAAAGAAGGCATATACGTTATTGATCTTCAACAAGAAGATTGTATATTTTTTTCTTCTTTTCTTCAAACGTGTCTGTTTATAGTCGACTTTGAACACTTTATTCTTTCATAATCTGAAGTGAGTTACTGTGGACTATATGCAATAACTTTCGACTAAGGAATGACATGATGATTAGTTTTTTTCAGGTTTTTAAAAGAAAAGGAATAAGTGTCTTTTAGACCAGTGTATCTAAAATATAAATGTGCAAAGAAAAGTATATTAAAATAGCTTACTGTTCTGTAATTAAACTCTGAACAGTCTGTTTTGAAAATGTAACATACGTAACACCACCGATGCATATATGTGATTAAAAGTATCAACACATGTACCAGTAACATTCTTTCATCAGATGATATTAATATATTTACGTTTGGAATTTATTTTAGAGATTCATAGTGCATTTTTCAAACTTAGAGTATATTTCTGTTTTGAATGGGTAACATACGACGTGCGTAACGGCTTCTGGAGGTCAAATGCACCATACCATTGGGCGACAACGTGCATAGAAAATCTTTATATTGATCAACAAAGCCACCCGTATTGTATTAAAATTGAAATTCGCAAAGAGAAGTATATCAAAATAGCTTACTGTTCTGTAATTAACATTTACACAGGCTGTTTTGGGAATGTAACATACGTAACACCATCGATGCATGAAAATGATTAAATATATCAATATATGTGCCCGTAACATTCTTTCATCAGATGATATTGATACATTTAGGTTTGGAATTTAGATTAGTGATTCATATTGTATTTTACAAACTTAGTGCACATTTCTGGTTTGAATGGGTAACATACGTAACGGCTTCTGGAGGACAAATGCACCATATCACAGGGCGACAACGTACCTAGAAGCTCTTTATATTGATCAAAGAAGCCACCCATAGTATCAAACCTAGTATGTGGAGGGTGTTGTGCGAAACGAAAAATTCCCCTACCCACCGTCTCCTCTATCAGACCTATCAGTTATTCTGCCTCTAATAAATTAAATCTTAGAATCAGCGAAAGGGGAAGGATGACTATACAAATATATATAATGACGGAATTATTCAACGCTACAACAAAACATTCCGTTCGATAGACGGCTAAAGCACACAAAAATGATCGAATATTTTACACACAAGACTCAATGCCTCCTTACCAAAAGCCTTGTGCATCCCGTGCTTACATGTACGCGCTTTGGTACATGTGCAAGTTGGAAACGAATCATTTATATCAGCGTGTCTGACAGTAAAGTTTGCTGCCGTACACCACGCCCAGGTGCGTCACCTGTAACTACCTTGTGTCAATCGGAGGCAGTTTACCAGTTGTAAGTGGTCTTTGCTATATCTGCCAGTATTTGTGTCTCTGACAGTTTTTGTTTCAAACTCCGACAAGTCAATGAAAAAAAATCAAGAAGTCCATAAAAAGATAGTTGGTGATATTGCATATTTTTGTATGGAGATTTCAGTAGCTCAGTTGTAGAGCATTGTGGTTTCGAACCCTCGCTCTCGTACAATTCCCTAAATAAAACTAAAATAACTGATTTTAAACACGCAGGTGGGGTTCTCTCCCGACATTACTGAAACATGTTAACTAAGAGGTTAAACATCAGTTTAATCTAGCAACTGACTAACTGCGGTTGAAATAGCGGTCACATATAAGCGTATAAGTGAAACGCGCACCGGGCGTGTTGAAAAAATTTGCAAAATTCCACATACGCCAGGCGCACGTCGCAAACACGTTCAAAACGCGTTGCGAGTACATTCGGTACGCTTGGTGTACGTCCGATGCTCGTCGCTGTACGTCGCTAAATATCGTCGCGCGTTTCGTGCGCGTTTGGGATCAAAAGATTTTTAAACATGCTTAATAATTTTCTAGAAGCTCGGCGTGTCCCGGACGTGTGAATTATACGTTTCGAATAAGTTCCACTCGCGTTACAGGCGCGTTAAATACGCTTCGAATGCGTTTGGCGCAAGTTTTAGGCATGTTAGTGTTCGCGAGTACATGCGCGTTCCGATTTTATGAGATATTGCTTCAGTAGCGTGCCACAAGCGTGTGAGACTCGCGTTGAACGTTTGCTGCGCGTCTATAGCACGTGCTTAGCGTGTCTGGGACATAACACAAACGTACTCTAAAACTTTGAGATTTTTATACGTCCTGCACACGCCTCAGTCACGCGCTAACGTGTGACTGTAAAGCGAGTTAAAGGTACAAATTAATTTTTATACGTCTAAAATCTTCAGCGTATTGCTGTTTTCTATTTTCATACGACCGGCGCGCGTTTGGGCTTTACGCTAATGTGTGACTCTGTTTAAGCAACTTATTATTTAAGTCCAAAACCGGGTGCGGTAGCTCGGTCGGTCGAATATCTGGTTCGTATTGATTCAGACCCAAGAGTGATGGCCACGTTCGACACGTTCATACGCCATCTTTCGTTGATTTAAAAATAGTTTTGTTTTTCACTCAGCTGGTTGTGTTGTGGTTTAACATCCCTGTCAACAAGTTTAGTCATACCGCGACAGAACCGTCGTTTCTATGGAGAAAGAAATGTGCACAGACGTTACGCAAATATTGGTGACCCCTAACGTTACAAAGACGTTAGAAAGTTTAAGCAATTGGAATAATACCGTTGACGTCATCCTTACGGCAAACAGGCCAAACCTTAGCATAAACAGTATGATGCTCTAAAATAATTTGAAATATGCAGTTCCCTATGATCTAAAATAGAGAATCTGGGCAGAATAATGTGCATATGACATACATGTGTCTTTATTTGTCAAAAAAGTTTAGAGTATTATCTTTCTGCTGACTTCTCAAAGGTATGTGAGGTCAAGACGTAGAACATTGTACATGTATAATGTTTCAACTGCACAAATATTTCATCGGTCAAATGGCAATGGAAATTCTCTTACAGTCATATGATATTATTATGACTATAATAAACGTGACTAAACTTGAAAATCGAAACCAATGTGGACGCGATCTACACAGCTGAGAAACACGTGGTATTATATACCAACAAATCGACAAATGATCGGGTGACGCACAATGAAATTCTGTTCAATGTTGAGATGAGAAATTTGAGTTTTCTCCCATTACGTTTACTCTATTGACTGATAGATAGGTGCAGTCAATGCAGAAATTGAACATTTATTGAATGAAAGTAACATATGCAATCCAGATTATTTCGTTTTCACAAACACTTCCGTACCATGAACATATAGTACTTCCCATACAGTAGTATTGATTCACACAGAAGTGTTTGCGAAAACGAAATAATCGGGATTTCTTATGTTAGTTTCTTTCAATACATTTTCAGTTTCTGTATTGACTGCACCTATCTATCAGTCAGTAGAAGAAACGCTGTTGGGGAAAACTCGACAATCTTACGTCAAATTCATTCTCATTGTAGTGTGTGTCACCCGATCATTTACCTGTTTGTATGTAAACAATACCACGTGATTCCCAGTAGTGATCTAGTAAGCTATTAAAATAAAACAAAATATCATTTAAAGGGAATGTTTGCCCAGTATTAAAAATGAATCGAAGAAAAGAACTTTTAAAAACTTTAAACGACAATAGCCCAACATGAGTGACAAATATAATTAAGTAATCTCGAATAACCTGGATAAGGCTAATTAATGTTTTAATGGGCGAGGGTGGAATTGTATAAGATGTGTCTGGATATTTCTGTCATTATTATGGTGGCTTGTTAGTGCCATTTCGTCTTTTCGTTATTTCGCAGCGAAATAACGCCATGCGAAAAGACGAAAAGACGAAATAACGCCGCGCGAAAAGACGAAAAGACGAAATAACGCCGCGCGAAAAGACGAAAAGACGAAATAACGCCGCGCGAAAAGACGAAAAAACGAAATAACGCCACGCGAAAAGTCGAAATAACGAAATTACTGCACAAAAAGACGAAATAACGCCATGCGAAAGAACGCAATTTAATAGCCATCATAATGGCGTCTTTTCCAGTGCCTTTTTTCGTCATTTCGTCTTTTCGTGTTGCGTCTTTTCGTTATTTCGTCCTTTCGTTATTTCGACTTTTCGTTATTTCGTCTTTTCGCGTGGCGTCTTTTCGTTATTTCGTCTTTTCGTTATTTCGTCTTTTCGCGTGGCGTCTTTTCGTGTGGCGTCTTTTCGCGTGGCGTCTTTTCGTTATTTCGTCATTTCGTCATTTCGCGTGGCGTCTTTTCGTTATTTCGTATTTTCGTTATTTCGTCATTTCGCGTGGCGTCTTTTCGTTATTTCGTCCTTTCGTCTTTTCGCGTGGCGTCTTTTCGTTATTTCGTCTTTTCGCGTGGCGTCTTTTCGTTATTTCGTCTTTTCGTTATTTCGTCTTTTCGCGTTTAAAAATAGATATACATGATAATAATCTACACCTTTAGCGACTTTTATTGAGTACAAAATGTGTCACACTGTCTTTATTTAAATTGACACCATTGTAAATCGAAAACCGGACTTTTGCCTAATATTATGCGAAAACAAGGACGCAGATCAGCTGTGCAGTTTCTCTCACAGCCTGATCTGTGCATTTGTTTTTGCTAATGGGATAATACAAATTTTCTTCTTCTTGAACATGAATTTCAATCTTCTAGCCTTCTTTTGAGATTGCATAGACCGATTCGTGTTGGAAACCTGAAGACCGGTTTTCTCACGTCGCGGCTCATTTGTGACCGAGCAAAAATAAATTTTATTAATCATGACCAATCAACATATCATTAGCCACTTGACTTTATTGCTACCTTCGAGGTTTTGATCCATGTCGTTACATTTTTCTTTATCCGAACAGGCCCTCATGTGGGTATATCTGTTTTACATTCAGTCTAAACGTTCCTTACTAGATAACTTCATCTCAAATGAGACAGGCCAAGTAGGTTGGGCGAAAATAGAAGAAAAAAAAAACTAGAAGAAACACATGGCACACCCGCAAGCAGAACTTGGCTTGTCTAACATATGCCCCTTGTGGGACCCGAACTATAACTCTGTCTTTATGTTAAATATTCACCACTTTAAAATACACTGTTATAACTGTCAATTGTGACAGACAGATTTTTGAATGTGTACCTACATATCAACAATCTGCCTACCTCAGTGATTGAAAATGAATTTCAGCCTAACAGAAAGTTTAAACAGAAACCATTCTGATAAATTGTGCATTCAGCTTGCTTTGTTACTTATTATAAACTAACTAAATGTTGTGAACCACTGCAGAAGCTGAGGGTGAGGTTAGGTACCTGTAAAACCGGTTTGATCCCGCCAGTAATTTTATATTACTGATCGTTCAAAGGCGATACTTCTGTGGTGATTCTTTTTGTTTTATGTATTGGTGTTTAATTTTTTTTGTGCTGTTCGCACCTTATGTGTGTTTTCATATATATTTAGTTAAGTTTGGGTAACTTAGTGGCCACCTATTGGGAAAATAGCTGCTCATTCGGCTTACTATAAGTTTTCATGGTATAAGTACCTGATTGTTCATTTAGTTTTTTCCCACCTTGGTTTTTGGAGTGGGAATCTCTTTCTGATTGCGCCTTTTCCTGATCTTTGCCTACTTGTACCTTTTAACTTAGTTATGATAACGTGTTTTTATGACCATCTAATTTTATTGCTATAGCTCCATTTTGACCTCTGGTGCGCCATCTCAAAATAACATCAAAATGACATAATTGTAGTACCAATTACTACAAAATTAAATCAATATGATACGTTGGCAAAAGGAAGTTAATCACCGGAACATATTCTGTCATACTTTCTTAATAGATGTCATTTTTACCATGTTTGTTTTGAAACCGAGGGTGATTATTTAGGTTAGAAACTATCAAAGACATGTAAACATTTGTCGTGCTAACCGGGCTGCATGAATTCAAAACATAAGTTTGGTGCATGTACCTTGATTTTCCTGTACCCGCTGTTCACCATGTAGAGTGCTTTATGCTATAAGTGCAACAACAACATCTTTTAGAATATGTTCCATAACTGACTACACAAACCATTCGACTTGTAAGATTTATGGCGTTTGTTATATCAATGATAATTTCTTTAAAATGCAGAAAATGCATCGGTAGAAGTTGACAATTATTTCAAAATCTGAAAGTGTATATGAGCCTTTAACAACTGACCTTGAATTGTTTTGCAGCTCTTTCTCTTTATTCACGGCTAACAAACCTTTAAATGCGTAACCGCCGGTTAAGAAAAAAAATCCGATTCACGCCCTTCCGGTTGCGCATGTGAAGACCAAGAAAAGGTAAACAAAACATACACTAGTTAGGATCGATTGATGATTATATTTTAGTACAGAAATATATCGATTATCTATGAATGCTATTTTGTCACTTATTTACTATTGTAAGTCAGCACCAAAGTAGCTCGCAAAATAATTTGATGGTCTTTGAGTTATTTATTCCCTTCTTCGAACCTGGTGTTCTAACAAGGCCAAAGTCGGCGAAATACAACTAAAAATTGGACAATTTGCTGGTAAATATCAAATTTTAGTGATTGTTCCACGACAAATTTACAGATATGTATTAACTAAATTGCATCTGATGTCTGTGCCAGTATTTCGTTGTGTTAGTGTCCGGCATCATCGATTTGAAGGGAAGGAAAAGATGGGTACGCATTTAATCATTAAAATATGAAGGGTATATTTCAAGATACGTTTGAAAACCTCAATCTGTTCAAGTTATGGTATTTATTTCCCTGTAAAGCGTTTTGAAAGACATAAAACCAAGAAATAACAAATTAAAGTATACAGAATGCTGTAAAATCGTCTTCATGAACAGGAATATCATGCATGTGAACTATTGTATTACATGTATTTCATAGACAGTTTGTATTATTTTATATCAAACATTTTCACTGCAAATATCACAAACACACCAAATTTGAGTAAGCACCTATTACGAAAGGACGAGAGAATGTGACAATAATTTTCAGCGTAAAACAATTAACAAAAACATTTATACACGTGTTCTATAATGATTATATTGCTATCATTCTAATGATTAAATTCGTAACCGAAATGTTGACACAGCTTTTAACCACATATGCATAGAATGCATTGGCCAGAGACAACGAAACTGTCACCAGACCTCACACAATGTTAAAATCATCTGCGCACTGTATTGCTTTCCGTAATGAGCGGAAATCTAAAAATATCCCTGCGACTGACCCACATTTTCGTCGTGTACAATGCAATCCCAACATGTGTTTTGGGGTAGGGAATAAAAATCATGATTATAAAGAAAAAATTCTGAAAATCCTTTGGGGTCCAAATATAGCAATGTCTAACTAATTAAATAGCATTGAGAGAATTATAATATTTGTCTTCGAATCGAAATGTTTTACTCGGAAACACGAGCTGCAAAAGTTTGTTTACCTTTTGTTGGTCATCTGATGCGAAACCGGAAGGACATGAATCGGATTTCTTTTCTTAACCGCGGTTACGCATTTAAAGGTTTGTTAGCCGTGTTTATTTTGTGCAGTCGTTGGAAAGTTTTCTGCATTGATTTTCCCTTCTCTTAATTTATGAGCTGCTATCCTTGAAACTAGGTATTTGCTCAGAAATGTGTATTTACTTGTTTTCAAGTTTCAACTCTACCTGATGATGCCTTTATAATTTAAATATCTTTCATGATTTAAATGTAAATGAATGAACTGCTGCATTTTTTATTTATTTTTTACATTACATATTTTTTTTCAAGATGATGTTTATCTTAACTCTCACATAGTATCATAATTTTAGGGATAATATAATTATATGTATTCATAAATTTCTGAGATGTTGTATTTAGTTACTTTTGTTCTAATTTGTGCATGGACTGTGATAGTGTTGTTATTTTACATATGTTTGTCGAAGTAAAAGCCCTACAGGGCTTATGTTATTATGTTTATAATATTCGACAAAAAATAAATCTTCTATGCCTATGTCTATGTCTAACAAATCTTGATACACTTTAAAGGATATTGACTATGCAAACATCAGTTTATCTCTCATTGCATTCAAAATTAGATCGAGTTTTTCTTAGTTACGACGTAAAAGCTTTACGCCTATTGGCTATTTCGGGGACAATTTAATACCCTGTTCATCAGAGGAAATATCGCCTATTTTTGTGGAAATATGTTCTTAAAAATCTTGAATTATTTGAGCATTTATAATACGTCTACATATATACTCAACAAAAAAGTTAAGGAAAATGTGTTCAAGTGCTTATTGCAGTAAATCTAGTAGAGAGTTAAAAATTCAAATTTTAGTATGTTATAAAGTGTGTTTTTATCTTTCCAAAGAGGCATCATTCAAACTTGTAGCATCAGCAGTGGCTGGGAAAAACAATGTCAAAGTTGACTAGGCGTCAATCCAGTTTTCACAAAATTGCAATATTGTTTGGTTTGAGTAAAAAGTGTCAATGTAGACTCTTGCCTTAAAAGCATAGACTTTGAGACAAGTTTTCTCATGACAACAGATCAGTGCACAACACAAGATGTTGAGGCATGTCATACTGCTTTTCCTGCATCAGCATCATTTCCTAGATGGCAATATCAGGCTGCAAAGCACCACAGTCAACCGACAATTCTTTTATCTGACCAGCAATATGCCGACTTTAGTGCTGAGAAATCAGCCTTTTTTCGTCCTGAAGCACCACGGCAAGAACCTGGAGAGGTTTTGGGGCCAGTATTCCATACCAGACCATATCATGCTGTCTCAGAATGTGTAACACTTGTTCAGCGGGAGGCATGTCTGGTGGATGGGTTGCCTAGTCCTTGACCTCAACGTTGTACCGACGTAGGTAATCTTGGGTGATACTGGGGCGATTTCATCTGGCATTGTCCTCCTGGTACCAACAATGGTACTGGTGCTGAAAATGCTTTACAACAGGTTTGCTCACCTCAGTGTGTGCACTGTACAGCTATTCATGAGAAAATGTGTCTATGTGGACATGGTTATTGTGTGAAAAAGCTCCAGTGACAATTGATGCACAAATTGAACAATATGGCAATTTTGTGAAACATGGAAGGGTGACCAGTCAACTTTCACATTGATTTTTAAAGCTTCTGTAAGTGCCATCATCTCAAATAAGCCCTCATTTGAAAGATAAAAAGACAATTTATAATAATCTGAAGTTCACGTTTCATGAAATATAACGGTTTTTGTGTTACTGGCTCTCAAACACATTTTCCTTAACTTTTTTTGTTGAGTATATAGTTTGTATTCTTCTTTAGCGTACACGGCAACCAGTTTAGTTTATGTCGATACTGCTGTGTCATTTATTCTAACCACACTTTCCTGGACAAGAATTAGCCGTGTTCATATGCAACATTTGCACCCGGGTGTATTTTGCACTCCAGGTGCAAATTTGCACTCTGTGTGAATTTTATGTCATGTAAACGGTTTTTTTAATCACCCTGGTGCAAATTTGCCCCTTCTTTCGAGGTGGAAGAAATTGAAATTGCACCCGGGTGTATTTTATGCATATGAATGCATATGGTTATCACTATAATGCATTTTGTATAGGAGTTTTACAACTGACAGATTTTATTTATGTGCCTTTGCTAAGAACATAATACCAACAATAAATATGCAACCGCCTCGGCGAGGCGGTTGTAAAGTGTACACAAACAGATATATATATTTTCGTTTTTTTTAAAGCTGAAGAAGTCTATGTTTAGCCTCAGTCCCACTGCATCGTACGATTGCAGAAACGCAAAATAGTCTTTAGATTCGGGGATATTACGACACTCTTTAGAAATTTTCAAGATCTTAAGGCCGATCCTTTCGGATGTAACACAATCCTACGATTTTGCTAAATATATTCGATTAAAAGACAGTGCCTTATATATGCCCAAACGTGGTGAAACAGTTTTCAACTGATGAAGCGATCATTCTTGTAGTCTCGTTTAAACATCAGGACCCAGTTGTTCAAAGCATCGTTAGCTTAACGATATCGTTAAGACATAATTTTTTTAAGCAAATATCAGCAAAAGTAACAAATACACTGTTATTTTTTGTTGAAAAAATGTAAGAATCATTTGCAGTGCAAAGGATTCTCACATTTTTTCAACAAACAATAACAGTGTATTTGTAATATTAACGTTTGAAATTTTAACGAAACGTTAACTAACGACATCGTTAATTTTGAACAACTGTAGAAAACAAACGGTTTTTACGTAATTCACATGAATGGACGTGTTCACTCAGATTTAACGGTACATCTCTGGCATATCACGCCCATTTTAGTCATATGACCTGCTAACGATTGTTTTCAGAATTTTGATCATGTCAAAAACCGCTTGCGACGGGTTTTAATCCTACGATTGCTCAAGAACGCTAGGAACGGTCGTAGGATGATCTCAGATACTTAATATTATCTTTTTCAAGATTATACTATAAAGCATCATTTTCTCATAAACATCCGTACTTCTTAAATTACTGCATCCGATATTTTGGAACGGTCGTGGTTCCTTAAATCGATCCCTAAAACTGATTATTTCAGAGGACCGCCCCAAATTTCTTCAGATCGGTCGTGCGATCCACTGAGTTTACCTGTGATTATCTCAGAAATGTGATCCTAAACTGGTCGTAATACGGCGATCTTAAGCGATCGTAAGCGCAGTGGGACTGAGGCTTATCTTGCATGGGCAACAACACATTTTCGTAATGGTATGCAACATATACAAACACAAAAGACACATGCTCCAAAGAATTTTAATATTTTCGTATTTTCATGTACCGTAGTGTGTATATCACCGGGTCCCTTTTTTCGAGGTACATGTACATGTATATTAATTTGGTAGGTTTAACGGCACATCCGTACCAGAATTACCTCGAGTTACCCCTCCCACCCCTCGAGGAAAATGATGGCGTTTTACAGAAAAAGGCGATTTTTCTGTATAAAGTGTGCGCTTCAAATTTTTTCCACTGAAAAAGGGGTAATCTAATTTGGAGTGGACTACGCAAAAAGGGCATTTATCGCGCTACATACACATACACATACTGTCTCAATAGTCAATACTATTGAGACAGTATACTGAATTAGCCCCCCGGAGTGGTACTCCCATAATTATGATAATTATGGGAGTACCATCCCCTCGGGGCTAATTGGATATACCCTGGTCCACAAAGAAATTTGAATTTGAAGTTTTGTATCACCCCCCACATACACCTTAAATTATAAAATGGCAACCTGGCTGCTGCTGGTGTAAGTAGCTGTGACCCTCTAGTGAAAAGCGACCTAACTCCTTTCAGTCCAGGAAATTGCCTGAATCCACGCCTGCTGACAGAAGTCAACTCAGTGCTGTCACAACTATATCAGTACTGTCACGACCGTTATAGTACTGACTGTAGTAGTACTGTGTTTCGCACATAAATTTAATTCTACTGACTTACAACAGAATGCAGAATAAAAATTTTGCATGTCTATTCTAACTGGTCCTAAGCTGAAATTCAGTCATGGTCTTAAAATGTATGTGATATTTGCAAGAAGCGACAAAATGCGCGTGATAGTACCGATGGTTGTAAAATTCCCACTCCGATTTTGACATGTCTTTTTGGTATATGAACGGAGTAAAGCGATTTGTTCAAACGTTTTTTACCGTTACTTATTCAGCTTGGTGGTGTATACAAAATGTTATTGTTTTGATCATAACTCTGGTCCAAATCGATTTTAATAACTGTGACAGCACTGATACGTTTTCCAGGGACATCACTATATTATATGTATGTGTGCCGCCGCTCTTAAATAGCACTTTATTAATCATATTGTTTTTGAATTTGACCTAAGTAACATAATATGCATTGGATGGTAACAGAAAATGTGATTATTAGCAAGCTTCTTTTGCAATGAAAAGAATAAAATAGCACTTTGTGCATCACTTGTGGAAACGTGAAATCTGGTGTGGTTCTTGTAAAGCGCGGCGGATAATAATATTAAAGAAAGAGAATGCAAACCTCCTACATAGCGCTTTCGAGAAAATCATCAGGGACAAGGATTGCTCCATTTTTTATAATGACCCATACATGTATATACATGTAGTGAAAACGTGGTGCTTAAAAAACAAGCGAATAAGTTTGGGTGGCTATTCCTGTAAATTCCATAAAATACTGAGTATAACAGTCTGATGAGTCCAGGCAGTGCCGAGGATGTGCCGGGGGGTAATTTCCCATCAATGCACGGTCACATTATTTCAAATTAGATATCAATTGTAATTTTAACATTTGATTACTGAGGCCCTACCAGGGGGGGGTCTTTGCTCCCTGCTCCCTGAAAAAAATTGACCCTTTTGCCCAGCTCCCTGATTTGTTTTTCCTCAGCTCCCTGAAAGTTTTCTTCTTTTGCTCCCTAAATCCCCGCTTGCTCCCCAGATCCCTTAAAATATTTGCTAGTGCTCCCCAGCTCCCTGAAAATAAATGTCCCTTCTCCCTGAATCCCCAAAACCCCTGGTAGGGCCTCATTACTTTTATGGTCCTTGTTTAATTTGCAAATGTACCTGTACTTTTTACACGCATGAGTTCAAGATCCTCTTTCATACTTCAGTTTCATCAGAACAGCTCCCAGCTATTGTTCCACATTATGGTCAGCCTCCGAGGAGCTGGGGCTTTTAGCAGGGATTTTACCACAAATCTGGCCCCGCGGTGCCGGGCTTTCAGCGGGGCTTTAAAAATTACCGCTATTCCCCGACCCTAGGGGAGCCGTGGATACAAATGACTGGTGCATAAGGGTATATCCCAAAAATAGGGGTTTGTGTATAAATGGTCCCATAGAATCTAAACCGCCTTTAAGGCAAATGGCGTTCTAACAGTTCTATCCGATCAAGAAACAACACTGGTAAACTACCGTCACAGAATAATTGTTTTTATGAAGTAATTGTTATCTCAAAACAGTCTCCAGAATAATGTTAGGGTGATGCTTAACTTATGTCTGACTGTATATATGGCATTATCTAATCAAATTATAGGATAATAAGGACTTAAAGTAATAAAAATAAAACTTTCAAAATTTGATGACATTTGACATGGCATGCAGCATAACAGTAACTGTTACTGTTAGTGGCTTTGTTAAATTAGATTATTTTCACTTTATTATGGTTAAGTATGACCTTGTATATCAGTTAACACTTCTATTCTTTTTATTGTAGCCAACATTCTGAACTACAGTCAGTGGACATAAGTATTCGCTACCTTCAGAAAACTCCATTCTTGACATTATGTCGCACTACTGTACATCAGAAAAACATGTCCATGAAATGTATATCCCCTTATATCCCACTTTTATATAGCAAAACTGGGGTACGCAGGGGTATACCTATATTTTTTCTTATTTTTGATTCAAAACAAACATTGTGGGTACTTGTTAGAGCCGCCTCACCAAGGCCGTTATAACGTGTACCCACAATGTATGTTTTGAGCAAAAATATTAAAAACTTCAAACATTTTCCAATGTAATTTTTACTTTTTACAGCTGAAAAAAATCTCTGTATGTTGCATGGGCAAGTTTTCGTAATGCGTTGCCAAATACAATTTGTATTTGATTTGTATTTTGTATAATATTTGCATATGCGAAACCAAAGGCGCAGATCAGCTTCGCAGTAACTGCGAAGCTGATCAGCGTCTTTGTTTTCGCTACATGGATAGTACAATTTCTCGACTTTCTAAATCCAAAATTTCCAGTCTCTATCCATCTTCTGTGACTGTACAGGCCGGTTTGTGTCGGACCTGTTCGGAAACCACATTGTTGGTTTTCCCACGAGGCGGCTCAATTCTATTATTGCTCGGTCACAAATGAGCCACGAAGCGAGAAAACCGGTCTTTGGGTTTCCGAACCGGTCCGACACACATCGGACTCAGCAATCTCAAAAGAAGGCTAGAAGCTTAAAATTCCTGATTATTGTACTATCCGATTAGCGAAAACATGGCACTGATCAAGCTGAGAAAATAACTGCACAGCTGATCTGCGTCTTTTTTCGTACAGGAAAAGTCCGGTTTTCTTATGACGCGGCTCAAATGAAATTGAATGAACCATTCAGTTATTTTGTAAAGGTCCGTATTTAAAATACTTCAATGGTTTCGATTTAACATAAAGACAAGATGACAAATTTATTATAATAAAGGTCACCAAAGGTATAGATTATTATCATCTGTCTATTTTTAAACGCGAAAAGACGCCACGCGAAAAGACGAAAAGACGAAATAACGAAAAGACGAAATAACGAAAAGACGCCACGCGAAAAGACGAAATAACGAAAAGACGCCACGCGAAAAGACGAAAGGACGAAATAACGAAAAGACGCCACGCGAAATGACGAAATAACGAAATAACGAAAAGACGCCACGCGAAAAGACGAAATAACGAAAAGACGCCACGCGAAAAGACGAAATAACGAAAGGACGAAATAACGAAAAGACGCCACGCGAAATGACGAAATAACGAAAATACGAAATAACGAAAAGACGCCACGCGAAATGACGAAATAACGAAAAGACGCCACGCGAAAAGACGCCACGCGAAAAGACGAAATAACGAAAAAACGAAATAACGAAAAGACGCCACGCGAAAAGACGAAATAACGAAAAGTCGAAATAACGAAAGGACGAAATAACGAAAAGACGCAACACGAAAAGACGAAATAACGAAAACAGGCACTGGAAAAGACGCCATTATGATGGCTATAAAATTGCGTTCTTTCGCATGGCGTTATTTCGTCTTTTTGTGCAGTAATTTCGTTATTTCGACTTTTCGCGTGGCGTTATTTCGTTTTTTCGTCTTTTCGCGTGGCGTTATTTCGTCTTTTCGTCTTTTCGCGCGGCGTTATTTCGTCTTTTCGTCTTTTCTCGCGGCGTTATTTCGTCTTTTCGTCTTTTCGCGTGGCGTTATTTCGCTGCGAAATAACGAAAAGACGAAATGGCACTAACAAGCCACCATACATTATCGAACATTTCGTAAATTTACTATTGCACGGCGTCTGGCAATAGCAAATTTACCGACATTCTGCTATTGCCAGATGTCTGTCAAAAGCATATTTACCGAATATTAGCTATTGACAGACGTCTGTCAATAGACATTCTGATTAGATATGACGTCACAATGGTTAAAAACGTGAGTGGGACATTTTGAGAGACATGTTACGGCTTACAATAACAAATCTTAAACTTACATCGCCGTAATACGCAAAGAACGCGTATTTTTATATAATGCTTTCACCGCCATTTGATTGATGCAACATGTTCATAGGTGTCTCCAAAATGCCATTTTGTTATAATACAACGTCAATTTTCGGCATTTTAGGGGACAATGATTGTTTTTTCACTTCTCTTGTTTACTTGACATCAAACCCTAAAAATAATTACATCTATCGAATTTACAAAGAAAACGTATCTTTCAGCAGCAAAACTTTTGCGATGGCTTGACTAACGAACATACTGCTTTTACAATAAAGCGCTTCTACTTGTTTTTGCACTCAGATGGGACATGGCTTTTGTCTTTAGTCAAACACCCGTCATTTCTTAATTGTTTTGACTTCATTGGAATAATTCCACCAACATTTATCAAACTTTTTTTTTACATTTTTACCTTCAGGTAAACCTTAACGCCGATGCAATAACCTCGACAAACAATTAAATGAGACACGCTGTCTTTTCATGGTTTTCGACAATTATGAATAAAATGTTCTATAATGGATCAGAGATATAACGATAATATCTAATAAAATATAAAGGTTTTATCCTTTGGAAGCAGTAACAACATTCAAAGGGAGATAGTATGGACTATATTGCGCAATTTCGGGTAATGAACCCTCATCAGTAGCCCTTTTTAAACCACGAACGCCAGACTATTGTGCTGCAATTTCGAGAATTAACACGAGGAGTCTAAATCAAAGACATATTCCTAAATTGGGTCATGTAAAACTCCATGTAGCTACGAAAAAGCAACAGTAGTATGGTTGAAATTGATACTTACGATCAGTAATAGGCTTGCTTTTACCGAACAACTAGCCTAAACTCCAAAGAGACATGAGAGTTCAGAGTTATTTCTCTTTAGAGAAAATTGTTGTAACGTAATTCACAGTAACGTAATTCACAAATTTGGGTCTTTACTTATTTTTTTCCCTATGTTTACAACATCTTGTAAAGTTTGTTTTCTGTTTGCTACATTGTATGGTCATAGGTCTTTCACTGCTGCCACATAGAATATTTCTACCTCTTATTTAGCAAATGATACAGATTGGGTAACGTAGTTCACAAAACTGTGGTATATTTCAGCAGCTTTAGATGCCACTTAATCTTGGGAAAAATGAACAAAAGCTAGCCCAAATTTGTATTTGTTCTCCAAGCATCTATCGATGCCCTTGCCAAAAACATGAATCACCTTAACTAAACATGCCGGTTAGTAGTATTTTGTGAGACATAAAAAGTGGTCACGTAATTCACGTAAGGATATGGGACATGTGTAATTGAGACATCAAAATTTCAATTTTCACTAAGAACCAAATCCAAGACGTCAAATGAAAGGTCTATGTATACGACCTTGCTATATGATAGAAAATCGCCTATCCGAACAATTTATTTTCAATAATAAGTTCTGTGATAAGCTTACTATGCTGATGGGACAGCATTTTTGCTGCTTTTTTGTGGGGTGTCCTGTGGAAAACGTCTTACACAGCGACTGTAGACCACTTCTGCTGCTTTTCTTTCATATGACTGTGGAGTTATAACCTGAACCGAGATGAAAACGCCCCAAAACACTTAAAAACTACTTAGAGATTCACCACGAGGACCGAATAACTAACTAAATGTTATGAACCACTGCAGAAGCTGAGGGTGAGGTTATGGCCATGTAAAACCGGTTTAAGCCCGCCAGTAACTTTGTGTTACTGATCGTTCCAAGTCGATACTTCTGTGGTGGTTCTTTTTGTTTTATGTTTTGGTGTATAAAAATTTTTTGTGCTGTTGGCGCCTTATGTATGTTTTCATATTTTTGGTTAAGTTAAGGTAACTGAGTGGCCGCCTATTGGGAAAATAGCTGCTCATTCGGCTTACGATATGTTTCATGGTATAAGTACCTGATTGTTGGTTTGGTTTTTTCCCACCTCGGTTTTTGGAGTGGGAGTCTTTTTCTGATTGCGCCTTTTCCTGATCTTTGCCTACTTGTACCTTTGTTTACTTGAAAATATATGGATGGGACACAAAAATCACCGAATTCGATCACTTAACTCGTTTTGGCTGAGCTGTCACATCGCTCCAGTTCGGTACCTCGCTCCACTTCCCTGACAGCTTACCATATTTGACGAATGGATTTCCCCATCATTATCATTAGGGCGAGTCTACTATCATTTGTAGGGGCGTCAGGTGTGATTTTTAAATTTTATTTAATTTTTCGATGAAAATTCTATAAGCAAACAGAATAGCCTGAGATGGGACGCCGCGTTCTATGGCGTCCCATCTGGGGCTATTCTGTTTGCCTATGTCCCATAAAAGGGACGCCAGGCTTAAATGAGTTAAACGTCGAACTAATTGCGGATTTCGTAAGCGACTTGCAGCTTTGTTATTTTGCTATCAAACGTATTATTTTTATTATGTATTTTTACCAATGCCGTACATATTCCACTAAACATAAAATTGCATAAAACGTTTAAATTAATGTAGAAAAACAAACTTTTTTCGACTTTGAGTCGCTAATTCTACAGTAGTCTCCCCTGATCTATTCATAGATATACAATGAAAACATGAGGAACTTTATGATTCTATGTATTTTAACAACTAGAATATCTATAATTTATGTCATATAAGCAAGAAAAGTCTAACTTAAGTTGAGAATAACAGTTTTTCATTTTAACTGAATTTTCATTTTCGACCAAGGGCTGAATATATCCCAGTCTATACTGTGCGTAGACAAAAAATGTCACGAGAAACCCCGCTCTTTCCAACTATGCACAGATCAGCATTGGTGTGACCGCTTAGACGATTATCGCACATGTACATGAACATTGTATTAGATAGACTTCCTGAATACAAAATATTTAAACATCTATCAACCTGTGACTATGCAGCTCCTGGTTAGCATCAGCCTGACCAGCAACTCAAAAAGGATACACATGTATGAAAGATTGGTATCTTATTTTGAGACATCCCCATTAAAAAGACGTGTGTATCTCAGTGTATGGTGTACATCTCTATCTCGGGTTAGACAAGAAATGTCTATTATGATTTAGTTGCGCAACAGATAGACGTACAGACAAACATTGCATCGCTACCAATTGTGTGTGACGCAATGGCAGAAAATTGCGCCATTATGGCATTATTGGAAGGCGTTTTGAAGAGGACGTGAAACTTTATACAAAGAAAAAGATAATTGGTAGCAAGTTTCTCAGTCAAACAAATTATTCAATATACATCAAAGATCGATTCTTGTCCGTGCAAACATAACATCTCACCCAATAATTTAGACAATATTGTCATATTTTTGTCTCTTCACAACCAATTAATTGAGACGTTGCACCAGAAAACCAACAATTTGTATATGCGAAAACAAAGGCGCAGGCCCAGCTTCACCGCGAAACTGATCCGTGTTTTTGTTTTCGCCCCATAGATAGTACTGCTGCATAAATCCGAAATTCCAAGCTCTTAGCCTGCTTCTGTACGGACTGGTATGTGTCGGATATGGTCGGAAACCAAAATACATGTAGTTGATTTTCTCAAGCCAAGGCTCTATTCGACAACGTATTAAATACGATTCGTTCCACATACGACACAAAACGTTTTCACATATCCGCCATTTTGTGGGACCTTTGGTTGCTAGGCGACATATCAATTAAGGAATTGTGAAGAATAGCCAATATAGTTATTTTTTTTCTTTTCAAACTATTAGTTATGGAACCAAAATCGCGTATTATGAACACACACACACACACACACACACACACACACACACACACACACATGCACCCGTAAACGGCTGATTTATTTTTATATTACTGGTAGTATGAACAACGATAGATATGGAATCACTGTTTAGAACTGCGACGCGCAATGTATTTCGATAAACAATGCATCTTGTATGGTACGCCGTTGATATGTTCATATAATTGTAATATTTCATGCACATTCATGTGAATCCGTAAAATGGTGTACGCTATTTTTCAACCTAATACCTTGGCTTTATCATCTAAGAACTATATGAGAACTATAATGCATTCAGCAGAATGGGTCACCGTTTGTGCGATGATGTCTTCTATTTTCAAAACAGCTATATGAGAACTAGAAATACGTTAAGCAGTATGGGCCGCCGTTTGTGCACTAATGCGTTATATTTTCGAACTGAATATTTTATGGTCTACTTGTCATTTGTCAATGCAAATGAACACATACATGTACATACTAAGTAAAAAGGAAAGTTATCATCCCTAAAGTCACATTTTAAAATTGAAATCACGCGCATGTTCAGTGCATATGTTTTTTATGAGTTTGTACGATAAATGGGCAGAATGCATAGCTGGGCTGGGATGGAGTGAGATAAAATAATAACACAATGTTGGTATACGATTTTACATTTTATTGTACGAAAAGCATTAATCCAGGAAACAATCATGTGAGACTAGCACAATGTCTACAATCTTGACATTGTCATCATTTTAGTCACTATCAAGCTATCATTGCGCTTCTTCTGGTGAATATTGAAGTCTTTTATAATGTCTCTCATAGTCTTTCCTCTGTGTCGTTTTATCACGTAGTACGCGCAGTATAACCCGCATACGTTGGAACTGGACTGTTGAAGCTGGCCGACATTTTTGAGGTATTGCTTACGTAGGATCTTCCCAAATCCTACACCATAGTATTCATGCCTGTGTCCCAAAGAATCGAAAAATTCGAAAGGACCTCGTTTCGGAAAATAGAATGTCACCCAGTGTTGACCTGGACCTTGACTAGTGTCTGTAATGACGAACCTTCCTCTCTGTATTTTAAGTTGATCCGCCGTGCATATAGTGACCGGATACCCGAGAAGCATATCGTGTACAGTAGGTTTTTACCGTTCATCTTTTCAATATTTAAACGAATTCCAGTCGACCGACGATTTGTATTTCTTACGCTGATATTGCCCTCCTTCTACAACAATTCCCTCTTTTCGTTTTCGCTCTACTTCGGATTTGGCCATCTCTACGGCTTGAGCTACTGGACTGACCAATTTTACAATGGGTGTTTGCTGTTCGCGCATTTCTATTTCTTTTTGACGTTCTTGGGCCTCCAATTCTTTAAGTTTCCTGTTTTTCCTGCCACTGCCTACGATATAACGTCCCATGTGATCCGGCTGAACGTGCCCATCGCTCAAGTCTTTAAAGTGTTGGTACCATTTATCGTAATCTGGAATGTAGGGTACCCACTTTTGCTGTTTACCTGCGTATACCTCTATGGAACCCATCGTTGTTATTTACATATGTCATTTCATCCTTCTTACGTTGTTCATTGCGCTTCCGATTCTTCGTTCTTACGTTGTTCATTCGAATCTGCTTCCACGAGGACCGAAGAACTTACTAAATGTTATGAACTACTGCAGAAGCTGAGGGTGAGGTTAGGATCCTGTAAAACCGGTTTAAGCCCGCCAGTAACTTTGTGTTACTCATCGTTCCAAGGCGATACTTCTGTGGTGGTTCTTTTTGTTTTATGACTTGGTGTTTAAATTTTTTAGCTCACCTGAGCCGAAGGCTCACAAGGTGAGCTTATAGGATGGCCATGATCCGGCGTCCGTCCGTCGTCCGTCGTCCGTCCGTCGTCGTCGTCGTCCACAATTTCAAAGATCTTCTTCTCTGAAACCGCTTGGCCGATCTAGTTGAAATTTTATGTGGAGCCTCCTTGGGTAGTGGCATTTCAAGTTTGATCGCGAAATCCAGGTCACATGACCAAAATGGCCGCCACGCCCATATATGGTAAAAACCCTTCAAAAATCTTCTTCTCCAGAACCGGTGGGTCGATTACCACGAAACTTGGTATGTAGCATCAAGGACTTCAGCCCATCATAGTTTGATAAAATGATGACCCTTGGATGACCTTGACCTATTTTACGGCAAGGTCAAATTTTGAAACATAGGCTTTTACATGGGAAAAAGTGAAAACTATGGATTTTTTGAAAACTATTGCAGCCTGAGGCCTGAAAAGTGGTAGATGCAAACAATAAATGGAGTAGATGAAGGTATGTGATTAATTTAGGTCAAGGTCATCTCTTGACCTTGGCCAGTCTGTCGTCCATTCACACTTTTCAAAGATCTTCTTCTCTGAAACTGCTGAACCAATCGAAGTGAAATTTTATGTGGAGCATCCATGGGTAGGGGAGACGAAAGTTTGATTGCGAAATCTAGGTCACATGACCAAGATGGCTGCCACGCCCTTATATGGTAAAAACCACTCAAAAAGTTTCTTCTCCAGAACCGGCAGGCCGATTTTCATGAAACTTGGTATGTAGCATTTGGGACTCCAGCCCATCATAGTTTGATAAAATGATGACCCTAGGATGACCTTGACCTAATTTACGGCAATGTCAATTTTGGAAACATAGGCTTTAACATGGGAAAAAGTGAAAACTATGGATTTTTTGAAAACTATTGCAGCCTGATGCCTGAAAAGTGGTAGATGCAAACAATAAATGGAGAAGATGAAGGGCCAATCAAAGTGAAATTTTATGTGGGGCATCCATGGGTAGGGGAGACAAAAGTTCAATCGCGAAATCAAGGCCACATGACCAAGATGGCTGCCACGCCCATATATGGTAAAAACCACTCAAAAATCTTCTTCTCCAGAACCGGTTGGCCGATTTCCACAAAACTAGGTATGTAGCATTGGGGACTTCAGCCCATTATAGTTTGATAAAATGATGACCCTTGGATGACCTTGACCTAATTTACGGCAAGGTCAAATTTGGAAACATAGGCTTTTACATGGGAAAAAGTGAAAACTATGGATTTTTTGAAAACTATTGCAGCCTGATGCCTGAAAAGTGGTAGATGCAAACAACTAATGGAGTAGATGAAGGTTTGTGATTAATGTAGGTCAAGGTCATCTCTTGACCTTGGCCAGTCTGTTGTCCATACACACTTTTCAAAGATCTTCTTCTCTGAAACTGCTGGGCCAATCAAAGTGAAATTTTATGTGGAGCATCCATGGGTAGGGGAAACGAAAGTTTGATCGCGAAATGCAGGTCACATTACCAAGATGGCCGCCACGCCCATATATGGTAAAAACCACTCAAAAATTTTCTTCTCCAGAACCGGCAGGCCAATTTTCGCGAAACTTGGTATGTAGCATTTGGGACTCCAGCCCATCCTAGGTTGATCAAATGATGACCATAGGATGACCTTGACCTATTTTACGGCAAGGTCAATTTTGGAAACATAGGCTTTTACATGGGAAAAGGCGGAAACAATGGATATTTTGGAAACTGTTGCAGTCTGAGACCTGGAAGTTGCTAGATGCAGACAACCAATGGAGTCAATGAAGGTAAGTAATTAATGAAGGCCAAGGTCATTTCTTGACCTTGACCCAAAGTCATTTAAATATCAAAATTAAAATTGTGGTTTTCTCATAAATCACTGGGTTTGGAAACTATTGCAGCCTGAGAGCTGAAACTTTGCAGATGCAGACAACTTATGAATTCAAAAAAGGTGTGTGAGTATTCAAGGTCAAGGTCATTTCATGATGTCTTAATACTGCAGGATCAGGCTTCAGGTGAGCGTTCTCAGGACCAATGGTCCTCTGGTTTGTGCTGTTGGCGCCTTATGTATGTTTCATATTTTTAATTAAGTTAAGGTAACTGAGTGGCCACCTATTTGGAAAATAGCTGCTCATTCGGCTTACGATATGTTTCATGGTATAAGTGCATGATTGTTAGTTTGTTTTTTTCCCACCTCGGTTTTTGGAGTGGGAATCTCTTTCTGATTGCGCCTTTTCCTGATCTTTGCCTACTTGTATCTTTTGTCACGCTTTCTTCAACATCGTGATTTGGCCATAGGCTGACGAATAAATCCTTTCTGAGTTTGACGGCTTGTCTGATAAGAGTCAGTCTGACTCATATCGTGTTGGTTCCTTAAAGTTCTAGCGGAATCCAGAATTTGCTGCTGAACGGGATCATCTTGTAACTCGTAAAAGTCGATTAAGAACGGCGCGTACTCTTGTCTGAGTTTTTTTCGAAGTTGAGGTAAGTCATCGTTGGCAGCGAAACGAATAGCTTTGTCTAATGGGAACCCATTCTCTGCATAATCATTCACATTAGCTTTAAATCGCTCTTTATTAGCCTGCCTCAGATGATCTTGAAATCGTCTACTCCATATGTCAGATCGCGAGTTGTCTTTGACCTTTCTTCGTTTACCTGGAGGTCCTATTGCTGTTAGTATTGTCCACATCAGACACGTCATCGGACATTTCAAAATCATTTGGATCACTGGATTCGAAATTGTCGGTTTTTAATCGGTCCTTCTCGGTCGTATTCGGTTTAAGATCTACGACCAGGTTACCGTAAGGACGGGATGTGGCTCCTTCGAATCGCTTCATAAACAATGTGCTGGTTGAAAGATAAATTCTTCTTGCCAAGGTCGCCCATTGTTGTCTGTCTATCGGATTGTTGAACAAGACCAAATATTGCGTATTCAATGCGATATCTCTGCAAACTTTTCCTTGAGAAAATATGTTTTGTGTCAGATAGACACAAGACAGATTTCGGTGGTGGCTTCCTCTCGTAAAGAAGTCGGCTATTCTTTGATCGCATTTCGCTTCGGTCATCAAACCGTCAAAGACCATAAGGTTTCTCTGACTAGCGTTGATGAATTGAGAGCTATTTAAATATTCCGGGATACCGTGCACAAATTCTATAGACGGAAGTTTCTTCTGAAGGTCCTCGTACAGGGGTTGACATTGGCCATAACACCATATAATACGCTCGGAAGGAGGCTGTATAAGCGTTGAGAGTAGCAGTTTTCTCGTCCATTCGGTTTTACCCGATGCGCTTGGACCAGTTACCATCATAGAAAAGGGATGTTGAAAGGTCATATTTGTGTGAATGCTCGGCGATGGGTCGGAATCTGTCCCATGACCGTGAACATTGCGCGAATGTCGTTGCATTGCGTCACGTCTACTAAAGGAGTGGTTACAGATGGAACACTCGAACTTCATTTTTGTCGATGAATACTGTTTAATCACCTTCTTACACTACTCAGCCTTCTTACGCTATTTCGATTATTGCACTACCACCACCTTATCATTACCACCACCGCCACCCTACCACTACCACCACCACCACCATCATCACCACCACCACCATCACCACCACCACCTTATCACCACCAACACCGCCACCCTACTACTAACACCACCACCACCATCACCCTACCACCACCACAACCACCACTTTACCACCACTACCACCACCACCACCACCCTACCGCCAACACCACCTTACCACCTTACCACCACCACCACCACTACGCCCACCACCACCACAGCCACCACCACAACCACCGCAACCACATTTACACCACCACCACCACCACCACCACCACCACCCTAACACTACCACCACCACCACCTTACCACTACCACCACCAACACCACCAACACCACATTTACACCACCACCACCACCACCACCCTAACACTACCACCACCACCTTACCACCACCACCACCACCACCACCACCACCACTACGAACACCACCCTACCGCCAACACTACCACCACCACCACCACCACCTTACCACCACCACCACCACCACCACCACCTTACCACCACCACCACCACCACCAGTACCTCCCCCTTACCACCACCACCACCACCACCACCACCACCACCACCACCACCCCCCTAACACTACCACCACCTTACCACCACCACCATCACCACCACCACCACCAACCTACCACCTTACCACCACCCGCCACCACCATCACATCACCACCACCACATTTACATCACCACCTCCCCCTTACCACCACCACCACCCTAACACTACCACCACCTTACCACCACCACCACCACCACCACCACCACCACCACCACCCTACCACCTTACCACCACCACCATCACCACCACATCACCACCACCACCACCACCTTTCCACTTCCACCTCCTTACCCCCACCACCACCACCTTCCACCACCACAACCACCATCACCACCACCACCGCCACATAAACACCACCTTACCACCACCACCACCACCTTACCACCACCACCACCACCACCACCACCTTAACACTACCACCACCTTACCACCACGACAATCACATTTACACAACCACCACCTTACCACTACGACCACCACCCTACCACCACCACCACCTTACCACTACCACCACCACCGCCTTACCACCACCACCACCACCACCCTACCACTACCACCATCACCACATTTTTATCACAACTACACTTTATCTCTAAGCCTCTCTTTGAGTACGAATTTGATCTTGGATAGTAGCCTGGAGGTAATATGTTCTGAAAAGTCTTGGAATCATGCTATGGTTACGAACCAGCGTATTCACTTTTCTACGAAATGATACCCTTTCTGAGATTAATACCCGCAAAATTAAGTTTCTGTTTTCGAAGTAAGTCAAGTCTCGAGTCAGCAATGGAAAGGTTTGGTTATATATCCTTCGAGCGATCTCTGCTATACAGTCCATTTGTCCATGGGTTATGCTTTGTAACATAATGATTCTGTCTTCTTTTGTTGCATCCTTCAGCTCTAATAGATAATGTATTCGAATTAAAACGCTTGAAAGCTCCATGGCGATTTTTTCGTTCATCCGTTGTTCAGTGTTTCTTACAAAAGATTTGCTTCTTCAATAGCTCTATTCACACTGTGCGATACTCGAAGTAATACTTTCCATTGTTTGAGGTTCAACGGAATACCGCGAATAGTAGCCGTATCGTTCAAGAAGACGCGTATATCTACAACGATGTGTCCGTCAGTATTACACACGGATAATATCACATTGTCTTCGATATCAAAATGTTTCAAATAGGAGCACACTGTCTGACTGGCGTCCATTGTCGTCTCATGAGTTTCATAATTTGACCATTCCGTGCTTACTAAAACACAGATCAGTGCGCATAGAGTGACCAGGACTAGACACAATACGCCTATTAATTTTATATATTTAATATGACTCTGAAACTTCTTCTGGTCAAAACAATAAGTTTGATCGTTTGACATTGTGGTGTGAGCCTGCTAGTCCCTGTACGCTCCAAAGAAAAGTTCGTTCTTACTATTGCCCGGTTAACCTCGGCCACCAAAAGGAACCGTTAATACAAATGACTGTATGACAACAATTAGCAGCTATTTCAAATCATTTCATAGTTTGTAGCGCAATTTTTGTTTTAGTATACACCATCCTGATCTACTAGAATATGTCGGAAGTAAAAGATTTAGTGAGTTCATATCTTTTTCCACATACGATCGTTACATCGGGTTGGTTCAAACAGTCTCGGATACTGTCGTGCATGATTCTTTGATTAAAAAGACGGATTCGTGAACATTATAAGGATTAAGATGTTTTTTCATAGCGTGGATTGACACTGCATACGGCGAATTCATTTTGATAACTGATGCCTTGACCGCGAGGCGCGGTCTTATCATTCTGCTTTTTTAACCAATCAAAAAGCGCATCTCTATATACCCGTATGTAGAAACGTACGCAATACGATTCGTGCCTCCTTATTTAATAACGAGACATAATTAGAACAATTATCGACTTTGTCACAATCTTCTAGGACACCTCCGATTCCAACAATGCCCTATTGCTATCCCTTTCCCACCTCTATTGTTTAAGGTGTTATCTATTCCATTGTTTAAAGGTGTGAATCCATTGTTCTGGCACCAAAGAACACCTCATGCTGCTCCCGTCTCCAATTCCACAAACGCAATCAGATCAGTAAAATTCACATTCAAAGAAGTGAAGGAAACTCTTCTTTGTGTATAAAATGGTTGTAGAGAACTATGACAAGGCGCATCGTAGTATACTACACTGCAGCTCTGCCTAAAACCTAACCAAATCAATGGATCATGTTCGACGAACAACGTTATTACGATGATATTTCAGATTTTCACTGGACCTGATAACCAGGTAAAAGTTGTTTTTTTCTTGATGGATTCCTGTTCTATAGGCATTGTCTTAAAGAATCTGACCGACGACACTTTTTCATCATTGAGGGTTTTGAGAAATTGAAGATGGCGTCCAATATGTCTGCCAATACAGGATTTTCAACTATAATTATTATTAGTTATAATGATTTTAAATATGTTTGTGCTTATTTTGTCATCAAATCATGGAGGATGATTAAAGGTGAAACTTCACTCGCTTTGAGAAGACTGTGAACATCAAACTTTTCAAGATGGTATCCGAAATGGCCACCAGAAATAGATTGTTCAGCCAAAGTATTTCTGTATTTATCTCGAAAGTATGCAGTAATGGTTTTCGTCAACGTTCTATTTTCGCCGCAACTTGACGTAAATTTTCACAAAGTCGATAGACCATGACACATAGGCCAAGGACATCACGTCAAAGTTGTAGAGTATGTCAAGGACAACATCTAAGCACGGTTTCATGTACCGCTTTCATTGCTACAGAGAAATATAGAACAAATTGTGGACGGACTCTTGAACTCATAATTATGCCGCAACTTGCAGATGAAACAAAACCCGTACATTTAACGCATATAAGCCTGTGCGTGAGAAACCCAACAATTTGGGTTTATGACCAGGTCTGACACAAACCAGGCTGTGCAGTCACAGAATAAAGCTAGAAGCTTGAAACTTTGGATATACTGAGTAGAACTAGATTTTGTACTGGGGGTGTTAAAATTGAGGTTTAAACTCCTACTAATCAACAATTTTAGTCATGTCGGACGAAGCCAACGCTTCCTGGGCATTAACCAGTACTTTGGGGAGTTAGAGAGACGGTATCTGTCATTGTCATCACTTATTTGAAAGAAACAATCACTGACAAGACTTTTTTGACGTCCAGATTATGCTACGTTTACGTGTAGTCTAGCGCTCTTGTTATGAATGGTATTTATTTGTAAATACGACTTCTCGAAAACAAATGCCCTACGAAGACCCTACCGGGTTTGGGGATGGGAGCTTAGTTCCCTGCTCTCTGAAAGAAAATTGCTTTTCTCCCAAGCTCCTAAGAATGTGTTCGTCAAATCCCTGCTCCCTACGTACCCCCCCCCCCCCCAGAATCTAGTTCGCCATAGATCCTTGAAAATAAATTACCCTTCCCTCCAGATCCCAAAACCCCTGAGAGGCCCCCACAAAGCCTGGAGTAAGGATATGCACTGCTGTACATACACCTATTGTCTGTAGTAACAAAACCATGTTGATCCATGCATTTTCAATTGTATTAAGACCGAGTAATCTGTGAATTATTATCGAGCAACATAATTCCTAGGTCGGCCCAATCATTTGTACAGAATTCCTTTTTTATTAACATGACTTTCCTGGTCATTCTGGACACGAACTGCCAGGGTTACCAGTGTTAGAAATAAGCAATTGCCCGATTGCCCGTCACGGGTTGAAATCACGTCGGGCAAGCCAAGTTTCTTGGTAGGGTGCCCGCCGGGCAAAATGAAATTTTTGTCCGTTTTTATCTCTTTCGGTTCATTTTCGGTGTTTCGGTCCATTTCCGCCTTTTCTTGTTTTCTGTATCCAATGCGGTAAATAAATTGCAACGGCGTTTCTGATTGGTCGATTGTCCATTTTTCTATCCTTTTCCACCAATCAATGTCGTTGGTAGAAACTTTCAGCTCCTCGTTTTTATTTTTTTTCCTCGATGGCGTCGGAAGTTAGGGAAAACCTTTTTCCGATATTTGGGCCTAGAAAAGAAGAGCCACCGCCCAAAAAGTCACGATCGGATCGCTCCGATGCCGAAATTAAATCTAACAAGAAGTTATATGAGCATACAAAAAGGAAAAGGGAATTTCAACAGCATTGGCTGAAGGAATTTGCATGGCTATGTCATTCCGACACCGGAATGACCTGCAAAATTTGTCAACAGTTCGAATCAGCGGGGCCTTTTATAACGGGAACAGTCTCGTATAGAAAAGACTCACTTACCACTCATGAAGACTCTGACACTCACAAACACAATGTGCTTAAAGAGCGCAACAGAAAAAATCCCACAGATAGCCAAGGTTACAAAACTTACAAACAGCTGACTTCCAAAACTCATGGCCAGCTTTCACTCAAGTTCAGAAACTAGCACATGATCAGCATGAAAGGGAGAGCTTTTACAGATTATTTGTATTTGTGTGACCTAGACGAGGCAAAGGGCCTTGATATTGGTAGTACATACAGAACTGATAAAGCTGCAAAGAACTTTACATATTATATTGCAGAGACAGAAAGGAACAGGATCAGAAATTCTTTAAGTAAGAGTAAATTTATATCAGTGATATTAGACGGTACTACGGATACGTCATATCAAGAGGCAGAAATAGTTTATGTTCGATCCTGTAATCATGGAACCATTAGTGTTTACTTCAGTGAGATAACGAATGTCCAGAAAGCTGACGCATCTACTCTGTGTGATGTCATGCTTAAGGGGGCGAAAAACCTATGCTCGCAAGCAGAATCGAAACTTGTAGCAACAGGCACAGATGGTGCCAGCACGATGATGGGTAGTAAAACAGGAGCTGTGCAACGTATTCGAGAGAAACTCAAGAAACCGTATCTGATTGGGATCCACTGCAATGGTCATAAGCTGGAACTAGTATTTAAGGACACTCTCAAGCAAAAGATTCCCCAATACAACATATTAGAACTATTTCTTCTAAATATTTACTATTTCTATCGAAATAGCAATTCCAACAGGTCCTCCCTGAAGGAGTCATACAAAACACTGAGCCTTAAAATCAATATGCCCACAAGAGTTGGTGGCACTCGATGGATAGCACACAAAAAGCTAGCAATAGAAGTATTCTTGAAAGGATATGACGCCTTCATCCAGCACCTTGGTCAGGTAAATTGAATTAGTAAAATAAAGATCAGGCCCCAAGGTTACATTACCAAAACAAGCCCATGCAGTATACAGCAATTATTTTCATCGTAAAATTTTTAAAATTTGATATGTTTCTTATCTTTGATCAAATCATAGAATGTGGATACACATTAGAACTGCCTCAGTGAGGTGATTCTTACCAGGAGCCCATCATGCTAACACGTCCATGTAATTGTATACCCCTTGCACCCATCTTTTTCAAACATGTAGTGTATTTTTTTCTTATTTTTGCTACAAAACATAGATTGTGGTTACATGTTAGTACCGCCTTGTGGAGGTGTTTCTAATGTAAACCCACAATCAATGTTTTGAACAAAAAAGGAAAATTTCAACTGAAAATCTTCATTAAATTGCTCTCTATTGTATTGGCATTGTTTTCGTAATGCACAATCTGTGCCAAAACCAACATTCTGCATATGCGAAAACAAAGGCGCAGATCAGCTGCACAGTAACCATGCAGCTGATCAAGTGCCTTTGTTTTCATACATACACAGTACAATAATTCGAAAAGTTGAACTTCTAGTCATCTTTTGTGGCTGTACAACCCAGATCAATAACCAGAATGCTTGTTTTCTCGTGACAAGAAACATTTTTTAATAATAAATTGCAGCGCTCATCTGCACTGTGCAATGCCATTATGGGAGGCTTCACTGACTGTCTGCCTGTAATTATCATTACAGAGTGTCCAGTGCAAGTTCTTGAGTTGTAAAACTAGCTGTGGCACTTAAGAAAATGAAATGGTTAGGTTGTTACCTGCTTCAAATATTGATAACATGTATATTCAAGCAAGTATTGTCTTGGCAAGCCAAACATTGACCCCTCAGGGCAGCTTTGTCTATCCATACCTCACACTCTATAGATCCTTTAAGTGGCTACACCAACACATTTTCTTTTAATAGTGCAGCTCAGGACAGCTGTATTTTAGTTTTATGTTGTAATATTTTTTCCAGCTGCAAAACCGTGACTCCAGTGTAAGCAGAACTGACAAGGACAACAAGGCTAAAGGTTTCTACCGGACAGCAATGAGGCGAGATTTCTGGCTCATGCTACATTTTGTGCTTGATGTCTTGTCTATCTTGGTAGAGATCAGCAAGAAGTTCCAAGAAAGAGCAGCAACAATGACTGATATCTTGTCAGAGATAGAGATTGCTGCTAGTAGTCTTGAGAAAATGAAAACCAGGTAAATATTTTTATGTGATTGATAATACCTGAGTAACAACAGCACACTCCTTGCAATAAAAGCTGAGCTGGATCTCAGAATTTACTTTTATGGGAGTAATGTCCAATATATAAAAAAATCCCTTGTTGAATTATGAATCAGATTAATTAGTTTTGTAGTGTTCCTTATTAGCGTTCCTTTTGCACCAAGTTATCTTTCTGTGTTGGAAGTCATAGATAAGGTTATATTGATTTTATACAACCTAAATGAAAAGCTACTGATCAGAATTCAATACATTCAGATTTCATAGTGCCCCATTTAATCAACAAGGTTTGATATCATATATCAAGTGGCATTTGCACCCAGCATAACCTCAAATTGGCCTATAATGGCTGAGTTCCCTGGCAGTAACATTTTTATTTATTTTTTATATATATAATTTTGTTATTACATGAATAGAATACATTTGAGGGACGCAGTTCGGGATCCACGAGAACTTAAAGGAGACGACAGGGCATTTGTGTCAGCGAGACAGAAGTTCCAATCAGCCATCATAGATTCTCTTAAACAGCGGTTCACAGACAATCCTGGGCTCATATCATCATTTTCAGTCCTGAACCTGACACTTTGTCCTAGTGCAGATGAGATTGAAGGTAAAGTACAACACGTGATGATAATTAAAAGACACAATTTCTTTTAAATTATCACATTTTTTTTCTGTTTCTTTTAAATTATCATCAAGTATGCACCTTACTCTCCCCAAATTTTTGCATCCTTGCAGATGCCCAAAAATAAAATCCTTTCTTTGATCTTTATTTAATAGCGAACATCAGAATATAGCTTTTGGCTATATATTGTAAAAAATGACAGTGGAATCCCAAGCGAGAATCTTGAAAGTCTTGAAATTATAAGTTATAGTTCAGACTGCAGATGTGCAGGCTGATTTGTGGCTTTGATGTTAGCATATTTTCAAGACACATTTTTTCCTTTATTTTTAAGACTATGGAGATGTAGAAATTGATACTCTCACAGACTACTTCAGACAGCCGTTGCAGGAGGCAGGAGTGGTTGTAGAAAGCATAGCCTCAGAATGGACCAAACTGAAAGGCTATATTACCAAAAGGCAAGTGAATCTTGTGACTTTCTCAAAAGAGTTTAAGATCGACACATTTATTTGAAAACAAAAAAACATTAAAACCCAACAACAAACAAAACAAAACATATCAGAACAGTCAATTCTTTGTCATTGCACAGATGTAAACTGCTCTGTTCTGTTGTTTTTTCTTCTTTCAGCATTGATATTCTGTAAGGCAGAAAAAAGTTCTTGTGGCATCAAAAGGGGAATATTTGAAAGTATGGAAAACCCCACTGTCTTAGCAGATACACATTTAATCATGACATACATTAAATATGAAAATGTTTTCTAGTGTTTTTGTGTTTATTTTGATAGGTTTGACAGCCCACAGGAGGCCACCTGGCAAGATGTGAACAAGAAGTTGAAGATGGTTTGCCCAAATATACTATCGCTAGTGGATTTGGTTCTTACAATTCCAGCATCCTCTGCTGATGCTGAAAGGGGATTCAGCCGTCTGAAATACACAAAAACCGATGCCAGAAGTCGTCTCTTAGACACAACCCTCTCAGACCAGTTATGCATAATGCTTGAATCATGTGAAATCAAACACTTTGATCCAAGTCCTGCCATTGACCTTTGGAATGGCATATCTAGAAGAACATGTTCAGACCTTGATGTCAATGAGAGAGTGTCAACACCTACCACAGCCATAATAACAGGCTCTTCTTCAAAAGAAAAGTCTGCAGAATTAGTAACTGTGTCTCACAAAAAGACTGATAATGTACAGGTGTCTGCAGAGACAACTTTGTCTCTTGATGAAGAGTCTGTAGAAGTGATGCATGTAGGTGATGACAAGAAAGATGAAAATAACAATGTTGTGGAAATTGTGAACATTTCCAGTGATCTATGCCAGGGAGTTGTAGCCAAGCTTGACATTGATGGTCATGTGTCTCTAATTAATGATCTCAATTCTAGCCAGTCTGAGATGCAGCCAGTGTCTGGTTCAAGTGATATATCAAATCTGAGTAATAAGTCTACCAATGATCTCAATTCTAGCCAGTCTGAAATGCAGCCAGTGTCTGGTTCAAGTGCTAACTCAAATCTGAGTAATAAGTCTACCAATGATCTCAATTTTAGCCAGTCTGAGATGCAGCCAGTGTCTGGTTCAAGTACTGAGATTGGTGTTGATACAGCTGACCTGTTTTGGGGTGTAAATAAAGGAGTGAATACTGAAGAAAGTATCTATTCTGAGGAGGATCCATGTGAGGACTATGAGAGTGATGATGACTATAGCTCTGAACACAAGGATCCTCATACAGAATATGAACCTGTTGCCAGCTACACAGACAGATTAAAGCTAGCTGCAAATGCCTACACTGAGTTTTGTTCCTCTCTAGATTTTTTTGAATGCAGAGTTTCAGTTTAAGCATACATTTATTTGCCCCCAAATAGGATCAGCTGTATCAGCAGCAATCTCATTATTATATAGTACTATTACTGTATATATATGTGTGCGTCAGTTGTTAAAGATGTCATTATAATTAAATTTCATTCTTAAATTTGACATAACCTTGTTATTGCATATACTTTTTAGCAAAAAATTCTAACTGGAAACAACTCAGTTCTTGTGGTTCTCGGGATAGTAAGTTTTAACACTAGTTAAGACAATAAGACACATAAAGCACACATATAAAAGCTTTATTTGCAATAAAATGTCAGTTTTATGTGACAGCTATGGGGGCAAGTTAAAATTTGGGGGGGGGGGGGGCAAGTTGAAACTGACTTCAGGTTGCCCGTCGGACGAGTTGCTGTCCAGATCTTATTTCTAACACTGGGTTACATAATTCCATGTTTACATGAGTTGTTGGTAATAAGGTGTGCCACAGTCAACATGTTTACAGTCAGTTCCGGCCGGAGCTACCAGCCTTATGCCCTACACATTTGTAACCACGGCCCAACCCCCGGGGAATAGCGGGGACAATCCCCGCTTAAGCCCCCGGGTGACCCTGTGGGGACTGCTTGTTGGTAAAACCACTGCTGTTTTCCCCCGCAGCCTGCTATATTTTTCATTTCACATTTTCATGGCCGTTTTTGCATTTATAAAGTAAATCCCGGGTATTTCCCCAGCACTGCCGTGCCATAATTATGATCAAGACCCCGCTCATTTCCACTGGTACCCCCGCCCTCTCCCGGGGGTGGGGGCCGTGATTACAAATGACTAGTGCATAACCCAAAAGCTGTGGGAAGTTTATGCGTCTTGCTCGAGCCTTTGATACGACGCTCTACCACCGAGCCACTGCGCTCCTCCCATGTATATAACTATTGGTGAAAAATGAAAGAAGAGTCGAGAGTATAAGATCTATATTACTTATCTTCTCTTTCTGAAACAACAATTATAATGTGGACACTGGAATAGCATAATCTATGGATATTCGCTTAAATGTCATTCAAATTGCCATCCTAGCATCATGAAAAACAAAGGACGCACCATGCCCTTCTTTGATATGGAATAAAGTTTTACAGCATTTATAAATTTTCAATTAATTTTCATGTATACATACCTGACAAATGTGTCTTCCCTCCTTGAATACATATGTGTTGTACAATACCCACGTGTAGCAGCAATTACGTCATTAATTGGATGTCAAAAAATCGAAACATGAAAAGCGACTAAAAATAGATTTACGAATTTGACATCACGCTATTGTGTTGAAGATAACGATTAGATGGCGTAATATTTCTGAAATTCCATTTCTCTAATCAAAAGAGGAATAAAAATGGATTATAAAAAAAACCATAAAGGTACATGTATTTTCTTTCTGGAAGGTAAGGCATGTTGAATTGCGATTTAAAGTTTGGGTGTGCACATCTGAGGACAGAGCGGAAATGATGCCATCACTGTACTACATGTATCTCTGCTGTTTATTGCCAGTGACTCCCTAGATTCACAAGATTGTAAACATCTTCTGCACTATTCTAACATGTCTTGCCAAATGAACTACAAAGTGCATTTACAATAAACTATAAGTTTGAGGACAGTTTTCAGTATTTATAGTCTAAAACATTGATAATGGATTATAACTCATGTATTTAGTACCCAGACTCAGCGCAGCGCGGTTTTAAATAATAAGAACGATTTGCTGTGTTAAAAGGCATTCTTAAATACCTGACATTTGATTTAAATGCCTTGAATTTAACTAAAATAAATGCAATGAAAAAAAGATACACATAACATCACATCAGTGAAAAACCTTAACTATAATATAATGAAGGTAAAAGTATGCAATGATCAGGAAAAGACGCAATCAGAAAGAGATTCCCACTCCAAAAACGAAGGTGGTTACAAACTAAATTAACAACCAGGCACTTATTCCACGAAAACACATCGTAAACCGAGTGAGCAGCTTATTTCCCAAAAGGCGGCCAATAAGTTTCCCAAAATTTACTAAAATATGAAAACCTACATAAGATGCAAACAGCACTAAAATTCAACTCCACAACGTAAGACAATAAGAAGTTAGAAGAACCACCAAAGACGTATCGCACTGGAACGATCAGTAATATAAAATAACCGGAGGGCATTAACTAGTTTTACAGGTACCTAACCTTACCCTCAGCTTCTGCAGAAAAGAAAAATAAGACTCGCTTATACACTGAGATATCAGTAACGTTCAGTGTAGTATGACTATTTTCCAACGCTGTGTGAAATACACCCGCCAAACTTGTTGGTTATCCAATCAGCTGCCCGGCCAAGCAGGGTCTGGTTGATATCACCACGAAAACATGTCCGTTTGTTTTTTGTTTGTTTGTTGTTTAACGACGCATCAACCCTGATGGGTCATTAGCGTCTAACAAGGTTAAAACGTTAAAATATAATGTCCGTGTATAAATGTATACTCCCTTGAACCCCACTTTAATATAGCAAAACTGGGAAATGCCTTTTTTCTTACTTTTGCTCCAAAACATAGATTGTGGGTTCTCGTTAGAACCGCCTCGGCGAGGTGGTTGCCGAGGCGGTTCTAACGAGAACCCACAATCTATGTTTTGGAGCAAAAATGAGAAAAATATCGAAACTTTTCAGCTGAACATTTTCAATTTTTAAAGCTGAAAAAATCGGGCATGTTTTCGAAGTGGATAAGGGCAAACGAAATGAGATACCTGTCTGCATCAGTCAGTGCAGGTAAGACCAATCAAAACAAACAACACAGTAAGCTATTTGTCAGCTGCTTCAGACAGACATGACAAAACATCACAAAAATGAGCAGAAAACATATGAGCCGCCTCGTGGGAAAACCAACAATGTGGTTTCCGACCAGGTCCGACACAAACTGGCCTGTATAAGCACAGAAAAGAGCTACAAGCTTGAAATTTCGGATTTAAGTAGAAGAGGAATTGTACTATCCGAGTAGCGAAAACAAAGGCGCTGATCAGCTCCGCGGTTACCGCGAAGCTGATCTGCGCCTTTGTTTTCGCATATGCAGATTGTTGGTTTTCCCATGGGGCGGCTCATATGTCTGCTTCAGGCAGACCGTGTGCCTAAAATTTCCAAGTAACAGAATTGAAATGGAATTTTTAAAAATGCAATAAATCTGAATGAAAACCGCCTGCCTGCTTCAGACAGTCCAGGTGAAAAGTGAAATTGTAAAATTAAACAAAGATCTGTGTATGATCAAAGTTCCGCGGCGTCACATCTGGGGCTATACTGTTTGCCTATGTCCCACCTCAGAGTGTCCCACAAAAAGAACGTCAGGCTTATATGAGTTGAGATGCCGCCTAATTATATCTCGTAAGTGCAAGTTGGCGTAGACTACATATAAACCAAAACTGGTGAGTGGTGGCCATTGAACTTAAGTATTTTTGCCTTGACTGAGAGATAGCATTGGCTTTCTAAGATAGATCTACTTGCTGAATGCAGATGATTTCCACCTGCCTAAAGACTGGATACGGCATTGCTGATTGAAAGAAGCTCCACCTATCCTAAAGCTATTAGGCAAGCTGTCACATGGGAAAAGCAACAATCTTATCTGCTTAGGCGAAAACAAAGGCGCAGTAACCGCGAAGCTGATCAGCGCCATTGTTTTCGCTATTCGGATAGTACATTTCCTCTTCTACTTAAATCCGAAATTTCAAACCTGTAGCTCTCTTCTGTGACGATACAGGTCGGTTTGTGTCGGACCTGTTCGGAAACCACATTGTTGGTTTTCCCATGAGGCGGCTCAGGTACACTGTGAATGAGGGCAAATATCCTAAATGCTTATTTTGAAGGGCTCGTGAGAACTACCTAGATGTCACTGCCTAACTGAGCTCAGTTAGGAAAAGAGGACCAATTTTGAGCCTCTGAGTCTAGTGTATCGCACCAAATTATCAATTGGGCAGAACTTTGTATTGCCTGATCTTTAAGACAGCGGTTTTAAGATAGTGTTTGTAACGGGGTGAAACAAAGCTACAGCTGACAATCCTTTTGCCCCTGACTTGAAAAGTTTAGTATATGGGCAGAAGAATCTGTGACCCCTAAGCTGGGCAAGAAATGCCAAATAATACATTGAACACAATAAATTCTGCTCAAATTCGGAATTGAATAACCGTGTGAGATTTTTCAATAAACAGGGCTGTATCATCTTGGAAAACCGCGATCGAAATTATCGCGCGGATAGGCGACAACATTTCTCATTAGCAAGGGGAATCACTCAAAACGGCTCTTTCCGACTAAAGAGGGCCGAAAAATGAAAAGAATCGGAAATGGTTGATCGCGCAATTACGCGATCTCCGATAATTGAGATGTTGGTTCCAGCAGTCAGGCCCCCCTCTTCAAAAAGATTACAACACAGAAATAAAAGATTACAAGCAAATATTTTACTATCTGAAACTCAGTCAAACATCAGAGATCAAAATGATGTAAAAATAGTATGTAGAATAATTGTGTACATCTGTCGGCAGATTGTTGAAACCTTCGTTTGTTTTGCAAAGTTTTTGGCTACTTTCCTCTGTAGTTTCCCTGTACGTTGTCCGACCACAACAGAAAAAAGGCAGAACCGAATCGTCGAACACGCGCCTACAAGATAGCTTTCATATAACTTTTTTGTCGCGCAAAAGTGCGATAAAATTGTTGCTATTCTAATGTGATATGTAACCACATGTACCATTGGTCAATACATGGAGTTGTCGCTCATCTGCGCGATAATTTCGATCGCGATTTTTCGAGATGATTATGTGTGATTGTAAGCCTTGAGCCAGGGGCTGTACAAACACTTTTGGAGTCTAATAACATTATGGCTAATTGGATTTCACCGATCATTTAAAACATGAATATAAGACAGGCCTGTCAAATTGAATGTTAACTTGACGATTGAAAGCCCCTGACAACAAATATGCAATGAATTTTGAATGTCTTGAAACAGAGATAGGAAAAAGGTACACGTAGGCAATATTCAGGAAAAAGCGCAATCAGAAAGAAATTCCCACTCCGACCAAAAACCCAGGTTGGGAAAAAATCTAAATTGACAATTAGGTACTTACACTTAGAAAACATATCGTAAGCCGAGTGAGCAGCTTTTTCCCAAAAGGCGACTACTCAGTTACCGAGGTTTATAGCTAGAACTGCAGTTTTCATGAAAGGTAGAATACAAGTTAATAGAGTTGATAGGAATTATCTAAAAGGTATAAGCGAATGTTCATATCGTCACCATTAGAAGACATTGGACTTTGGATAGGGACATTGTCCATGTCTGCTGCTAAGCGATGAAATTCTTCTACTTCTACCTGCATACGGGATAGCAAATTGGCTATGATGTTGTGTCTCCCAGCAACATGTACAGGAACCAGCTCTCCTCAACCATAACTTTAAAAGCAAGAGAATCAGTGTGCAAATGTGGTGATTTTATAGTCGTCCAACATCTCACAGCAAGAAGATTTTTCCCGTTTGAAATGTTCTGTGAAAAGTTGCCAAGCTTGTATGTCCCGAAGACTTTCATTATTTAGTGTAACCTATGAGAAGGATTGCTGACATTCTTTGTTTTATCGATGAGGCGGCCAGGGGTTACCGCATTGCCGCAGAAAATTAGATTGCCATTAAGGGACTGCAATCCCTTAGTCTAATATCCCTTTTGGTGCTTGTTTGTTTTATAGTTCTCTAGCTTTGGTCAGCTTTTGAGGTGGCAATCTTTGCTTCCATATTCAAGCCCCATGAAAGTAATACGTGGGTTGGGATTTAAGTTCGTAGACTTTCTTTGTAAAAGATCAGATGTCTGTCACACAGACAACCAGAGGACCATTGGTCCTGAGAACGCTCACCTGAAGCCTGATCCTGCAGTATTAAGTCATCATGAAATGACCTTGACCTTGAATACTCACACACCTTTATTGAATTCATAAGTTGTCTGCATCTGCAAAGTTTCAGGTCCCAGGCTGCAATAGTTTCCAAACCCAGTGATTTATGAGAAAACCACAATTTTAATTTTGATATTTAAATGACTTTGGGTCAAGGTCAAGAAATGACCTTGGCCTTCATTAATTACTTACCTTCATTGACTCCATTGGTTGTCTGCATCTAGCAACTTCCAGGTCTCAGACTGCAACAGTTTCCAAAATATCCATTGTTTCCACCTTTTCCCATGTAAAAGCCTATGTTTCCAAATTTGACCTTGCCGTAAATTAGGTCAAGGTCATCCAAGGGTCATCATTTTATCAAACTATGATGGGCTGAAGTCCCCAATGCTACATACCAAGTTTCATGGAAATCGGCCCACCGGTTCTGGAGAAGAAGATTTTTGAGTGGTTTTTACCATATATGAGCGTGGCAGCCATCTTGGTCATGTGACCTGAATTTCGCGATTAAACTTTTGTCTCCCCAACCCATGGATGCTCCACATAAAATTTCACATTGATTGGCCCAGCAGTTTCAGAGAAGAAGATCTTTGAAAAGTGTGTATGGAGGACAGACTGGCCAAGGTCAAGAGATGACCTTGACCTACATGAATCACATACCTTCATCTACTCCATTAGTTGTTTGCATCTACCACTTTTCAGGCATCAGGCTGCAATAGTTTACAAAAAATCCATAGTTTTCACTTTTTCCCATGTTAAAGCCTATGTTTCCAAAATTGACCTTGCCATAAATTAGGTCAAGGTCATCCTAGGGTCATCATTTTATCAAACTATGATGGGCTGGAGTCCCAAATGCTACATACCAAGTTTCATGAAAATCGGCCTGCCGGTTCTGGAGAAGAAGATTTTTGAGTGGTTTTTACCATATATGGGCGTGGCAGCCATCTTGGTCATGTGACCTAGATTTCGCAATCAAACTTTAGTCTCCCCTACCCATGGATGCTCCACGTAAAATTTCACTTCAATTGGCCCAGCAGTTTCAGAGAAGAAGATCTTTGAAAAGTGTGAATGGACGACAGACTGGCCAAAGTCAAGAGATGACCTTGACCTAAATTAATCACATACCTTCATCTACTCCATTAGTTGTTTGCATCTACCACTTTTCAGGCCTCAGGCTGCAATAGTTTTCAAAAAATCCATAGTTTTCACTTTTTCCCATGTAAAAGCCTATGTTTCCAAATTTGACCTTGCCGTAAAATAGGTCAAGGTCATCCAAGGGTCATCATTTTATCAAACTATGATGGGCTGAAGTCCCTGATGCTACATACCAAGTTTCGTGGAAATCGGCCCACCGGTTCTGGAGAAGAAGATTTTTGAAGGGTTTTTACCATATATGGGCGTGGCGGCCATCTTGGTCATGTGACCTGAATTTTGCGATCAAACTTGAAATGCCACTACCCAAGGAGGCTCCACATAAAATTTCAACTAGATCGGCCAAGCGGTTTCAGAGAAGAAGATCTTTGAAATTGTGGACGACGACGACGACGACGGACGGACGACGGACGACGGACGACGGACGGACGCCGGATCATGGCCATCCTATAAGCTCACCTTGTGAGCCTTCGGCTCAGGTGAGCTAATAAAGTGTTTTATTCTGAAAATACATTCTTTTACCTATCATATAAGGTATAAAGCATTGTTCTACTCAAAATGGTATTCGCACAACAATGAATTAAACACAATGAACTTTCATCACCCGGGGCACGTCGTGGAGATTCTGACGTCAAAACTACGTCAAATTTCCATAAGTGTCAGCATTAAAACGCCTTGTAACCGAACAACAAACCATGCCTTTATTTATTTGTAAGATTTCCTTGAGGGGTTTCGGATTTATTATTGTGGAAATACTGCGATCATCAGAAATAGTTCTTATACATAACTTTATATGCGTATCATGCATATCAGTGTTTTAAATCAAGAATGTTGGCCGTAGCATTTGAAGACTAATTGTAGACGAGTGCATTTCTCATCGTTAAAATTCAAGTACCTCCATCTGAAATCTCACACACCATTTTAAAATACCACTGCATGATCTGTTCCACAAATGTTCAACACATCCCTATCATTTTGAATATTTCTGTGGGTATTTTGGCTAATCAAACATAAGATTTGATCAATGCTATTGTTTTGACTTTGCCTGTTAACGCCATTTTTCTTTTCCAAACAGCGCGAATGGCCAAACATTTTCTTCAATAACAAATCAAGTCGTCGACATAATGCTTAAAATTTTAAACTGAGATAACAACATGATACTGCAATGCCTTAAACTGATTTAGCTCAAGTTTTGTTTTGCAATATGATAATTATTGGTGTGTTCTTCAACGCCACATAACTTTTTGTTAAAAATTCGACGTGCCCTGGGTAGCGAAACCTAGGTTGCTATGGAGACCATTTTATGAGCACTGCGCAAAGTGTCTTGAAAAATATTGTAAACACGAAACAAGGAGACGTTGTTTCTTCATAATAATGCATCAAATATCGGATAAATGCTGTTATATTCAATCAGTAGCCAAAGTCTACGAACTTAAATCCCAACCCTCGTACATGTGGTTGGGTTAACCGTTGTATCCATCTTGATAGGGATTCCGACGTCTTTACAAAAAGTCAAAAATGAAGATATATATCTTAAACAATTAACGAGGCAGGTGGACCTACTGTAAAAAATCAACAAGAGTGTGGATAAAAAAAAATAGTACTTACACGGCCAACCAGCCCAAACGAGGTTAGTATACCCCTCCAGTGATTTTACTGACCATTCTATTGTGATTTATCTACCTGTACCTTTTTAGCTCACCTGAGCCGTTAGGATCACAAGGTGAGCTTATAGGATTGCCATGATCCGGCGTTCGTCCTTCGTCCGTTCGTCCCTCCAAAATTTCAAGGATCTTCCCTCTGAAACAGCTTGTCAATCAAAGCCAAATTTTATACGAAAAGGTACAAGTAGGCAAAGATCAGGAAAGGGCGCAATCATAAAAACATTCCCACTCCAAAAACCGAGATGGAAAAAACCAATTTAACAATCAAGTACTTATACCATGAAAATATATCGTAAGCCGAATGAGCAGCTATTTTCCCAATAGGTGGCCACTCAGTTACCTAAACATAACTCAAAATATGAAAACATACATAAGGCGCCAACAGCACAAACATTTTAAACACCAAGACATAAAACAAAAAGAACCACCACAGAAAGGTACAAGTAGGCAAAGATCAGGAAAAGGCGCAATCAGAAAAAAGATTCCCACTCCAAAAACCGAGGTGGGAAAAAAACAAACTAGCAATCAGGTACTTATACCATGAACCATATCGTAGGCCGAATGAGCAGCTATTTTTCCAATAGGTGGCCATTCAGTTACCTTAACTTAACTAAAAATATGAAAACATACATAAGGCGCCAACAGCACAATTTGTTTTCAAACACCAAGACATAAAACAAAAAGAACCACCACAGAAGTATCGACTCTGAACGATCAGTAACCCAAAGCTACTGGCGGGCTTAAACCGGTTTTACAGGTACCTAACCTCACCCTCAGCTTCTGCAGTGGTTCACAACATTTAGTTAGTTATTCGGTCCTCGTAGTGAATCTCTAACTAGTCCATGAATCACCAAGAACAAACAAATAAATCATGATAAACATCCTAATGAATGTAAAACCAGGACTCACAGATTGAGTAAGCTGCCCGACGATGGAGATCCCTGGGCGCCAAATAACCTACTAACTCCGGAGCAAAAGAAAACACCAGTTGGACCCCGGCATGGCATTGGAACGATCAGTTACACAAAGTTACTGGCGGGCTTAAACGGGTTTTACATGTTCATAACCTCACCCTCAGCTTCTGCTGTGGTTCATAACATTTAGTCAGTTCTTCGGTCCTCGTGGTGAATCACTAACTAGTCAATGAATCATCAAGAACAAACAAATAAATCACGATAAAGATCCCTGGGCGCCGAATAACCTACTAACTCCGGAGCAAAAGAAAAACACCAGTTGGACCCGGTGGGCCAAGAAACAGACAAGAAGCTCCGGTCCCAACCAACTAAAATGAATAGCTTTAAGTCTGGGCCATCATAGAGTCTGACGCCCGACCCACCGGTGTGCAATTAAAGAAGGCAGCATAGTTATCAACCATGATTTGGTTTCAAACTAAGCATGCAGACTGTCGCATCAAGTTATAACTTATACCTCTGTAACGTGTTATGATTTTTCTGAATTGAAAAGAAAAATCATTACTTCCTATAAGTTTCTAAAATTTGTAAACCAAGTCACCATAAAATTCAGGTTCCGAAAGGCCCTCACTTAAAAGCGTCTTTAACCCAACATTATATTTGGAAATCAATTCATAGTGTCTACGATAAAATTTAGAAAATGTTTTTCGAAGTTTATGGTACCGATAGCCCTGTTGGAGAAGTTTGGCCGTTAAACATTTATTTCGAGCGTTGAAGTCTGTAACATGATTGCAGACTCTAGCAAACCTAATAAGTTGCGAAATGTATACACCATAAGAAGCACGACGAGGAACGTCACCATCCAAAAACGGAAAATTTTCTATATCAAAATCAAAGTCATCGCGCTTATCATAAATTTTAGACGAAACAAATCCATTTGAAACAGAAAGATGTAGATCTAAAAAGGGGCTTCGGTTTCTGAGATATTGGCTTTGTTCAACTGTAGTTCAGGTGGATAAATTTGATTGACCATACCTTCAAAATAAGGGTTGTCAATGTTCAAAAGGTCATCGAGGTACCTAGAAGTTGAATTAAAAGCCTCGATAACAACAGCTTGATTATCATGGTTGAGACAATCCATGAAATCTCTTTCGTAGCAGTATAAAAATAAATCAGCTACGAGAGGTGCGCAATTTGTACCCATCGGAATTCCAACAATTTGTCTGAATAACTTGGTCCCAATTTTAATATAAATATTATCCAGGAGATAGGATAAGGCGTCGCACACATTCTGACATGACCAAAGAGTATACCGACTTTGGTCAGAGGAAGTGAAAAATGCCTTTCTGTCATTACATGCCAAATAAAGTGAACCATAGTTTTAATGCCCTTTTGAAGGTCCACTCTATCAAATCCAGAAGTTCTTCTTTAATTAGATTATGTGGTTATGTTTTATACAGAGTAGAAAAATCATATGTGGACAAGCTCGTCGCACGGAACCCTCTGCTCTTCAATTTGCTGAGAAACTCGCCAGAATGTTTTATTGACCAAAACCAATTTTTATTTGAAGTTTCATACACTGTCTCGCAGTATCTTATAACATGAGATTTGATAGCAGTAAGACAGGAAGTTAATAATTTAGCAAGTTCAGTAGTAGTACAAGAGCAAGAATTTGCAATAAACCTAGCTTTGTATGGTCTTTTGTGAAGCTTAGGTAACCAATACATCGTAGTAAGTTTGTCTTGGCCTTCATTGACACAAACAGAAACCTTAACAGGTAAATCGTTTAAGTGAGCATTAACTACAGACATTTCATCAGTATCTGTCTCCAGATAAGCCCTGGTACCATCAAGCTCCTGTTTTAAGGTGTTAACGCAGTGAAGCCTACAAACGACAACAACATTTTTGCGGCTTTGTCTGCCGGAACCAAGACATACTTTCTATGAAATTCTTGGATACCCTGCTTCAAATGCTTAAATGACGATTTGGGTTTAGGAGGTAAAAGATTGGTATTTTGTGAATAAAACTTTATACGTTTATCCACGATAGTGAAGATACTTCTTTTCCATTCTTTAAGAGCATTATCCTCAACACCCTCTCGTTTACACCATCGATTACCGAAATCATTCAATGCAGATGCAATCTCCTCTCTACATTTAAAGAAATTAATCTATGTAGGGAATCTATATTTTGGACCTTTAGAAACAATTTTGCGAATTCTAGAATCCGAAATTAGTTTTAAATTTCCAGTAACTATATGTCCGGCTGGTTGATAAACATATTTTGAATCTTTACAATTTCAAGACTTAGGAGTATTAGCATGGATATCAAGTTCAGAAACAAGTTTATTGAAATTAAACTAGTATTTCTGATTGGTGTATTATCTTTGTAACAAATAATAGGAGGTTCTGAATTTTGGAAGTACGTAGGTATGGACTGCATCACTGATTTATCCTGGAATATGCTAGGTTAATCAATAAAGTAAATTCCTACAGACTTCAACGCTCGAAATAAATGTTTAACGGCCAAACTTCTCCAACAGGGCTTTCGGTATCATGAACTTCGAAAAACCTTTTCTAAATTTTATCGTAGACACTATGAATTGATTTCCAAATATAATGTTTGGTTAAAGACGCTTTTAAGTGAGGGCCTTTCGGAACCAGAATATTATGGTGACTTGGTTTACAAATTTAAGAAACTTATAGGAAGTAATGATTTTTCTTTTCAGTTTAGAAAAATCATAACACGTTACAGACGTATAGGTTATAACTTCAATGTTATGCGACAGTCTGCATGCTTAGTTTTTAACCCAGTCACGGTTGATAACTATGCTGCCTTCTTTAATTGCACGCCGGTGGGTCGGGCGTCAGACTCTGTGATGGCCCCGAATTAAAGCTATTCATTTTAGTTGGTTGGGGCCGGAGCTTCTTGTCTGTTGCTTGGCCCACCGGGGTCCAACTGATGTTTTTCTTTTGCTCCGGAGTTAGTAAGTTATTCGGCGCCCAGGGATCGCCATCGTCGGGCAGCGTACTCAATCTGTGAGTCCTGGTTTTTGATTCATCAGGATGTTTATCATGATTGATTTGTTTGTTCTCGATGATTCATTGACTAGTTAGAGATTCACCACGAGGACCAAAGAACTAACTAAATGTTATGAACCACTGCAGAAGCTGAGGGTGAGGTTTTGGCCATGTAAAATCGATTTAAACCTGCCAGTAACTTTGTGTTACTGATCGTTCCAAGTCGATACTTCTGTGGTGGTTCTTTTTGTTTTATGTCTTGGTGTTTAAAATATTTTTGCGCCTTACACTCCCGGTAAAAAAATAACAACATATTCCTCGTTTCTCCGCAACCATGGCAAACGCGAAATTTTTATTTCTCGGAGAAACACCGCGAAATAAGCCAGGTAGATGAAATCGTCAGCGCGAAATTTCGCGGTGTTTCTCGGTGAAATTTCTCGGTGTTTCTCCGAGAAAGGTAATTACCTGGATTTATCGATAAAACTCTTTTTCTCGGAGTTTCTCGCAGGAATTTAAAAGACAAATGCATGTTTATAATTTTTGAATAAATATAAAACAATAAATAAAAAAAATAAGTATTTGCAAGTATGAAACTTGCAGATGTTACGTATTTGTTTAGATGGCTTATAATCCACATAAATATATTTTTGATTACATTAAAATTTATGATGACCTTTGTCACTTGTGTTGCTTTTCACATCATCCATGATTATTCGATCTTTGAACAGAAGAATGGAAGCGAAAAAAATCATTTAAAAATCAAGGGCGTCATTAAAAATTCGCGCCTTGAGCATTGTCCTTTCCGACAAAGAATAAAATTACCACACTTCCAGTGACTATGTGGATAATCAGAATCATTTTCATTGAATGAATAAATAAGTTTAATGACATTTGATCAAAGGTATTTAATTATGTACAATAGCAATGATTTAACAGGCGGTTTACTTTCATTATGTCAGGATAAACACAAGTCATCAAAATAACATGAATATACCGGCCGGAGATCGAAATCGCAACTTTTTTTTCGAAGCGAACGCACTATCTATACATGTAAAACCATCGCGGCCTGTCTTATTAAATGTTCCGACCTTACTTAAGCGGAAATATCAATCTCTCCTGAAGTCTGTGGCAAATAAGAAAGAGCTCTTCATATCGGGGCTTTTACCAAGGAAAGGTTTGAATATGAAACCCTTCAACAATATTCTAAAAGATTTAAGTTCTGAAGTCAACGCAACTTTCATCGATAACCATGACTCATTTGTCATGGCGTCCGGAGAACTTCCGTTCGAATACTTTCAGGCTGACAGAGTAAACTTGAAATTTCCTGGATCACGCCTGCTTGTACGTAAAATAAACACATCATGCACAATTCTTCCCAATATAGAAAAGTCAAATCAACCTAAACGATTAATACCGTACAGACAGAACAAGCCTAGACACTATGTTCGCTAGGATGATGTGTCTAGGAATTATCTCACATTAGATTATGAAACTTTTAATAATTTCAGCCCTCTCGATTCAATTTGCGATGAGTGTAATACAAACCGGTGCTATCACTTATCTTCAATTGATTATAATGTATGTGCCACATTATCTCCTGTTGAAAAAGAAAATACATCGATATCCCTGAACCCCAAATCTAAATTAGTTACAACCCAACCAGAATTAGTTATAACCCAATCTGAATTAGTTACAACCCAAGCTGAATTAGTTACAACGCAATCTAAAGAAGAAAATAGTAACATTTGCCACACTGACAGTATTCCAGTCCCACCCAAAGTAACAAAAAGCCTAAAACGCCCTATTACATCTGTGCATAATGACAATCAATCAAGTTCTCTAAATACATGTAAATTTGAATACAAGAGCAGATGAATACATATAGCTAATTTGAATATTCGACATCTGAAACCAAAAGTTGATAACTTGAAAGTGCTATTAGATCAGAATAAATTAATCGATATCCTTGGTCTATGCGAAACATTTCTTACAGACAAAATAGATAATGCCCAAGTTTATATAAATGGTTTTAATATCGAAAGAAAAGATCGACTTAGTACTTATTCGCATGTCGGGTAAAGGAGGTGGAATACTTATTTATGTAGCCGAACACATTGACTATTCTCGACGTAAAGACTTAGAAATCACTGATGTTGAATCAATATGGATAGAAGTTAAAATTAAAAATAGCAAATCATTTCTTGTATGCTCTGTTTATCGACCGCCGACATCACATATAGAATGGTGTGAGTCTTTTTCGAAAGAAATAGAAAAAGCGTTGTCGCTAAACGATGAAATTTATATTTTAGGTGATATAAATTTTGACTTTAAAGATGGTCAATACTCAAATGCAACATGGAAAAACACGGTCGAATCACATGATCTACAACAAGTTATTCAGTCAGCGACAAGGGTAACCGCTAATTCGGAAACTATTATCGATCACATATATGTTTCGAACACTGATAAAATTGCAGATGTATCTGTGCCCTGTATTTCTCTCAGTGATCACTATCCAATTAGTTTTACAAGAAGTGCATCCAAGCACAATATAAAAAGACAAGAACACGAAACAATTTAATACCGCTGCTATAAAAAATTTAATGATGATGACTTCTTAAATGAGCTATCAACTTCACTTAATACGTTAAGTATTTCTCAAACAAATTCTGACTTAAACTTTGATAATTTTTCTAAAATTGTTATGACTGTCCTCGATCACCATGCGCCTTTGAAAAATAAAAGAGTAAAACGAAAAAAAACAACCTGATTGGATTAATAATGACATCATCGAAGCTGGTAGAAAAAGAGACTTAAATCATAAACTAAAAAATTGGAACCAATATAAATAATGCATTAAAATCTACATTTCAAAATGTCAATGCTGGTGTTCCACAGGGATCTGTCCTTGGCCCTCTACTCTTTCTCCTTTTTGTAAATGACCTTCCTCTATTTATAAATGAGACATATCTTGAACTATACGCAGATGACACAACAGTTCATTATGCCAGCAAAAATAAAACAACACTTAGAACTAAACTGCAGCAAGGATCAAATGGTTTTCTATGTTGGTGCATTTCCAACAACATGCATGTTCATCTTCAAAAAACATCTATAATGTGGATAGGCACTTGGCAAAATTTGCAGAATTTAGGTTCACTCGAAATATTTCTGGAAGATGAACTTATCAAACAAGTAGATACACAAAAGCTCTTAGGAATTATCATCGACAAAACATTAGATTGGAATGAACAGATCAGTGCAGTTTGTTTGAATCTCACTCGCAGAATCTCACTGTTAAAACAATTATCAAAATACGTTCATACTGACAGTCTAAAATTGTACTACAATTCATATATCTTACCAATTTTCGACTATGGTTGCATCATATGGAGTCGTACTTCTGACAAAAACATAAACAGGGTACATAAACTCCAGAAAAGGGCAGCGCGAATCATTCTCAAAGTTGATTATATGACTCCATCCGCCGAGATGTTTAAAACACTGCAGTGGTTGTCTTTCCCGAAGCGTATTAAATACCATAAAGCCCTGATGGTATATAAATCACTAAACGGCCTGGCCCCAGATTACTTAGCAAATCTTTTCACAAAAATATCGGAAAAGCATAGCAGAAATTTACGATCAGTAACAAATGATGATCTGGCAGTCCCATTTGCCAAAACAAATTATTTCCAAAAATCGTTTTCGGTTGAAGGCGCCAACATTTGGAACTCTTTGCCTACAGACATCAAACAAATTCAAAACATAAATACTTTCAAACTATCTTTAAGATCACATTTACTTAACGACGATTCTTGAAACGTTCCATCAGTCGAGGTTCATGTATCATATCATTTAGCCAATTTAAACGTACGAATGCATTGTTTCGACCATCCAAAACGCTCACCCTCCAACATCTGGGATTGCACGCGCTTTACTCGAGGCACAATGTTCCTTGAGAAAGCACCCGCCCTCACGAAGTGGTACCTGACGCTTCGGTCGGCACCCGCTGACGTGCTAGTATCTGACGGCATGCAGTGAGTCAGTTGTCGTAGGAAGGGCTGCTGGATGGTAAAAGAGTTTATGAACGAACAAGTCTCAATATTTTATTTTTCTTTCGTTACTGTCCAGGTCTGGTGTGTAGGAAATCAGAATCATAATAAACATACTGTCTTATGTAACTTTGATTATATCCTAATATTTATAATTTTATACATCAAGTTTATCTCTTAATCGATATCACCAAATACGTAACAATTTATAATAAGTATGCAGACTGAGACGGTCTTATCCTTGCATTTTATTCATTCTTTTGCCAAATAATTCTGCTGAAATTTAATGTTTAGTATATCAAATGTCCATTTTAAATCATTGCAATCACATCTAAACCACAGTTTTGTAACAATTTTAATTAAGTATTCAGACTGAGACGGTTCTTATCCGTGTTTTTTTTTTTTATTCATTCCTGTGCTAAAATTACTCTGCTGGAATTTAATGTTTTAGTATGATATCAAATGTCCATTTTAAATCATTGCAATCACATTCTTTACTACAAATATTTGTATATTTCTTTTTTAAAAAATTCCTAGACAAAATTAACTATACTTTTAATTGTTGATATTGTATGGTTTGTTTGTATATATTATTGTTTTATTGTTGTATGTGTGTTGTTGAGGACCATATGTAAGATAAGCTGATGCTTAATATGTTATCCTCGTAAAATAAAGACATATTATTATATTATTATATTATTATTATATTATTACTTGTCCGCCAGCATTTAACGTAACCGTTATCAAATATTCAGATTATGGTTCCATATAAATCGCAAATAATTTGAGCATTCGGTACATGTACATGTACATGTATATATACTTGTATGTTTTAGATCGAGACTAGATGTAGTAGGATGAATTTGCATCAAAAGTTATTCTCCATGAACAACCACAAAGCCGTTTAAATCATGAACTTATGGGATCGCCTAAATTGATGCCCTTTCACCCGTAATATTGCATGGTATTAACATACATAAATGGTCAACAAAATTTACAGAAATCTCTGTTGACTGATTTGGCCAAGTGGTAGAATTTGCAGCATTACCAGGAAGTGTGTTTCGGCATACACAGTCATGTCCTTGTGTCACATTCTCTAATGAACACGAAGCTGACACTGCTCCTTCACATGATAAGGAAGCTGTCTGCCGTAAAGTGAAATAAAAAGTCAAGCAAATAAAAATGCCGACCGTGCAGCCAACACTGTCATATGACTTACTTCCAATTGACGGCTAAATACATCACGTAGATATGAATGTACATGTCCATACATTGCTATTCACGCACATGCATTTGCATCATTAAAATCATTCTTCTCCAAACATTTTACATCAGGAAAACATTTCATGGAAAATGTGTATCCTATCAAAAGCAAAACTGGGGTATGCAGAGGTATATCTATTTTTTATCTTTTGCTCCAAAACATAAGATTGTGGGTACTAGTTTAAACCGCCTCGGTGAGGCGGTACCCACAATCTATGTTTTGAGCATGAATAAGAAAAAGCAAACATTTTCTACTGAAAATTTTCAATTTTTTTTCATCTTTAAACATCTCTGTATATTGCATGGGCATGTTTTCGTAATTTTAAAATTACGGTATATGAAATTATCGACACAAAAGGCAGCAACGCTTTCGGAAGGAGAGATCGGAAAACCTCATCAATACATTTACATTTTTGTTATACCTTGTGCAGAATTGCGCTTTGTTTGGAACATTGTAAATGTACATGTATATACAGTCGAGAAATCTTAATGGTCTTAAATTTTTATTTCGCTCCCTCTTTAAATCTGATTGATATTATTAGATGAAAAAATGCATTATGTGCAGCAAATACTTTTGTATAAGATATGTCACACAGTGCATCAAAGTAAGTGGCTAAAATATACAAACTTTTCTTTACATGTACATGAATTTGGGACAATGTCGGTTATGATAGTATTTTTCTTTTATTTTTCTTTTACGTATGCACCATTATTTTGTCGTCATTTGTGTTACGACATCGAGATATAAATGTGGATGCATCAAACATACAAAACATACATACTCAAGTATCTGCAGTTCATAGCGTGTCGGATGCTGTTTCGGTAGTTTTTGTAAGTAAAGGGTTTACAAATACGAATGTTGTGTAGCCCATTTCGAACGTCAGGACATCCCAAACTTGTACAGTACCATAAAGCGACGAAAACGTACCGACATAACCGTGGCTGAGGACAAGGACGTTAGTAACAGCAATATTGCGCAGTGATTTTTCTATTCATGCACATGGTCATGTATTTGTTTTCGTGTAAAATGAGTGTATCCGTTCCTGCCTTCTACGCAAACATTAATAAAGGTTACGTTTTAATGCGATTTAACGTGTAAATTTGATGTAAGATACCCATACGCCAGTTGAGCTGTGTGCTAGTCGAGCTGCACATGTTTTTCGGAAACGATCAGGATGTGCGATGTTTGGAACAAGTGCACTTATTAGATCGAATACGGTGAAAAATTCGTATCTATACATCTTAATCATGTAACGGGATAGCTTCCCTTGAAAATATGCAAATTTCAAACTCGAGACTTTGTGAATCGAGTAAGTGTTAGGTATATAGCGCAGTAAACCACCCTTGGTGGATGAGCATGCTTTTCCATCGACGGGATTTGCTGTGGCTTGGCTCAAGCCACAGCGTACAGAAATATCAGATTAAAGAAGTAGGGGGATTGTACTAGCCGAGTAGTGAAAACAAAGGCGCTGATCAGCTGTGCAGATACTGTACAGTTGATCTGCGCCTTTATTATCGCATGAGTATAAGTCCAGCGTTCTCATGACGCGGCTCATATAAAAGTGGGGTATACATTACATGGACATGTTATCATGATGTGTGTAAATATGTTGAGGAACCCCTCATACAATGTATATGGGTTTAAAGCACATGAACATGTAAATGCGTTTGTTAATTTACTCGATTAATTATCAATTAATTTATCAATTATCAGTAATTGATAAATTGTCTTTACTTGTCATTTTTCTCCATGTATCATGCACTTTCCTATGCACTTGACATTTCGGACCGCACCTTGTAAAAACAACATGCCGCCAACACAAAATGTTCATGGCGGAGTTGTCGTTATGCATGGCAATAGGTTTTGCGTTTATGCATTTAGCAAGAAAAACAGATGCTTAAAAAAAGAAAAGTTTATAAATTGTTTTCTCGTTATCCGCCTAATTCTTATGTGAAGATTTGGTCATAAATTTGGTATGAAACCAGAGGACCAATGGTCCTGTAAACGCTCACCTGAGATCTGCTGCATATACCAATAAACATGTATGAATATTATGGTATTTTATTCCAGTGCAGGGGCAGATGAAGCCCTTGGGCCATTTTCTTTTTTCTGAATCTTCAATATTCTGTCCATTTGCCAATTTCCTGCTGGCTTTTCCCTTCAAATGACATTTTAACAGTTTTCCCAATTCAAATGCATAGGCAACCCATGTTGACCTTGCCATAAACTTGGTCAAGGTCATCACAGGGTCCTGATTTATATATACATTAAAGTACTTTAGCCATCGATGCTTCATGCCAAGTTTCCTTGAAATCAGTCAATTGGTTTCAGAGAAGAAGGTTTTTGATGGGTTTTTACCATATATGGGCATGGCGGCCATCTTTGTCATGTGACCTAGATTATTTATATACACATTGATTCACCCATTCTATAGATGCTTCACAAAAAATTGGCTTTGATTGGCCAAGCGGTTTCAGAGGAGAAGACGTTTGAATATTATGGAAATATACATGTATATTGCCGCGGGGTGGGGGCACATGAGCCCCTGGGGTCCAATTTTTTTCAGAATCATTAATATTCAGTCCTACTTCCCATTTCCTGCAAGACTTTCACTTTAAATTACATTTTAAAAGTTTTCCCCATTCCAATGCATTGGTGACCTATGTTGACCTTGCCGTAAAATAGGTCAAGGTCATCACAGGGTCATGATTTATATATACATTGTAGTGCTTGAGCCATCAATGCTTCATGCCAAGTTTTGTTGAAATCGGTCCACCGGTTCTGGAGAAGAAGATTTTTGAAGGGTTTTTACCATATATGGGCATGGCGGCCATCTTGGTCATGTGACCTGGATTATTTATATACACATTGGTTCCCCCTTCCCATAGATGCTTCATGTAAAATTTGGCTTTGATTGGCCAAGCGGTTTCAGAGAAGAAGATGTTTGAATATTATGATAATATACATGTATATTGCCCTGGGGTGAGGGCGGATGAGCCCCTGGTGCCCAATTTTTTTCAGAATCATTAATATTCAGTCCTACTGCTCATTTTCTGCAAGATTTTTCCTTTAAATGACAATTTAACAATTTTTCCCATTCAAATGCAAAGGCGACCTACGTTGACCTTGCCGTAAAATAGGTCAAGGTCAACGCAAGGTCATGATTTATATACACATTGTAGTGCTTGAGTCATCAATGCTTCATGCCAAGTTTGGTTGAAATCGGTCCAGTGGTTCCGGAGGAGTAGATTTTTGAAGGGTTTTTACCATATATGGGCATGGCGGCCATCTTGGTCATGTGACCTGGATTATTTATATACACATTGGTTCCCCCTTCCCATAGATGCTTCATGTAAAATTTGGCTTTGATTGGCCAAGCGGTTTCAGAGAAGAAGATCTTTGAACATTGTGGACGACGGACGGACGGACGGACGGACGACGGACGACGGACGGACGGACGACGGAGCATGGGTATACTATAAGCTCACCTTGTGAGCCTGACGGCTCAGGTGAGCTAAAAAGTGTTTATGCGAACAGTGCCCCTGATAAACGAGTGATTTAGAGGTATTGACAAAACTTTGTGCTAGTTAAATACTGTGTATCCTTATCATCGAGAATGTTGTAATGCATATTCATATAGGAGTTAGAAGATCGCTGCAGGGTAATCGGGTCAATAAAATTTTACAAAAATAGCTTGCTCCATAAGCTGACAATGTGATGAAATTATGCCATTTCATTCTACATGCACGTTTCCATAGCTTGACATACAACCAGAACCATAAAATATTTATTTCATTACAATATGAATTCAAGAATGCGCAAAATGGTACCTTATTATACTCGTACATGTTTATGGCCTATTGCTTTATGTTTCCTAGCTCAAACAAATGAAACTACTTGGATAAAGACATAATTGAGATGAAACAAAGTACTTCTTAATTTGTATGTCAAATGCGAGTCGAGTCATGCCTGACCAACCGTAACGGAAACCAGTGAAGAAGATTGTGGAATGTTTGCTCAGTAATTAATGTGCCTTATTAAAACGTGTCAAACTGTTTGAGGTGCCATATACAAAAACACTTATAAATACTGATCAGTTAAAGGTCTAAAACTTCTTTAATTATTAAAAATATGGTAAAATCGATTTTCACAATCGTGCACAATATTTCTCCGAGAAACACCGCGAACAGGTAAATCTGGACTTACCTGTTTTCACCGGTTAATACCTGCGGTCGCGGTGAAATTTCTCGGTGTTTCTCCGAGAAATCGAACTGAACGAAACGAGAAATATCTTAATGAAAAGAGAAATTTAGCGTTCTTTCTCCGAGAAAAATAGCTTAGGGTCCTCCGAGAAAAGAGGAATATGTTGTTGATTTTTACCGGGACTGTATGTATGTTTTCATATTTTTAGTTAAGTTAAGGTAACTGAATGGCCACCTGTTGGGAAAATAGCTGCTCATTCGGCTTACGAAATGTTTTCATGGTATAAGTACCTGATTGTTAGTTTGGTTTTTTCCCAACTCGGTTTTTGGAGTGGGAATCTTTTCCTGATTGCGCCTTTTCGTGATCTTTGCATACTTGTACCTTTTTCCTTTATTAACGAAAGGAATGTCAATAAAACTTCTAATGTGATTAGATTCGAAATCGATGAATGGACGAAGAGCATGCTGAGTATAACATCTTGTTAACAGCGCAGCGTCATACAATTGATGATTTCTATCGTAAAATCTATTAGCCTCTGTGCCCAAGGAACGTAATACAGCAATAGGTAGAGAACTAAGATAAGACAGCATTGGATGTCGACCGTGAATCCTTAGTTTAACAGTTACATCATTAAGGGAAGTGTCCAGCAGTTTCATTGCAGCGCACCGTTTACGTTTGTCTTTACCCTTTTTTGTATACCATGAGATCTAGAGTTACGTTTACGAGACTCTGAACGTGTAAGTACATCAAAATCGGGCATTTTGGAGATATTACCCTCATGGTAAATGTTGTCGTTAAATCCCAGTGGCAAGGGTGTTTGCAATAATTTTATCCATTAAGTTCAGTTTCAAATCGTTTGATGTTTTTCATCAAATGAGATTTTCTCCACTGGTTGAACTATAACATAATTGGGAGAATGACCAGTGCGCTTAAAATGCTGGTACAGAAAGGTATCATTATTTTTGGGCTTTCTGATTCTAAGATAGTGCTCACGAAATCTTTTGCAAAGTTCGACAAGTTTGTCCAACATATTACATCTTACAATTGGTTGTATTTCAAGAAAATATACAAGATCCATTGTTTTTCAGTCTACATCAGAATCATTAACCACTGAAAATGTCCTACCATTCACAGATGAATTGATAGTAGTCTTAGAGCATAAATGATTGCAACAGTTGCACTTCTTGGCATTCCACTTAGAAATACTAAGGTACATTCCAGGTCTCTTGTACGGATTAATATAGTTACGTAAAAATGGTGATTTGAGTGGAGATAACCTTATCTGAAGATTATTACGAAACATATTAGAATTAGAAGCTCCGTTTAGATTAACAGTAGATGTCGAAAATAAATTAAGAGGTGTCACCCTTTTAGTAGGTGATACATTTTGAAAATTGCTAGTTGAATGAGGAATCCGTACAGTAGACGCGGCATGCAACCTCATTCCTAATTCCTAATCTTTCTGTGATAGTCAAAGTTGGGAAGCATGTATTGGAAGGGGGAACCATTGTGTATATGTATAAATAATCCAGGTCATATGACCAAGATGGCCGTTATGCCCATATATCCTTCAAACATCTTCTCTAGAACTGCTGGGCAGCTTTCAACGAAACTTGGCATGAAACATTGGGGACCAAAGAACTTCAATGTATATATAAATCATGACCTTGTGATTACCTTGACCTATTTTACGGCAAGGCCAACATTAGCCACCCATGCATTTGAATTGGGAAAACTGTTATCATTTAAAGGGAATAACTTGCAGGAAATGTGCAAATGGACTGAACATTTATGAGTCTGATAGAAATTGGACACCATGGGCCAGTCTGCCTATACCACGGGGCAATATACATTAATATTACTATAATATTCAAACATCTTCTTCTCTGAAACCGTTTGGCCAATCAAATATAAATTTATATGAATCATCTATAGGAATGAGGAACCAATGTATATATAAATAATCCTTCAAAAATTTCTTCTCCGGAACAACTGGACCGATTTCAATACCCTGTTCGGCTTACGAAATGTTTTCATGGTATAAGTACCTGATTGTTAGTTTGGTTTTTTCCCACCTTGGTTTTTGGAGTGGGAGTCTTTTTCTGATTGCGCCTTTTCCTGATCTTTGCCTACTTGTACTTTTTCAATGAAATTTGGCATGAAGCATTGAAAACTTAAGTACTACAACGTGTATATAAATCATGCCCCCTGTTATGACCTTGACCTATTTTACGACAAGTTCAGCATAGGTCACCCATACAGATGGATGGGGAAAACTGTTGTGTCATTCAAAGGGAAAATTTTGCAAGAAGTGGGCAGTAGGACTGAATGTGAATATCAATGATTCTGAAAAGAAATGGACACCAGGGACACATCTGACCCCATCCCGGGACAACAGACATGTATATTACCATAATATTCAAACATCTTCTTCTCTGAAAGCGCTTGGCCAATCAGAGCCAAATTTAATATGAAGCATTTATAGGAGGGGGAAATCAATATGTATATAATTAATCCTGGTCAAATGACTAAGATGGTCGCCTTATCCATGATAAAAACCCAAAAATCCTTTTCTCCGGAACTGGTTGACCGATTTCAACTAAACGTGGCATGAAGCATTGATGACTCAAATACAACAATGTGTATATAAATCAATACCCTGTGATGACCTTGACCTATTTTGAGGCAAGGTCAACATGGGTCGCCTATGCGTTTGAATGACTAAAATGTTAAAATGTCATTTGAAGGGAAAAGTAGCAGGAAATTGGCAAATAGACAGATTATTTATTATTCTGAAACCAAAATGGCTTTAGGGCTTCATCTGTCCCTTTACTGGGGCTATTTTCCATAATATTCAAACATGTTTATTGATACATGTATATACAGGAGATCTCAGGTGAGCGTTTACAGGACCATTGGTCCTCTGGGTTACTGTTTATTCTGTCTACCATTCTGGTGATAGTTGGTAAGCTTTTGTCTGGAGGCACAAGCAGCCCATCTATTTCTGTAGGCCACAATAGGTGGGACCAACAATTAAATTTAAAATCAAAACCAAACACCAGGCAGGAAAGAAAGTACAGCATAAAGCACCACAGAATGTTACAACACTTACGAAGAGCAAGATTAGGAGCTGTTTCCTCCCAACAGGGTAGCCGCCCAGCTAGCATTAACCAACTTTCAACAGAATAGTAGACAGACAAACAGTAAACACAAAGATAAATCACAAAAGAACTGTCTTTGAACGGTCATTAAAATAGCTGGAGGGCTTAAACTACCCGCCTCATGATTTGGGTTCGTTAGCCGTGTAAATGCTACTAAATGTCTAATGTATACATTAATTACATCGCCTTAAGAAATTTAAAACATAAATCTAATTTCATATTTTACTTTAAAACTTCCGTCAAATACGTTTATCTGAACATTTAATTAAGTCTTGAACAAACATCAGTTTGATTCGGGAGGTCCTACGGTAGTAATGTACGATGAAACTCAATTTTTTATTTATATTTATCTTGGTGTGGCTCACGGCCATCACGGAGACGAGGAGAGAAGGCAATGGGCATAGGGCACGGCGAGATGATGTCTACAGTTTAAGAAGATACGTAAGACGTCTAAAAGGGTGTCTCCAAAATGCAAGAATATCCTACAACAGATTGCAAGCAACATTGGATGATACAAGAGCATATTCTCATAAGCTACTTGATGATTGTATGGCAGAAAATGAGGAACTGCGAGAACAAGTTAAAGCATTGGAGGAAGAAAACAATCAGCCGGAGCCACCTGGATGTTGTAAGTTCATTTTTGATTAACTATGAAAACAAACAAAAACCCGCCAGTAACAAGTCGATACTAATGTGGTGTTTTTTTTTTGTTTTATGTCTTGGTGTTTAAAATATTTTTGTGCTGTTGGCGCCTTATATGTATGTTTTCATATTTTAGTTAAGTTAAGGTAACTGAGTGGCCACCTGTTGGGAAAATAGCTGCTCATTCGGCTTACGGAATGTTTTCATGGTATAAGTACCTGATTGTTAGTTTGGTTTTTTCCCACCTCGGTTTTTGGAGTGGGAATCTTTTTCTGATTGCGCCTTTTCCTGATCTTTGCCTACTTGTACCTTTTTTCAATTTAATTATTGAAGCCACTAGGAAGATGGTATTACGATCGCTAATATCATTTGCCCGGTTCCAAAACCACCACACTGAACATCGACTGGTTGAATAAGAGCCAAACCCATCAGGAAAATATGTCCATGAAATGCATACCCCTCGAACCCGAATTTTATGTAGAGAAAACTGAGGTTTACAGAGGTATACCTAGTTTGCTTATTTTTTCTTCGAAACATAGATTGTGAGTACTCGTTAGAACCGCCTCGATGAGCTCGAGACGTTTCTTACGTGTTCCCACAATCAATGTTTTGAGCAAAACTATGGAAAGGTACAAGTAGGCAACGATCAGGAAAAGGCGCAATCAGAACAAGAATACCACTCCAAAAATTTAACCGAGGCGGGGAAAAAAACTAACAATAAGGTTCTTATACCATGAAAAACATTTCGTAAGCCGACTGAGCAGCTATTTTCCCAAAAGGTGGCCACTGAGTTACCTAAACTTAAGTAAAATATTATAACATACATAAGGCGCCCAGCAGCACAAAAAAATTTAAACACCAAGACATAAAACAATAAAAACCACCACAGAAGTACCGCCTTAGAACGATCAGTAATATAAAATTACTGGCGGGCTTAAACCGGTTTTACAGGTACCTAACATCATCCTCAGCTTCTGCAGTGGTTCATTGATATACAAGAAATAAGAAAAATCATATTAAGAAAATACTAAACATAGATACATTTAACATATTTATCTTTTTTTTCTAATGAAAATCTTCAATTTGTACTGTTCAAGAGAAAGCATGTACATGTATATTACATGGGCATGTTTTCATAATGTAAAGCAAACCGTCTATGTATTTAGGTGTACAGTATGACAACGTTTGCCACGAAGAAGGCTCTCCATTCAACACAACTGACGGGTGCCACACCTGTATCTGTTCTAGCGAAAGTCTGAACTGTACTCCGGTACCGGGAGCTTGCCTTGCAAGTGAGTTTTATTTAGGAACACATTATGAAAACTTGCTCATGCAATAAACAGACATTTGTTTTGAGCTTTAAAAATTGAAACTTTTTAGCTGAAAATTTTGATATTTTTCTTATTTTTACTCAAAACATAGATTGTGGGTACACGTTAGAACCGCCCCGATATAACGAGTACCCACAATCTATGTTTTAGAGCAAACATAAGAAACCGCATACCCCAGTTTTGCTATATAAAAGTGGGGTTCAAGGGGGTATACATTACATGGACATGTTTTCGTGATGCCCCACTTTTATATAGTACATTTTAGACATTTTAGTAGTATTATCTTTGCTCCAAAACATACATATGGATAAAAGTCAGAACAGCCTCGGCGAGTCGGTTCTAACGTACAGCTGAAAAATATCTGTATATTACATGGACAAGAATGATATTTAAACAAAATCGCTTTCAGTAGCGATCTAATTTACAATTACAATTTACAATTAGTTCATCTTGGTACAATGCCCTGGCGTCAGCTTTTATAAAATTATTACAGTTTGCAATGATGTAGTGGAGTCGCCGCTTAGAGGAATAAAATTCAGGAATCAATTCTGTAGCAATTGATTTTCGACACAGTGTGAGCAAAAATAGAGGGAAAAAACATAATATCACGAAAATATACGACTTAGGCGTAGGCTGGTTCGCTTTTGCCCTGCAAGGCAAACACAGGGACAGATTGTGAGAACAGACGAAATTAAGCAGACAGGAGAAAATACTTCTAAAGATACGTTTAATTTGAATACTTTTCGATACATTATTCTTTTTTTGACGAATGATTTTGCAGTTTAATATTTCTTGTTTTACATTTGTTTTTGCTGATCTCAAATTAACGACACCTGTACGAAATAAATTGTTGTTATTTCATTCATGAATAAATTAAAATTGTCATTGCAGCGTGCTCATATGCTGACGGTGTTACGTACAACGTAGGAGACCTGTTTTTTGCGTTCCTAACGCCTGTCTGTGGAATATGCACATGTCAGAGTGATGGCACAGTCGAATGTTTAGCAAATATTGACTGTGATATTGTGGAAGAATTCAGAAAATGAAAAGCAGCTTTGTTCTTTGACCAGTCGTCACCAAAACAACAATGCTTTGACTAGCTTAGTCTAAGCCCTATCTTAGACAAAAATAGCAGCCGAGACAAACCACAGAAAAAAAGATACTCAAGTTTGTTTCATAGTGTCTGATTAGTGTCTGATAATGTTTTTTTTTTGTTTATTTTTTTTTTTTTTTTTTTTTTTTTTTTTTTTTTTTTTTTTTTTTTTTTTTTTTTCGCAAAAGGTTTGACAAATAAAATGTGTTTGTCAAAAACATTTTTGAATAGGGAGTTTATGTTCAAGTATCTCCGGGAAGGTTGATAAGTCTTCCCAAGCAAAAATATTAAATTCTTAGGATTTTTTTTCAAAACCATAATGACACAAGTAACTTATCTGAGAAAAAATCTTATGTTCAAGTATTTTTTTTTCGATACGTACTAATATGTATGATCATACATTACTTCCCTTGCCAATGCAAATATCATGTTTGCAATAAAAACTTTATTTGGTCACCGATTTCCAAACAGTTTGCAGGTCCTATTATGACAAACCAAGATTAGGATTTTGACATGAAACAAAAAATCATATCGCCCTCCATACAAAAAGATTCTGCGAAAAAACAAAATCCGAGGCAAGGTTTAAACTATAGATAATTGCGTATGTATTTGCGTGAAGTAATATTCTATGCCAAACGTGACCATTTTACCTGAACTTTCTTGTTTTTGTCTTGTCCAATGCAGAAAACAGATCTTAATTTGTTTTTTTAGATTTTTAAAATTACGCCCAGTCAACAGCTATAGCCAAGTTGGTACGGGACCTCAATTTAATGGGATTCTGAAAAATCAGAAAGTTATTACCGGTTAAGATTAATTTTCTAACCAACGTTTAATATATACATGTACGACATAATTTGGATTATACTAGTCTTTGTGTCGATTATCTTGTTAAATGTTGCCAAATTACAGTAATTCTCTTTGGCTCCATATTGCCAAACTTTGTATAGGGTTACTGTTGACGTTGTTTACAATTTCCATGCATGCATCCACAAAAGCATTCCTAATTTGTCACACAGCCTCAGTGCCAAGCCCGAATGCTTTACTTTACACCTCACAGTTTCAAAAAACGATCGCGTTCGATCTCTCGGGTGATCGATCGAGTATTTGATCAATGATCGATAGATTGATCAATTAATTGATTGAAGGAAGATTGATCGATCGAGTGATTGACTGATCGATAGTCAGATTAATCTATCGAGTGATTAATCGATCGCGATCGATCGACTGATTGATCGATCGATTGATTGATCTCCTGACTGATCCATCGAGTGATTGATTAGTCGAGTGAAAGTCGTACAGCAACGGAAATCACTTCTCATAATACTTTAATAATAGTAACCTTTGTGTGTTTTTATGGTTCTTGTAAACATTTTGGCCTTAAATGAATTAGAACAGTTCGAGACAATAGTGACCGCGAACGTTATATTTAGAATGCAACTTGAATGCCACAGTTTGTCCGTTTTGTCATGATTCTTTTATGGCCTATGTAAAGATGTATTGGTGACTTGCGTACTACATGTACGTATATGTTACATTTCGATTTTCTGTATATGCTTTCTTCGGACACTGTAGCCAAATAGACTAGATAGTGCTATAGATTTTCAGGACGGAAGAAAGTTGGAACGATTTAACAATTGAACGAAGGTACATATATATTTTCAAATATTTCTGTTTAAATCGACACGTGTGCAACCAACATTAACCATATAGAGGTACAAGTAGGCAAAGATCAGGAAAAGGCGCAATCAGAAAGAGATTCCCACTCCAAAAACCTCGATCCCACAAATCTTGCACACACGATCCAAACGTTAACCCAGCATCCCGGATCTCTTTCAAGATTATTTCAGATCATATGAGACGGACAAATCAGTAGATGGGGCGAAAACGGAAGAACCTCTAGAAAAACAACCTAGTATACCCGCAAGGAGAACTGGCTCGTCTCACATGTGCCCCGCGTGGAGCTCAAACCCACAACAGACTCAGCGGTGAGATGATCGAATGGTTAAGCATGTCAATGAAATATCAGCGCTCTAAACCACTCGGCCACGGGGGGCGCCGATTTTGTGTGTTTGAGTCGTGGATTAGCGTTCCATTCAACAACTCATGACGGTCATGTCGGGACGTTGCCTCCATTTTATGGGACTTTTACCCAAAATAAGGATGTCATGACATCCAAAAAGTGCTTTAAATATAACCACCCAAGTAAGCCACTAAGGCTTATATGTTTGGATGGTTTGACTTGAACGTTTTTTTCCTGGGCAGGCTCAGACGCGAGCGGTTAACCAGTAATCAGATCCTCAGTCAGTAGTATAGAAGCTTTACCTGGAGACACGAGCAGGCAATTCATTTTTAGTCCCTAATCGGCTGGGCAAGAACCGTGTTGAATAGTTAGAACCACGGCGTAACTACATGTTTGGGCATATGTGATAAACTGAGATGAACCTGATTGAGCTGGCTAACCAGCCCGGAACACAACAGAACACACCCGGGCAGATGTCAAAAACTGGGACGATACCGGGACCAACCGATCTCCTGGGAACAAACCCTATCGCCACTTGGGCTCTATATGTGACCTTTGCTGTGGGGTCTGACGGAAAATACGTTCAATATACCAAACAAAATCTTTACCAAAATTGTTAGCTCTAGATTGATGTTTTACAATATGAACAAAAGTTATTTCCTCCGTGTATGCAGAATGCTTTTGAGACATTGTGCGTAGCTGTATACCCAAGCTCCTGGGGATATACAGGCTAACGGTATATCCGATTTATCATCGGATAAAGCGATTGTCAGGCGAAGAACATGTTAAACATTCTGACTTTTTACCACATTGCATATCATTTCCGATGCAAAGAATGGGTGGTCAGCTGTTTGCCTTTATTAAGACAGGACGAACATAAGTCACCAACATAATAAGCATCTACCAGCCGAGGATCGAACTCGCGTCTTCTTGATTGCAAGGCGAATAAGTTATCAAGAAAACACAATGGCGTAAATGGTACCAGTGAATGTGTTCCTGAATCGGAATCAATTACACTTCAAAAAACATGACCCAAGTTACACCCCTAATTAATGTCCCCGCCTTTTGTGTTTCATTGCAAAAACAAACTGTATGACTGTCTCTTTATATTGTACGCACTTAAAGTGTAATTTTAGTATTCTTACCATAACTGATCATAATTATAGTCAGGATATGCCTTAAACAAATATATAGCCGTTACTTCACCAAAATAATAGTCGAAAATTATCTATCGCGCCCAGTTTGACGGCCGTAATGGCACCAAGACACGGTCCACAAGTCACACATACATTCTTGTAAAAAAATATTCGTTTCTCGCAAAAAATAATTTGGTTTAAACCTATTTATTCAGCATAAATTCTCATATATTACATACATCGGGCTTAGTTAAGTTAAGGTAACTGAGTGGCCACCTATTAGTAAAAAAGCTGCTCATTCGGCTTACGAAATGTTTTTATGGTATAAGTACCTGATTGTTAGTTTGGTTTTTCCCACCTCGGTTTTTGGCGTGGGAATCTTTCTCTGATTGCGCCTTTTCCTGATCGTTGCCTACTTGTACCTCTTTACACTTAGAAAACATATCGTAAGCCGACTAAGCAGCTATTTTCTAAAAGGCGGCCACTCAGTTACCTAGTTTTATGGCTAGAACTGCACTTTTCATGAAAGGTAGAATACAAGTTAATAGAGTGCTTATACGATTTGTAAACTGAGCCAAGGAATTATCAAAAAGGTTTAATTGAATGTTCATAATGTCACCATTAGAAGACAAACTGGAACTTGATTGTGACCTTGTCCATGTCTGCTGCATGAAGCATTGTGAACCAATTTGAAAGTAATTCAATGTATATATAAATCATGAACCTGTGATGACCTTGACCTATTTTACGGCAAGGTCAACATAGGCCACCCATGCATATGAATGGAAAAAATTGTTATAATGTCATTTGAAGGAAATAACTTGCAGGAAATGGGCAAATGGACTGAAGATGTATGATTCTGAAATAAATTTGACCTCATGGGCTAGTCTGCCCACAACCCGGGGACATTATACATGTATATTACCATAATATTCAAACATCTTCTTCTCTGAAATCGTTTGGCCTATCAAAATTTTATATGAAGCATCTATAGGAAGGGGGAACTAATGTATATATAATCCAGGTCATGTGACCAAGATGGCCGCCATGCCCATACATGGTAAAAACCATTCAAAAATCTAATCTTCGCTGGAACCACTTGACCGATTTCAATGAAATATGGCATGAAGCATTGAGGGCTAAAGAACTATATGAACCATCTATAGGAAGGGGGAATATATATATATAGGTCATTAACCAAGATGACCGCAATACCTATATATATATAGGTCATTAACCAAGATGACCGCAATGCCCATATATGGTAAAAACCCTTCAAAAATCTTCTCCGGAACCACTGGACCGATTTCAATGAAATTGGCATCAAGCATTAAGGAATAAAGAACTACAATGAGTATATAAATCATGACCTTGTAATGACCTTGACCTATTTTACGACAAGGTCAACATAGGTCATCCATACATATGAATGGCGAAAACTGTTAAAATGTCATTCAAAAGGAAAATCTTGCAGGAAATGGTCAGTAAGACTGAATCTGAATATCAATGATTCTAAAAAGAAATGGAGACCAGGGACACATCTGATCCCACCCCGGGACAAAATACATGTATATTACCATAATATTCTTCTTCTCTGAAACAGCTTGGCCAATCAAAGCCAAATTTAGCATGAAGTATTAATATGAAGGGGGAATCAATGTATATATAAATAATCCTGGACACATGACACAGATGGCCGCCTTTTCCATATACAAACCCTTCAAAATTCTCCTTTTCCGGAACTTGTTGACCGATTTCAACGAAACTTGGCATGAAACATTGATGACTCAAGTACTACAATGAATATATTAATCATGACCCTTTGATGACCTTGACCTATTTTTCAACAAGGTCAACATGGGTCGCATATGTATTTGAATGGCTAAAACTGTCAAAATGTCATTTGAAGGGAAAAACTTGCAGGAAATTGGCAAATGGACAGATTATTGATTATTTGGAAGACAAAATGACTTTAGGGCTTCATCTGCCCCTCTACTGGGGTTATTTTCCATAATTTCCAATATACGGAAATATACATTATTGATATAACCAGGAGATCTCAGGTGAGCGTTTAAGGGACCATTGGTCCTGGTCCTCTGGTTTACTGTTTATTATGTCTACTATTCTGGTGATAGTTGGTAACTACTAGCATGTCGGCTTTTGTCTGGAGGCACAAGCAGCCCATCTATTTCTGTAGGCCACAATGGGTGGGGCCAACAATTAAATTAAAAACCCCAAACCAAACACCAGACAGGAAAGCAAGTACAGCATAAATCACCACAGAATGTTACAACACTTACGAAGAGCAAGATAAGGAGCTGTTTCCCAACATGGTAGCCGTCCGGCTAGTATTAACCAGCTTTCAACAGAAAAGTAGACAGACAAACAGTAAAAACAAAGATAAATCACAATAGAACTGTCTTTGAACGGTCCGTTAAATAACTGGAGAGCTTATACTACCCGTCTCCTGATTTGGGTTCGTTAGCCGTGTACTACTAAAAAATGCCCAATGTATACATTAATTACATCGCCTTATGAAATTTAAAACATAAATTTTATATTTCCGTCAAATACGTTTATCTGAACATTTAAATAAGTCTTGAACAAACATCAGTTTGATTCGGGAGGTCTTACTGTAGTGTTGTACGATGAAACTCAATCTTTCATTTATAATAATCTTGGTATGGCTTACGGCCATCTCGGAGACGAGGAGAGATGGCAATGGGCGTAGGGCACGGCGAGATGATGTCTACAGTTTGAGAAGATACGTAAGACGTCTAAAAGGGTGTCTCCAAAATGCAAGAATATCCTACAACAGATTGCAAGCAACATTGGATAATTGTAAGGCAGAGAATGAGGAACTACGAGAAAAAGATAAAGTATTGGAGGAAGAAAACAATCAGCCGGAGCCACCTGCATGTTGTGAGTCCATATTTGATTTACTTTAATATTCATCTTTTCTTTACAAATATGAATTTTGCAAAAACTAAAGCACACAAATCTCACAAGAACTATTTTACTTAATGACACATCATACTTTCGCCACTGCAATTTAATTTAATTTTTGAAGCCACTAGAAACGATTGTAGTTCGATCGCTAATATATCATTTGCCCTGTTCCAAAACCAAACTGAACACCGACTGGTTGACTAAGAGCCAAACCCATCAGGAAAATATTGTCCATGACATGCATACCCCCTCAACCCGAATTTTATGTAGAAAAACTGGGGTTTACAGAGGTATACCTAGTTTGCTAATTTTGTCTTCAATACATATATTGAGGCGGTTCTAACGAGTACCCACAATCAGTGTTTTGAGAAAAACTATTTAAACTCGTTTTTTTTTTTCTAAATGAAATTTTTTACTGTTCAAGAAAAAGCATGTACATGTATATTGCATAGGCATGTTTTCATAATTTTAAGCAAACTCTCTATGTTTGTAGGTGTACAGTATGACAACGTTTGCCACGAAGAAGGCTCTTCATTCAACACAACTGACGGGTGCCACACCTGTACCTGTTCTAGCGAAAGTCTGAACTGTACGCCGGTACCAGGAGCTTGCCTTGCAAGTGAGTGTTATTTAGGAAATCTTGTTCGTGGAAAATATCCCCCCTTATGCACTAGTCATCTGTATCCCCGGACCCCCTAGGGCCGGTGATAGCGGGGACACAGCGGGGCTAAAGTGCCAGGCTTAAACCTCTGATGAGTCCCGGGGATTTTCCGGGGGGTTCATTTCCCGCAAATACACGGTCTTATTAATTCAAATTAGATATAAATGTTTGTTTTTTTTAACATTTAATTACTTTATGGTACAAATGTTATTATATAATTTGCAAATGCATCTTAACATTTATATGCATAAATTGCAGTCCTTCTCTCATTTTTCAGTTTCATCAGAACAACTCCAAGCTGTTGTTCCACATTACTGTCAGCCTCCGGAAAGCCGGGGCTTTTAGCAGGGATTTTACTACAAATCTGGTCCCGCAATGCCAGAAAAGTTAAAAAGCCCCGCCATTCCCCGGCCCTAGGGGAGCCGGGGATACAAATGACTGGTGCATTATATCCGACTTTTTTATAGTAAATTTGGTATATGCAGGGGTATACATTTAGTAGTGTTATCTTTGCTCCAACACATACATTATGGATAAAAGTCAGAACAGCCTCGGCGAGTCGGTTCTAACGTTCAGCTGAAAAACGCATGGGCAAGAATTCATAATGGGTAATTACTACATAATGGACATAGGTATTTAACATTACGAAAACATGCCTATATGATATATAGATTTTTCCAAAGTTGTAAAAATTGAAAATTTTCAGTTCAAAAATGTTGAAAATTTTGCTCAAAACATAGATTGTGGGTACACACTAGAACCGCCTCGGCAAGGCGGTTCTAACGAGTAACCACAATCTATGTTTTGGAGCAGAAATAAGAAAATAGGCATACCCATGCATACCCGAGTTTTGCTAATATAAATGTGGGGTATGAAGGGGTATACATTACACGGACATATTTTCCTGATGGTAGCGATCTAATTTACAATTACAATTTGCATTTAGCTCATCTTGGTACAATGCCCTGATGTCAGCTTTTATAAAATTATTACAGTATAAAATGATGTCATTGAGTCGTTGCCTAGTCATCATTAAAAGGAGGAATAGAAATTCGGGAATTGATATATTGAAATATCAATTGATTTTCGACCTAGAGCGAGCAAAAAAGTGGACAAAACATAATAGCATGAAAACATACGACATGCGCAAGATGGTTCGCTTTTTCACAGCAAGGCAACCATAGGGCCAGATTGTGAGAACAGACGAAAAATGCAGATACAGTACAAGCCAGGTGGATTTTTGTTTTCCCACCTGACACAGTGGCGCGGACTTAGGGTGGGGTCACGTGATTTTAGCATTTTTTCCACTCATAGGGGTGGGTTACTATTAAGTGCTTAATAAGATAATTACCCTCCCGCCACCGTGGATCTGACATACACTCATCGCAGTGTTTCCGCGGTGGTATTGATAAATGAATACCTGTATTCATTAGCCGGACTGCATGTGTTTCATGTTACGACCACCCTCCACCGCGGACGTACTAATTACTTTCGAGATAAATAGAGTCCTTATCACCTCTTGACATTAGGTATTATCACACTAATCGTTGCATTTTCTATGTTTTAGATGTTTAATGAAACATGTTTCATGAAACTGGAAGAAATAAACTTTAACATGTTTTAAATTCGATTTGTTGGTGACGTGAGTTTAGCCGCATACGGCGATGAGTGATGAAACATACACATCGTCAACGACAAATATTTCTTAGGACTTAAATTATTCCGCTGCCAATGAACATCAAAACTCACCAAGAATGCGTTTACTATATTTTCCAAATAATTCCCAACACAACTAGTAATAATTTGTTAAATATTTCAAGAATCAAATAACTGAGAGCCTTCAAATTTTCTACATGTTGACAATGAACATTTTCAGACAGAATGCTGAAAATGTATTGCAATCGGTGACTTTTGTCGAAAAAAGCGACATCCCTTCGTTCGAAAAACTGGAAGATGCTAAAATAGCAAAAACCGAATTGATAGGCCGGTGATAATCGCAAGTAAAGAGTCAGCCCCACTGGATCGTAAGCAATCGTACGATTGTCTAATTATACGTTTATTGATAAAACTGCGTAAGCCAAATTTGTAAAATGTTTTCCAACATGTTTCTGTTTTCTTAATTTGCATAACGAGGTCAAAGAAATGGCCCCTAAATTAATATCAAAACAATCGTATAGCGATTTTGGGAATGGGACTTCAAGTTCAACACCATGATCTATGCAATAATTTTATTCAATTGAGTGAAAAGAACAACACACATTAACATGAAAGTCAGTATTTTATCGCAAGTAAGCATCTCATTAACATTTTGGTTCCAGGTCGATTTTTCTCGCCCAGTCAGTACCTGGTGGCTTCAACAATTCCGTTTGCTTTAGCATTTTTATAATGTTAGCCCACTCAGCATCGCAGATTTGAAACAAAACGTTTACCACTTGCATGAGAATCTTTGTAAAGTGTGACAATGTCTAAGGACGACAGGCAGAAGTAAAAGTGACGGAAAACGCCAACATAAAAAGGATCGGTCGACGCTCAAACGAGATTTAGTATGATACCGTGCGACTTGTTACAGTAAAAAAGCAAAAGAAAAACGTTCTCGTTCCATTGAATTTAAACGTATTTTAAACGTTTCTATGCTAAATGAGCTACCCACCGTCTACGAAGCCGGCCGCTCTAGCTAATGTGTTTTCGAAAGAGAGGCGAATTCCATTCTACAAACTACAAGCTTTCTGATCTCATTCAAAAATTACCAAAAGACAATCGCCACGACCAGCACGTACAGAAAACCTGATTTTGCATGATCTCCTTATGCCGTGGTCACGTGATTATATGTATTTGAAATAATCAAGTGGTTATGCGTCTACGTTCATCAAAGAAAAGTATGCAGAATTTAAAAAGCAAACTCTTTAATGAAACAAAATTTATTCAATTTTTGAAACAGGTGCGTTGGCATTTTTGCCAAGCGTATATATATGTTACCTTATTTAACATAATCGCCAAAAACTCGCTCATTCTTATGGTCCTTAAAACTAAGGAGCGAGAACGTAATGGGTTAGATACTTACACAATAAAGACATCAAACAAGTGTGCGATACTACAGTATTAGTGTTGCCCCGAAGTGTGTAAATAATTAAATAATTAAGTAAATAATTAAGCTAGACTTGATCCAGATAAAAACCTATGTCCACAGATTGGTGGCATGTACATGTAGTACATGTGCGCATGTTGTTTCACGTTTTTGCAGTTTAATGAACTTTAAGGACTAAATTTTGTTTCGCATATGCACAAAAACATATAATAGTTACAATGGATTTGTTCCCCGACACAGGACACACAGTCTAAACTAAGTTTCAAAAACTATTACTTGTCCCAGTCAGCATTGCAATAGGGGACCGCTGACGGCCCGCTAATATTTGCATAGCGGCCCGCTAACTAAATTCTGCAGTGGCCCACCGGTGGATGTGAAAAGTAAAAAATTGTCGGCCCGCTTTCGGAAAAACGCTATGATGCCGCGATAATGCCCCCATTGTACCGACATGCAAAATATTAAGAAATTAGAAGTTTCGTTATTAATGTTAAAAAAATATCACATAGTTTTGCATTTGGAATCTTCGAAAACGAAGAATCTGTGTGTTTTAGGGCATGAATTAAGACATGCCCATGAACACACAAAATGGACTCAACATCAGAGGCGTTTTTATGAATCAATTACTTTTCCTTGTGTGTATATATATATAATAAAAATTTATTTCGAAGATGAAGTGCCATGAGATTGACCGAAACAAGTAATACACTTAGAAAAGCTAAATAATTGATAGTCAGAATCACTCTCTGTTATGAATTATCATTTACATATTTATTTAAACACCTTTATTTAAGAACAATGTGTAAAATAATGAAAATTCGATGCTATCGATTTTTGTTGTTTCCCTTTAATAAAGTGGCAGCCGTTGACGGGCCGACAGCGGGCCCTCTTGTGTTTTTGTTTGTTACATTTTGTGTTACGTTTGTGAAACACTCAATGCTCCAGCACTCATTAAATAATTGAGTTATAGTTATAGGAGGAAGCAAGGATTTATCGTTCAATCATCAGCTTTTTGTAGGGCATTGTCCTATTTCGTGCCCCTGGCGGGCCGTCGTTGGGCCGATATGCCAAGATGTCGCTGACGGACCGCCAGCGGTCCCCTTACTGCTCTAAGAGAATGTGAATTTCTTTCAGAGATCAAATAATTTTCTTTCTTTGCCATTTCTACCTAATGTAGAAATGGCTTAATGTCAATTCCAGGCACTGAGATGTATTTTTGTCAGACAATTTTTTATTTCGGGCCCCTGACGGGCCGATATGCCGCGATGCCCACTTAATGCCGCTGACGGGCCGATTTATGCATGCTGGCTGGGGTATTCCCGTGACAAATAAACCCATCATATTGGACAATATGTACATGTAATACGACAAAGCCTGCATCTGCTGATAATAGGTTAAGAAAGCCACGGTCATAATTTCCACCATGCCGATAAACATATGATGACGTATCAGGCCTGACGCGCTTGCGCTATAAATACTAATAGCTTATGGGGTAGGTAAATCGCACCTCTGCAGCGCCATCTGTATCGCACAGCAATCATGGCGTAATCAAACCTCTTATTAGACCAGTTTTTTGTACATGTGTGTTGTGTTTGACCGCTGTCACTAATTCTAAACATACAAAAGAAACAATTTGAATTAAAGTCTTTACAATGATGTATTGCTTAAACTACTGCGCAAGCAAGGCGATAATTTTTTCATCATTGAAGACAAAACCCAATTCGCATGCCGCAAAATGCAAATTTTTAAATTTACTCCGGTGCGCAATGTTGCTCTTGTGTACAAATCAAACTCTGAATACAGTTAAATTGCGCTGTAATGTTGTGCCTAGGGGTTACAAAACAAAAGAAAATCATGAAACTTCCGTCGTAATCGAAAGCAGACTCTGCAACCAAAATTGACTTATGCACGAGTGCAAATTTTCGTCACGCTCGCATTTTTAAGAACAATGTGTAAAATAATGAAAATTCGATGCTATCGATTTTTGTTGTTTCCCTTTAATAAAGTGGCAGCCGTTGACGGGCCGACAGCGGGCCCTCTTGTGTTTTTGTTTGTTACATTTTGTGTTACGTTTGTGAAACACTCAATGCTCCAGCACTCATTAAATAATTGAGTTATAGTTATAGGAGGAAGCAAGGATTTATCGTTCAATCATCAGCTTTTTGTAGGGCATTGTCCTATTTCGTGCCCCTGGCGGGCCGTCGTTGGGCCGATATGCCAAGATGTCGCTGACGGACCGCCAGCGGTCCCCTTACTGCTCTAAGAGAATGTGAATTTCTTTCAGAGATCAAATAATTTTCTTTCTTTGCCATTTCTACCTAATGTAGAAATGGCTTAATGTCAATTCCAGGCACTGAGATGTATTTTTGTCAGACAATTTTTTATTTCGGGCCCCTGACGGGCCGATATGCCGCGATGCCCACTTAATGCCGCTGACGGGCCGATTTATGCATGCTGGCTGGGGTATTCCCGTGACAAATAAACCCATCATATTGGACAATATGTACATGTAATACGACAAAGCCTGCATCTGCTGATAATAGGTTAAGAAAGCCACGGTCATAATTTCCACCATGCCGATAAACATATGATGACGTATCAGGCCTGGCGCGCTTGCGCTATAAATACTAATAGCTTATGGGGTAGGTAAATCGCACCTCTGCAGCGCCATCTGTATCGCACAGCAATCATGGCGTAATCAAACCTCTTATTAGACCAGTTTTTTGTACATGTGTGTTGTGTTTGACCGCTGTCACTAATTCTAAACATACAAAAGAAACAATTTGAATTAAAGTCTTTACAATGATGTATTGCTTAAACTACTGCGCAAGCAAGGCGATAATTTTTTCATCATTGAAGACAAAACCCAATTCGCATGCCGCAAAATGCAAATTTTTAAATTTACTCCGGTGCGCAATGTTGCTCTTGTGTACAAATCAAACTCTGAATACAGTTAAATTGCGCTGTAATGTTGTGCCTAGGGGTTACAAAACAAAAGAAAATCATGAAACTTCCGTCGTAATCGAAAGCAGACTCTTGCAACCAAAATTGACTTATGCACGAGTGCAAATTTTCGTCACGCTCGCATTTTAATTACATTCATTTACACGGTAGAAATGACATATACCCTGTTTAGACTTTTCCAATTTTATTCAGTTTAGTTTTATCCGCAGTAACACACCGTTCATCCAGATACAACAAACCGTACTTAAACTGGGGCAAACCGACCTGCCCCGTGACGACACCTCGGTGGATCAGGATAATCCGTGTCAACGACGGTTTCATCTTTTACAAGACCGGTGCTACACCGCGGTAACATCGTTACTGTGAGAACGCGATCTGTTTTTGTAGCAAAGTGACCTGGTTTTCGCGGTACACAGGTTTGTAGTCACTGGGACATTTGAACCGGGGTCAGAACCGAGCCATCATCTATGCATTCCACTTAATATCCCACCTTTATTTAGTGTAAATAGTGTTTACAAGGCTATAATTTTTTGCTCCAAAACACAGATTGTGGGTACCGCATTCAGTTGGCGAGGCGGTTCTAACGTGTACCAACAATCGATATTTGAACAAAAAATTCTTCATATTGCACATGTTTGAAAAGAGCGTGATTCAAGTAAGTTTTAACTGCACTCAGTTTACTGGTATTCTTTGTTTAGTTTTTTTTCTTTTTCATCTCTCCTTCCTAGTGAGATAAGGCATCTGGAACTGTGGTAAATCTGGATGCAAGGCCGCCCATAAGGATATCTCATTAGAAAAATATTGTTTAATGCAGAGACACAGTGGGAGCAACCTTGTTTTATAATGGTTAATCTCATTCCGGTATAAGCAGTCAGAGCACTTACTTAAACAGGTGATTATGAAAATCACCTTGTGCAGTACATTTTTTTTATAAATCAGTCACAAGATATAAGATTTGTTTCCCTTTGTTTGAAATAATTATCTTAAATATCACTTCTTCAGGTGATTATTTTGATCTATCAAATCACTTGCATAGGTGATTTAAGTAAATAAGAAAAAGGGACTGTGCTGTCTGTTCATTTTGCCAGGTACAAATGCCAACATGTTAAGGGAGATGACGAGCATTGTCAGCTAAGATGAAACCAAAAAACATAAAAGCCATATCGAGTTTTGTGGTTTTTATTTCATTGAGAAAGTGTTACTTGAAACAGTGATCGGCCAAACCGCTCAATGGCCGATCACGATGCGGAGTGATTTTTTGGGGTTGCCCTTCAACTTTTAACCCACTGCGCGTAGTACTTATTTGAATGCGCGCACCACACTTTCTTTTCACTATTCAACGAATAAGACTCCAAACTTATCAGAAAAAATAGGCGCTGTCTTCACAAAAAATAGGAAATCCTTCAAAACTGAACTTGAAAATCACGAAATTTTCACATAAAATTCACAGTTTTTCTCGATTTTCTCTGCGATGCTTACACTTTGGCTGTCTCTGACCATGTGACTGAATGGCGCGTCTTTGCATTGACCCCTCGGATAGCTTAGAGTTAGGAAAACAGCGCGAAATTAAAAATAAAACAAAAAAAAGGTAGGCATTTATTCATGCTATTGCAGTCTTCTCTTGGAGCCAAAAAATCACCCGAGAACGTGATTTTAAGATCACTTGTTTGAGTAAGTGCTTTGACTGATAAGAAGAAACGTAAAACAATTAGCAATAATCTATGATCTCCGATAACAATGATTAATCATACATAAGCTGTGCGGTGATGCTCATTAGACTATTCGCGATAATTATTCTAAAAAAATGCTTCCTTCTCTTTTTGAAGTACTCCATTTTCGAACAAATGCAATATTTATTTATTTATTTATTTATTTATTTATTTATTTATTTATTTATTTATTTCACAGGACTGGAAAAAAAGAATTTGATTTCACGCCGTTTCGAACCCAGGGTCTTTGTTTAATATCATCTCTCTAGAGCATTCGGTATTTGGGAACCATTTAATGTTTTGACTCCCTTTTAAGGATTTAAAAGGCACTTATTTGTTTAAATACCAGTATGCAATATCAATGAATCAAATTATACTTCACTAAATGTGTATGCAATGTACAAGTATAGTAGGGCCTGCAAATAGTGCTAGCATTTTAGAACGCATGAGGGCTACATGGTAGAATAGCAGTAAACGTGTTTACTGTTCCCTCTCAATACACTCGTAATGTAATTATATAAATGAATAAATGCATATATAATAATCTAAAGCAAAGAATCGCAAGATACGTGTGTATCAGCTGTGTTTTTGTTGACTATGCATCGGTTCGGCAAAACGTATGTCGCATCAGGACATAATCTGCCTTCAGGACATCGGACGAGGCGTTTAGTTTAAAGGACTTGATTATATACATGCTTAGTATGAATATTGTACTATGTGTGTAGCTAAAACAAAGGAGGTTTCTGTGTTCAGGTGTTAGGGAACGACCTTTTGATTTTTATTGGGATTGGTGGATTATGCTTTCGGGCCTGGATTTAATTTTCACTCGACGCGCAATTATGTCTTTTTATTTACATATAAAACAGTGCTTACATACAACAGATTTTACCCTGTCCTAGATATTTGGTCGGGCCAAATTAGTCCTAGGTTGTTTTTTCAATATATATTCCAGCCCCGTCCCCTATAAATCAAATAGTCGCTCTCTTAGTGCACAGCTAATGAAGCTTTTACTTTTGCAAAACAGGATTTTCTCATGATGCAGCTTTATGCAGCAATTTGAAGAATATTGTCATTGTTTGTGTCTTTGAATTTCAGTAAATAAAAGAAAATATATAATATATCATGTGTCAGGTTATGATTTCTACTGTGCTCGAATTGCAAAAGAACCAAGACATTCTACAGTGAAAACTCCATCATGAACTTAAAAAGCAGATGCGCTGAATAGAATTAGACCAGTTTTTTATGATTCAGTTAACGTCCATTGTAAGATTATTTCAGCTCATATGAGTCGGGACAATCAGTAGGTGGGGCGAAAACGGGAAACCCCCCAAGAAAAATCACCTGGCACACCCGCAAGTAGATCTTGGCTTGTCTCACGTGATCTATATACATGCTACTTGCTTATTTAATCATTCAGCCACAATCCATTACAGATGTTTAATGACATCTCCATCACATGCAACAATTCGAATTGTATTGTTCTACTTGAAAACTGTATTAGCCTACTAGTATTACGTGCATTAAGTCCGTACTACATGTATATCAGGCGAAATGGTCTCGTATAAACGAATCTATCATAAGCTTTATTGTCTAATTTATCCATTGTTTTTTACGAGGGGATGACAGTACATTTATACATGTACGCACTGCGTTCATTGGCTGGATTCAGTGATCATAATCGTAATAAATGATGCTTAGATTCTATGGTTTAACAATACAGTCAACAATTCTTTGTCAGCCATTTCGTGACAGAGCCGTCGCCCCCTTGGTATTAATCTGGGTCTACCCTAAGTACATGACTTGGAAAAGAAAACTCCATTTATACAATAAGTGTATGTACACTATAGGAAAAAGACAACTCTCTCTAACACTCTCTCTTTCTTCACGACCGATGTTAGGTAAACAAACTCGGAAACATAATTTAGCATACCATAGCATCTTAAGCGCCGCCTTAAAATTTCGTTGTTAAAATATACGCTTTGCAGTCCGTTCCTTCAGTATATACGGAGTAACGCTTAAGCATTATTTGCCATTTTGATGTATTCTTTGTCCCTGTGCCATTTTTAGCTTTGTCACGACTCAAAATACGTTTGACAACTAGCCGGTGGTGCTTTCTGGCAAACTTATGACAAAAAATGACGCTCTGTAGCTCAATGAAAAGGCGTTGTATTCCGGAGTGAAAACGCATATTTCCCGCCATTTTGCCCATTCGGTCGAGGGTAAACTTGGTCAATATCGATTTGATGTAATCATTATTAGACACTTGTTTATAAAATCATAATTAGCCAGAAACATTACGGATTTCATACATTTAGTTCACGAAATACTCAAGGTCTGAATGTAAATGCAAAGCTATTATGAAAATTGAATTTGTTTTCGTATCTTTCACTTTTGCATCAGGAATAGCCTACCACAGCGTAACAATACGGCCTGTATTATTACGACATGCGACGATGACGAGTATTCCATCCATGCATTTTGCAGAAAACTCTTAATTCATTGCGTTCTACTCAACCGCGTATAGATAGAGAGCAAACAAGGAACAGTGACTGCACGCACTATCTCGTATTAGCGCAGCGCAGCTTACAATACTGCACGTACGACTGTGTTGTCCAGTAATGATAATATAAAAAAGTCCGACATAGTTCCAATTTTAATTTATCTCAACTCAAAAACGTACATGTATATAGTAAGCAAAAGTTATAACTTCTATGTACGTTCTTTTAAAATGGGTTTACACTTCCCTGCTCTACCTGTAGTCAATTGGTCCCTTTCATTTATCATGCTGTGCCTTAATTAGCAATCCACGGTGGCTTGCTAATGATATCAGAACAATCACGGTGGGGTTACGGTATATTTGATTAGCGATACCACGGTGTTGCGTGTAAACAAGGTCCACCGTGTTTCCACTGTGACGTCCACGGTGGAAATATTCCAAGGTCCCGCGTGGACACTGATAAGAGGTCCGCGGTGGAGAGTGGAGAAAAAAAAATCCACCTGGCTTGTACTGTACTTCTCAAAGCTACGTTTTCATGATATAAGTACCTGAATGTTAATTTAGTTTTTCCCACCTCGGTTTTTGAGCGGGAATCTTTTTCAGATTGCGCGTTTTCCTGATCTTTGCCTACTTGTACCTTGTTTTATTTGAATACTTTTCGATACATTTAGCATTGATCTTTTTCTGATACATGCTTTTTTTTAATTTAATATATATATATTTTCACATCTCAAATTAACGACACATGAACGAAATTAATTGTTGTTATTTCATTCATGATGAAATTCAAATTATCATTGCAGCGTGCTCATATTTTGACGTTACGTCTCGAACGTACAACGTAGGAGACCTGTGGCTTGCGTCCGTAACGCCTGTCTGTGGAGTATGCACATGTAAGAGTGATGACACAGTTGAATGTTTAGCAAATGGTGACTGCGATCTTGTGATATAAATCAGAAAATGAACAGCAGCTTTGTTCTTTGATGGACCAGTCGTCACCAAAACAACGTAGCCCTGACTAGCTTAGTCTAAGCCCTATCTTAGACAAAAATAGCAGCCGAGACAAACCATAGAACAAAGATACTTAAGTGTGTTTCCTAGTGCCTGATAATGTTTTGTTTTTTCGCAGATATTTTGCAACTGTTTTATTGTAGATAAAATATTTTCGTGACACAATTGAGCATACGGTGCAGCAAAAGGGTTGACAAATAAAATGTGTTTGTCAAAACATTTTTGAATAGGGAGTTTCTGTACAAATATCTCCGGGAAGGTTGATAAGTCTTTCCACGCAAAAATATTGAATTCTTAGGATTATATTTATTTTTATTTTTTATTTTAAATTATTAAGACACAAGTAACTTACATGAGAAAAAATCTTATGTTCAGGTCTTTTTTTTCGATACGTACCAATATGTATGATCATACATTACTTCCCTTGCCAATGCAAATATCATGTTGGCAATAAAAATCTTTATTTGGTCACCGATTTCCAAACAATTTACAGGTCCTATTAAGACAAACAAAGATTAAGATTTTGACATGAAACAAAAAATCATATCGCCCTCCATACAAAAAGATTCTGCGAAAACCCAAAATCAGAGGCAAGGTTTAAACTGTAGATAGAGTGTGTATTTGCTTGAAGTAATATTCTATGCCAAAATGACCATTTTACCTGAACTTTCTTATTTATTATCTTGTCCAATGCAGAAAACAGACATTAATTTGTTTGTTATATTTTTAAAATTACGCTCAGTCAACAGCCATAACCAAGTTGGTACGGAACCTCAATTTAATGGGATTCTGAAAACTCAGATAATTATTATCGGTTTAGACGCATTTTCTAACCAACGTTTAATATATATGACATCATTTGGATTATAATAGTCTTTGTGTCGACTATCCTGTTAAATGTTGGAAAATTACAGTAATTCTCTTTGGCTCCTGAAGGGTTACTGAAGAGGCTTAAGTGGCCGAAATAAAACTACTGCGGTATGGCCCATTCCCTTTTTCATAAATATGTTCACTGCTCTTGAAGGATCTCAGTTTTACTTTTATTTCCTATCCAACACTGAGATTTATATGAGAAATGTTTTTGAAAATATAACCGGGCGGCTCCCGTGGCCGAGTGGCTAAGAGCGCTGTTATTTCATTACCGCACTTAATTATTCGGTCTCATCGCTGTGTCTGGTGTGCGTTCGAGACCCATACAGGACATGTGAGACAAGCCGATTACTCCTTGTGGTTGTGTCAGATATTTTTCTCGGGGTTCTACCGTTTTCACCTCATTTACTGATTAGCCTGTCTCAGATTAGCTGAAATAATCTTGAAAGGGAAATATTGATATGAATGGATGGTTTCATCATATCCAGGTTTTCAGTGTAAAACGCAGTAAAACACTAAATGCCTAAAGGAAAATACATGTACCAGTTCATCCTAAGAGGGAAGTAGTTAGAATTAAATTTTCAAACCCCCACGGCTTTTAAATGGATGATTGAATGTTTGTTTGACTGTTCCTCTTCATTCTTCTTATTTCTTCTTACTGGAAAAACAGCGTGTGTTTATATGACAGACCATGATGTAGGCGTCATACCTAGCCGATTTTAACACGCGATGGACACACGATTATGAAAATTTTCAATTTCGGCGGGGATCGTGAAGACATCGGGCCATTCGTGAGTGCATCGTTACCCATCGTATGTCCATCGGCAGACTTTTTAAGCCATCGGCATCACCATCGCGCGCGGCATCAAAATTTTTGACATGCCAAAAAATACAGGAAGGACACACGATGGTTCAATTTCGTGTTGAATTCGCGAGTGCATCGTGGCCTTCGCAAAGCCATCGTGAGGCCATCATATGACACCGGGACTACATCGTACTTCTGTCGTGTGGTCATCGGCACCATCGGCTAAGTTTTGCTACACGAAGGCAATACGATGGAGACGCGATGCTGCCCGATTGTGTTACGAAGGCAACACGACATCGTATAGCCCTCGCAACGCCATCGTATAAGCATCGTGTCTTACAAAAATTAGAACAAGATGACATCCCGATGGAAACACGATATTAACCAAAACTGCATTTTCTGCGTTTACAATATATCCCAAGGTAACGTTGACATACAAAAATCAGCATCCACACACACGCGGCCTTTTTCTCATAAAATCTTTAGTTCAGTACTGTTGATTCTATTCTGACAAAAATCATGATGTATTTCGAAGACAAGACAAACAGGAAGAAGAAGACTGCAGCACTGCTTCTTTACACGCAACTGGAACATGATAAAATCATCTTGCAGGAGCAACACCATCTCTTACAGGTATTTGGTTTGTTTATTATTATGTTGTCTTTCAAGCAGCACTCTGTTTTCTTTCTAGTAGAGCAGTACACACTGCATTTTTCGACAAACGAGTCTCACACCGTATTAGCGGCAATGTGGAACGCACTGTACGATCGAAGAACGCCGACATTTTTGATAGGCCAGTGTTGCGGGTAAGGCTATTCACTTTTTTTCATTGGAACTGAGGACGTGTCAGCATAGGTGAGTATGCCATTAGTTTAAGGCAATGTCCAAGACGTACCTTTGTTTTTCCTGTCCTAAAATTCCACGTCTGAATCTGGAAAATAATAGCTTTCTCTCGGTTTCGTCACTTTTTGAACACAAAACTAACAAATATGCTTGATTACGTGTCTTCTTTGATATGTTTCAATCGTTTACGAGGCAGAAACATAAAATTAGATCCTTTATGCGTATTCTGTGTGCATTAAATAGGTTTCATCTTATATGTTTAAAGCGCTGTGTCTGTTTGAACTTATAGTGTATATGATACTTTGGCAATGGAGAACGCCAGTGGTAGCAATCACAGAACGCCAAAATTTAATATATTGGACAATCTAGGAACAATTTAGCTCTGCTACGTTTCACTCCATTTTTGCTCTTTCTAAGTGGCTATTTTAGTCTGTAGTCTGTTAATTATTTAAATTAAAATGATAATAAAGCTTCTTGACTATATCCGAGTTTGGTCCAAACTACGTTTGTACAAAATTATACATGTATTCTCTATAGACGGATCCATTGATTAAGTTTTTCTGTTCGCCAAGCGCATGCTCACATTCGCATGTCTTGTGAGAGCCAGTGACTAATTTCCCTCCAGACGCAACCCCTGGTGAAGTTTTTCAATATGGGGTGTCACCAGTAAACCATTTTAAAAGTTTGATTAGCTAAAATTGTGCATGGTTAAATTGTATTCTCGTCTGTTGATACGCGTAATGTTGAATTACACGAAAATATATATGCCTACATGTAGAACAAGACTTTATTCTTCAGTTTATGACCTCGCCTCGCTTGACAAATTCTCGACTGCGGCGCCCCCTTCGCATTATGCTCAAGAATGGTCATACCGATTGCGAATCCACCCCAAACAAGTAAGGCCTCGCACAAGTGATCTTCAGGCTTAGTCTTTGCATGTATGTAAAATCTATTTTTCATTTGATGTAAGAGATATTGTATTATTCCTGGTTTTACATGTCTTTCTGCTCCCAATGTAAAAGACAAAAAACAAAATGCTAGTAAAATGTGTCAATTATTTCTGAATATGCCCACATGAGCATTATAAAGCGAACATTTTTTTTTTTTTTTTTTTTTTTTTTTTTTTGTATATCAGAACAGGTAACGTACCAGCTTCATCAAAAATGCACCAAAAATACTAACTTTTTCCATGAAAACAAACCGTAGCTAGGCTTTGTAAGTGTGCGGCGCGCCCATTCGCATCTTCGCTCCTAAAATGATCCCATTCTCCGGACACACACCCCCAGCGTGGCTACGCACAAGTCATCTTTGTCTGTTGCTTGTTTATATTTAGGTTTGAAGTCCCGGTCAACAAATTTTCGGCCATGTGTTAATCTCTCTCTCTTTTTCTCTCTCGCTCTCTCTCTCTCTCTCATATTGTGTTATTTGTTTTCTTATGCGAAAACAGAGCATGTACATTACACGTGTATATCAAACAACAGTACCACGTAGTTAATATGTACGACTTACATCACGAAACGATGCGTTTTTGCCGCTTTAACAGCTTATTTTACGTCATTTAAGGGTTTTTAAGATTTAGTTCATAGATTGCCAAACAATGCGTTCACAGATTGCAGTCTCATCTGTGAAAAGGCGTTCGCGATTGCATTTTTTACTTACCCCTCCTTTAACTCGTACATAGCTCGGCCAAACATTTAAACTGCGTGGTGAAACTTGGGTGATGCGAAGGGAAGATATTCAAATCTTTTATGGACTAGCCGCTTTTTTAATATCATATTCATAACTAGAGCATATACATCATTAAGCCGACTTTTACCTGTAAATAGTGCAAAAAAGAAAGTTCAAATGGATGTCATGGCCTTGATAAATGGAATTCTAAAACAACTACTGCACAGAACATAACATTTATTATTCGACAATAGCTATGTGAAGTCATTTTGAATCATACTATTGTTATTAAATGTAAAAAGATCAATTTAACTGTCTTACCTGCAACACTGGCCTATCGAAAAGGCCGGCGTTCTTCGATCGTAAAGTGCGTTCCACATTGCCGCTAATAAACTCAAGAACAGTTTTGTGTCAGTTTCATGCGAAAGATAGATTGAAATACAACCAAACTGTCACCGAGACATTTGAAGAGTGTTATAAAGTAACTTACAATACAGTCATGGTAGTAATTTTTACCGTGGACGTCAACAACGAAATCATACAAATGAAATACAATGTACCTTCTCAAAAGAGACCATGTTTGCACTCGTTCAATCTCCCGCGTACAATATAGACACCGTGTATTTTATGGACTGGAGTATTTGAGTGGAGTCATGGACTGGAGTATAGGAGTGGAACCTTGGGTGGAGCTGACAGGCGCAATCTTCTTCCCACGCCCTCTTCCTGGTTTCGGTGGCGTTTCCAATTTTATTTTGTAAAGAAAGAAACTGACAAAGCTGATGTTTTCTCAACATCACTTTTTAGTCTCTTGATTTTTACATAACATCAGGAAGTGTCGTTATGCCTTCGGGACACTTTCGGGAATACATTTTACACCTCACGATGGCTTCACGATGGCTTCACGACATCGTCAAGATTCTCATCAACATCGTATGCAAAACTACTACTTCGTGTATCGTTCGTGACTGCATCGGGTATAATCGTGTGTCCATCGTGTGTCCATCGGTAGGCTTCGTACATGCTTCGGCTCAACATTGGCTTTTTACCAAATTCGTGACGAAAATCGCGCGAAATTGAAAATTTCATATTCGTGTGGCCATCGTGTGTCAAAATCGGCTAGGTATGACGCCACCCTTACGAAAACATACCCATGCAATATTCAGAGGTTTTTCGGGTGAAAAGATTGAAAATTTCATCAGAAAAAAAAAGAAGAAAAAAATTATATATTTGCTCAAAACATTGATTGTGGGTACACGAAGGCTCACAAGGTGAGCTTATAGTATGGTAGTCGAGCCGTCGTCCTTGCGTCGTCCGTCGTCGTCCGTCGTCCATCGTCGTCAACATTTTCAAACGACTTCTCCTCTGAAGCCGAATCTTTTCATATTTCACATATAGTGTCTACAGGTGGGGGGAACTAATATTTGTGTTTTTTATTTCGATCGGATAAGAACTCTGGTTGCTATGGCAACTTGAAGTTTCCATTGACTTGTATGCAGAAACGTGGAAATTGGCATTTTCCGTTGTCAGGCTGGGGATATTTGAATTTTGTTTTTACATAAATGTTTATTGTGTAGTCCTTCACGTTTAAGGCAAGTTTTGTAAAAATCATTTTATTCGTTTGGTTGCTATAGCAACATAAAGGGTAAATTTTCGAAAAAAAAAATCCAAAAATCCTCTTCTCAGAAGCCGTATGGGGGATGAAGCTGAAATTTAGCATATATGCTTATGACATTGGCCTGTACAAAGTGTGTGTTTTTATTGTCTTTGTCCATTTTCTTTGGTTGCTATGGTAACTTGAAGTTTCCATTGACATATAAGGCAGAAAGTGGAAATTTGCAATTTCTGCCGTTTCATTGAGGATATTGAAATTTTGTTTTTACATTAATGTTTATTGAGTAGTCCTCCCTGTTTTAGGCAACTTTTGTCAAAATCGCTTTATTCGTTTGGTTGCTATAGCAACGTAAAGGGTAAATTTTTGAAACAATATTCAGAAATTTTCTTCTCAGACGTTGTAAGTCGGATGAAGCTGAAACTTTGCATACATGCTTATTATATTAGCCTCTACAAAGTTGTGTTTTTTTTATTGTCCTTGTCCCACTACTTTGGTTGCTATGGCAACTTAAAGTTAGACGAAAAGCGGAAATTGCAATTTTTTGAAAACTATTGCAGCCTGAGACCTGAAACATGGTAGATGCAAACAACTAATGGAGCAGATGAAGGTATGTGATTAATTTAGGTCCCGGTCATCTCTTGACCTTGAAGGGTCTGTCATCCATACACACTATTCAAAGATCTTCTTCTCTAAAACCGCTTGGCCAATCAAAGTGAAATTTTATGTGGAGCATCCCTGGGTAGTGGGGACAAAATTTTGATCGCGAAATCTGGGTCACATAACCAAGATGGCCGCCACGCCTATTTATGGTAAAAAACACTCAAAAATCTTCTTCTCCAGAACCGGCAGGCCGATTTTCACGAAACTTGGTATGTAGCATTTGGGACTCCAGCCCATCGTAGTTTGATAAAATAATGACCGTAGGATGACCTTGACCTATTTTACGTCCGGGTCAATTTTGGAAACATAGGCTTTTACATGGGAAAAAGTGAAAAATATGGATTTTTTGAAAACTATTGCAGCCTGAGACCTGAAAAGTGGTAGATGCAAAACAACTAATGAGTATGTGATTAATTTAGGTCAAGGTCATCTCTTGACCGTGGCCGATCAGTGTCGTCTATACACACTTTTCAAAGATCTTCTTCTCTGAAACCGCATGGCCAATCAAACTGAAATTTTATGTGGAGCATTCCTGGGTAAGGGTAATGAAAGTTTTACCCCTAAACCTAGGTCACATGACCAAGATGGCCGCCGCGCCCATATATGGTAAAAAACACTCAAAAATCATCTTCTCCAGAACCGGCAGGCCGATTTTCACGAAACTTGGTATGTAGCATTTGGGACTACAGCCCATCATAGTTTGATAAAATGATGACCCTTGGATGACTTTGACCTATTTTACGGCAAGGTCAATTTTGGAAACATACGCTTTTACATGGGAAACAGTGAAAACAATGGATATTTTGTAAATTAAATGCAGCCTGAGACCTGAAATGTGGTAGATGCAAACAACTAATAGAGTAGATGGAGGTATGTGATTAATTTAGGTCAAGATCAATTTTGGAAACAAAGGCAAACATGAAAACATGGGGAAAATGACAACAAGGTCTCAGGTAAGCGTTTACAGGACCAATGATCCTATGGTAACTATTACAGCCATAGACCTGAAAGATTACCAAGATGGCCGTCATACCCATTTAGGGTAAAAAAAGAAAAGAAACAAATTCACTTTGTCCAGTGACTGTACTTGTTGACTCTCAGGTGAGCGATCGTTGCCCTTAGGCTCCTTGTTGTATTACTGTGATACATGTATAAAAGTGGGAATTTAGGTGTATACATCACACGGACATGTTAACCTGATGTCTTGAAGATTTTGTAAAAATTTAAAACAACAACAACAACAACAACAACAACAACAAAAACAAAAAACATTTTATGCTCGTTGGAGACAATGAGAATGGCGTTTATCATTACGAAAGCACGTCGCTGCAATATACCGTGTAAATTAGAATATTTCATTTAAAAATATTAAGTATAATAACTAGTATTAAATAACTAAATTTTCAACAACCCATAAACTTCCTGCATATTGTGGGCCAAAATAAGAAAACTGTGTACCCATGTACAACCAGGATGATGAGGCAAGGTTCAAATCCCATCAGTGCGAAATATTAAATAGATTTTGATTATGTACCCAGGTGTTGATTTGATAGCTTTATGTTAGCCAGACCATGTGATGATTGGGGTATCACCACATGGAGGTCATCCTTGGAGGTTTTAGGAAAGAGTTGGCCTGTGCAAAGGTGAATTTAAGCTTTAAGACACCATAAAAGATTCAGTTCATTTCATTTTGTGTGACCCCTTGTTCATCACGTATTTCCATTCATTGCTTTATTTACATGTGTTGGATTGAAAGGGTCGTTGTAGTAATTGCAGCTTAGAAAACATATAGGAGGTGAAATTTTGTGTTACATTTGAGCCGCCTCGTGGAAAAACCAACAATTTGCATATGCGGAAACAAAGTCGCAGATCAGCTTCGCGGAAACCGCGAAGCTGATCAGCGCCTTTGTTTTCGCTACACGGATAGTACACTTCCGCTTCTTCTTAAATCTGAAATTTCAAGCTTCTAGCCTGCTTCTGTGACTGTACAGCCTTATTTGTGTCGGACCTGTTCGGAAACCACCTTGTTGGTTTTCCCACGAGGTGGCTCATTTGTCACAGTGTTAAATGTCGTTTCCCCGTGGCGTGCGTTGTTCCGTGTACCTGTTTAGTTAACGCAAACGAAACTAAACTTGACCTTTGACACGACATGTTTACAAGCAATTCTAGTTACAAATACTGAAACTGTTCGTAAGAAACACAAAATCTCTGTTTTGATAAAAAAAAAAATGTATAAGCTATATAAAACAACTCAACAAAGAAGTTTAATGTACTGTTTTAAATTGATCACTCACGAAAAATCCCCTTCAAATTTTGATGCTATAAAACTATACGTTCGTATATTTCATAATGTCAAATAGTTAAAGAAACTAATATTTTACGCGCCATTGACGATATGGTCTCCTGGCCAAGCGGGAAAGTATTTCGAAACGAACGTCTTAGTTCCTGCTAGCATATGCATATGCTTTCAATGCGATCGAAAAATGAATTCGCATGCATTTATTTATTTGTTTTTCAAATTATTTTCGATAAAACCATTTAGGGAGCGTTGTGGCCTGGTGGTAGAGCATCGGAACAGAGAGGTCTCGGGTTCGATCCCTCCACGAGGCACCTTGTTGTGCCCTTGAGCAAGAAGACACATTTACTACCCGTAGTACTGGTTAATACCCAGGAACCGTTGCCTCCGTCCCGATATGACTGAACAATTGTAAGCTGGGACATCAGACCTCAAAACAAACAAAGTTAAGCATTTTTATAAGTTTCATATTTTGTATAAAGAAACAGCTTTAATATCATAAACGGTGACGAAAATGGTTTGTATGAAAACGTAACTTTGGGTAATCCTCGTTTTATTCCGCCTCCTTCCTGTGTATTAATATGTAGGCCCACCTCCTATGATACCATCTTATATTTGATTTAATGTTACAATGACTTCAAAGGAAAAACAGAAGGTCATACTACAAAGTAAATTACATGGTATCTAACAATTTTTGCAACGTGTGATGTTTTATAGAATAATGTCACGGTGAAGATAGTACCTTCATCTCTCGTTGAAATTAATTCATATAGCAAACTGCTGTGCTCAAGTGATATTTGGGTAATAAAGAATATTATTCCAACATATTTCAATAAAATTCTCAAGTGTTTTTAAGTGTGAATACCCAATTGTCAATTTAGTTTTTTTCCCACCTCGGTTTATGGAGTGGGAATTTCTTTCTGGTTGTGCCTTTTCTTGATCATTGCCTATTTGTACCTTCTCAAAGAAACGTATCTCAGGTGAGCGTTATCCTTTCCATTGGTCCTCTTGTACATGTACTAGGTATTGTTATGACGACAAATCATCAACCTATTACGGGAGCGGCGGAGGGGGTGTAACGATTATTATCGTCGTGGCATGTTGTTGTGGATGGCGAAAGAGACGGAATAGTGGACAGGAAGTGTCTCCTTCGACTGTGGTATCAACCGGAGATGGTAAGAGGATATTGCATAGTGTAATGCTGAAGCCATAATTCATGATTTGTTTTAATTTTATGAGTATCCGGTTAAATCGACGGTCAGCAGCTTAGAACAAGTCACGATAGCCTCTCCAATACAATTTTTCAGTTTTTAAGAAGGCGGCAGATTATTAGTACTGTGTACACATTTCATTTGTCTTAAACTGAGAACAGCTGATGGAAATATGGCTGTTAAAAATCATGACAAAATCTTCACGTAAGCAAATGTTTACAAATAAGCCACGATTCAGAGTATATGAAATAACCGCATCCTGACATGTATCTCGTCATACTTGATGACAGCAGGGTGTTTCACCAATACATCAATTACATGTAAACGTACACGTTGTTGTATTTAAATTTCATTTCTGATTTCGAAATATCACCTTTACAGATTTGCAGATTACCTTTTTATACTTACAAAAATTTCCGTTCAAGTCATTATACGTACGAGTATACGCATATTCTAACCAGAAGCTTGCCCTCATTACGAAAACACGCCCAAGCAATGCAGAGATTTTTTCAGAGGCAAAAATTTAAAATTTCGGCAAAAGTCTGATTTTTTAAAATAAATTCATTCAAGACATACATTGTGGGTACACGTTAGAACCGCCTCGCCGAGACGGTTCTAACGTGTACCCACAATCTATGTTTTGGATCAAAATAAGAAAATAAGGTGTACCCCCTGCAAACCCCAGTTTTGCTATGATAAAAGTGATGTATGGTTTCATGATGTTAATTGTTCCAGCTCAGCCAGTCTACCCAGTATCGACACCTATTCATCCGGGTAGTTACAAGGGGAGTGGGAAGTACAGCGGCCAAATATTATCTTTACCACCACAACAGCTCTCAGCAAGTAGTATATCAGCCAGCAACCAGCCTCCGCCATATTCCGCAGTATACTATAAACCAACGCCCAAGAAAGCGGTCGGGCACAAATCACAATATATTTTAAGTCCGGGTGCTCGACAAGGCATGGATGTTTCTGCAGGTCATGTTACAACACTAAGCAAGCAGCGTGTCAACTAAAATTCTATAAACCCCTGAAAGTAGCTGTTTCAATGTCCAATGCCATTGATTGCTCAAAAACATCAAATCTCTCTCCATGCGCACGAGTGTGTTGAAGCACGCGCTTGCCTTTTGTGTACAGATAAAAATTGAAACGGAGATCTTTTAAGAGCAGTGAACGTATTCATGACAAAGGAGATGGGCCATTCCATGGTTTCGGCTACATAAGCCTCGTCAGTGACCCTACAAATTTGACAACTTGAGAGAATTTCTGTAATTTTGCACCTTTCAACAGGGTAGTCGATACAAAGACTTGTTTTTTTTTTTTCCAAATGGGGTCACATATATCAAACGTTGATTACAAAATTTATCTTAACCGATAATAATTTTCTGAGTTATCAGAATATCCTCGCTGATCTCGAAGGATCAAATGAAAATATAATCTGCACTATGGCGTTTATTTTATACCGTATTCAAGCAATCTGTAATGTAGGCGTCACACCTAGCCGATTTTGACACAAGACGGACACACGATTAAGGAAATTTTCAAATTCGGCACGGATCGTGAAGACATCGGGCCATTCGTGAGTGCATTTTTACCCGTCGTATGCCCATCGGGAGGCTTTTTAAGCCTTCGGCAGCACCATCGCGAGCGGCACCAAAATCTTTGACATACCAAAAAATATCCGATGGACACACGAAGGTTCAATTTCGTGTTGAATTCGTGTGTAGATCTTGGCCTTCGCAAAGCCACCGTGAGGTCATCTAATCAAATCGGGGCTACATCGTACTTCTGTCGTGCGATCATCGGCACCATCGGCTAGGATTTGCTACATGAAGGTAATACGAAGGAGACGCGATGTTGCCCGATTGTGTTCGTACATGTAGGAAGGCAACACAACATCGTGTGGCCCTCGCAGCGCCATCGAATAAGCATCGTATCTGAAAAATTTCAAACACGATGGTATCTGGATGGGAACACGATATTAAACAAAACTTCCTTCTGCGATTCGAAAATATTTTCCACGGTAACATGGACACACAAAAACTTAAAATTCAGCATCCGCGCACAGCATTGTCTCAGAAGCCTCAAGTTGAGTACTACATTGATTCTATTCCGACAAAAAATCATGGCGTGTTTCAAAGACAAGACCATCAAAACGACGAAGGCTTCAACACTGCTTTTGTGCATGCAACTGGAACATGACAGACACCTTATGCATGAGCAACACCGTCTCTTACAGGAATTTGGTTTGTTTATTACTCTTAACATTGTCTTTCAAGCCGCCCCCGATTTTCTTTCTAGTAATTTAAAAAAAGTAGTACCCATTGCGGTATTTGACAAACGAGCGTTTTATCTACTGACTCAAGAACAGTTTTGTGTCAGTTTCATACGAAAGGTGGGTTTAAAATACTATCACATTGTCACCGGGAGGCTTGAACAGTGTTGAAAAGTAACTGGCATGATTACAGTCATGGTAGTAACTTTTTACCGTGGACGTCAAAAACGAAATCATACTTGTAACTGAAAAGCTTTCTCAAAAGATACAATGCTTGCACGCAGAACAAATGGGTACGAGCTTTAAACCTCCAGCCTACAGTATAGACACCATGTATTTTATTTATAGATTGGAGTGGAGTCAGGAAGTGGAGTAAATAACTACATCAAAACAAAGCCAAAACTTTAAATCTTAATAAGATACTCTTAACGTTATTTTGGATATGAGTGATATTGTCTTAGCATATTATCCATGTATATTTTGGTAAATCTTTAACTTAGATAAGTCAATCTGTTTAAACATGGGATGGTTATGATAAGAAATTAACACCCATATCGGGTAACTTTCTTTGTATTTCAAAACGTATAACTTGCATAGCCTGAATTGAGTTTTTTGTTCCACTCCAAAATTTTCCCACAGGGTTCCACTCCAAGATCCACTCCAAGACTCCAATCCATGATTCCAACCCATAAAATACACATTTCTCCTACAGTATATACAAACACACACACACACACACACACACACACACACACACACACACACACATATATATATATATATATATATATATATATATATATATATATATATATATATATATATATATATATATATATATATATATATATATATATATATATATATATATATATATATATATACCAATTGTGGTTACACAAGAGAATAATATTATATCAATGTACAACCCACATCCATATTAATTATGAAATGACACAATCGATATGTTAAACGCAATCGAAACACATACATGATTTTTACATAAGATCGGGAAGTCACATGATACCTTCGGGCACATTCGGGAATACATTTTACACCTACCACGATGTCACCATCGTATGCAAAACTACCACCCTAAAGGATATTACCTGTGATACCACTGTTTATTGATTTTATGGTCCCTGATAATCTGTGTAGTAAAACTGCACCCCTCTGTAACCTATACTGATTTTGTTTTGGGGAACCACTACCTGTATTCAGAGTCATTGTCGGGCCAACAGATTTTTTAATCTACATCTACAGTCATCTACGTCTATACGTTGAACTGTCATGCTTGACTAATATTACTCAACGGGTAATGTTCTCTCCCTTACCATTGATCAGCTATAGCTTTGCAGATTAGTGAAAAAATCGTGAATATGGTGAAACAAACATGAATGTTTTCATATAGGCTCAGAATGCCCAACTGTTTTGAAAAATATCGTCCACGCAAAAATTCAAAATAGTGGACAAAATGACTGCCATTCTCAAAATAGCCGCCATCTACGACTACCCATCACACGTTGTCATATCAAACTTCACTGCACTTGGCGAATTTTAGATTTTTGGTGTCATTATTATTATATATCACTACTGTATTCATTTGCCATTAAAAAGGCATCATTTTCCCATTAAAATGACATGAAAATAACTAAACCCATTAATTCTTGCCATTAATCCTCGTTGAAATATTTTTAATGGGATTTTGCTATACCATTAAAATAGCATTATATTCATGTACATATGCCTTTAAACTAACAAACAAAAATGTTCCCGGCAATGTTGAAACTTTCATGGCCATTAAAAGTCAGTTAATTCTTGTTAAGAATTGTTTTAATGGCACATTAAAGGGGGTTACTTTAATGATGAGTATCATTAAAGTAATGGGCAATGCTGTCATAGTTGATGTTCAAATTTTCATGGCCATAAAAATGCTAGTTTATTCCTCTAGGCAGTTGTTTTCATGGCAAATTAAAGGGACTTAATCCAATGGAAAAAAATTAACGACATTTAAAATAATGGCCAATTTTATGTTAAGACTTTCAGGGCCATAAAAAACTGGTTAAATCTTGTAGAAAGCTGTTTTCATGGCAAATTAAGGGGAATTAATTTAATGGTGTAAAATTTAATGACATATAAAATAACGGCCCAGTTGATGTTCAAACTTTCATGGCCATAAAAATCTAGTTAACTCCCGTAGAAAGTTGTTTTCATGGCAAATTAAATAAGATTAATTTAATGGTAAAAATAATGATATTCAAATTAATGACCACAAATTGGAAAACTATTTTAAAGTCCTTCAGTTAAACAGTGGAATTAACTCTGCTGTCATTAAAATAACAAACAAAACTAGTCTAGTTCATGTTAAAACTATCATGGCTATTAAAAATCTGTTAAATCTAGAAAGGAATTAGTCACATAAAGGGGTTTTGTTCGAAGGTTATAGAACTCTTGCATTTTCGAGACGAGCTTTAATTTTTTGCTTGTAAGGTTAGTGTTTGGTGCAACCAGTCCTTGAGCTTGGAAGTTTAGTTTGGGTCCTTCACAATTTTAAGCAGGTGCTTAAATGTAATTGTTCAACTAAAGGTAATAAAATGATAGTAAAACAGTAAAATAAAATTTCAAAAAGTGTCCTAGATTTTGACCTTTAGCCCTACCCAGAGGCATGGACCCTACATTCAGATGTCATGGAATGAAGGTTATAACTCTATTAGGTACCAATGGTCCAAGTATAGACAGCTTCTTATTAGTATTTGCAGGATATTAACCCCGGGGGAGTGGGGTACTCACATACTGGGACAGTGCAGGTATGTTCCCCACTAAAGCACCCCCCCGTCCTCTTTTTTTTTTTGACATTTTGTGCTCTTAAAGACCCCTCTTTTTCATGAAAACTACGTTTTAAAGGTTTCCACTTTTACAGAAATCCAGGTACTTCGTCGATTTCCCACTCTAAAAGACCCCTCTTTTTCAAACAAATAAGTTCTTAAAGCTCCCTCTTTTAGAGAAATCCAGGTACTTTGTCAGCTTTTTTGCCAAAAAATGTAAATTTCAGGATTAAATCTTTGTTAGTCTGATGAGCTCTGAAAGCTCCCCTATTTTCAGTACGGGGGCATATATACCAGTTTCATATGTATGTACCCCACTCCCGGGATATGGACATAAAAAATATGAATTCGGTATATTGCATATTTGAAAAATTGGCCTAAATTTTGACCTCCAGCCCATCTTCAGCATAGACCTTGAGGTCCCATATCATGGAATAAAGCTGGCATATAGGAAACATATGGCCCAATTATCAATTATGATACTTTCTGATAAGTGGTTGTCAAGATATTGACAGTGAGAGAATAGCATGTATACAATAAATTGTACATTTTAAAGGTTGCTTACATGTTCCAGTATAGTCCCATCCCCATGCACAGACCCTGGTATTCTCCGATCCCGAGGCACGGAGCTTGGTATCCGACCTTATTGAATGGAAATACAGTTAGGAGTAACATTCTGAAGTAGCATATTCTAAGTAGACTGAGTTGACATGGACCTAATTGTTTTGACCAAAGTGTCTATAATCAACAATGTACTAAGAAATATGCAAACTAAACTTACACATATTGCAGGTAACTGAAGGGTATCGCATATATCTCCCTGGGTTTACCCTTGTAATTTTAAGTAAAGTAGCTCTGCAATTTCTGCTGGTGGCGGGACTACCTTGATAACATGCTTCTTATTATATGTGATTCATATGCTACTATGTGGTGGCCCATAATTGGAAATAAGTTTATTCTATTCTATTCTATTTCTTTACACAAGTATGAATTTTCTCCCTTTCTGATGCAATTTCAAAATGCAGGCGGTCAGTTTCAAAAAGATGAAAATAGATCAGAGAACTTTGGTTATGGTCTTTGAAATGGAACATTCAGTGGTTGATATGATCATAAAAGACTTCAGGTATTGCTTTATTGTGGTGCACTCATCTATATTTGTAAAACTTTGAAATGTCAACAAAGCTTTTGAAAAGTACTGGCTTTTTAGAAAACCAAATTTTCAGACTTTGTGAAATTTATTATTAATTTAGCTGATTTGTGTCTTTGCCATTCAATGATGCTACTGAAGAAGTGTGTTTATTATAAAAAGGTATGTAGGGTAGATAATTAAATAGTCCAGTAAGCTGGTTCGTTGGTTGGTTGCTTGGTTGTAGTCAAGTCCTAATTGTCCCTAGTGGTCTGTCGGTGTGGTGTCTCTCTGTATTATTTTCTCTCTGAGTATAACTTCACACATGTTATACTTTAGGTGGTGCGCTTGTGTTCTGAATTTGATATAGCTGTAAGTCCAATTATCCAGTCACTGACAGTCCAAGATGATCTTGTAAACCTGTTAAAAGTAGTGGTTATGATGTCTGATTTTGAACTTGGTGATCAGGTAAATTCGCTCTCACTCAGTTCGTGCTCACTCGTGATTATGAGATATGACAGCTGATTTGGAACGGTCTGACTTCAACCCGGCTATCCCAAAGGAGGTGGTGGTTGTTACTCTCAGATACTTTCTCTTTATCAGTGTTGGGGGGTCAAATTTACATTGACCAGGATGAAATGTAGAACAGGTATACCCCTATTAGGCTGATACCCCACTTTTGTATGTAAAATTTGGGTTTACAGGGGTATGTATACCTATTCTTCTTTTGCTGTTAAACAAAAATTGTGGGTACTTGTTAGAACCACCTCAGTATGTACCCACAATCTATGTTTTGAGCAAAATAGGCAAATTTCAAATTTTTTTCACTAGGAAATTTTCATTTTTATAAAATGCATTTCTATAAAAAACGTTTGAAATTGCAGCGGCGTGTTCTCGTAATGTTGAAATTTGTTGATATTTGTGTATGATTTAAAATTAGTTATTTGGTCAGGGAGCGACCATTTGATTGGTGTGTGTGTGTGGGGGGGTGGGGTCCAAGATATTCAGGACTGGGAAAATTCTATTGTACACTTCGCATTATATGCAATAAAAAGACATATATATATACTGGTATGCTAAAAATCGATCCCAGAAAGGGTGTGTAGTCTGTCAGCCCCGTTATTTTGGGGGTACAGAGAAGATGCTGGATCGAAGGTATAAACAAGCAAAATCTCGGAGTACCCCACTGGGCAAAATTCCTTATATTTATGGGGTAGTGTGTCATACCTGATATTTTTGGGTACAGGTTAGGGGGTTGAGCTTATGTACATATATATAAAGGCAAAATCTCCAGGCACCCCCAGGACCCCTGGGCTGGTGATCCGGTTTCGCATACAGCTCTGGGCATTCGATTGGAAGTTTTAATATACTGCCCTTATTTCTCTTCCTTAGTAATAGAAACCCAAACCCAAACCCAGAATGCATGGTCTGTGGAGAAATAACTGAATTAAGACAAAATAGTACATGTATTATCATCTACTTTATTATCAAACACAGTGCATAAGAAATGTTCCCCAAATGCTTTTTGCGTAATGGCAATATATCACTGTTTGGCTATTATAGCCTGGTTGTGCATCAAGATAAACTGTAGTTACTTATTTTGCTCTGTTTGCAGTCATTTTAATGGCATATCACAATTAACATAAGGGTGCCATTAACTTATTAATGGTATTGCTGATCATTAAGTTAATGGTCTCGATTTACTGTTAAATAAATGACATACAAAAGTAAATCTTGACCATTAAATTATTAATGGTAATTACTCTTGGGTGATTAATGGGGTTTGTTTGTGGTCAAATTAATGGCATACAGAAAAAGATTCTACCATCAATTTAAGATGGCCATTAAATCCAGTGCCATTAAAAATCATTAAAAAGGCTCTTAATGTATAGCATTTTCATGGGGCCATTAAAAATATTAATGGAAATTAAATGGGAAATTAATGGTCCTTAAAGCTACATTAAATTAAAAATTCAATGCATTTTAATGCTTATGAAAATACCTTAAAAATGTGGCTCTATAAAAGTAACTGTCCCATTAAATTGACATTAATTGTAATGGCTGATATTTAATGGATATTTCAGACTCATTAATTTGCTTTTAAAATGTGAATTTAAGTGGCTTTAATTTGCTTTTAAAATGACAGTATAAAAATTAATGGTCCCATTAAAATGCTATACATTAAGAGCTTTTTAAGAAGTTTTTAATGCTGATGGATACCATTAAATATTTTAATGGTACCTTTACTTTAAGGGGGGGGACTTATTTTAGGGCCTGAATTTAACAGATTTTAATTGTCATAAAATTAATGGAAATTTAACAATGCCTTTAACCTAATGGCAATTTCATGTTGTTTTAATGACTCTTAATGTATAGCATTTTAATGAGATATTTTAATCCTCTTTTAACAAGCTTTTCATGGGGGGAATCTTTGAAAATGCTCTTAAATTTAATTGATTATTTTCATGCCTTTTTAATTGATATTTAACGGGGATGTGTGCAGTAGTGTATGGAAAGGCGAATAATTTTTAAATGTTTGTCAAACCTTTGTCAAAATTTTATGTTTTTCGCGTTTTTCTCGAAATTTACAAAAAATGGACTTAGACACGTTCTTGCACTTACCTCTTCAATTGGGCTATTTAAGATAAATATAGATTCAGAATAACGGCCATGTATAGAAAGTCAGAAACATTAAAAATTTCGGGTGTTAATATGAATACTGTCATTATTCTCATTTTGCCTCCAGGTATCTGTGAGTCCTGGTTTTTGATTCATCAGGATGTTTGTCGTGATTTATTTGTTTGTTCTTGATGATTTATTGACTAGTTAGAGATTCACCAAGAGGACCGAAGAACTAACTAAATGTTATGAACCACTGCAGAAGCTGAGGGTGAGGTTACGGCCGTGTAAAATCGATTTAAGCCCGCCTGTAACTTTTTGTTACTGATCGTTCCAAGTCGATACTTCTGTGGTGGTTCTTTTTGTTTTATGTCTTGGTGTTTAATATTTTTGTGCTGTTGGCGCCTTATGTGTGTTTTCATATTTTAGTTAAGTTAAGGTAACTGAGTGGCCACCTATTGGGAAAATAGCTGCTCCTTCGGTTTACAAAATGTTTTCATGGTATACATGTCGGTACCTGATTTTTAGTTTGGTTTTTTCCCACCTCGGGTTTTTGGAGTGGAAATCTTTTGCTGATTGCGCCTTTTCCTGATCTTTGCCTACTTGTACCTTTTTACTTGCCTTTCGCAATGTATATGGTCTATAATGACTAACATCATCGTCTTGGTTATATAAAAATAGCGAGCATATTGTCGTTCATGTTCAAAATAAAATGCATGTCATCATGAATAGTAAACTAAAAGCAATGTCATATTACACGACGAGCGATGGAACTATTCTGTAAAGTTTTCAGCTGAAGTTGCATTAGTTAATAAAATGACAAACGATATATATCGAGTGGCCATCCAATAGTTAGCGTTGTACATGTATTAGTAGGGTTTACTTTGAATATGAAGAAAAGTGTACCCATGGCCGACTGCTCTATGCTTATTACGCGTTATTTCAAACAAAGCGTTTAATAAAAACTAGTGGACCAGTTTATGCTGACTACAGGTCGCGGACATCAACATGACAGCGACGTCACAAATTTACCGTTAGAAATATGAATGAAATAAATACATTTGACCAATAGGAAGAGACACACCATTCATATTTCTAACGGTAAATTTGTGATGTCACTGTCATGTTGATGTCCGCGACCTGTAGACTATTCACAGTATGCAATTTAATTTATCCTTTGTTGACACTAAAACTGCGGTAAATGACTATTGACATGTAGCGTGACTTCGTATCATACAGCATATAAGCTTGGACCATAGCGTGGGGTATGGGGACTATAGGTACTCTATAGGACTGTTTTAGTTCAATACATCAAATCTTTGGGTCTGTGTCCGAGAGTGGGCTGCATGTTAAAATTCATAACTCTGTAACATATTCACCGAACTGCAAATTATTATAGTTTTCTACAAATCTAAAATCATGTTCCCTTTAGAATTGGCTTTGATTTCGTAACACCAGAAACCGTAACCAACGCCTTTCGGGACACTAAGGTTTCAAAGATACACACACTGATCTGTCTTTCATAAAATGAAATGAAATTCGCGTATCTGAAACGAAACTGAAACATACGAGAATCGAAATAAGTGATGAATCAGGGAAACATCAGCACTGAAAATCTAGAACAAACAAGCTTCACTGGTAGCTCTGGTTGCTGCTGACTTTTCCATTGGTTTCATTTAAAGAAGCCAACTTGTATTTACGATGTCTAGTTTTGTTTCGGAAGTTTGTTTATGAACATGGTGCGTCCTTACGTTCGACTGAACTGGATTACGTCTTGATGTTATTTTGAAATATCATTTTGTTTCAGGTTAAAATGTTTTTGTAAAAAAAAAAAAATATTGTGCAGAATTCAATATCGATCAGCTGGCTGTTGGCACATCCTATTTGAGTGTTTGTTGTTTATTGCGCATGGGTTTACCTGGGTATAGCGGCAAAATGCTGGAATAGACTGTCATGTTTCTCAAATAGTTCCTTATATTGAATTGACAGTCCGTGTGAGCAGAAATATTGACTGATATTGCTGTACGAACAGTTTAACGGAGGGGAGAAAGGCCATGTTGTTTGTTATATTGCAATAAAGTGTAAATGATTTATGTTTGGATGAAACAAAGTCGAAGTAAAACATAACTGTTATTTTCATTGTTACAAGTTTTAAAAAGGTACAAGTAGGCAAAATCAATGTATATCGCATCTAGGCGCCTCTTCAAAATATTTGGCATATTTGGTCGGAGATCAGAATGAAATATCTCGAATGACGAGGCTAATGAAAGAAATAAGGTCATTTATACTGCTACATATAGGTTACTGTGTGGGCGGCATCTCATAACTACCTTTTATTAGACCTATACTACTTTCAACATAGGTATAATGGATTTGCTGTCTACTTCGTATAAACACTGATTTTTGCTAAATATTTTCGAAACAACAAAACCAACCACTTTGAGGTATGATGCTTCTTGAATGACCATGCTGATGCATCACTCGTCTATTATTTTGACAATTGTTTACATTTTCAGGTTAAAAAGTTTCTTTTGAAAACTTATTTGACATTTTGGCCGTAATGAACATGGGAGTAAATTTGTTAATGTAACAGCATAAGAACATGCTTCTTTGTATGAAAAGGTACAAGTAGGCAAAGATCAGGAAAAGGCGCAATCAGAAAAAGATTCCCACTCCAAAAACCGAGGTGGGAAAAAACCAAACTAACAATCAGGTACTTATAGCATGAAACATTTCGTAAGCCGAATGAGCAGCTAATTTCCCAATAGGTGGCCACTCAGTTACCTTAACTTAACTAAAAATATGAAAAAATACATAAGGCGCCAACAGCACAAAAAAATAAACACCAAGACATAAAATAAAAAGAACCACCACAGAAGTATCGACTTGGAACGATCAGTAACACAAAGTTACTGGCGGGCTTAAACCGGTTTTACAGGTACCTAACCTCACCCTCGGCTTCTGCAGTGGTTCATAACATTTAGTTTAGTTATTCGGTCCTCGTGGTGAATCTCTAACTAGTCAATGAATCACCAAGAACAAACAAATAAATCACGACAAACATCCCGATGAATCAAAAACCAGGACTCACAGATTCAGTAAGCTGCCCGACGATGGAGATCTCTGGGCGCCGAATAACCTACTAACTCCGGAGCAAAACAAAAACGCCAGTTGGACCCCGGTGGGCCAAGCAACAGACAAGAAGCTCCGGCCCCAACCAACTAAAATGAATAGCTTTATGTCGGGGCCATCATAGAGTCTGACGCCCGACCCACCGGCGTGCAATTAAAGAAGGCAGCATAGTTATCAACCATGATTGGGTTAGAAACTAAGCATGCAGACTTTTTTTTCTTTAATCTGCACAAGGAAAAAACAAAGAACTGACCTGTATACAATTAGAATATAAAAGTTTGATCCTTTGGAAGCAGACAAAATATTCAAAACTATATTGCACAATTTCGAGTAATGAACCCTCATCAGTACCCCTTTTAAATCCGGCAACGAAAGCCAGATTTTTGTACTGTAAGCTCGAAAAATTTACACGAGAATTCTAAATCAAAGACACATTCTAAAACGGGGTCAAATATTTTAAACAATGCTTAGAATTATGTTTCTAAACGTGAGTGTTTTGAACTGTACTCTGAATATCTTTACAGATCTCAAAGGACCTAAATGAAAATATAATCTGCAAAGCTCGGATTCGAGGTTTAAATGTAAGACTCCAAGCGGTCTGTTTTGTTCAATGGGAACAGCAAGGTCCTAAAGCGACCAACCGATGGTAAGTAGAGGCAGAAATTGTCAAACAGTTAAATTGGAAACACATACCAAGATTTCGGTTTTAAAATGCCATGGCTATAAAAGGCAACAAGAACTCCGCAGAGGTCGATATCGCACCTGCATCGGGCAAAATAACTAAAAACGTGAAATATAGGTCGAGGCACCAGGTTAAGGTGTGTTCTGAAAGTGTATGTGAAGGACATTTACTATTCACATTCGCAGCTATCACTGATGCAGAAAAAAACTTTTACGTAAAAATTAACAAAATCAATAGAACATGACATATAAAGGGTGTTAAGAAAGTTCGTTCCGCGCAAAAATTGTTTTCCTGATAGTTCAACTTAAGTGCTTCAAAACTAAAAAATGACATAACCAGACTATAATTTGGATGTATGTGAAAAGACAAAAGCAAATATATTTCAAATCAAATACCTGAATATGAAAAAAATGGCACTCAAACACTGGCACCCATTTTCTAACCCTTGAACTTTTACACACAAATGGGGGTATACTTGTAAATACCTTAGCTTTGCCAAGACCGATGCGTAAAAATCTTCTATAATCTAATGAATAAAGTCTTTATGAACCACTTATTCGCCATTTATAATTGTATTGTGATATCTTAAATTATAAACCTGTAAAGAAATATCAAATGACAAAATTGTCACAATTTTTTTCAGAAAATCGAATGATTCCAAAACTTGTGAAATACAGTGCCCTTAGAAAATATACATCTGTAAAGCAACTCGACGTTAGACAGCATTTCAACTGCAATATTGTATCTGCGAATGGAACAGTTTAATGGAAAACGTATCATTTCATTAGTGTTTACCTACAAAATACTTTCAGATCATGTGGTAAAGTGCGGAACGAACTTTCTTAACACCCTTTAGGTCAAGATCAGCAGGTCAACGTGCGTGCTTGAAGGGTATGCCATGGACAATTACTATGCAAGGTTTCACAGTCGCAGCTATCACTGATGCAGAGAAAAACAAACTTCGACGTAAAAATTAACAAAGTCAATGGACCGTAAAATATACGTCAAGGTCAGCAGGTCAAGGTGCGTGCTTGAAGGGTATGTCAATGACAATTACTATGCAAGGTTTCACACTCGCAACTATCACTGATGCAGAGAAAAACAAACTTCGACGTAAAAATTAACAAAGTCAATGGACCGTGAAATATTGGTCAAGGGCTACGGTCTTACGATTTTTTAAAAAAATGTAAAAGTGCAGACTACTACATAATCGTAGACGCTACGGAGATCATATGAAGCCGTAGAATCGTAGGGACTTGTTAGGATCACTCTGCGGAGACCGCATGGATGTGCAAAAACTGGCATCGTACAATCATCGCAAGCTAATCGCAGGCCAAATGTAACCTAGGCATAATACGCAAGAAATTCTGCAAATCATCAGTTTTGTAGACAGCCAATCCATTATGAAAAGCTAAAAGGTATACAGTCAAAAGATTCAACTCAAAGATTTTCCTTTTGAAAATAAGAATTAAAAAAATATGTGTTTGCCGTATTCACTGGATTGGAAGAAATACAAGTAGTTGATTTCTAACGTATGTGACAGCGATCCACGGTGACCGAGTTCGCATTTTCTTTATAATCTCCCTACTTCATCAGATGGACTAGCCGACCGCTCCCAGATATGAATATCAAAGTTGTCCCCTATACAGTAACCTATTTGTCAACCTATATCAATCAAGCGGAGGGTGTTCAGTTACGTTTATGGTCACATAATAGCCTCTGTATTAATTCGATAGCTCAAGTATTCATTTTTGTAACGATACACCACCGAGTATGTGACCTACAGTGTAGCCACAGTATAAGAAATCTCAACAAAGCACCAACTGTGTGCAACCATGACATAGCTCAGCCATCGCTGGCGTTAACATTATTGTTAAATTTCTTTATATTTCTATCACGTTCGTCTCTACATGAATTTATATTAAGTTTAATATAGTTTTGTTCCGTTATCACAATATCATCATGTGAAAACTAGACGCGAAACGATGGCATAGATTTCCCTGGATTTGTATCATACATGTTTATGTATAAATATTGTAAGTCATATTATAAGTATAAATCGTTCATAGATCTAAGGAAACCGTTTTTAACAAAGACTATCGACTCACCCGCGTTTAAGGGTTTACAGGTATGACGTATATACTGCAAACCTTTAGATATTATTGCTCATTTCAATGTACAACGCTATTCCAAGTTTTAGAGTTCGCCTATACTGATTGCATTTATTTACAGTTATTTACCTGTTCGTGCAAAAATGGTATAATAGCCTTATTACCATGCATCAATGAATTGACTGTATATTAAAACACATAAACTTACTCTTTGATGCAGGACGTCATCCGACAGTTAATTCGGCTTCGCGATTTTCTTCTTTAGCTTTTAGGTAAGTCTGCGTCATCCTACCTACCTTCCTATCTATCTATCTATCTATCTACCTATCTACCTACCTACCTACCTACCTACCTACCTAACTATCAAATAAACGTAATTGAATTGACGCTCTTTGAACATGTACGTTGAATTGATGAATTTGGGCATTAAAGCTTTTGCAACCTTTTAAGACACTTTGAATTTCCAAGTTGATTCATACTATACATATAATGTCTTTCTTGAACAGTTAAGGCTTTGTCACACTTTAATTGCAAAAGTCCCTCGACGGAGACTTGCGTAAAGGGTAAATCTTTCATATTTGCAATATCTGGTCGAAATGTTTGAAGATGTCTTATAAAATTAATCTTTGAAACGCACGGAACTCGAAGGATTACGATCTATTCCAATAACCGTTTTTCTATGTTGCGGTACTTTCATTAGTATGTGACGAGGTCCTTAGGTTTAAAGAGTAACCGTATCTTGTTGTTTTTATAATTTCAGAAGAATGCACGTTTACGAGTATGTACCACATTGGCTGACCGTCAGTATACACATAATGGTAATAGCGAATCATTTTGTTCTGGCCCTCGACGATAAGCAACAAATACTTCAAGAAATAACGGACGAAAATAACATAAAACACGACGAACCCATACTACGAATGACTCGTTCCAATCGCGCTATTTTAGCCCTGATAAAAAGCGCCGTAGAGGTACCAACACAGAGCAAACAATACAGGAAATTTGTGAAAACGGGTTCAGTTACAAATGCTATTGATGATTTCATGAAATTGAATCCGACACGAATCAGAAATGGACCGTTCTCGACAGACGCTTGGTTCGGTGATGTCCGTATACAGCTAAAGAGGAAGGATATTAGTCAAAGACGACATCCTTCCATTACAATATCTCACCCTGGTAATGTTGCATCTATAAAAATTGTTTATAAAGAGGGCGGCATAAGACCTTAGCTACTACATCGCATTAAGAAAACACGTCCATGTAATAAAACAGATTTTTCCTAAGTTTTTAAAAATTGAAAATTTTCGGTGGAAAATTCTTATATTAATATTATTCTTATTTTTGCTCAAACCATAGATTGTGGGTATATTTAATCTATGTTTTGGAGCAAAAATAAGAAAACTAGGTATACCCCTGCATACCCCAGTTTTCTGTATAAAAGTGGTATTAAAGGGGGTATACATTTCACGGACATGTTTTCCTGATGTCTAGATTGTACAGCGACTTAACATTCTCGTGGAGCTGGAAACGTCAGGATTTTGAGACGAACCTCCACTTCCAGATTCAAGCATTTAAGACTTTCAGATTATGTGTTTTTCTTTTGCTCCAGATTTCATTAAGTTATTCGGCGCCCAGGAATCTCATCGTCGGGCAGCTTACTGAATCTGTGAGTCCTCGTTTTTGATTCATCATGGTGGTTATCATGATTTATTTGTTTGTCCTTGATTATTCATTGACTAGTAAGTAATTAATCGCGAGGACCGAACATCTAATTAAATGTTGTGAACTACTGCAAAAGATGAGGATTAGTTTGTGGCCCTGTAAACCCGGTTTATGCCCCCCACCAGTAGTTTTATGTTACTGATCGTTCCAGGGCGATACTTCTGTTGTAGTTCTATTTGTTGTGCTGTTTGAACCTTAATACTTTTTCATAGTTTTAGTTAAGATCGGGTAACTGAGTGACCGTCTATTGGGAAATAGCTTCTTACTCGGCTTACGGTATGTTTCTAAATTCGTACCTAATTGGCAATTTGGATTTTTCCCACCTCGGTTTTTGGAGTGGGACTTCTTATTACGCATTTTCCTGATCATTGCCTACTTGTACCTTTTCAAACATTTCTTGTAAATACTTTCTCGTTAGCCATCTTAGACTTTTTCCATTTTCAAGATGGCTAACACAATTTTCAAGATAACCGTCAAATTATCAGCTTTTAAAATTATTGACAAACTATACTACTTTAATTTGTAAATGGATGGCTTTTGTTGCACTGCTTATAGTCATTGCTCAAACCATCGCTCTGGGACTCATAAGGAGTGATATAGGCTAACCCTTGCACCCGAAAATATGCTGTTGAATTGTATATGGTTGAAAAGGTAATTATATGGAGTATATGAAACCACATTATAGAAGTCACGATCGATGCCTACTTGTACCTTTGTTTAATGAAACAGCAGGCGCCCATTAAGTACTTGTGAAAAATAAGATTGATAAACTATCGAATAATTTCTACCAGAATTAAGTAAAACGATAAAAATCCGGCAGATATAATGACTAACTTTATAACAACATTCCTTTCAAGGATGGTTCTTTGAATGCAGTGCTTGTCGTTTAATAGACATTGAGCGAGCCCCGAATTTGCAATTTTACTGTTACATTTACCTTTTGAGTCCACCTAAAATGCATTTATTGCTCAACTGTGAATTTTATGTTAATTTCTAAATATGTTTCACTCAGTTGTTGCAAAACAAATTCAGATTGATGCTTCTTTGATGTTTTCCCACAAAAAAATGTTCAAAACACAATTTTAACATAAATATTGTGTCTTCAAAATTTGATGTTTTGAACTACGAGCATCACCAGAATGGCGTTTGTGAGTCTTATATAAAATGGTGTTCATTTTTTTTTAAACAAATCTGTGGCAATTATTGAGAGTCAAAGTATGGAAAAAATATCGTTTGTGTATTACTTCTGTTATTTTTTGCCGTTTGATTACATGTCAAGTCAGAAAGGAGATAAATAAAACTATAACTGAAATCTTTTAAGAGCAGTGAGCATTTTAATGAGAAAAGGGATGGGCTATACCGCGGTTTCGGCTACTCGAGCCTCATCAGTGACCCGTTAGATTCAATAAGTTATGTCAGTCTCTAAAACATCCTGCCTCGTTTTCCCCTCTCTATATAATTTGAAAACTATAAACTCTTTACAGAGTAGACATATTTTTTGATTACGAAAACTTGCCCATACATTATATGGAGATTTGTCTTGCTGTAAAAATTAAACATTTTCATAGAAAACAATTGATAGTTTTAATATTTTAACTCAAAACATAGATTGTGAGTAGATCCCTGGTATATCCCTGCAAACCGCAGTTTTACTTTAAATAAATGGGGTTTCAGTGGATACACATTACACGTTATACGTAAGCGTGATGCTGTTTATTTTGTACGTCTCACGACAGTGGTCATTGTGTTTTTAAATAGTTCCATCAGGAAAACATGTCTGTGTAATGTATACCCTCTTATACCCCACTTTTATAAAGCAAAACTGGGGTACGCAGGGATATACCTATTTTTCTTATTTTTGCTCCAAAACATAAATTGTGGGTACTCGTTAGAATCGCCTTTCCGAGGCGGTTCTAACGAGTACTGACTGTTAAAGTCAACAATAAACACAAAATACTACAAAATAAGTATTATTGCAATGCTGTACACTGTAACAAACACAAAGATAAACTCATGACGTCGTCGCTATGGTATCATGACATTGATGACATCATAATAGAACAAAGTTTAGTAACTCTAGTTATAAATGAGTTATGCCCCTTAAATGATAGTTTATATTAACTTTAACACTGACAATCTAAGTTTTGAGCAAAAAAAGGAAAATATCATTTTTTTTTTTCAGCTGAAAATCTTCAATTTTTAAAGCTAAAAAAATCTCTGTATAATGAATGGGCAAGTTTTAGTTATGAGATTGTGACTCAGAGACGACATGGTTTTTCTAAACGTTTGAAGCATAAATAAATATATCTTATTTCTTAAACTGAAATAGGTTAAAGACTTAGGTTCGAAAGGCACGTTTACTTGCAACAAAGAATCGTTCAGTCCAACTTTACTACCATGAGAAAGAAATTTTACACCAAAAGGACCATTGGTCTTGGGAACGTTCACCTTATGGAAAGAACTTTAAGGTCATTGTTCTAAACACTGGCATATTTTGGCTGCTTCGAACATGTTCGACCAGTTTTGACCATCTGATTGGAGAGAAAACAAGAATGTATTTTGCCAAAAGTTTGTCCGACTCTATTATGAATAGTTATTCTTTATTGCCAAACATCACAATTTTAATCATGCAAAGCACCAGTATGGCGTTACAAGGGATATGAAAAGTGACCAAAACAAGCATTTTCGATAAACTTACCACCATGAATAGCTTAGGTAATCCTTTTGCACGCAAATGGCAGATTTTTTCTGCACATCACATTCCGACTGCATTAAACAAGATATTTAACTATCCAAAAACACATTTGTTTTGAGAAAATTAGTTATGGTTCATGTAGAGCAATGTACGCGGAAAATGTAGTATATAATTTTCCTTGTGTACATGTTTTAATATTACACAACAGTTTTGAGAAAGTCCTGAACACGGGGTGCAATATACTCTTCCTCAAAAGTCCTGTCACCCTATTAAGTTTCATTTATTGAATAAATGAAAATGCATTGTGTTCCATTTTTGTCTATTGAAATATACATGACAAAGTCCAGTATGCCAAATGTCCCTTTCATGCAGTTCACGTTTGTTGCGTATGTGCAGTTTAAACACATTTTTTTATAGTTACAAGGGTGCGAATGGGTGGGGATCGGGGGTGGAGGTCAGTCCATGTTAGTTGCATCCTTCGGATACAACTGAAGTCTAGAGCATCCGTGGTGTGGTAAAGCTATCTGCTATGTAATAAGTGGTTGGGAAATCGCTCTAGGGCTTCTCCGGCATATTCATTCCAGATGAAATTTCAAATATGCCCTGTCTCAGTTTGAATTCGTTCGAATTGATGCTTTACATCCCAGTCAACAGCTAAGGTCATGTCGGGACGTTGCCTCCACTTTATGGGGCTCTTGCCCAAAATGAAGACGTCCCAGTCAACAGCTAAGGTCATGTTGGGACATTGCCTCCATTTTATGGGACTCTTGCCCAAAATGAAGATGTCATGAGTCTTTGACGTCCAACATGTGCTTCAAATATAACCAGACAAAGCCAAAAGGGGTTATAATATATGAGCCTTGATGCGAGAAAACCGGGGTTCACGGTTTCCTACCAGGTCCAACATAAACGGGTCTGTGCAGTCTCAGAAAATGGTCAAAAGCTTGAAATTTCGGATTTAGGAAGAAGAGAAATTTTACTATCCGAGTGGTGAAACCAAAGACGCTGATCAGCTTCGCAGTTGCTGCGAATCTGATCTGCGCCTTTGTTTTTCGCATATGCAAAATTCCGGTTTTCTCACGATGCGGCTCATATTATAATGTGCGGATGGTTAGACTCGGAACCTCTTTTCCTGGGCAGGCTCAGACCCGAGCGGTTAACCAGTAATCAGATAGCCAGTCAGCATCGTACAGGCTTTCACTGGAGGCATAATCAGCCCATCTATTTCCTTCTGGGGCCCCAATGGGTAGGGGCCCCTGTTTCAGTATGACTTGCGATGTAAGTAGGGCATAAAACGCTGACACTACAACAAGAATATGATTCAGTGGTCTAAGTTTCAGATTTTTCTTAAATATTTGCTATTCGTCTTACTGCTGATATATATTACAACGTACGTGATTTGGGACTTCACTTCAATGCTACACTGCTAAACTGCTGACAGCCCCACAAGCGTTGGCTCCGCCCCGACATGACTAAAAAATTGTTGACTGGAATGTTAAGCCTCCATACAAACAACCAAATTAACTGCTGACAGCCTACGGACATTTTTCCCAAATCGTGCTTGCTCATTGTGTAATGGTTAGAGTGTCGTAGGTTAGATCCAGAGCCGCATCATAAATAAGACCGTTTAAATGGTATCAGTGGCTACTTTGCTTGGCGCTCAGCATTATAAGGCAAGCACTAGATTCTCTTCTTTCAAAATATAGCATTACTTACATCTCGAAAATATATGAAAATGACTGAAAAAAATAAAATAAAAAAGGTCTGATACTGATCACTGTCTGTATTCACTGGAGGACCATATGGGAGATTGTCAATTGTGCTAAATTTGTTGTCCTCCTAAAATATAAAATTTATTTATTTATTTATTTATTTATTTATTTATTTATTTATTATTATTATTATTATTATTATTTTTATTACAACACTCAAGGTTACCCATACCAACAGCAAAGCAAAAAAAAATTTATATATATATATATATGGAAAAAAAATGACCAATGAAACTTGTCTATCTTGTACCCCCTTATAGGATAGTCCTTGGACAAAGTCGGTCAAGCAAAACATTGGTCAACCTGGTACAATATCGACATACATGTACATGTATACATAGCTCTGGGCCTATTGAACTGTTTCCAGAGTGGTATTGATCCAAGGGTTCTTCAGCCTTTCCGGTTAAAATTTAAAATGAGCTAGTTTATCCGCATAACCTTAGCTACAGTATTAAGTGGGACGTAAAAACATTACCAAACAAGCCATTGAAGCAAAATTTAACTGTTTTGCCTAGACATGTTATTTGCAACCTTGGGTCTAATGCATATACACAATGTAAATACTGACTCATAGGATGGTTGTGTCAAGTCATTATTTTTTTTTTCTCACTTTCTTTTGTGTTTTGGCCGTAATGTATTTCACAACTATTATTTAGTCATTGCGAGACAAAGCCATCCCTTTCTGGGTACGTAACCGGTACTTTTTTTTTTTTTTTTTTTTTTTTTTTTTTTTTTTTTTTTTTTTTCAATTTTGCATCCCTTTCAAGCTTCTTTACTCATATCAAGACAAATCAATCGGTAGGTGTGGCAAAAACCGGAGTACCCGGGAAAAACCACCTGACACACCCGCAAGCAGAACTATGCTTGTCCCACATGTGACTCATGCCCCGTGCGAGGTGCGAACCCACAGAGGTGAGATGATCGAATGATCACGAGTACTGAAGTCAGCGACCTTAACCATTCGGCCACGGGGGCCGCCTGGAGCTTGAAGTGTCTTGCTCAGGGACACTACATGGCGGAGGCGGGTATCGGACCGAATCATGACCTCTCAGTTGTTAGTCCGGTTCTCTGTTAGCAAACCAGGCTCCCCACGTTTTGCTAGGAGTTTTTCTTTTGTGTTTCTTGGGTGAATAAATTTAGTAACTGTCATAAAATCAAATTTCCATTACAGTCAAGTACTTGGTTTCGCAAAATGTTCTTGTCAATATCAGAAGAATAGAATTTTATTTACTGCTAAACTATACCCGACAAGATGTAGACAAAGTCATATCCTTTACTTTGCAGGAAAGATTTTTATGACCAAATTTTTCGTTTCTTGAAGCCGTTACCTCATAGAAGCGACTATTTCAAAAGAAATTGTACATTCTTGTTGATTTTTTAGCCCCGGCAATGTGTCATCCTACGTAAGTTTGAAGTATTGGGTTCTGGTCCAGCCTGTGTTTGCCATTAAATATAATGTAACAGTGTTTACAGTTTTCTATATAATTTTATGAGATCCTTCATGTACGTAATGTACATGGTTGTTTCCATGCATAATCGATGTTTCTTTGCTCTCGGTATGTAACAGTGTGACATCAGATGTCATAAAATTTGACATGCAAAAAGCTACTAAAGATAAAAGATTGGTGTGAGTGAACTCATTCACAGATATTAATTGGATAATGCAATGTTTAGAAAATTGCCAAGAGAACAAAAACTGATTATTTGTTTTGAAGGTACTGGTAATACATGTTTAACCATGTTTTTAATAAGGATTTCCGGAGTCGGAAACTTTGCGTAACCGGAAACTCGACTGTACATTGTATTTTAACAATATTTGAAGATCATTTCACCCAAAATCAACTAATTGTATACTCTTCAATATTAAACATTAAACACACTCAATGAACATGCATTTTTGTACTTCAGGTTTTTATCATTCACCAAATATCACATTTGTAGCGCGTTGCATTGGCGCAAAGCCATCATATGCTGCTACAGTCTCCTCACATGGCTGATGTATTATTCAATCAAAATGACAACCAATTAGTGCATGGGGCCTAAAGAAATAGATGGGCTGTTTGTCCTTCCAGGCAAAGCTTACACGCTTCTGACTGACCAGCTGATTACTGGTATACCGCTCTGGTTTGAGCCAGCCCAGGAAAAGTGGTTCAAATCAAACCATCCATACATATAAGCCTTTGTGGCTTAGTTGGATGGTTATATTTGAAGCACTTGTTGGATGTCATGACATCCTCACTTTGGGTAAAAGTCCCATAAAATGGAGGCAATGTCCCGACATGACCTTTGCTTTTGATGGGACGTTAAGCATGAAGTCAAATAAAAACTTCCTTTGCGATGTTTGCCTTCTGTGTTTGTTGATGCATATATATGGTAATGTCTGTGTCGTGGTATCCTAGGGTGTGTTTCAAACATTTTGTGACCACAAATAAATTTAAACATGTGCTTGGACATGCTTTAAGGTCAAAATGCGTTGCAATGTGACATCTGGATATTGTGTGTCGAGTCTCAAGGAATAGATAAACATAATACGGTATGTTGAGTGCAAATTTCAATTTAAAAACGCTACACACTTTGGCTCTAATTAGATGAAATCCGGGTGTATTTCCCAAAGCGAAGACAAAGATGTCCCATACAACATCCTTAAAATGACTTTTGACCAAAATAACATTGACCACGAATACTCACATGATGTCTTTGACTCAGTATTAACCCATATCTGACGAATGGATGTTCCCATCATTATCATTTGGGTGAGTCCACTTTCATTTTTAGGGGCGTAAGGAGTGATTTTTATTTTTTATCTCATTTTTCTATGAAATTTCTCTGTGCGAACAGAATAGCCCCAGATGGGACGCCGCATTCTGCGGCGTCACATCTGGGGCTATTCTATTTGCCTATATCCTACAAAAGGGACGCCAGGCTTCAGATCACAAGCTACGGAATGCTCTGAAAAAAATGTTTACACCGTTTCCATTGAAAAGTCTAAATACTTAAATTTTGTTTGTTTGTGTTGAGGCTTAACGTCCCAGTCAACAGTCATGTCTGGACGGAGCCAACGCTTCTTGGGTTTAATCAGTACTGGAGGGAGTTAATGTGTCTTGCTCAAGGACACAACACGCTGGCGCCTATGGAGATCGAACCCAGGATCTCTCTATTCGGAGTCCGACGCTCTACCACTACGCCGCAGCGCTTCTTAAAAGGTCATCTCCAGGTAATGATTTAATATGCAAATTATGGTGGACGCATGTCCGATGTTACATACCAATTTTCATTGAAATCGGTCCATCGATCCCATAGAAGATTTTCGAAGGGTTTTTCCACATAAGGGTATGGCGACCATTTTAGTCATGCGACTTCTATATTTTTTTTCTCAAGCACCCCCCCCCCCTTTCCCACCCCACCCAGTTCGTAAAGATGCTCTACATAGAATTTGGCTTTGATTGGCCAAGCGATTTCTGATAAAACTAAGTTTTAAAGTAAATATGGGCCCAGATCTGACAAAAGGGGTCTTATAGCCGAAAATTTGATAATTAAAATATTCAATACATGTGAAAAACAAAGTTTCTCTGGATATTTTCAGAAAATTGACGTGATTAGCTTCACTAAAAGCAACGATATGAGCGTTAAAAGGTGTGTAGCTGGTGCAATCTAAACATGACGTCATGAGAAATGTTGATGACGTTTCGACGTCAATGAAGTTTAACGTCTTCATTACGAAAACTTGCCAATGCAATATATATAGAGATTTTTTTTTCAAAATCAAAAATTGAAAATGTCATCGGAAGAAATTTGATATTTCCTAATATCTTTGATCAAAACATTGATTGTTGGTACACGTTAGAACCGCCCCGCCGAGCAAAAATGAGAAAAAGGGTATACCCCTACGTTCCCAAGTTTTACTATATAAAAGTGGGATTTTCCTGATATGTTTATATCACTGTAATGAAAAGAAGCAAGGACTAAAATTCACGAAATTTTATGCGCTTCTTGAAGTTCAACATCTATGTCACTGTATAGACTATGCGATAGGCAAAAATTTACACACCGTTTGATAAAGCATGCATTACAAACGGCGTACCTGGTTTTTAAAATGTGAGTAGCCCTTATGGCGCAGCAGTTGCCATGACAACATACATGATACAAACAACTTTAGTTCCTAAGAAATATATGTCTCTTGGATTGCGTTACAATATTAAACCAGTTATATCAGAGCATGCCAAATATTTCAAATTTAAATGGTTTTTAAAATTTTAATAGCATAAAATGTACTCGAATGCCCGAAGATCCGCGCTCATATGTAAATGACCTTGACCTTGAATACTCACATAATAGTCAAGGCCGCTGTGTCGAGATTTGAGCTCCCGTGGCAAATGACCTTCGACCAAGTTCATGAAATGACCTTGACCTTGAATACTCACATACTAGTCAAGGCCGCTGTGTCGAGATTTGAGCTCCCGTGGCAAATTTTTGCTAAAAGTAATTCCTGTCCATTTTCATGTAGAGAAATATATGCCCTTCCAGAAAAACGACACTTCCAATTTTTCCTCGGCGTATTGACGTCACAAAGACGTCACAAAGTGACGTACCAACTTTTTCTCAGAAATGAACATTGTATCTTTTCTTACACATAAAGTAAGCAAATTTGTATGTTTTATTTGGTCGTGAAGTGGTTTGAAATATTTTGATGAGATATGTATATTGTTAATGCAATTCTAGCCTTCATGTAACGTAAAAATGACGTCATTATGACGTTAATTTGATAAAATTAAAATTATGTGCGAAAACAATTGCAAATTACTAATAATTTGACCGTGCCATGTACATTTAGTATAAAACACAATGGCGTATAGCTACCCATCTCGCTAAGAAATCCAGCGCACATTCTGATCGGAATCGGCACCGCTGAACAAAATATAAGTTTAGGCCGCTGTGTCTAAATTTTGGCTCCCGTGGCAAATGTTTGGTTAACGTGTTTCTTTTGGATTTTTATACAGAGCTATATATGCCATTTAAATAAAAGATGCTGCTCCAATTTTTTATTCCAAATATAAACGTCAAAATGACGTCACAAAATGACGTAAGCTCTTTTCTAATCAAATAAGGTGGATTTTATTGATGTTTTTTTTTCGAAGCGCTAATAGTGGCATTTAATGCTTATTTTCAAGGCAGAGTGGTTAAATTTGGTCAAGTCCAGTATAAGACTAAAATAATCCCTTGAGGATGCTTACTTCATGTACTGATAAGTAAATCGGTGTCAAGCCAATGCTGTAAGATTAAAATGAGTAAATTGGTTTCACGTCCAGTATGAATAAAATATTCCCTTCGTTTTATTAAAAAAAAAACAACAACAAAAAAACATAGTATTGGCAGGTCACATGTCATAAGGGTTGACAGGGTCGACAGGTTGGTAGGGTCGACAGGTTGACAGGGTTGACAGGTTGACTGGTCGACAGGGTTGACAGAATGAGATTCCACACTATTAGGTATTCTAACACACCTCGCCTATATAGCCAATGGTAAAAAAACGTGTTATATTGTGCAACAATTTCACTGGGCGAATAAGCGTGACGTTACTATCCCACAAAGCAGTGTTAGACGGTGAAACGTCATTTTAGCGCACAACAAACGTAATAAGTGTGTGTAAATACCAGCATTACAGTCAAATATTTGGCGGGATATCTGCAATGCAATGGCGGAAAGCTGAACGATATCGACGGTTTCAGCAACATTTATTCCGTTTATTGTGTGTTAGAATCGAAATAAATCAGCTCAAGCGCGTGAATTGTTGAGTAATAATTCACTGTTTGACGGTCAGTTGTAAGAAGATAAATCACTCGCGCTACGCGCTCGTGATTTGATCTTCTTTACAACTGACCTCCAAACAGTGAATTATTACTCAACAATTCACTGCTAGAGCTGATCTATTTCTTAAACATGTTTTCCCGCGACGTTTAAGTAACGTATTGTTGCGGCAACATGTAACATAATATTTATAGCTGCCGACCTGTCAACCTGTCGACCTGTCGACCTGTCAACCTTGTCGGCCCGTCAATCTTGCAATATGTTAACTATGTAAACTCTGTAGTAGTGCAAAAACAAAAACCAGGTTGACAGGGTCGACAGGTCGACATGGTTGACAGGTCGACGGGGTTGACAGATTGTGATTCCACATTTTTAGGTAACATGTTTTTCCACGACGTCATGAACGTTTGGCGTCATCTTAAGTAACGTATTGTTGCGGCAACATGTAACATAATATTTATAGCTGTCGACCTATCAACCTGTCGACCCTGTCGACCTGTCAACCTTGTCGACCCGTCAATCTGGCAAACTATTAACTATATAAACTATGTAGTAATGCAAAAACAAAAACCGTCAGGTCGAAAGGTTGACAAACATGACAGGTCGACAAGGCTATATCTATAAATATTGCTAAGCGGTTATAGGATATTCGAGTTTCCACATAAAAGGTGACATGTTTTTCGCGACGTCATGAACGTTTGACGTCATTTTACGTAATGTATTGTGACGGCAACATGCCAACCATGTCGAACTTGATATTCTGTCAACCTGCGAATCTGATAACTATGTAAACCTGTATTACCTAGTATTAGCAATGCAAAGTAAAATAAATAAATAAATAAATAACTAAATAAATAAATAGATAATACAAAACCGATTTACGTATGAACGTGCATCCCTGTCAACCTGTCGACCCTGTCAAACCTGTCGACCTGTCAACCCTGTCGAACTGTCGACCTGTCAACCCTGTCGACCTGTCAACCTATCGACCTGTCAACCATGTCGACCTGTCGACCCTGTCGACCTGTCAACCTGTCAACCCTGTCGACCTGTCAACTCTGTCGACCTGTCAACCTGTCGACCTGTCAACCCTGTCAACCTGTCGACCTGTCAACCCTGTCGACCTGTCACCCTGTCGACCTGTCACCCTGTCGACCTGTCAACCATGTCGACCTTTCGGCCCTGTCAAATTTTTTAAATAGTTGTGGTAAGTGTATGATTGTGCTTATAATGTTTAGACTGTTGCTTATGTATGCCATATTGATACATAACAATGTATGCCATATCTATATTTATACATAACAATGTACGGCGCATTTATACATTATTAGTAAATCAATTATGCGCATTAATACATTAGAACACCGAACTATTTTAGTCTTATACCGAACTATTTTAGTCTTATAATGGACTTGAGCCGTTAAATTTGCCTATGGCAAAACTAAAATGCAATTTTCATTCTATGTAGGCTCAGCTGCTACGTGAAAGTGACGCTGGTTTGATGTCTTTGTGTTAGAATAAAAAATATACTACACAAGAAAATACTTGAACACATAAGAACAAATGTACATCACCAATTTGACGAAAATAAAGCAGACATGTTTCTGACTAAATGATCGCCTCAGAAATGGTACAATTGGTGGAAAACATTTAATTACAGCAGTGTATTGATGTTGTATGAACCAAAAAAGCTGTATACTATGTAAATAATGTTTATTATTCCATTTTTTCGCCAATTTTGGTAAAGAAATTCCACGAATTATTTCGACTTTAAAGTATTGCTTTGCGTTAATTATGTTTGATTTCGGAATTATACGTTAAATGATATTCATTATAGTAGTATTCTAGTCCCTTTAGCTTCATTTGCGTTACGAAAATTTACCATCACGGTGGGCTTCTTCCAAATGACTTAAAAAACTCCACCACCATTTTATTAGATTATCATTATATAAAGTTTATAAGGTTTGGGGTGATATTTAAAAAACAAGGTATTTGGTTACAAAATTGACAGTAAAGTAATCGACAAGACGACTGGAATGCCATATACTACACAATACATCGTTCTCTTGCTCGTGGAAATTTCTGTCATCGATGTGTTAACTCGTGCGTACTTCGAGGGGGTGGTATCGTATGTGTGAGTACAGCTTTGAAAATAAGTCAGGTCTGAGGACTAAATCCATTGGAATTAACAAATTAGGCACAACATAGTCTCCAGCCTCATCACGGTATGTCATTGTTTTGAAAGTTGTCACGGGATCTCAGGTTGTAGTCTCAATCCGAAGGATTGGTGAAGCCCGGGATCGAACTTGCGACCCCTGGTTTACAAGGCAAGTGGTTAGTGGTTTAACCACTGTGCCAAGGAGTCTTCCTCGTGGCCTTTCGTATCATAAATGATTCTCTGTTATTGATCTTCGGATATGTTCGGATATGTATGTTAGCAGTGCAGTGACTTTAGAAAAGTCTGGGTGTATACTTCCAACTTTATCAATTATATGAAAGGCCTGTGCGATGAATGCGATATAATCATTTGCCTCATTGACCATCCTTAAATTATCACGATGAAAACGATAAAACTAGCGTCTTAAGCGATGCTTCATATATGTAGTATCCAGCCACGCATCGCCTTTACGACTTCATGCATTTCCAATGCTAAGCTTGCTTTCTCCAGCACCTGCTGCATCATTTGCTTTTGCTGTAAGTACAGGAAAATTCAGTGATGTGATGCATACATGGTGACATGCATGCACTTGTTCAGACTGACACATTTTCTGATCCTTTTTCAGTGACACTCGGGTTATAACAGGGCTTATTATGATACATGTGGTGTTTGCCATGCTACATGTATATATGCATATATCTGGGCTTAGGTTCTGGCTTCCAGAAGAAGAAATGAATTGGTGACAAATTATTTAGCCTACGAAAACTGCAGGCGCAAGCAAGTAACAAACAATTGCGCTAGATTACGTAAAAGATATCAACTGCGATACTAAAATACAAGGGACTATGCATCAAGTTCAGCAGTCATGTGACAGCTATGAACTTAATATAAATATAAAAGAGACAAAAAGAGTAATCAACCAATCATCTGAAAACCTTCGATTAAAATCGAAGTATCACTCACTGTTAATGGGTGAATTGTTGAGTAATATATCACTGTTTGTCGGTCAGTTGTACGCAGATAAATCACTCGCGCTGCGCGCTCGTGATTTGTTCTGCTTTACAACTTACCTACAAACAGTGATATATTGCTCAACAATTCACTCCTTCTTAATTAAAGACGCGCTTTCTTTAAATATATACAGTCAGGTTGGTTTGGTCATACATAATGGCCAAGTATTTGAGTCATGTTTGGTCTGGTGAATGTCTCTCCTGTGTATTTAGCCAGTACTGTGTGGAGCTGAAAGTGCCTTGCTCAATGTCACTACACAGAAATGATAAGTATCGAACATGATTTGCAAATGAAGTACAAAAACACATATATCGGTGACAGAAGAACAACATAGTGTTCTTGAATGTGATGATACCGTCCTCTGGTCTCAAAAGATTATTTACTATTCATGTGAAACATACCGGCAAATTCGAAAAGTTATCCGTAGAGGTTATTGATTTATTAACAGACATTTTTCACTTTTGAACGTAAATGCTGCTGGCGCTTGCGGTTACGACTTTGTGTGTGATGGGCGACGACTCGTGAGGGCATATTTGAGACGAAGGCGAGGGGCGATATGAAGAATTACTTAGTCAAAACTACCAACAGCCCACCGGAGGTGTATTAAATGAGACACGCAAAAAACGAAATTGTCCAAGACGCCTAGCTGAATAGTTCAGTAGGTAGAGAGTAAGACATAGAATCGAAAGGTTCTGGGTTCGAGTCCGGGTAGGACAAAAATTATTTTTCCTTTGTTTCTTCCTTTTTTTCGCACCTGTGACATTAAAGCTTAAAAATTAAAAAGAAATAAAAAGGAAAAAAGAAAATAAAATTTTATCTATTGGCAAATGCAAGAATCACAAAATGCAATGCTGCATTTAATACTAAAATCTTAAGTTTCTGGATTAAACTGTCTAGTGAGAAGGCAGACCGCATGTATAGGTTTTTTATAGGTCTTGTTGGAAGCCGAGATATTGATCGTCATTAGAAGAACGGATCAGCGACCGATCCTGACGTCAACATTTATTTCCTGACTGGCTGGTACAGATAATGTGGATAGGATAAGCTGACCGCCTCTAATGACTAAAAAAATACGCGAGCGTCCCCCGTGGCCGAGCAGTTCAGAGCGCTGTTTCATAATCACTTAATCATCTCACCGTTGTGTCTGGTGTGAGTTCGAGACCCACAATGGCCACATGTGAGACAGGCCAAGTTCTGTTTGCGGGTGTGCCAGGCGGTTTTTCTCGGGGTACTCCCGTTTTCGCCCCACCTACTGTTTGGCGCTTTTCATATGAGCTGAAATAATCTTGAAAGGGACGTAAAACTGAATTTTAACAAATACACAAGACACCAAATCAAAAAGTATAGTCACGGTACATGTTCAGATTAGATGTAAAACTACAGTTTCACGCGCTATCTCGTGAGCGAACGATGTTTATTTTGTCGATGTCCCGTTTTGAGTCCATTCGACAGTAGGAAGAGCGATGGGGGCAATACCCTACATGTAGCTACAATATGCCTAGCCACACAACTGTTTTTGTTAATTGTAGACTTTCAACAGTATTTCTGCCATATCGAGTGCGATGGTTACGATGTAGAAAATTAATTTGGCAAGACATAAGCTTTCGTTCTGATCCTCATTTATTCTGTGTGATAGTATGCGTGTTGTTTCACCTGGTTGAATTCAAATAAATAGATTAAAATCAAACTAACACAATTATATTATTTTCATGAGTTTCTAAAGTGTTTCCGTAGAGGACGCATAGTGTTTCAGTCGCCCCATAGTTTACTTTTGATGTTCGCCATTTTCACATACACGTAGAAGCAATTTTGGACACTACACATTCTGTCAAAGTGCACAAATTATTCATTTGTTTCACAAATAATAGTGTATACAGTCTTCACATTGACACGTGTTTTCTTAAGATTATTGCCTCGTGTATTGTCCCTTTTAACAGAATGGACGCTGGTCTTGTTTGGAAAGAGCTAGTAATTTTGTTTTTTATGCCTGTTGTTAAATTGCTAGTGATGTGTTGCACCGCCATGTCTCTCCCGCCTGGTGTCTATGTTAGGATGGGAAATTTAATTGTATAGATTCTTGGTCATTCTATTGTTACTTGATTACAGATAAGGGTCTCATTGTGCTCATTTCTGATCATAATGATGCGTTTTTATACAATTTTCGGCCCGTTCAAGATTATTTTAGTTCATATGAGACGGGTAAATCAGTAACAGGAGGAAAAGAGGAGAACCCTGAGAAAACGAACTTGCACACCCACAAGCAGAACTTGGTTTTGTGTCACCCTTGATTATAAGACTGATCAATTGGGCAGCAACCTAAGGCGAAGAGTTCATTGTCTTGGTGTTGGTAGTTGCCAAAGCGATATTGCTGCGCTGAAGGTTGTTTTACTCCATTTTATCACATGTTGTGTGATGTTGCATCAATATTTGTTGTAAGGACTTTGATTGTATCGCAAGCATATACGATGGTGCTGACACTGATAGACAATACCCGAATACACATATTCATGTACAGTATACCACGCAGACATTTCACGTGTCCATTTACCGACCTTTTATACAAACGTACCGCCATTCATGATTCTAATATATATACATGTAACAGGGGAAATTTAATTGTGTTGTGTTTGGCTATTGAAATTTTGTCCTAGGGCCCATCGACAAAACAAAGATCATATCAAGCCGGATCAGTTATCAAACCACATTGCAGCTTGGAAAGCCGAACGCAGTTGGTGTTAAGGGCATGCGTTCTTTTGTCCTTTTTTAACATTTAAAAGTACGATTTCTATCATGATAAAGTTTATACTGAACCTATTAAGCAAGCCTCTATGGTGCAGTGGTTATTTCACGTGCCTTATAAACCAGAGATGGCAGGTTTGATCCGGGTCTTCTTGAGTCTGTCGGATGAGACTATAAACTGAGGTCTCGTTTCCATATGACCTTTGCTGTTGGATTAATGCTCAAATCAACAAACCGATTCAATTTATTATTTATTTAAATTCAGATTGAGTAAGAAGCTTATGTGCTTATATGCTTGCCCGATTCCGGACGCAAAGATGGGTCCGAATGAGTAAGGTTGAGAATGATCAAATGTTGTAGATCTGCCGCCAGCATGTGTAATACATGTGCACTAAAACGGTACCCTATATCATGACGATATCATTACAAAACCTTATCAAGCAAAATACAGTGTTTTTTTTAAGTTGAAAAAAAAATGAAAATTTTCAATTCAACAGTTTTGATATTTTCTTATTTGTTCAAAACATAGATTGTGGACACAAGATAGAACGAATACTCACAATCTATGTTTTCAGAAGCATAGACAACCTAAGTTGACCTTGTCTTATAATAGGTTAATGTAATCCCTGGGTCATATATAGACTTTGTAGATGCTTCATGCCAAGTTTCAAAATCATAGGCCTTTTGGTTCTGAAGAAGAACAATTTTAAAGGTTTTTCAATTTATAGCCATGGCGGCCATTTTGGTCAAGTTACCTTGACCATTAATACAAACTTTCGTTCCCCTTCCACGAAGTCTGGCTTTGATCGGCCATGCGGTTGCAGAGAAGATGTTTAAATATTATAGTCATATACAGGTATATATCCCCCCAGGCAGGAGCTGACAACCACCCGGGTCTTAATGTTTTCATAAAAATAAATCTGCCCATTTGTATTATCATAGCAAGTTTCCACCCATTTAATTACATTTAACTAATTTCCCCATTTAAATGCATGGGCGACCTACATGTAAGTTGATCTTACCGTAAAATAGGTCAAGGTCATCCCAGCGAAATGATTTATACAAACTTTGTAGTGCTTTTAATATTGTTTGATGCTTCATGCCAAGTTACAAAATCATAGGCCTTCTGGTTCTGGAGAAGAAACATTTTAACGGTTTTTGCTTATTATAGCCAAGGCGGCCATCTTGGTCATGTGACCTGGTCCATTTATGCAAATTTCGTTTCCCCTTCCTAAGAATGCTCCGCAAACAGTTTTAACTTTGATTGGCCAAGCTGTTTCAGAGAAGAAGATCATGGTAATTGTTGACAGACGACGACGGACGGACGACGGGGCATGGCCATCCTATAAGCTCATCGGGCTCATGTGAGCTAAAACTAGATATACACATAAAATTAAAGATCAACTAAATGTTTCAAATCGTAAATCTTGCCATGTTTACATGTAAAAGGAATTCTGTGTGTTCACGAAAAACATGTGAAATGTAGCTAAACAGAACCAATGTAGGTATATACATGCACCAGTATGTTGAAAGTCACATGGCGATAACAAATAGTTGATAGTTGTTTTCCCACCAACAGTTATCTCGGTTTATAGTGTCACCATAAAGCCATGGGCAGCTCAGAATTGAACAAGCGATCCCTAGTTATACACACGAGTGTCAAAAAATAATATTCTGCACTGGAAGCTGTTTTATTCGCGCCAAGCATTTGTAAGGCCGACTCGCGTTGAACGCGTAATGTATCTTTAATGGCAATCATGACAGTTGATGATGCGATTTTGTAAACATGTCGTGTCAAAGGCCACTTCTGGTTCATTGTTCAATTAGAATCAGACAGTTAAATGGGAAGACAACAACAATCATGTTACAGAAGCCTCCGTGGTGCAGTGGATAAGTCACTCGCCTTGTAAACCAGGGGTCGCAGGTTCGATCCCGGGCTTCTCCTAAAACAACAACAAAAAACAACCTTCTACTCGGTTGAGCCTTCGGGTGCTCCCGGGACAACAAAACCAACCAAACAACCTCATAGTACTGGTCTCGCCCAGGAAAAAAAAAAAAAATAATAATCATTGTTACCATTGCATATGATAACATTGTTTACGATTTATATGTTTAATTGCTGTCTGGATTTCTTTATTTTTGCAGTTTACCAATGCATATAGGTTTTAAGCTTTTATTTTTTTTTTGTTTTGTCCCAGTTTACATTTTTGTCAGTCATGTCGGGACGGAGCCAACGCTTCCTGGGTTTAACCAGTTAGTAAGGAGTTAATGTGTCTTGCTCAAGGACACAACACGGCTGGCGCCTGTGGGGATCGAACCCAGGACCTCTCAGGAGTCAGACGCCCTACCACTACGCCACCGCGCTCCCTAATAATTTTGTACCAGTCTTATATCAACTACATGTACGTATTTATTCTCGACATGTGATTTTACGAAGCGACTGACTGAACCACTGCGACATGAAGTCATCTACGGAGCTTGCGTGCGTGCGTGCGTGCGTGCGTGCGTGCGTGCGTGTGTGTGTGTGTGTGTGTGTGTGTGTGTGTGTGTGTGTGCTCGCATAAAGAATATTGTCGTCCTGTTTTAGGGTAAGCAAGATACGTTATGAAAAAACGAACTGTATGTTTCTCAGTCTATAAACATTCATTTTCTTGAAAATGGTACTGTTTTAGTTTGAAGTTTAATTATACTCGTATTTATTTGAATTCACCCAGATAAACATCACGCATAGTTCAAGAGAATAAAGAAGGATCAGAAAGAAAGCCTTTGACTTGGAAAAAAAAATCCCAAAAATAGTAATTATCGCATTCAAAATGCTGAAATACTGTGGAAGGTCTACAAAACCTCAACTTATTTCTATGTCTATGCGAAATGTAGCTAGGATATCGCACTTATGACTTGCAGATGATTGTCTATTCTTGCATAGATATCTATGCACATAGCTGTTTGAAGCCGTTTTTGATTGGTCGAAAGCCGTGTTCAAACCGCAAAACCCATGTTCAAATCATGTAATTCACGTGCCGTTTGAACATGGGTTTTGGCCGACGTCATTGGTCAAAGTGACGTGACGTCATATATTTCATAGAAACAAAATGGCCGACGTTGAAGAAGCTCCGCTGTTTTCGGTGAGTTTTTACGTTGTTAATGTTATTTTCAAGCGATTTTAAGTGGATTAGAGTGAAAATGCAAGAATAGCGATCAACCATGGTTTGTTTCAGTGTTCAAACATTCGCTGGATCACTCGGAAGGTGTTTGAACACGCGGCCTGCGGCCTTGTGTTCAAACACCTTCCTCGTGATCCATCGAATGTTTGAACACTGAAAACCATGGTTGATCCCTATAATGGACTCAAAACGAAACATCAACCGTATAAATAACATCAAGATTTTGAGTATCTGTTTGAAGTACATGTATAAACATGCCAAAATAAATTATGTTCTCTCACGAGACAGCACGTGAAACTGTAGGTCATATACATATATCTTTACATGTACACTATACAGTGTACTATTTGAGTTAGTGCCTACGTCCGCGGAAAACATTTTTAAGTCGTTCAGGGTGGCTATCCTTATCCTAGCCACATTATGCATGTACAAGCCTTCAGTATATTCATATTTTCATGTCTCCCAGAAAGAAATATTGACGCGAGGATAGATCAGCTCTTATACCAAAAATACGATCGAGCTCCCAATACAAGAGAAAACATACATGTGGGCTGCCGTCTCAAACTTCAATTCCTTTACGATTTAAGAATTTAATGTAGTAGGGCATTTCATGATTCTTGCATTTGCCAAAAATATAATCAGCTGATAATATATGCTTTTTGTCACAAGAGAGACAAATAAAGAAAAGAAAAAAAGTGATGCGTCCGGGACTCGAACCCAGCACCTTTCGCTTTCAATTCCAAGCACGCTAGCTACTGAGCTACAGAGCTAGACGTCCTACGCTATAGCATTTATTGCATGTCTTATTTAATTCGTCTTCGTCGGGCTATTGGTAGTTTTGACTAAGTAATTCTTCATATCGTCCCTCGTCTTCGTCTCAAATATGCCCTCACGAGTCGTTCCCCATCACACGGAAAGTCATAACCGCAAGCGCCAGCAGCAGTTACGTTCAAAAGTGAAAAATGTCTAACAGGACATCCATCTTGTGGATTTAATTAGGTTCACTATATCGGTTAGTTTAACTTCAAGAAGGTTAAGTACCATTTACTACTAACTAGTTTGCAATTTTACATGAAATGATTAACGACCAGCAACAGTTTTGTTTCATTTAAAAAGAAGTACGGACGCTTCGCTTAGGTTTTTCTACGAAATATTTTTCAAACATCTAAGGCCATTTAGTGCACATTATATATGAACATAGGCACTAGTTGCACAAACCTTATTTTTCACATGAATTATTAATCTTAGACACAACCTATGACTAAAATATCGCCCCCTACAAAACGGGATACCTTTGGCATTTGAACTTCCAAATTAATACACTGTTTATACTTATGTGACGTCATTTTTCATTATGACGTTATTGTCACAAATAATTTATATTCAGAAACCAGCATATTAATTTTATGTTCAAATGTGTTGTTTTTATTAATATAACAGCTAATCGAACTATTAAAGGTTATTACAATCAAGTAAATAGCCCTAATTTAATAATTTTGGTATACGACAAAATAACTGCACACGTCACTTTATGACGGAACGTCGCGTTAACGTCAAAACAATTTTAAAAATTAGAAACATCTTTTTTCTGATAGGGAATATATATTTTCTACAAGAAATATCTTATTTGCAACCTTTTACCTAAAATACAAACAAGACTACACAGCGACTGGTATTTCACTTACGACGTACTAACGTCATATTTACGTCATAATTACTCTCAAATAATTCAAAATTGCATTTGCTATAAACGACTATGATGCCATCTTTATAATATTAGCTCAACTGATCAAAATATACAAGTTATGTCCAATATAATTTACTTTCAAAGGGTTCATTAAACGCAAAAATGGGTACCATCATATGTGACGTCACTATGACGTTAAAACGTCATTAAAAACTGGAAACATCTTTTTTCTTAAATAGAATATATTTTTTTACAAGAAAATGCATGTTTCCCACTTTTAGCAAAAATTTGCCACTGGATTACACAGCGGCCTTGACTATAACATTATTATCTCAATCTTATACGTAGCTTATGACAATAGCTTGCAGGATATATGCATTGTTACTGAAATATGAGTATTTCTTATATCTCGGAAAAGTTCTAAAACAACTTTTTTGTGTTAACGGAAGTAAACATATAGCACATTTAGCATGCATTGTTTCGTTTGTGGCGGTATATAGCAAACTTGTCTAATTTCAAAAATAGAGAGGTTGAGAAAATAAACTTGTAACGTGTACGTGTACTTGTAGCTTTATTTACCCGTACACGATCGTTTTGAGTGTAAAATCGTTTGAGAAAATCGAACGTGTACGTGTAGATTTCATAAAGTATATACAGCTGAATTTTTTATTGTTTATACATGTATATTATTTTTGAAACAGGTTCCTCATCTACAATTAATGAACATGATGAAAGGTTCAAGGTCAAAGGTTAAAGCTCAAACAAGGGGAGCGCGATGGCTCAGTGGTGGAGTGTCATACTCCGGAGCGAGAGGTCCTTGGTTCGAACCCCACCAGCGCCATATATTGAGCAAAAACACTGACAGCTTCCCAAACCACTGGTTAACAACCCAGGAAGCGGTGGCTCCGTCCCAACATGACTGAAAAATTGTTGACCGGGACGTAAAGCCTCAATCAAGCAAACCAAACCCAGGTCAAACAAACTGTGTGTATTTTTGAAGTACGAAATAAGTTATCCAACACACATTACACATTTCACACGGTTTTCAATGTTTTTTTTAGCAACGCCTTAACTTGTTAAAGCACGACCGCTTTCCTCGCGTTACAATTTTGCATCCAAATATAAAAAATAAATAAAAAAAAAAAAAAAATAAAAATAAAAAAAATTAAAATAAAAGAAGCCTTCGTGACCTGGTAGTTAAGCTACCGGCTTTGTAAACCAGGGATAGTGCGTTCGATTCTGGGCTTATCCAGTCTTTCGAACGATATTTTAAACCGAGGTCCCGTCTCTATATGACCTTAGCTGTTGAGTAAACCGTAAAACCCCAAATCAACAAACCAATCAACTTCTTCATCCGAAATTTACAGCCTCCAGTCAACTTTTGTGACTGTACAGCCTGGTTTATCTCGGACCTGGTCGGAAACTAAAACGCGGCTAAATACCCTTTAAACAAATTAAATTGCGTTACCACAAACGTCAGAAAGTACATACCTACATACATATATGGTCACATGTACGTCGATTCGCCTTTGGTCAGATATACTTCGGCTGCACGTGCAAAACGATTTGGCAACGCTTCATCGAACTTCGTTTCTGCTTGTACCTACCTGACCTATCGATGGGAACATATAAAGAAAACTTACAAGTCGCAAATTTATTTCATTCACAGCCTAACTGATTCTTAACGTGTAGCGAGTATTTTGAACTTGTAATAAATGACGAAGTTTGGGGATAAAACTGTTCTACACGTACACGTACAAGTTACAAGTTCATTTTCTCAACCTCTCTAATATGAAAAACAATGATCACTAAAACTTAGTGATTGAACGATGGGTACCTGCCTATTCTATAAGCACAACGTGTGAGCCTGACGGTTCATGCGATGTGTGCTAAAAAGTTTTAAACATGAAAATCCCTAAAAATAACAGCTCACTAAAGTCTTGATGACAAACGGCTGCCCATACTAAATGCCTTTAGTTCTCACATACTTAATTGATAAGAACATTGTAATAGGTTCAAAATTAGCGTTCAATTTTATACGGATTCTCACTTAACGCGTACGCAAGAAAGATTATTATTATGGACACATCAAAGGCGTTCCATACTAAATGAAACGCAATTCGCAGCGCATTTCTATACTGTAACAGTGGTTCCAAATCAAGCATTGTTCAGGCTATCGGTATACACAAATTCGAACGTGTAGCAGTCCGTGCATTTTTTGTCATTTTGCAAGATACGCGATTTCGGTTCCCCAACTAACACAGGGTAAACCAAACATTATCTTACATGTAGCTGTGGTCCATTGGGAGATTTGTTAATTTAACATTACGATCTTTTTTGGTTGAAACTTTCTTGAAGTGTGTGAAATCAATATTAATGCTGATATTTGTGTCATAGAAGTTATGCTATTTCACATTCATATTTTATGTGTTATTATTTATTTATTAATCAATCAAAATTTAAAATGCTACCAACCAGTGCATATTTCTGTGTATTAGGATTGACTTACCGAAATCAGTTCAAATCTGGAAACACCCTACAAAATTTGGCCAAGCTTCAAGTATTGGTCCTGTTATGCTATTAGTTTTGAAAAATCAACAGCTTTGTATACTCATTTTTCTTGGTTTATAATCAGGTTTATATTCCAGTGATATACTTCTGGTTCTTCGTGCGTTTTCGAATTTCACCATAGTAGGTAGTAGGTAGTAGGCTTTAATATTCATACAAATGATTTTTAAATGCTAATATAGGGATCAAACATGATTTCCATTCTTTAACATTCGCACATTATTGCATAAATACCCACTCGAGCTACGCCCTCGGCTTTCAACACTCCCTTTGGGACCTAGCGAATGTTAATGAATGGAAAATCATGTTTGATCCCTATATCAATAAACCAGCAAGATTTTATTTCATATATCTTTATAACATAGATTTTAAAGCCTTAATTTTGATAATAAATCAAACTTATCCATAGAAGGAAAATAAAATTCGCTATAGTAAATCCAAAAATAAAATTCTGCCAGTAAATCAGTTGCATGACATTTCATATGTTTGTAAAGACCTCAACATTACGAAAACTTCCCTATGCAATATACAGATTTTTTTCTTCAAAAACATAAATTGAAAATTTCATTGGAAAAGTTTTGATGTTTTTACTAGTTTTGCTCACAACATAGATTGTGGGTACACGTTAGAACCGCCTTGCCGAGGCGGTTCTAGCGAGTACCCACAAACTATGTTTTGGATAAAAAAATAAGGAAAATAGGTATACCCCTGTAAACCCATTTTTACTATACAGAAGTGGGGTTCAAGGGGGGTATACATTATACAGACATGTTTTCCTGATGGCACAAGAAAGCCTGTACATCTGTTGTAGTTCATGTTCCTATTTCTGTTGACACAAACAATGATTACGAATATCGTTACCACATCTCATCATGCGATTCTGTGTATGGCCTGCAGACGCAACTATGCACAAAAAACGTTTTCTATTGACCGTTTGGGTTTAACTTATTAAAAAAAAAAGCCCATACTTATAAAAATTATAAATAAATTCGGTAGACGGTAATTTAATGTGCCTTTCCAAAGTTTTACGATATAAGTAAAAGCATGCTTAAAGGCTGAATGCCGGACAGAGTAATAGCATCCGAATGTTTGATTAATCAAGCAAAATCAACATTTTCTCACCAAGAATCTGGTTTCTGTATATCCAGAATTGCCAAACGATTTCCAATATTACTTTTGTCTTGACAAAGTAATTAACCCTTAAATCTTTTTGAACTGCTCCATCTATACACATGGAAATAACTTAGGGAACACTTTTAGCCCTTGGGGAAAGTTTGAAAAAATCCATTTTCCTTTTTTCTGGCGATACTGAAATTTTTATCACATATATTTCATACCTTAGCCTAGGTACAGACCAATTTATGGAAATTCATAACATTTTGTCTTTGTGCTACGGAGGATACAATTTGCCATATGCGAAAAACTCCACCTTTACTGAATACAAGTTTGCCGTTTTGCTTCTGCTCTCCGCAAAACTCAATTTTTGAAAGCAAAACAGGAATAAAATGTTGAATCTGATCGTTCTGAATGAATAAACGACTTCGGACCTAAAACTTCATGCTTCATCTCCAAACCAAATAATCAGACAAAATCTACAGTTTGCATTGATTTCTATGGAAAGCAAAATTCTTTGATATTTTGCAAATAAAGCCGTAAAAGAATAATTACGCTAGGACACTATAACCAGAACGTACATGTTTAGATTCCTAAAGGGTCATATCGAATATCTGGCCCAACATTTACAACCTGCAAAATGTATACCCAAAGAACAAAACCTGGACATGAAACCTACCCCCGGAAAAGTATGGGCCTACCGCCGACAGTCGGTCCGTAAAGAAAGAATTTATGATCAAAGTTCGACAAACAATGTCTCAGCTTTATGCTTACGAAAAATTGTGACAAAGTAGGTTCAAATAATGAAGTTATCGCAAAGACTAGCAGTGCGTTTCTTAAATTAAGCAAACATTTTCTGAATCAAAGATGGCCGCTCTCCACCGCAGTTTATGTTTGATGCTAACCATTTTCACATAGAAACAACTTTGGAGACTACAGATTCTGACAAAGTGTCAAACCGTTCTTCATAATTTTTACAAAGAAGGATATATACAGTCCAAAGTTGGTAGTCACATTATTACAGGTGTTCCCTAACTTATTTCCATGTGTATATATATCACTTGGACGGCTTTTCATCAGGATAACATGTTCTTGAATTGTATACCCCTTATACCCCTTTTTATATAGTTAAATGGGATTTAAAGCGGCATGCATTTTTTCATATTTTTGATCCAAAATATAGATTTTACAAACTCGTTAGAATCGCTTCATCGAGGAAGTTGAAACATGTCACATGAAAGCTTTGAGCAAAAATATTAGAGAATGATATCATTTCTTTCATCATAAAAGCACCGATTTAATGCGTGGGTAAGTTTCCGTAATGTGAACTTCCAACTTCCAACTATTAATATTTTCAGTTTAAAAGTGTGTTCCCCCTAGACCCAGCTTCTCACTAACATATATTGTGTTATTATATTAGGTGTCTCCGGGTCTCCAGTAAAAAGAATTTGTTGGGTCTAGGTGGGTGACATACTTTTAAACTAAACATATCAATTGTTCCCATATTTTATTTTTTGATCGGAAACAGAATGACCTTAAAACGTGTTTCAGTGATACGCATGCGCAAAAACAACAAAACCAAAATAGGTTAAAGCTGACAACATCAATATAGCAATAAATTGCAGTCAAATACATAGAAAACTACATCTTTGCTCCATGAACATGTTACGACCTAGCGTAACTAGACAGGTACAGCGAAAAACAACCAAGTAATTTAAACTTAACAATATTTAATCAAACAAATAAATGCTGCAAATACATAAAAACAAACAAACAGATAAGTAAATAAATAAATAAATAACTTACAAAGTTAATGTCAAATAAGTCCTTGTCCCTCAAATGTAAGTCCACAATCCAGTAACCAGAATATGAGCACATGTATATTTTAATCCACACAAAACACTAGTGAAACAACCAAAATTATATACTTTAAATCACTTCAAATTTCTGAATACCTACGACTGAATTGGGACCTATATTTATACATCTAAGGAAATTCTCCAGGTTTCTAGAGAATGATATAATAAACTTTTCTCTAGAAAAGAAACGAACTAAACGAAAGTTCTTTTAAATTCTCCAAAGAGAATTTAGAATTCTCCAGAGAGAATTCAAGGCCGCAACGACCATCAAGACTAAACGAGAGTCCACTAGACCCTTCGAGATCTCAGTATACATAGTCCAAATATATTTTTAACTTATGGTAAAAAAAACACTCACTCCATTTTCATCTGGAATTATCCACAAAGTGCTTATAGAATTTTCTATACTTCTAAATTATATAACAGTGATAAAAATAATCAATGACATTCTTCTACAAAGTTCTAGATAATAAATTGTAGAAACATAAAAAGAAATATATATTAATTAATTGGGTTACTCCCCTTTGATTATATATATATATATATATATATATATATATATATATATATATATATATATATATATATATATATATATATATATATATATATATATATATATATATATATATATATATATATATATATATATATTATAAGTAATAGCTTTTAAAAGAATCAATATTATTGAATCAATTATATATAACACTTCCCCTCTTCAACGAAAAGAAAGTTTTGTGAAATAAAACTTTCTTTTGCAATACTCATATGCAAACATACAAGGCAAAACTGTCAAGCTCTTGAAAGGGTGTCTGGAATTATATTATCTCTACCTTTTATGTGTCTAATGTCAAGATTGTGCTCTTGCAACATGAGACTCATGCTCTAGCTAATACTCAGATGGAGTCTATTTTTCAGATTAACAGTGTAAATAGAGCTGAAACACTTTTAAGTATGGCCCAAACAGAACAAAAAATTCTGACAAGCCCTATTCCAAACATACCTGACCTTCTTATCATAAAGTAAGTTTGTCAAAGGCTCAGCTATAACTGAAAAATTATTACAGAACTTTCTGTAATATCCAGCCATACCCAAAAAGCGCATCAGTTGCCGTTTTCCTGTAGGTACAGGAAAATCTGATATAGCCTCAACTTTGGCTTCTACAGGTCTGACCTGACCTTGTCCAACAATATGTCCTAGAAATGTCAAACTAGCATGGCAAAATTCACTTTTCGGTAAGTTTATTGTCAGTTTAGCATCACTGAGTCTTTTGAAGAATTCTCTGATGATCTCCAGGTGTTGTTTCCACTCTTCACTGTAGATGATGGCATCGTCGATGTAAGCTTTACACCCATCCAGACCGAAAATCAAACTATTAACCAAGCGCTGAAATGTTGCTGGAGAGTTTTTCATGCCAAAAGGCATCACTTTATATTGATAAAGTCCATCAGGAGTAACAAATGCCGAGATCTCCTTTGCTCTGTCTGTAAGTGGAATCTGCCAAAACCCTTTCAAAAGATCGAATTTCGTCACATATTTGGCGTGACCAATGTTGTCGGTGCAGTCATCAATTCTTGGTATGGGAAATGTGTCAGTTTTTGTGACAGAATTTACTTTTCTATAGTCTGTGCACATTCGAAATGTCCCATCAGATTTTGGCACAAGTATACAAGGAGAACTCCATTCACTTTGACTAGGTTCTATAAAGTCATTGTCCAGCAAATACTTAACTTCTTTCCTGAGATATTGTTGTCTTTCAGGATGAAGTCTATACGGATGTTGTTTCACCGGTTTTGCTCCTTCAATAATGTCTACATCATGGTAGATTTTATCGGTTCTGGATGGAATGTCCGGAAATAAGTGCTCATATTCAAGAATTAATTGTTTTAGTTCATGTTTCTTGTCCGGATCTAGATGTGACAGTTTCTGATCGAGGTCATGAAGAATGTCAGAATTCTGGAGTTTTGAGGATAATGGTTCACAGTTCACAGAGTTCATTTCTTCAAAGTCTGTCTGATTTTGTTCATGAGGGACAGAATTAACTATGCTTACTGAGGAAATAACTGAACTATCATTATCACTATCCCTATCAATGTACTTTTTAAGCATGTTAATATGACATAATTGTTTTTGCTTGCGCCTCCCAGGAGTGTTAACAATGTAATTTACATCACTTAACCTTTTCTCAACAGTATATGGACCATAATATCTAGCTTGTAATGGCCTGCCAGGAATGGGCAAAAGAGCAATCACCTTGTCTCCAGGGTCAAAATTTCTGTTCTGAGCATTTTCATCAAAATGCAACTTCATTTTGCTCTGAGCTGACTTAAGATTGGACCGAGCAACTTCCCAAGCTTTTGTCAATCTAGTTTTGAAGTCAGACACATACTGAAGTAAGTTCAAAGGACTGTCATTACTTGAAAGAAACTTCTCTTTCATAAGTTTTAAAGGTCCACGAACAGTGTGTCCGAAAACAAGTTCAAACGGACTGAACCCAAGAGACTCTTGTACTGACTCTCTGACAGCAAATAATAGCAAATGTATGCCTTCATCCCAATCTTTTTCGGTGTCAAAACAGTAAGATCTGATCATGTTCTTCAAAGTTTGATGGAATCTTTCCAAAGCACCTTGACTTTCAGGATGATAAGCTGATGACTTGTATTGTTTAATGCCAAGTTCATGCATTACTTGCTGAAATGTTCCTGACATAAAATTGGAACCCTGATCTGATTGGACTGATTTTGGAAGACCTACAAGTGTGAAAAACTTCACAAGGGCCTTAACTATTGTTTTCGTCTTGATATTCCTGAGTGGAATTGCTTCAGGAAAACGTGTTGAAGCACACATTATAGTCAAGAGATATTGGCAACCTGATTTAGTCTTGGGTAACGGACCTACACAGTCAATGATAATCCTACTAAATGGTTCATCAAATGCAGGAATAGGCTGTAAATTAGCTTTTGGAATAGTCTGATTAGGTTTTCCTACCATTTGACAAGTGTGACAGGATTTGCAATGTTGGGAAACATCAGATTTTAATCCTGGCCAGTAGAAATGCTTGAGAATTTTGTGGTAAGTCTTATTTATCCCTAAATGACCTGACATGGGAGTTTCATGGGCCAAGTTTAAGATTTCAGGACGATAAGCCTTAGGAACCACAATTTGGTGATTTATGGTCCATTCGTCTTCCGCTGAAACATCAGGAGGACGCCATTTTCTCATTAAGATGTCATTTTTGACATAAAAACAAACAGGAACCTGAGAAATTTCATTTTCATCTAAAGCCCTTTCAAATAAAGGCGAGATTTCAGGATCACTGTGCTGTTCTTGACAAAGTTGTGACCTTGACATTTGGTCGTGACCTTGGTCAAAAATTGAAGGTGAAAGGTCATTGTCTGACCTTTGATTGTTGAAGTCAGTTTGACTTGAAGAAAGAGATTTTGAAATCTCATCATGAAAAGACTGACCTATAAAAGTGTCAGTTAAGTCAATATCCTGTATCCCATCATTCAATTTGACTTTTTTTGCCATAGCCCTTGTAACGGCACATGAAGGGTAAAGATCAGGAATTTCCTGCTCAATGGGATCAGGCAATTGATCCTCACAAGGTGTATTGGTCAAAAGTGGGTTTACCACAACCTTATCTCCGGCTAAGTCATTGCCTAATAGCAAGTGAACACCTTTAAAAGGTAAAGAAGGTCTAATACCTACAGCCACAGGACCAGAAACTAAGTCTGAAGACAAATAAATGTTATGGAGCGGTACATTAACAAATCCACACTCTACTCCCTGAATAAGGACACTTGTCCCAGTTGAAGTCTTCTCGGAAAAAGGCAGGGTATCTGCTAAAATAAGAGACTGAGAAGCTCCGGTATCTCGTAAGATTTTAATAGGGGTAGACTGGGCAGAATCACTAGTAAGTGACACAAAACCTTCTGATAAGAATGGTTCATAAATCTCCATAATACAATCAGTCGCAGACGTTTTGGCCAAAATAGGATTTTCATCCTGAATAATAGACTGTGGTTTTGACCTTAAAGAAGTAAGACCTGTTGGTCTAGAATTATTTTGATTTTGTCTCTCTTTTCAAAGTTTCACATTCAGAAATGACGTGACCGTCACCTTTACAATAATTGCAAAACAGCCGGGGTGAGTATGAGGATCTTTGACCTTTGTTTTCACTAGTATCTTTATTTTTAGGATTATGTGAAGGACTGGAACTATCAGCTGTTAGTCCAGCTTGTGGTTGTGGATTAGGTTGAGGAGAATTATTTCTCTGTTGAGGGTTAAATGGTTTTGACTGAGGTGTATTAGGTTTAAATTGAGGGTTAAAAGGTTTCTTGTAAGGCTTATTTACAAAAGACACCTTATGAGTCAAAGCATAATCATCAGCTAATCGTGCTGCTACATCTAAAGTTTCTACTTCCCTTTCGTCAAGAAAAGATTTGACATCAGAGTGTATGCATCGTTTGAACTCTTCAACAAGCATGAGCTGTCTTAATTTTGCATGATCAGACTTTACATCCTTTGAAGAACACCACCTATCAAATAATTGCTCCTTAGTTCTAGCAAATTCTACATGGGTTTGATCATGTTCTTTCCTACAATTTCTGAATTTCTGCCTGTAAGCTTCAGGTACTAATTCATAAGCCTTAAGAATCAGATTTTTGACTGTGTCATAATCTGAACTTTGATCAAGTGGAAGCTGAGTGTAAATTTCTCGAGCTTTACCAATAACAACACTCTGTAGAAGCAAGGTCCAATGCTCTTTTGGCCATTTCAAATTTTCTGCTACCTTCTCAAAATGTAAAAAGTACTTATCTACTTCTTTTTCTTGAAATGGAGGAACGAGCCTGATATGCTTTGTAACATCAAATACTTTACTAGGATCAAAAGACACAGGAGGCATTGATTTACTGCTTAATTCAAGCTCTTTCATTTTTAAACTATACTGCAGTTTTTCTTTTTCAACCTCAATTCTTTCTTCTTGCTCTAATTTTTCTTTTGCAAGCCTTTCTTCTAACTCTCTTTGTTTTTCTAATCTTTCTTTTTCAAGTCGTTCTTCCATTTCTCTTTGCTTTTGTTTTTCTTCTCTTTCAAATACTAATTTTTGCTTTTCAAGCTCTAACTTTTCTCTATGCATTCTTTCTTCCCTTTCTTCCTTATCTGCCCTTCTTTTTTCTTCAAACTCTAATCTTAATTTTTCCAGTTCAAGATGCCTTTTTAATTCTAACTCTTTCAACTGTATGTCGGTTTGTGAGACCATAATTAGAGATGTAGCTGAGGGTTCAAAAAATTCCTCATCAACAAGAAACTGAATGATAACATTCTTAATTTCACGTTTTAACATAGATGTTTTGACATCAGGTATGCTATAATGACTAGCAATGTCTAAAAGATCACTCTTTTTGGCCAAGTTTAACAGCTCTTGAGAAGGCGCAGCAATGAAATCTTCAAGTTTGAATAACATGGTTGCTTTTTGCTGGTATGACAAACAATAAATATCTTTTTAAATTCAGAATAAAATAGGTGCACAAAATGTTCAATCCCGGCTCAGAGCCCCCAAAATCTGTTACGACCTAGCGTAACTAGACAGGTACAGCGAAAAACAACCAAGTAATTTAAACTTAACAATATTTAATCAAACAAATAAATGCTGCAAATACATTAAAACAAACAAACAGATAAGTAAATAAATAAATAAATAACTTACAAAGTTAATGTCAAATAAGTCCTTGTCCCTCAAATGTAAGTCCACAATCCAGTAACCAGAATATGAGCACATGTATATTTTAATCCACACAAAACACTAGTGAAACAACCAAAATTATATACTTTAAATCACTTCAAATTTCTGAATACCTACGACTGAATTGGGACCTATATTTATACATCTAAGGAAATTCTCCAGGTTTCTAGAGAATGATATAATAAACTTTTCTCTAGAAAAGAAACGAACTAAACGAAAGTTCTTTTAAATTCTCCAAAGAGAATTTAGAATTCTCCAGAGAGAATTCAAGGCCGCAACGACCATCAAGACTAAACGAGAGTCCACTAGACCCTTCGAGATCTCAGTATACATAGTCCAAATATATTTTTAACTTATGGTAAAAAAAACACTCACTCCATTTTCATCTGGAATTATCCACAAAGTGCTTATAGAATTTTCTATACTTCTAAATTATATAACAGTGATAAAAATAATCAATGACATTCTTCTACAAAGTTCTAGATAATAAATTGTAGAAACATAAAAAGAAATATATATTAATTAATTGGGTTACTCCCCTTTGATTATATATATATATATATATATATATATATATATATATATATATATATATATATATATATATATATATATATATATATATATATATATATATATATATATATATATATATTATAAGTAATAGCTTTTAAAAGAATCAATATTATTGAATCAATTATATATAACAAACATCAACAGGGTAAGAACTAAAGTATTTGGGTAGGTACAAAACACCAAGTTATCTCAACCTGTTGGCATTTGGGAACGCTATCAAATCCTTTGTCACACAATTTACATATATACCCAAAAATACAGTTTTACATTTTGCTTAAATCACATGTTTTAAAACATACCCCTCGATTATAGGCTTTAGACTATTCTCATCTTAGGCATAGATCTCCTTTATGCTTTGAATTAAGTTGCCTATCGACAGATCTGTCTGACACCATTCTAATCTATTACAAAACAATGCCCATGTACATGTAATATACAGATTTTTCTTAAAATGTAATATTTGAAAATTTTCAGAAGGAAATGTTCGATATTTTTCTTATTTTTGCACAAAACATAGATTGTGGATACACGTTAGAACCGTCTTACCGAGGCTCGGTGGGTGATGCGGTTCTAACGAGTACCCACAATCTATGTTATAGAGCAAAAATAAGAAAAATATGTATTCCCCTGCATATCCTAATTTTCCTACATAAAAGTGGGGTATAAGGAAGTATACACTACATGGACATGTTTTCCTGATGTCAACAGTAACTTGGCACAAGTGGGTTAACGCAAGTGGGCTAAAGCGTAATCAAAATAGCTGCCAAGACGGTATTATCAGTGAGACGGGCAGTCGATAGTTTTTGTCATCAGAACTCAGTTTCTGGTAATAAATTGCTTTAATAATACCATGATAGCACAATATTTGTATAAGGGGGATATGACCGCTAGCACTTTAAGAAATCACTTATTGCTCCAGAAACATATAACATTACGAAACCATGTCCATGCAATACACAGAGATTTTTTAAGTTGTAAAAAATGAAAATTTTTAGTAGAAAATTTTGGATATTGTTCTTATTTTTGCTCAAAACATAGATTGTGGATACACGTTAGAATTGCCTCGGTGAGGCGGTTCTAACGAGTACCCACAATTTATGTTTTGGAGCAAAGATAAGAAAAATAGGTATATCCCTGCATACCCCAGTTTTTCTATACAGAAGTGGGGTTCATCGGGGTATACTTTTCATGGGCATGTTTTCCTTTCTGTATACAATTGCGTTTGCATAGAAATGGGCTAGACATACATTGTTCGAGTGATAAAGTGACTACATTTGGCTTTTAACAAAGTCAGTGACACAATATGTATCCAAGAAGTTGACCAAGACACACATGGTTACTTATTTCGTTTGCCACCAATGTTTCGGCCATTATGGAAATCTCGGTATAAAGAACACACTAGACGTAGTCAGAACTCATCTGTGACTTTGACAATAAATACATTGCTTATTTACAGGTGTAGATTGGAAATCAATTCACAGTGTCCTCGATAAAACTTAAAAAATGTTTTTCGAAAGTTATGATACCGATAGTCCTGCTGGAGAAGTTTGGCTGTTAAGCATTTATTTCGCGCGTTGAAGTCTGCAACATTATTGCAGACTCTAGGAAACCTAATAATTTGCAAATTTCATAAGCCGTAGGAAGCACGGCGAGGAACGTTACCATCCAAAAATGGAACATTTACTATATCAAAGTCAAAGTCATCGTGTTTATCATAAATTTTAGAAGTAACAAACGCATTTGAAATAGAAAGATGCAAATCCAAAAAGGGGGTACAGCACCTGTGGTGTTGGCTTTATTCAACTGTAGATCAGGTGGATACATTTGATTGAACAAGCCTTCAAAATAAAATAAGGATTGTAAATGTTCAAAAGGTCATCGAGGTACCTAGAAGTCGAATTAAAAGCCTCGATATCATCAGCTTGATTGTCCACGAAATCACTTTCGTAGCAATATAAAAATAAATCAGCTACTACGAGAGTGGCGCAATTTGTACCCACCGGAATTCCAACAATTTGTCTGTATAACTTGTATAAATATTATCCAGGAGATAGGATAAGGCGTTGCATATTTTCTGACATTACCAAGTGTATAACGACTTTGGTCAGAGGAAGTGAAAAAAAAAAACTACCCTGTCATTGCAGGCCAAATAAATCGAACCCTAGTTTTAATGCTCTTCTGAAGGTCCTATCTTTCAAATCAAGAAGTTTTTCTTCAATCAGATTATGTGGCAATGTGGTATACAGGGTATACTCTGTAATTGGTGTACAGAGTAGAAAAATCGTATGTAAAAATACCGAGGCGGAAAAATACTGACAAAAAGCGATATCAGGGGCGCCGTGTTCTGCCTTTATCATATAATTAGGACACGAGGCTAAAATAAACCAAATTCCTTATCTGAGATAAAGGATTCGTTTGAAAATTACAGATACTCTCTTGATCCTCTATGGTCTAGTTCTCGGCATTCACTCGTTAATCGAACACGTTAAGACCAGAAAATGGAACAACGAACGATGTCAGTCAAATTTGTATGTTAACCATTTATGACAAGTCTTAAATGGAAAGCGAATTTTTTTCCATCAGTGGAAATTGTCGAAATTTGTGACAAGTGTCAAGAAACAAAAGGTTGGTGATCTCAAAGAAAAGACAGTAATTGTCAAGTACAATGTAGTCTGTGTGAAGGACTTTTTAGGATTTAATTTCAATTCCATTTGGTGAATTTGTCTTTTATGGTGAATACTGTGGGGAACGCACCAACAAAGCACCCTTTGTACCAGTGCCCTATCCTCCGTACGTCAAGGAAACTCAGTATAAGTTTGATAAATATCAAAGAAAGTAGTGCATCTTAAAAATTGAAAGCTGCTGCTTCTATGTGCTATATTGTACAAAACAATCATTACGAAAACATGCCCATGCAATATACAAAGATTTTTAAAGTTAGAAAAACTGAAAATTTTCAATAGAAAAAATTTGATATTTTTCTTATTTTTGCTCAAAACATAGATTGTGGGTAACCGTTAGAACCGACTCGGCGAGGCGGTTCTAACGAGAACCCACAATCTATGTTTTGGAGTAAAAATAAGTAAAATAGGTATACCCCTGCATACCCCAGTTTTGCTATATAAAAGTGGGGTTTAAGGGGGTAAGCATTTCACGGAAATGTTTTCATGATGGCAATCTTTGACTTTAAATGTGCCTGTGATCAATCCGTATTTTGCAGAGACATGCAGATTTTGCAGAGATGAATGCCGCATGTTGTTTTGCATTGTGTATCAGTAAAGGTTGAATAGCGAAAAGGTTAAAAGTAGATGGTGATAGAGGTCTTACTTTTCTATGTTCAGAACTTCGTATAGCTACATTAGTGGTTGAGCAAAACAGCAGAAGATGGCCAGCAAAGTCATAGTAGAAAATGTTGTGCTGGAAAATTGACAATTTATTTTTGTTTTAAAAGGGACTTTTTATTGTGTACCGAAGCTATATACTGAACTGTATTGTTTCAAATAAAGAAAACTAGCACAATATTTAATGAACATATAGCTAAACGCATGTAGCGATAATGTCAAATTGAACAGCATGACCCAAACTTGAAGAAGCATTGTATGTTGTCGAACAATAACTATGATCACTGAATATCCTCAAAATGTAAACCACTTTGGATTAAGGAGATACAATATGAGCCGCCTCGTGGGAAAACCAACAATGTGGTTTACGAACAGGCCCGACACAAACCGACCTGTACAAGCACAGAAAAGAGCCTGAATCTTGAAATTTCGGTTTTAAGTAGAAGAGGAACTGTACCCCGAGTAGCGAAAACAAAGGCGCTGATCAGCTTTGCGGTTACCGCGAAGCTGATCTGCGCCTTTGTTTTCGCATATGCAGATTGTAGGTTTTCCCATAAGATGGCTCAATTATGTTGTGTAGTTGCATGATAGTACAGTATCTGGACTCATATTTTCAGGGACCATATTTCAAATATCGCAGCAGATAAAAACCTCTCTTGGTGTTACTGATCTTTCTTGCACACTTTAAAGGGAAACTTTTTCATTTCATATTCAAAAGTGGGCAGTTTCAAAAACAAATGTCCCCGGTCCATTTTGAGGCTTTCGATTTCAGTGAGACTGTACTGTATGCATGGAAATTATCACAAAGTGATATATCATAATAACAAGTAACCAGACGGGCCAGATCTGACAAAATTTCTATGATATAACTTTATACTAGATAAAAAAAAATGTTATGCAGATATTTGATGAAAAAAGTGCAACATTTATGTTAGAAATTTTTCATTAAAGTCAAATTTGAAAGCTATCATACTGCATCAAATTAAGGAATAGAAATTAAAGAGATACAAAATATCAAACGTATGAATATAGAGATAAAAGAATGAACGATACAGCCACTCTGGTGTTTCAGATTTTCATATCACCACGCGCAAATCGAGTGAGGGTCTAAATGTAAGGAGTGTAAGAATACAAGGTTTTTGGTCAACAAATGTTTACCACTTGTGGCTGTCAATTATTTTCTTACTGTTCATACTTAGCTCAGGTCCTCAATCAGTTAACACAACATTTGGTTCGGCTCCGTCACCTGTTAACATTGTATGAGTGTTTTTTTATTAATGTAAGGAGTGTTAGATTTTTTCCACTTTACAGCTAAAAATTCAACAAAACCACCCTTCATATTTAATTGAATCTCTTAAAAATATAATACGGTTCACTATTGCAAGCCAATTTATTGTAAGTGTAGAAAGCAATGTGCTATTTAAATTGACACATATGCAAAAGAAAACAGTTTTTAATGACATAGGTAAATTATTTGTAAATTTTAGTGGCATGTCTGATGTACAAAAATTTACATGGCTTTTAAGTAATGAAAATGCGCATGTTATAAGAGAGTTGTCGATGTTTGTTTATGACCGCTATATGCAACTTTTTGAGATATTAAGAAAGTGAGTGTCCCTGATCTCATCAGGAAAACATGTCCATGCAATGAATACCCTCTTAGACTCCACTTTTAGATAGTAGAACTGGGATATTAGCAGGGGTATACCTATTTTCCTTACTTTGGCTTGGAACAGGGATGGTGGGTGCTCGTTGGCAACGCCTCGACGAGAAGATTCTAGCGTGTGTCAGCGGTAGGTGTTTTGGGCAACAATATTAAAATATCGATTATTTTTTCTTCTAAAACTTTCAATTTTGTCTTCTAAAAATATCGATGTGTATTGCATGGACAGGTTTTCGAAATGTTGAGTAGTTAAGTAATTGCTTCTCACATGTATTATTTATGTGCTTTTAAATTAGTTTGTTTTTACCTAATCAGAATCAAGCTTTTGTTGCTTTATTGCTTTTTATATGTGATTCATATGCTACTATGTGGTGACCCATAATTGGAATTAAATTTTATTCTATTCTATTCTATTCTATTTATTTGAAGGTTTATGAAAAGTGGGGTTTAAGGGGGTATTCATTGCACGGACATGTTTTCCTGATGTGAATTTCCCATGCGAGAAATTAAATGATAATTATACCACAGAGTGCAAAATCATCATTTTTTGGACGGAAACCTAAAAGGAAGCAAAGGTACTATGATCCCATCTTGTTCTGTCTTACTGGTAAATATGACAAACTTGGCATGTCGGATGAGTTAAATTGTTATGATTCAGAGAGATTCGATCTCGGACTGCGAAGTTAGTTGCTCTTTAGCGTCTGGAAAAGTATCCATCAATTTATAAGCAGTTATGTTTTGTTTGTCAAACGAGCATTCCCTTTATATGAACAGAAACACAAAGAATGTAAAGTAAGAATAGAGGAACCAGGAATCGATGCAATTAAATTTAAAGTCCCAACATAAACACCAGATGGGATAGAAATTACATAAAACACAACAAAAATTTTTTCGACAACACACACGGAGAGTAGAATGACTAGCTCTTTTCCAACAAAGTAGCCATCTGACTAAGTTTCAACCGAAACGAAAGTCAACGAGCACGACAGAGAGCCAGGCACATAAACAGTAGTATCATGAAGATAAACCACTTTCTCTGGGACACCGATTGTCGTTTTACTGGGGACAACGCCGAAAACTATTTTTCCGGGAGACATCCATCCTCGAATTCATAAAGAAAGAAAAATAAATAAAAACAAACATAGTGTTCAACTGGCGAACACATGTAACAAAAACTTTTGATGTAACTAAAAAGGTACAAGTAGGCAACGATCAGAAAAAGGCGCAATCAGAAAAAAGATTCCCACTCCAAAAACCGAGGCGCGAAAAATATGATAACATACATAAGGCGCCAACAACACAAAAAAAATAAACACCAATACATAAAACAATAAGAACCACAACAGAAGTATAGCCTTGGAACGATCAGAAATATAAAATTAAAAACCGGTTTTACAGGATTCTAACCTCACCCTCAGCTTCTGCAGTAGTTCAAAACATTTAGTTAGTTGTTCGGTCCTCGTGGTGAATCTCTAACTAGTCAATGAATCATCATGGACAAACAAATAAATCATGATAAATTCCATAATGAATCAAAAACGAGGACTCACAGAATGGGTAAGCTGCCCGACGATGGAGATCCCTGGGCGGCCAATAACTTACTAACTCCGGAGCAAAAGAAATCCACTAGTTGAACCCCGGTGGGCCAAGCAACAGACAAGAAGCTCCGGCCCCAACCAACTAACATGAATAGCTTTATGTCGGGGCCATCATAGTGTCTGACGCCCGACCCACCGGCCTGCAATTAAAAAAGGCAGCATAGTTATCAACCGTGATTGGGTTAAAAACTAAGCATGCAGACTGTCGCATAACATTTAAGTTATATCCTATATGTCTGTAACGTGTAATGATTTTTCTGAATTGAAAAGAAAAATCATTCCTTCCAATAAGGGACGGACCATTTGATTTTCTGTGGTGGGGGGGGGGGGAGGGGGCTGGGTTTTTTGTTAAAAGATATTTTGGTTTTAATATCACTGAAAAAAAATTTAAGTATACAAAATTGCGATATGACATGGCTTTTTTCATATGGCTTGTAATATCAAAATATGCTCTGAAATACTCAGACAGTTCTATCTACTCTCAAAAAATACCAAAATTGCCACCAAACTGTACCAAGATTTCAAAATTTTCCCGGGGGAGCATGCCCCCGGACCCCACTAGCAAGGCTTTGTACCTGTGGCGCTTGCCTTCCTAACATCGGCCTTCGCGCATTTGGTGCTCAGTTAATGATCGTAAATGGTGAATCTTAACACCCTGACATGGCTTTTTGGAAAAAATAGGCAAAATTCATGTTTGCATGAGTTTATGAAAATTTGGGGGTTTCTCTTGTAGTATCAAAATATGCTCTGAAATACTCTGGATTAGACAGGTCTATCTGCTCACTAAAAAAACAAAAAAGACGCACCAGATGCCACCAAAATGTACCAAGATTTCAAAATTTTCCCGGGGGAGCATGCCCCCCCCCACCCCCCTAGCAAGGCATTGCGCCTGCCGCTGGCATTCGCACCTTTGGTGCTCACAACTGGTTCACTAAATTAAATATGGATTTCATTTCTACACCTGGGTTTGTCTTCCTTGATACTATAATATCAAACACAAAAATATATTTATCGGCTTAATACTGGAATCTGTGCGACATATGAATGATGTGTGGCCTGTAATATAAAATATGGTTTTAAACATGTTAAACCAAACTTTGTAAAAAAAAATGGTTTTGGTTATTAGAGAAAAAATATTTTCCTTGCCGAGCAAAAAAAAAAAAAATAAATGGTTCAAGAAGAAAAAAACAGCCCCCCCCCCCCCCCAGAAAATCAAATGGTCCGTCCCTAAGTTTCGTAAATTTGTAAACCAAGTCACCATAAAATTCTGGTTCCGAAAGGCTCTCACGTAAAAGGGTCGTTAGCCCAACATTAAATTTGGAAATCAGTTCATAGTGCCTGCGATAAAATTTAGAAAAGGTTTTTCGAAGTTTATGATACCTATAGTCCTGCTGAAGAAGTTTGGATGTTAAACATTTATTTCGTGCATTGAAGTCCGCAACATGATTGCAGACTCTAGCAAACCAAATAAGTTGTGAAATGTATACGCCATAAGAAGCACGACGAAAACGTAACCATCCAAAAACGGAAAGTTTACTATATCAAAATCAAAGCCATCACGTTTATCATAAATTTTAGAAAAAACGAATCCATTTGCAATAGAAAGATGTAAGTCTAAAAATGGGGCTTCGGTATCTGTGTTGTTTGCTTTATTCAACTGTAGTTCAGAGGGATAAATTTGTTTGACCATGCCTTCAAAATAAGGATTGTCAATGTTCAAAAGTTCATCGAGGTACCTAGAAGTCGAATTAAAGGCCTCGATAACATCAGCTTGATTGTCATAGTTAAGAAGGTACAAGTAGGCAAAGATCAGGAAAAGGCGCAATCAGAAAAAGATTCCCACTCCAAAAACCGAGGTGGGAAAAAACCAAACTAACAATCAGGTACTTATACCATGAAACATATCGTAAGCCGAATGAGCAGCTATTTTCCCAATAGGTGGCCACTCAGTTACCTTAACTTAACTAAAAATATGAAAACATACATAAGGCGCCAACAGCACAAAAAATTTTTATACACCAAAACATAAAACAAAAAGAACCACCACAGAAGTATCGACTTGGAACGATCAGTAACACAAAGTTACTGGCGGGCTTAAACCGATTTTACATGGCCATAACCTCACCCTCAGCTTCCGCAGTGGTTCAGTGATATACAAGAAATAAGAAAATTCATATTAAGAAAATAATAAACATAGATACCAACGTTTAACATGAATAACGGAAAGCAGGGTGAGCAGCTATTGAAGGTATTAGGTGGTCACAGTGCTAGCTTGGACAGAACAAGTAAAATGCAGAGGGCTAAGTGAACAGCCAAATTATAATCGGGTGGCCACAAAGCCATGCAACATGAAACTCGTAATAGGAATAACTTTGATAAGTGTGAACCACTACAGTAGTACCGCCTTGGAACGGTCAGTTATAAATAACTGGGGGGCTTAAACCGGTTTTACATGGCCATAACCTCACCCTCAGCTTCTGCAGTGGTTCATAACATTTAGTTAGTTATTCGGTCCTCGTGGTGAATCTCTAACTAGTCAATGAATCATCAAGAACAAACAAATAAATCATGATAAACATCCTGATGAATCAAAAACCAGGACTCACAGACTGAGTAAGCTGCCCGACGATGGAGATCCCTGGGCGCCGAATAACCTACTAACTCCGGAGCAAAAGAAAAACACCAGTTGGACCCCGGTGAAGAGAATCCATTAAAAAAGGTACAAGTAGGCAAAGATCAGGAAAAGGCACAATCAGAAAAAGATTCCCACTCCAAAAACCGAGGTGGGAAAAAACCAAACTAACAATCAGGCACTTATACCATGAAACATATTGTAAGCCGAATGAGCAGCTATCTTCCCAATAGGTGGCCACTCAGTTACCTTAACTTTACTAAAACTATGAAAACACACATAAGGCGCCAACAGCACAAAAAAATTAAACACCAAGACATAAAACAAAAAGAACCACCACAAAAGTATTGCCTTGGAACGATCAGTTACACAAAGTTACTGGCGGGCTTAAACCGGTTTTACAGGCGCCTAACCTCACCCTCAGCTTCTGCAGTGGTTCATAACATTTAGTTGGTTCTTCGGTCCTCGTGTTGAATCTCTAACTAGTCAATGAATCATCAAGAGCAAACAAATAAATCATGATAAACATCCTGATGAATGAAAAATCAGGACTCACAGATTGAGAAAGCTGCCCGACGATGGAGATCCCTTGGCGCCGAATAACATACTAACTCGGAGCAAAAGAAAAACACCAGTTGGACCCCGGTGGGCCAAGCAACAGACAAGAAGCTCCGGTCCCAACCAACTAAAATGAATAGCTTTAAGTCGGGGCCATCATAGAGTCTGACGCCCGACCCACCGGCGTGCAATTAAAGAAGGCAGCATAGTTATCAACCATGATTGGGTTAAAAACTAAGCATGCAGACTGTCGCATAACATTCAAGTTATAACCTATACGTCTGTAACGTGTTATGATTTTTCTGAACTGAAAAGAAAAATCATTAATTCCTATAAGTTTCTTAAATTTGTAAACCAAGTCACCATACAATTCAGGTTCCGAAAGGCCATCACTTAAAAGCGTCTTTAACCCAACATTATATTTGGAAATCAATTCATAGTGTCTACGATAAAATTTAGAAAAGGTTTTTCGAAGTTTATGATACCGATAGCCCTGTTGAAGAAGTTTTGCCGTTAAACATTTATTTCGAGCGTTGAAGTCTGTAACATGATTGCAGACTCTAGCAAACCTTATAAGTTGCGAAATGTATACACCATAAGAAGCACGGCGAGGAACGTCACCATCCAAAAAAGGAAAATTTACTATATCAAAATCAAAGTCATCGCTCTTATCATAAATTTTAGAAGAAACAAATCCATTTGCAACAGAAAGATGTAGATCTAAAACGGGGCTTCGGTATCTGAGATATTGGTTTTGTTCAATTGTAGTTCAGGTGGATAAATTTGATTGGCCATACCTTCAAAATAAGGGTTGACAATGTTCAAAAGGTCATCGAGGTACCTATATGTGGAATTGAAAGCCTCGATAACATCAGCTTGATTATCATGGTTAAGAGAATCCATGAAATCTCTTTCGTAGCAGTATAAAAATAAATCAGCTACGAGAGGTGCGCAATTTGTACCCATCGGAATTCCAACAATTTGTCTGTATAACTTGGTCCCAAATCTAATGTAAATATTATCCAGGAGATAGGATAAGGCATCGCATACATTCTGACATGACCAAAGTGTATACCGACTTTGGTCAGAGGAAGTGAAAAAAGCCTTTCTGTCATTACATGCCAAATAAAGTGAGCCATAGTTTTAATGCCCTTTTGAAGGTCCACTCTATCAAATCCAGAAGTTTTTCTTTTATTAGATTATGTGGTAATGTTGTATACAGAGTAGAAAAATCATATGTGGACAAGCTTGTCGCACGGAACCCTCTACATTTTAATTTACTGAGCACCTCACCAGATTTTTTATTGACCAAAACCAATTTTATTTGAAGTTTCATACACTGTCTCACAGTATCTTATAACATGAGATTTGATAGCAGTAAGACAGGAAGTTAACAATTTATAAAGTTCAGTGGTAGTATAAGACCTAGAATTTGCAATAAATCTAGCTTTGTACGGTCTTTTGTGCAGCTTAGGTAACCAATACATCGTAGGAAGTTTGTCTTGGCCTTCATTGACACAAACAGAAAACTAAACAGGTAAATCGTTTAAGTTGGCATTTACTGCATACACTTCATCAGTATCTGTCTCCAGATAAGCCCTGGTACCATCAAGCTCCTGTTTTAAGGTGTTAACGTAGTGAAGCCTACAAACGACAACAACATTGTTTGCCGCTTTGTCTGCCGGAACCAAGACATACTTTCTATGAAATTCTTGGATACCCTGCTTCAAATGCCTAAATGACGATTTGGGTTTAGGAGGTAAAAGATTAGTATTTTGTGAATAAAACTTAATACGTTTATCCACGATAGTTAAGATACTTCTTCTTCGGTTTTGGCCCGCCATTAACTTTGTGTTACTGATCGTTCCAATGCGATACTTCTGTGGTGGTTCTTTTTGTTTCATGTCTTGGTGTTTAAATTTTTGTGCTGTTGGCGCCTTATGTATGTTTTCATATTTTTAATTAAGTTAAGGTAACTGAGTGGCCACCTATTGGGAAAATAGCTGCTCGTTCGGCTTACGATATGTTTCATGGTATAGGTGTCTGGTTGTTGGTTTGGTTTTTTCCCACCTCGGTTTTTGGGGTGGGAATCTCTTTCTGATTGCGCCTTTTCCTGATCTTAGCCTACTTGTACCTTCTTTTCCATTCTTTAAGAGCATTATCTTCAACACCCTCTCGTTTACACCATCGATTACCGAAATCATTTAATGCAGATGCAATCTCCTCTCTACATTTGTCGAAATTAATGTAGGATGAGAATCTATATTTCGGACCTTTAGAAACAATTGTCCGAATTCTAGAATCCGAAATTATTTTTAAATTTTCAGTAACTATATGTCCGGCTGGTTGATAAACATATTTTGAATCTTTACAATCTCAAGACTTAGGAGTATTAGCATGGATATCAAGATCAGAAACAAGTTTATTGAAATTAAAAATAGTATTTCTGATTGGTTTATTATATTTGTAACAAATAATATGCTTGGTAAATCAATAAAGACAATTCCTTTATTAATGAAAGGAATTTTAATAAAACTTCTAATGTGATTAGATTCGGAATCGATAAATGGACGAAGAGCATGCTGAGTATAACATCTTGTTAACAGTGCAGCGTCATACATTTAATGATTTATATCGTAAAATCTATTAGCCTCTGTGTCCAAGGAACGTAATGCAGCAATAGGTAGAGAACTAAGATAAGACAACATTTGATGTCGACCGTGAATCTTTAGTTTAACAGCTAATTCATTAAGGGAAATGTTCAATTTCAATACAGCGCACCGTTTGCGTTTGTCATTACCCTTTTGTCATTAAGTCTCTTTCGTAGCAGTATAAAAAAGATAAGCTACAAGAGGGGCGCAGTTGGTACCCATCGGGATTCCAACAATATGTCTGTATAACTTGGTCCCAAATCTAATGTAAATATTATCCAGGAGATAGGATAAGGCATCGCATACATCAGACATGACCAAGTGTATATCGACTAAGTTTACATCCCAACTAGGGACACCAGAAATACAGAGATTATCATTTTCGTTAATAAAAACATTTTAACTAGGACAGCGAAATTATCATTTCTATCAGTACAACGAAAATGTATTAGTGATTATTAAAAACGGATTAGAATAAAATTAAACTAAGATCTCAACTGGTTAACACATGTATTACAAAACCCAATCCAACACTAAACCTAGTAAACTCAATACTAGTTACATGCAACCATCATGTATCCATAACCCTATGTTCAATAACCCTTATCTTACCCTAACCAAACATTTACCCAACCTTACTCCCTGCCACTAAACCTTATGTTAACTTCATCTGAACATCAACCTTTATTGTGCCCGTAACAATAATGCTTGTCCTAGTCGTAGACCAAATTTAAAGCTGACCCGAGGAAACAAAAACAAAACCGTTTTACATTCCTGATCGTTTCAAGGCGATACTTCTGTTCTGGTTCTTATTGCTTTAGGTATTGGTGTTGATTTTTGTGCTGTTTGCACCACATACGCGTTTTCATATTTTTAGGTAGGTTTCGTAACTGAGTGACCACCTGTTAGGAAATAGCTGCTCACTTGGCTTACGATATTTAGTTTTTCCCACCTCGGTTTTTTGGAGTGGGATTTTCTTTGTGATTTCGCCATATCCTGATCATTGCCTACTTGTACCTTACCAACAAGTTAACTTGTACTTGAACATTACCAATAAATCTGAAAATTATGGAAAGAGCGGCTATTGTTACTTTCCTTACCAATAAGCTATTCAGTATAAGCTATCCATTTGCTTACGTTATTAGACACGACTAATAAAATTTGTTCTCTATATCATATGGAGCCTTAGGCATAGAAAACCATTTAGTTACGCGTATGTTCTGGATATGATTTTCCTACAAGTATTGTAGACACTTTATACATGGATTTGTCCACAATCTCAAGGTCTATTAGAGATTTATTTGATCATCACGCCACTAAGTTAAGGGACGTATATGATGCAAGCCAAGTTCTGCTTGCAGCTGTATCATCTGTATTTTCCCACCTATTGATTCGACTGTCTCATACGGCAAATGAGTTGAAATAATCTTGAACGGGTCGTAAAACTGTATGAAATGATAAAAAATAAATGTAATCCAAAAAGTTATATGGGGTTAATTAAGAAATTGTTTGAAAAGATAAAAGTAACAAACACAGTCTCTATAAATCTAGCTATGTCACAAGTTTTGAAAACGATATCTTATAATAATTGAGTATTGCCTGTGTTAACAGTCATCTCTTAAATAGTTTGCTTCGGTCAATTCGAGTCTTGCTCTTGTGATCGAGATGTGGTTGCCTAGCAACCATTTTCCTCTATGATTCCTGGGTTAAAGCATATTCCAAATGGCAGCATAAAACGAAAGGGCCAGGTGTCCCTTTTGAAATTTAATCGCAATATTTATCCCATAATTGATCAGTTCAAGGTTAAAAACAATTTATTGTGTCATGTATACTCAGGTTATAAGATATTTCTCACCCTACCCCCACAATGATTAATTTTTTCGCTACTTAAGGATGTTCGCTGCCAATGAAAAAGTATTCAAACTTTTTTTCTAACCACTCTTTTTTGATTCCAAAATACAACACAAGACATTTGAAAACAAAATAAATATAGGGTAGTGTGCATTTTTTCAAGCTACAGGCCTCTGAATGAGACCTCCGAGCACCATGTTTTAAATTTGGTAAAATTGATTTAATTTTTAATTCTTTGAAACATACCTGTCTTGATCAAAAATACACATAGAATGCTTTCAAAAGTCATAATATTTACGTAGCGCAGACATTTTTGGACCAAAAGCATAGAAAAATTTGCAACTTGGAGTGGATGACAAAATTTTACGATTCCTTTTCCAACCCTACCCCCTTACATGAAAAGTCGGAAAAAATCAATATTTTGAAATGTACCAAACCCATATTTGTTGATTCAAACTTTTTCTTGTATTTTCACACAACATAGAACTTGGTAATATTGTTCGAATAAAAGAAAAAAATATATAGGGTAGTGAGCATATAAGAGAGAACCAACAACTTGAAAATTGCCATTTTCAGCCTTTTTTCGGCTGTTTGTTTCTAAAAGCCCATTTCATAAAACAACCTTAAATTTTAAAACCAGCACACCAAAGACACAAAGAATGACTTAGAAGACCATGTACACATATACTGCTGCTAAAATAAACATCGAACTGGAGCACTTAATTTGAAGACGTGTAATATTTCAGTTTAATCTACCCTACCCCCTAAATTTTACTGACAACTAAAATTTTCTGAAAAGTTGCAGAAAATGGGGTGAAAAAATGAAGTTTCTTAGATTGACAATTTTCATGACTCATTCAATGCATATTATCAATATGTATTCAAATATAAAATATTAGGAAAATATCTGCAACCGTTTACGAGATATTCAAGAAAAGAAAAACCAGAAGTTCCGAAATGTCAAATGTTAGCAGCGAACATCCTTAAATCCGACTTTTTTTGCAAAAATGCTGAGCCTACTTGAATTATCAGCTGTATGTAAGTGATATTTGCAGATAATAAAGCTTGTCATGAACGCTATAAATAACAGCGTACCATGATTGGAATTTTTATCATCAGTTGTCATGGCAACCTATTTTATGTGCATAAGTACCACGTGGCCAAGGACATTTACAACACATTTTCTCGTTGCTAGGCAACAAAATGTAGTTGTCTACATTTCAATTTTAACCAGTTTATCGACTGCACATTACTTTGAGCAATGTTAACAAGCCAAGTTTATTTACATATACATTATTCAAAAAGTCTCATTCTTTATTGGATCATCCACGTAGAATACATTTTCCTGTCATTTTCCTGTATCATCAGTTTCGTTTTTCAATCATGTTTTCAAATAATTTATTCATGATTGATTGGGAAAATGATGACAGAAAAAGTTTTTACACGCCACAATGACAAAGATTGAATACATCTTCATTTAGAGATGGAACTATTTTTTCCTGCAAATCTAAAAATATAATGAACACTCTGTCAAAACTTATGCTGAGAAATTACGTTTTTCCTTGAATTTACCGTGTCGGTATGTGAAAAACTTTAACTTGAGGCGCATGTATTTCACAGGGCCCAAATGGTCGCGGACCCATAGCACTTAACTAAAGTCAGTGGTTCTTCCTATCTACTTGTTTCAACAAAAATCTTTCAGATTTTAAAATCTTGTCAGTGACAAATCTTGATTGTTTTACTTGAATCTGGATTAGGAGTATTCACATGACTTTTGTTATAACACCAATACACACATATCGCACATGTAAAATAGGGGCGTATGGTTCAATGGAAACTTTTGTTTTTTGATTTGTTCTTTAAGTATTATATCGACGCTACATAATAAACTGTAAATGTTACACTGTTTTTCCCAGAATATCGAATTTACTCATTTGAAGACAGTTCGTTTTAATGATGCGGAAAGATAATGTAAACATCCATTAATCTGCAGGTATAATGACTTCCCATCTCAAATGAATGGTTATAAAGCGAAACATCGAGTAGCAGAACATTGGTCAGCACATATGTGACGATTCTCATCAATTTCATTGGAGTAATCCATCTTTGTATTAATGGTGCACCAGCAGTTTTGTTTCTTCTTTTAAAATTTAGTTTTTCAATGGCATTTCTGAAGGCTAGTGGTATTGTCCCTGATAAAACGGCACGCACTCCCGCGATTTCGTCGGGTCTTAACGGGACTATAAGATAACTTGGGAAAAAGGTACAAGTAGGCAAAGATCAGGAAAAGGCGCAATCAGAAAAAGATTCCCACTCCAAAAACTGAGGTGGGAAAAAACCAAACTAACAATCAGGTACTTATACCATGAAACATATTGTAAGCCGAATGAGCAGCTATTTTCCCAATAGGTGGCCACTCAGTTACCTTAACTTAACTAAAAATATGATAACACACATAAGGCGCCAACAGCACAAAAAAATTTTATACACCAAAACGCAAAACAAAAAGAACCACCACAGAAGTATCGACTTGGAACGATCAGTAACACAAAGTCACTGGCGGGCTTAAACCGGTTTTACATGGCCATAACCTCACCCTCAGCTTCTGCAGTGGTTCATAACATTTAGTTAGTTATTCGGTCCTCGTGGTGAATCTCTAACTAGTCAATGAATCATCAAGAACAAACAAATAAATCATGATAAACATCCTGGTGAATCAAAAACCAGGACTCACAGACTGAGTAAGCTGCCCGACGATGGAGATCCCTGGGCGCCGAATAACCTACTAACTCCGGAGCAAAAGAAAAACACCAGTTGGACCCCGGTGGGCCAAGCAACAGACAAGAAGCTCCGGCCCCAACCAACTAAAATGAAAAGCTTTATGTCGGGGCCATCATAGAGTCTGACTCCCGACCCACCGGCGTGCAATTAAAGAAGGCAGCATAGTTATCAACCATGATTGGGTTAAAAACTAAGCATGCAGACTGTCGCATAACATTCAAGTTATAACCTATACGTCTGTAACGTGTTATGATTTTTCTGAACTGAAAAGAAAAATCATTAATTCCTTTAAGTTTCTTAAATTTGTAAACCAAGTCACCATAAAATTCAGGTTCCGAAAGGCCCTCACTTAAAAGCGTCTTTAACCCAACATTTTATTTGGAAATCAATTCATAGTGTCTACGATAAAATTTAGAAAATGTTTTTCGAAGTTTATGATACCGATAGCCCTTTTGGAGAAGTTTTGCCGTTAAACATTTATTTCGAGCGTTGAAGTCTGTAACTTGATTGCAGACTCTAGCAAACCTAATTAGTTGCGAAATGTATACACCATAAGAAGCACGACGAGGAACGTCACCATCCAAAAAAGGAAAATTTACTATATCAAAATCAAAGTCATCGCGCTTATCATAAATTTTAGAAGAAACAAATCCATTTGCAACAGAAAGATGTAGATCTAAAAAGGGGGCTTCAGTATCTGAGATATTGGCTTTGTTCAACTGAAGTTCAGGTGGATAAATTTGATTGACCATACCTTCAAAATAAGGGTTGTCAATGTTCAAAAGGTCATCGAGGTACCTAGATGTGGAATTAAAAGCCTCGATAACATCAGCTTGATTATCATGGTTAAGAGAATCCATGAAATCTCTTTTGTAGCAGTATAAAAATAAATCAGCTACGAGAGGAGCGCAATTTGTACCCATCGGAATTCCAACAATTTGTCTGTATAACTTGGTCCCAAATCTAATATAAATATTATCAAGGAGATAGGATTAGGCGTCGCATACATTCTGACATGACCAAAGTGTATAAAGACGGCATTTAACTGATAATAAAAGTTTCATCCTTTGGAAGCAGTGAAAACGTTCGAAGGGAGGTGGTATGAGCCATACTGCGCCATTTTGGGTACTGCACCCTCATCAGTGACCCTTTATAAACCAGCAACAATAGCCAGATAAATATACTAATTGTGTATTTATAGCCAGTACTTGAAGCTTGGCCAAATACTATCGGGTGTTTGCAGATATGAACGGATTTCGTTATGTCAAACTTAATACATGAAACTATTCACTGATTGTAACATTTTAGATTTTGATCGATTGATTTATCAATAGTAACACATTAAAAAGACAAGCAAAATATCATAACTTCAGGGATGCAAATATCAACTTTAACATTGATTTCATACACTTCAAGAAAGTTTTAACCAAAAACAGATTATATCGTTAAATTGCCATATCACCCGGCATACTACACCTAACATAATATTTGGTCTATCCTGTGTATATTCAAGTGATTGAAGGTTGAAATATTGAACCCAAATAGCCATGGTACACCAAAATATACAATCAGTCAGCGTTTGATACATACAACCGTTTGTTTTACAAACAACACTGGTCAAACAGTTGAATATAGATATTTGATCCAAAGAAAGCCGCTCGAAAAGGTACTGGGGCACGAAATGGAGGAACGACAGTCCAAACTAGGTAAGGCAGTCTAGTAGGATGCAAGATTTCAAGCTTCAATAACCTCGACTGTACATGGTATATTGTGTAATACTTGGCAGTCCAAATCCATAAAAGTCGCTTAGTTTTCGTTTTGTTGGCATTTTTGAGTACATTATTCTACCTATGCTCATAATATTCCTTGACATGTGCCCGAACTCGTACGGGTGGATGCCAGGTCTGTAAATGACCCTGGGTCGCAAAACTAGGTCAAAGTTCAAATGAGTGCAAAATATCAAAAATCTGTAAAAATAAAAATAAACATTATTATTTTGGAAAATCATGGAGTGATTTTAGGTAACTTGTACCTATGTTATTCCTTGACATGTGTCCAAAGACATAGGGGTTGGTATCAAAACTGTTAATGCTCCTGGGTGACAGAATTAGGTCAAAAGTCAAATGCGTGCAAAATAACAAACACCCGTTACAATAATAAAGTAATTTGCATTTCAAACATGGACTAAAGCAACATATGCTCATTTTATTCATTGACAAATGCTTAAACTCATACGAGTATATTCCAAGTTTGTTACTGCCTCTGGGTCACAGAATTAGGTCAAAGGTCATATGAGTGCAAAAATATCAAAACCTATAATGATTACTAAATAATGCATTTCTATCACAAAATCATGGGCTGGCTGAAAGAAAGTTACCCAAAGGATTTGTAGTACATCTCTGAGATGATTTAAGGCTTATCTAGAAAATAATGCATGTTAGCCATTGAGGCCAAAGGTCAGATGAGGTCATCAATTCAAAACAGGGTATACCCTGAAAATGCATTCACAATTTCAGTTACTGGAACGTTTCAGTTGTAAAAGTAGCTGACAGAGATAGGAGGTCTTGCTGTGCTTGTTTGGCATTGATAGTTTTAAGTTAGATCAGCTGGCTAACCTGCACTCCGATACACTTCGTGACCTCGCTCCTCTCTCGTGACAGATTAGCATTAGTTGCCTTTAAACTATGGTCGAACAGATTATGGATTTCGTAAGAAGCTTATAGCTGCTTTATTTGGTGAGAATTATTAGAATTTTTCGTATGTTTTGTTAGAAAATGCAAAAATCTTTTTGTAAACATCTGGTAAGCCTGCAGAAATTTCAATTAATTTGCAAAAAGCAATCGATTTTCTACTTTGTGTCCCGTATTCTACAGTAGTCTCCCCTTATCTATTTATAGACGCATGTGATATTTTCCACAGAGAACATGATGTATTTTATGAATCTGCGTATCTTTACATCTAGAATATGTAAAAACTAAGTCCTATCAGTCATAAAGGATAAAAATTAAAACTGAGATCCTTTAAGAGCAGCGAAGACACTTATGAGAAAGGGGATGGGCCATACCGCGGTTTCAACTATTTAAGTCTCGTCAGTGACCCTTTAGATTTGGCAACACGAAGCCAAAGAGAATTACTGAAATTTTGCAACTTTGAACAGGGTAGTCGATACAAAGACTAATATCTAAATGGGACCAAATATATTAAACATTGGTAAGAAAATGAATCTTAACCGAGCATAAATTTCTGATTTCTCAGGATATCTTCGCTGATCTCAAAGGACCGAAAAGAAAATATAACCTGCACTATGGATGATGTACGGGGAGACTTTTTAGGGCCGCCACACGGCACAACACCAGCTGCAGTAATAGCAAATAAAAATTAAAACTGAGATCCTTTAAGAGCAGCGAAGACACTTATGAGAAAGGGGATGGTAACATAACTTAATTTTCAATTTATTTGGCGTCTTGGATGATTTTTCATTTTCGACAAAGGGCTCAATACATGTCATTTCCGTCGGTATGGAGAGGTCTAACGGAATACCGATGGAAATATTCCGTCTAGTTTTAAGTATGAAATACAAAATCTGGACTATAGTAATCTGTTCTTGCAGGTCTATTTGTACCCCATCGCACTGTTTCGCTTAGGATGAAAGTGTAGTAAAACAAGACTAAATTATTAAAACAAGCATGTGTCACTATTACCCACAAAAATAAATCTTCTTAATCTGATCAACCTTTGTAAAGATTATACATTATGATGTTCATTTCATTTGTACATGATGTGAAAATACTTTCCTTATTGAATGTAATTGATTGCCCCAACCCATTGACCCCCCCCCCACAAGAAAACAAACGAGCAAAACGACAAAACAAATCATATGAATGTACTATTCATTTTGCCAATTTTCAGAACTGTAGCAATTTCCAGAATTTAAGTCAGAATTTAAGTCATTTGGAAAGTATGGAACTTTCGAAGATGGGGTACAAAATGGCTACCATCATAATGGAGAACAATATTGTTATGCTAAACTTGCTGGTCCGTTTTTGATTATGTGATAACTTTAAGTTTGGTATAGCTTTCCACAGTCAGTTGTTATTTAGCAAATAAAACTGCAAAATTGATAGGTATTGCAGCGTTCCAAGAAGACAATACTTAACTACATATGCTCAGAAGCAAACGTTTAGTCAGTGAAAATACATGTAAAATTCCATTGAGCCTGTTTAAATCAATGTGCATTCAAACCTCCTTGATAGCAATATAAACAATTGAATTATCATATGTGGTTTGGCCAGAGTGCATACACCAATTTTCTTTCTTATTTAAAAAAAGGAGCAATCTCCAAATTCTTAATTTTTGACATGTTAGTTTTCGAGACTGGGGCTGAATTTTGCTGAGAGATTTTCGGATTCTTGTCACTAGCAACAACTTCTATTTCACAACGCTATAAATAAAAGTAATGATTTTATCATTCATTGGGTAGTTGCAGAAATGATGTATTGCGAATAAGGCCAATGAGTGTATCAAAATGTGCAACTTGGGTAATTTCTAATCAAATTCAGAAAGAAAGAATCTTTGCAAATTCAACAAGAAGGAACAGCTAAGGCCATCAGCAGGATAAATAGTTACGGGGCTTGTCAAAGTAAATAACAATGACAAAACTTTATCCTCTGAGTAAGCTGAGGTAAGCAAAGAGTGAATAAAATGATGTTTGTAACCTCATTTACACAATGCTTTAGAGCTGTGGTAAAATATGCAAATAAGAAACTTGGTACTTCTAATACGAGCAAAGATAGCATGCATAAGTGCAGTAAACCACTCTTTGTGTTTGCAGTGGTGGGATGATAACAATTGTCATGCCAGAATTGCCTAACCCATGCTATTCCTAGGCCAAGTCTCGGGACAAGGAAGTAATGTGACACTGTGTGTCATAGATATGATACGCTGGTACAATTTATGAGAGCCATGATGACATAAGCAACTCAGTACTTTCAGACACAAGTAAAGCTTGTGCAGTACTCCCCACTTGGTAGATGAGAATAATTTTTCATTAACAGGATTTGTTGTTAGTACAGCTCATGTTGCATAAATAGTGTACTGACAATATGTTTAAGGTTTTAAATTAATGAATGAGCAGCGACCTCAGTAAAGCTTCACCAGACATTAGTTTGAATCTGCAGTGACTATTCAATTTTATCTGTCTAAACACCAAACATACACAAGTTTATTTAATACATAAGTAAAATATAAATGTAAGTAGTCTCATCAAATGATAAAAAGCAGCAGCTGAGCTTAATCAATGAAGTAATGCATTTATGCTAATCACGCAATAACATACATCTTATGATTTTGTACCATACTCGATTTTCGATTGTGTAAAATTCTCCAAGTTGCTATATGATACCTTAATGAATGTACGTATGTACAAATGCCTAAGTCAAAGCTAGCATCTCAATGCCAGCACAACCAAGCCAATATCTCTACCAGTGCAAGACATCTTTACATCAGACATCAGAGTCTCCACAAAAACGTAAAGATCTTTCATGTCGAAAGGCTTTAAATTCACGAAAATGTTTTGCTCTTGATCACTCTGCTGACAAACCATAAAGCAAGACCGTAAACCAAACCTAATGGCAGAGTCACGTCAATGTCCAAACTCCCCAACAGTGCCAACACCTCTGTTGCTCTCCGATATTGTTTAATTAGAGGACTCAAGTCCAGAAATGGAACACCGCGGCTTGGAGTTTGGTCAATGTCAGCCAGTATCGTTGTTTGTTTGCTCATGTTGGCGTGACGTCGTTCGCATTTTGCCATAACGTTAAGCTCGAAAAATAGCGTTTGGGCTGTTCCGAAATTCCGGTAAGCCTGATTTAATGTCAAATATCCGGAATATTAGGAACAGTTTTTGGAACTAAAAGACAGATACTTGATAGATAATAAAATGTAAATATCAGAACTGAAATTCAGATGTTAAGCTTTCACTGGATGATGAATAACATCAGTTTTAATCTCTCTGAGAGGCCCTTCGGGCTTCACATACATCAAAACAGCCTGAATTTCAATCAGTTTATATTTATCATTAACACACTATTTATTGATCTGGCAGTTTCTAAGAATAGATTAGATTGACAACTAAATTATTGAAGAGAATATGCCCTAAACAGAGGAGTCACGAAATCAAGTTTACTTATGTTCTTCATACGTAAGATAATAAAATTTTACCAATACATATTTAATTATTGCTGTTGTGGCGGCCATCTTGACCACCATCATTATACGATAAGTAAAAAATAAAACATTAGTATCAATCTGACTCATTTGAAATGACTCTGATTACCACCAATACTCTTATTTTCAATCATCACTTTTCTCAGGGTCAAAATTAGAAAACAACATGAAAAATAATTATTTTGTCCTTACATGACATTGAACCTCAAGTATATCAATATCATTTTTAAATCCAAACTAACTGATGGCGATCAACACCATAAATGTATCAAATGTTTCTTGGTTTAACAAAACTGATCAATTACAATATGAGAAAGTACAATAAAATTGGATGTGTATAAAGATTTTTTAGATGAGAGTAAGTTACTTGTACATGCATCAACTGTTATAGCATTCTCTTGTTTTTGACAGCCATGTTGAACACCATCTTGAAATGACAAAAACTCCAAAATCAAACAGTAGTCTCAACAAGTACCTAAAATAACTTTATCCCCACCAGAATACCACTGGCACTAATGTTTATACAGACAATTGTAAAAGGGCATGAAAATAAGCATATTTGCACTTAAGTGACCTTTGACCTAAATCTGCACCACTTTGTTGTAACAATTGTTGCTTATTAAACCTCACAAAAGTACTAGATGTAATTTAGGGGTTATTTTGACAAATTAATTGAAAATATAACATAAGATATTGCTGATATGCTGAAATATATGAAATTTTGCACTTAGTTGACCTTTGACCTACTTTTGGGGCTCCGGGGCATTTTCAGACTTGGCATCCACCCTAGCGTGTATTGTTACACATCAAGGAACACATTTAGCATGGATGCCAAAATGTACTAAAAAATGCCAACAGAAAAATATTTTGATGGCTTGGGAGGCCAACTATAAGGTGTAGTCTCTTTGACGCTCTGTCATTTTATTGGTATAATAAATTTTTAGTTCAAACTTTCCTGTAATGTGAGAAATCAATGTTAACATTGATATTTTGTGTCACAGAAGTTATGTTATTTCGTTTATCATATTTTATGTGTTATTATCTATTTTATAAATCGATCAAAATCTACATTGTTACGATCAGTGAATAGTTCTATGTATTATGATTGACTTAACGAAATCCGTTCAAATCTGCAAACACCCAATAAAATTTTGCCAAGCTTCAAGTACGGGTACTGCTATGCCATTACTTATGAAACAAATCGGTATGCACTAAGCTTTTGAAACGCCGCTAAATAGTTAGTCCATGCATCTGTACAGAGAAAACAAACATTAAAAGGCTAACATTTTGCCTAATTTCACATTCAAAGGTACGAGTAGGTAATGATCAGGAAAAGGCGCATTCAGAAAGAAATACACTCCCACTCCAAAAACCGAGGTGACCATAGTTCCGTGCACAACGTTATAATATTACAAGCAGCATTACATTGTATTTTAATTGTTAGAAAATTTACTATTATCATTTGCATTTGTCACCGCTCGGTACAGTCCACACTTACTCTAATTGAATTCATTACCAGATAAAAGAAACTTTCCGATCTTTGCTGAACAAACATTCCAGTTGTGTCACTTTCTTTGAAACCTTTGAAATGTTGTGGCTCGAATAGTTTCTTTCCAATTCTATTGAGAGCACAGTCGTCTAAGACTGTCATTTCAAGCATCTTAGACACAAGCAACGACAGAGATAGGGAGAATTGAAAAATCATATCCAATCCCAGGAATTAATCTAGATAGTGATGAATAACGAAATGGCGATTTAATAACAGAAGCGTAGGAACGCAGGAAATAGTTTTAATTTTTAGCACTCAGATTTAGCAATTGATAAAGTGATAGTTGATAATGATACGAGTGTGCATTAGGTTGGTCAGTAAAAAGTTAAAACGTTAATATGAGATATTTAGTTGGAATAGTATTAGACCAAAGCTGTTTTAAAACAATTTGTGTAAAACAAGTGTTAATAGATGTTCTTACTACCAACAATTAAGTCGAACGAAAAGAGTGTCAAATTAGATAGATACGTGTTTTGAAAAAATAGTAGAAATAAAATGAGAGCACACAATTGACAAGAACACTGTATCAAAATGAATTTGCTAATCACTTTATCATTTAAAAATGGACAAGTAAATTGAGGCAAAATATATTTAAAAAAATAAACATTGATGACATCAACGTATGAATTTACCAATTAACAGTTCGGTTTCAATTATGAATGTTACAAACACATCAACGTGTAACCTGACAATTGAGGAGTATTGTGACTACGATTATGAAGCAAGTGACATAGTTCCCGTGGAAGAGCTGATACCCGTGGCAATAGTGTATGGGTTCACCATGATCTTTGGAGTGATAGGGAACACTCTGGTCATAGTCTCTGTGGCGAGATTTAAGAAGATGCAGAATGTGACTAACATATTTCTGCTCAGTCTAGCGTCAGCTGATCTTCTGTTAGTGTTGATATGCGTTCCAGTCAAGGTATACACGAGCTATTGTTATTTCTGTTGTGCAAAATTTAAAGACAACGAAATCTCGCATTTGAACGTAATCCACATAAAACATATGCTTTGAAAGGAGTAAACACATTCTTAGGGCCGACGATGAGCCATATGCCGCGATTTTGAGTAGCCAACAATTATGCTTCGATTTATAAAAAAGTAAAGTTCTGCATAGAAAATGTGTTCTTTTTATGCATAGTTAGAATTATAATCAAATCTTCTAAATTACGTATATCAAAGCAGCGATGAAAACTATAATATACACAAAGCAACCTCTGTATGCTGGGACTTAGGATTTAAGTCCGACGCATTACACATATCTTACGAAGTGAAGTTACTGTTTGATAGTCAGTAATTGTATTTTCAGAGTCTGTGTATTGAATGAGACCTCAGTAGTCCTATTTGGGATGCAGGGACTCCCAAGGACGCAATTCTTTCATTTTGTAGTTTGTGGTTAATGTTTTATAGGCAGAGCTTTGGCCACGGTTCTTTTGTTTAGCATGATTCTTCAGTGATAATTGGATATATCTTTTCGTTATCTCTTTAGTTTGTCTGTTCCTCCGTCGATATGTTTATGGTTGCCGTATGGCTACCTTATTGGCAAGGAGCTTGCAATCTTGCTTACCATCAAGTTGCTAAATGTTTGTTGTGGCTTGCGTTGACATTTCCTTTCCCGTCTGGTTTCTGAGTTCGCGCTCTGAGTTTCATTGGATCAATCTATCTCTACCCTAAATATTTATGTCTTTCGGCGTCTGTCGATTAGCGTTCTTTAGATGCATGTAGACCCTAGGTTTACAGAAACCCATTTATATGACAAGACTAAAACAAATGGCTCGGCCGTTAAACCTCAATATAGACAAACAATTTAATTATGTACCACTGCATTTTCTATCAACTGTCGAATCGACACAAAGTGTTGAATAAATGTAATTTGATCACCGAATAACGAACCAAGAACCGACATTGCGACTAACAAGTACGCATGGCGATGGTATGTGAATTATTGTTAACTTTACGGTTATCCTGTACGGCAGTCCAATCTTAAAGGGGCTTAATTGGACAATGTGATTGACCAACGTCGTGTATAATGGATTGGGTTTAAATGACCAACGTCTGGACAATCACTCTTGCACGAAGCTGTAATTGCATTTGCATGCAAGCCTCAGCTTAGTGTGGTCGATTTAAGTGATATTGTATATTATTCTCTGAAGCTTGTCCATCCACTACTTCATCAGGAAAACATGTCCGTGAAATGTGTACCCCTCAAACCCACTTTTATATAGCAAAACTGGGGTACGCAGGGGTATACCTACTTTCTAATTTTTGCTCCAAAACATAGATTGTGGGTATTCGTTAGAACCGCCTCGAGGCGGTTTTATTACTTTCGTATATAATCATAAATCGTTTTGCGATTGCGTTCTATGTTGCCGTAAAACTGCAATTTTTGAAAAAGCATACGCTGAATTTGCTTCGATAGCACTGATTCATTTACTAGTTAGAGATTCACCACGAGGACCGAAGAACTAACGAAATGTTATGAACCACTGCAGAAGCTGAGGGTGAGGTTACGGCCGTGTAAAATCGATTTAAACCCGCCAGTAACTTTGTGTTACTGATCGTTCCAAGTCGATACTTCTGTGGTGGTTCTTTTTGTTTTATGTCTTGGTGTTTAAAATATTTTTGTGCTGTTGGCGCCTTATGTATGTTTGCATATTTTTAGTTAAGTCAAGGTAACTGAGTGGCCACCTATTGGGAAAATAGCTGTTCATTCGGCTTACGAAGTGTTTTCATGGTATAAGTGCAGAATCGTGACTGTATGGTTTTGTCAGTTGTCTGCTGTGAAGCATCGAGACTAAAACGATCTCCTATTACTTTCGTATATAATAATAAATCGTTTTGCGATTGCGTTCTATGTTGCCGTAAAACTGCAATTTTGTAAAAGCATACACTGAATTTGCTTCGATAGCACTGAAACTAAAATTCGCGTCGTCATAGGTGTTTAGAGAACAAGACAAGCAATTTGTGTAACGATACAATTCTTAGTAATGTAAAATAGGACAATCAGGTAAGAAAAGCGCCGCCGTAATGTCTAAATCAGAACGTCTTCATGACAATTATCTTGATTCTATTTCCCTCAAGTCTACAGCACATCCATAAAAAGGAGGACCATTAGCGCATCAACTACAAAAATATATCTTGCTTAACTGACTAACAAGAAATGCAATTTAAAGTTCTTTCTCCCCAGACGTGCAACAAAACCTATCGTGGTTGCTTTTAACTTAAGTGTGATCTTTGTTATGGTTCCATATGTGAAAAACTTAGTGTATGCAGTGTTTGTTCAGACCACTTTGAGTGTTTTGTTACGTCCACTTTGACATAAGGTTATTTAATGTTTCTATATAGGTGCTTGACTGAGCCTCTGCATGGGATAAGGGTCCGATTAAACTGGGTTAATCCCCCACCCCAGTAATTGTTTGCTGTTTTGTTTCTATTTTTACTACGTTATATGATGTAGATGTATGGTGCTGTTTCACTTTTTAAGTGCATATACGTATAATAAGTTGATCGAGCAATTGAGTGGCAAACTTTCAGATAATAACAGCTCAATCAGCCAAATTTTTAGTTTAGTTGTTACACTACCGCTCGCATATATATAAGAAAAAGAAATGAAAACTGCCTTCATGAATCAGGGACAGCAGAGTTTGGAACAAATTATCCATCGCATAAGAGGTTGAGAGTAAAATCACACCAGTTTCACCATCACGATATATCAGTATAATCCATTAAACTTGCACTTAATTTTCAATAACAATATCAACATCAACCTTTCTGTTCTTTAGCTTTAATACCGATTGTCATTACGCGTATGGTACGCGTAATTACGCGTAGGCGTATTGACACTGTGATTGGCTTAACATTCATACGCGTAATGAATGAACCTTAAGCGTATTGACGAATTTATGTATGCTTATGAATATTAATGAGCTATGATACGCGTATATATGCGCATGTTACGAGTATGTTGTGCGTAAATAGTCCAGTATGATACGCGTAAATGGAGAACAAACGAGAGTTGAAATTCAATTGTGATTGCACCAGTTTCTGGCCATTGGTTACTTTTATTTTTACCGGTACGAGCCGCGTCATGTCAAGTTTTACACTTCTTTTTAAATCATTCGATGTTACGAGAATATCAATCAGGTTTATAAATGAGCCTGTGAATGAGAAAACCAACAATTTGTTATGATACTGATAGCCCTGCTGAAGAAGTTTGGCTGTTAAACATTTTTTTTTGTACATTGAAGTCCGCAGCATGATTGCAGACTCTAGCAAACCTAAACAGTTGCGAAATGTAAACGCCATAAGAAGCACGGCGAGGAACGTCACCATCCAAAAACGGAAAGTTTACTAAATCAAAAACAAAGCCATCGCGTTTATCATAAATTTTAGAAGAAACGAATCAATTTGCAACAGAAAGATGTAAGTCTAAAAATGGGGATTCGGTATCTGTGTTGTTTACTTTATTCAATTGTAGTTCAGGGGCGAAAATTGCTTGACCATGCCTTGCCTTCAAAATAAGGATTGTCAATGTTCAAAAGGTCATCGAGGTACCCAGAAGTCGAATTAAATGCCTCGATAACATCAGCTTGATTGTCATGGTCAAGAGTGTTAAACCGGTTTAAGCCCTCAGTAGTTTATATTACTGATCGTTCCAAAGCGATACTTCTGTTTTGGTTCTATTTGTTTTATGTTTTGGTGTCGATTTTTGTGCAGTTTGAACCTTATGTACGTTTTCATAGTTTAAAAAGGTACAAGTAGGCAAAGATCAGGAAAAGGCGCAATCAGAAAAAGACTCCCACTCCAAAAACCGAGGCGGGAAAAAACCAAACCAACAATCAGGTACTTATACCATGAAACATATCGTAAGCCGAATGAGCAGCTATTTTCCCAATAGGTGGCCACTCAGTTACCTTAACTTAACTAAAAATATGAAAACATACATAAGGCGCCAACAGCACAAAAAATGTTATACACCAAGACATAAAACAAAAAGAACCACCACAGAAGTATCGACTTGGAACGATCAGTAACACAAAGTTACTGGCGGGCTTAAACCGGTTTTACATGGCCATAACCTCACCCTCAGCTTCTGCAGTGGTTCATAACATTTATTTAGTTATTTGGTCCTCGTGGTGAATCTCTAACTAGTCAATGAATCATCAAGAACAAACAAATAAATCATGATAAACATCTTGATGAATCAAAAACCAGGACTCACAGACTGAGTAAGCTGCCCGACGATGGAGATCCCTGGGCGCCGAATAACCTACTAACTCCGGAGCAAAAGAAAAACACCAGTTGGACCCCGGTGGGCCAAGCAACAGACAAGAAGCTCCGGCCCCAACCAACTAAAATGAATAGCTTTATGTCGGGGCCATCATAGAGTCTGACGCCCGACCCACCGGCGTGCAATTAAAGAAGGCAGCATAGTTATCAACCATGATTGGGTTAAAAACTAAGCATGCAGACTGTCGCATAACATTTAAGTTATAACCTATACGTCTGTAACGTGTTATGATTTTTCTGAACTGAAAAGAAAAATCATTAATTCCTTTAAGTTTCTTAAATTTGTAAACCAAGTCACCATAAAATTCAGGTTCCGAAAGGCCCTCACTTAAAAGCGTCTTTAACCCAACATTATATTTGGAAATCAATTCATAGTGTCTACGATAAAATTTAGAAAATGTTTTTCGAAGTTTATGATACCGATAGCCCTGTTGGAGAAGTTTTGCCGTTAAACATTTATTTCGAGCGTTGAAGTCTGCAACATGATTGCAGACTCTAGCAAACCTAATAAGTTGCGAAATGTATACACCATAAGAAGCACGACGAGGAACGTCACCATCCAAAAAAGGAAAATTTACTATATCAAAATCAAAGTCATCGCGCTTATCATAAATTTTAGAAGAAACAAATCCATTTGCAACAGAAAGATGTAGATCTAAAAAGGGGGCTTCAGTATCTGTGATATTGGCTTTGTTCAACTGAAGTTCATGTGGATAAATTTGATTGACCATACCTTCAAAATAAGGGTTGCCAATGTTCAAAAGGTCATCGAGGTACCTAGATGTGGAATTAAAAGCCTCGATAACATCAGCTTGATTATCATGGTTAAGAGAATCCATGAAATCTCTTTCGTAGCAGTATAAAAATAAATCAGCTACGAGAGGTGCGCAATTTGTACCCATCGGAATTCCAACAATTTGTCTGTACAACTTGGTCCCAAATCTAATATAAATATTATCAAGGAGATAGGATAAGGCATCGCATACATTCTGACATGACCAAAGTGTATACCGACTTTGGATTGTACTATCCGAGTAGCGAAAACAAAGGCGCTGATCAGCTTCGCAGTTACTGCGAAGCTGATCTGCGTCTTTGTTTTCGCATAGGTTTTGTATCCGGTTAGCTGATCTGCGTCTTTGTTTTCGCATAAGTTTTCGCATCCGGTTTTCTCACGACGCGACTCAAATGAATGATTACAACTAGAAATGGAAAGTCTGACTTTTTCCAAGTTGAACACAGTCCAAATGATATAGATGGACCGGTCCAAAGAGATTTAGGGGGTAGACAAAGCAATATTGGATATCGTTTGGTAACTCTGGATATAGAGTTTATGTTTTTGTGTTTAGAGAATGTTGATTAAGCTCATGGAAACAAACGTTTATCCGCATTACGAAAACTTGCCATGCAATATATAGAGATTTTCTCAAGTGTAAAAATTGAAAAAATAAATCATTAGAACAAAATTGATATTCTTAACATTTTTACTCAAAACATTGATCGCTGAGGTGGTTCTAACCAGTACCCACAATCTATGTTTTGGAGCAAAAATAAGAAAAAATAATTATACCCCTGCAAACCCAAGTTTTTCTATATAAAAGTGGGGTTTGAGAGTATACATCTCACGGACATGTTTTCCTGATGATTGAAACAAAGGTTTATCCGACAGCAAGCCTTTCAGCACAAATAAATATTTGTCGATTCCATTCAAGAGCGTTATTCTATTTTAGCGTTTGAAGGTTATTGATTGAATAAAGACTAATACAAAAATTGATAACGTTTTATTGAAACTTTTTCCCTGTTGGTAATAAAATGTTTTTATAGGTTCCTCTTTGAGGTGACTTACTGCAATTTCGTTTTAGAGTCACTATATAATAAGTTAATTGTCAATGAATATATTTCTTCCTTCTATGGTTTATGTTAAATTAAATATCATACAAAAAGGCTTAGACCTTTGGTCCTCAGAAATCTGAAATTACATCTTTTTAGGTTATTGAAACTGTATTATCATGTTAAATCCCCAATAAAAGTATGTGATATAATAGACTCATTTTCAGACAGAAACTATACTTAAGGAATAAAGAAACGCAACAAATACTTTGATTTAAGTGTGTAAATCGATGATTACTTAGCGTTTATTATCCGTTTCGTTCATTTACATAACGTCATTTTCTGTTTTACGAGCGTCAAAACAAACGCTCCGGTGACCAATTTCTACGGTACCTATGACGTCACAGTTAATTAAAAAGCACGCCGTATCGTGTGTTGGTTCGATATTCACCGTTTAGGTACAAATGGACCACATTGAATAATTTAAATGACATTTATTGCTCATTCTTTGTTATTGTAAACTTCATCATTCCGTTAACCACTTTTAAGGCAACATAGGACGGCACTTTAGTATGCAATGGCGGTAGTCTTTATTGCACATTATCAAGTCGACGTCACATAACCCAGCATGCAAAGAATTTGACATCTCTACCTTCACACCGACGTTGACGTCACAATTTTCGTTTTTCATGGTTTTTGACGTTTTGTCGTTAATTTGGTTTTGGTCAACAAAATGACGTTTTCTCATTTCATCACGTGCAAAAAGCAGCCAGTAGGTGATTTTATCAAAAGATTTGATCAAAACGTCAAATAAATACTCAAATGATGAAAGATGTGTTGCGTATTTCAATTCTTTCAGTATATAATAGATAACTATCTTACGCAGGAAATAGTATATAAATTTCTCATAGCAAGCAATCCCATGTGATATGCGTCAAAATATCAAAGCAGTAGCAATTAGGTGGTATATCGCAGCACTGATGGCAGCGCGATTACAGTATGCACCCATTACGAAATATACAGAGATTTTTTTTCAGCCGTAAAAATTGAAAATTTCATCAGAAAAATGCTGATATTTTTCTTATTTTTGCTCAAAACATAGATTGTGGGTACACGTTAGAACCGCCTCGCCGAGGCGGTTCTAACGAGTACCCACAATCTATGTTTTCGAGCAAAAATAAGAAAAATAGGTATACCCCTGCATACCCCAGTTTTGCTATATAAAAGTGGGGTTAAAGGGGGTATTCTTGCACGGACAGGTTTTCCTGATGATGCGATTGTTTTCTTAACTAGGACTGTTTCCGCTTCGAAATCTTACCAATCTGATTTTTTCTTGTCAGACTACGGTTTGAGTCCCTCTGAAAAGCCAACTTAATTAAGCAGCTATAACGAGCTATACAATCATACGTTTCAATAAATTCTGTCTCGAACATATCATTATCCTTAACGAGAAACATTTTCCTGTCATTACCGACTAAATCAATTTCAAAACCAACTAACAAGCAATTGTTATACAAAGCACAAAATTTGTAAACATATACATGTATATTTTTTTCTTATATTTTCAGTGCATTGCTTTCTTCTCCTATGTTTGGCGTCTTGGTGAAGTGCTCTGCAAATCAGTCCACTATCTCCAGAATGTGTCTATTCTCTGCTCCGTGATGAATTTGACTGTCTTGAGTCTTGAAAGGTAAATTATTTCTTCAATTTTATTTATGATCTCGTGCTTATTAGAATTATTGATTTTCATTTTGTGATTTTATATTTCAAAATGTTTCCGACAGACTCTTTTGATTATTCTGTGATGCTCCATGCGACCGCATAGCTTTCATAATAACAATCAAAGGCCTCTTAGTTTAAGTTGGAGTGACTTCTTTTATTTCATTTCTTGTAATATTATATGTCACAGCAAAATTGAAGTTAAAAGCTTTTCATATCATGACACAACTAAGTTACAGTCTGCAACTTCCTGCAATATGCAGTCATATTCTGGGTTATTATTTTGTCTCTTGCAATTACAGTAGAACTTGCATGTCAACTTCCTTTTATGAAAGTAAATCATTACGAGTCGAAGAACACATAGTTCAGGATTTCATTGCTATTAACCAAGGCGTAAGATAAAAAGGATCATGTTTCGACTAACATGCCGATAATTTGATAGTGTCGCGAGGTGCGAAAATCCTTTTACGAGATTATGTTTTTTTTTTTTTTTTTTTTTTTTTTTTTTTTTTTTTTTTTTTTTTTTTTTAGAAACAGATTAAAAATAGACAATGGTAATAAATATTATCCCAAGAATAGAAAAAAGCATGCCATAAATATTATTTCAAACAAGAGTACTTAAAGAACGTGATTTTCAAAGTTATGTTTGCATTTATATATATATCATTTTACTCTACTTTGGAAATAAAATTGAGGGTCGGTAGGCATCATTTTTTTCTAAATGACAGTAAAACAGTAGGGTCGGCGCAAAACCTCAGCGTCGGTCAGGTTATTGGAAACACATTAATCGTACAAACTACAGATTATGATTGTCATCCGGAGACAGTTGAAGACAGTAATGAAGTCCTTGTACTTTGATATAACAACTTTTGAAACAGACAAAAAAGCACTGGACTGTCCAGGTGTAAACTTTTGATGTTCGAGGGTTGCCTCGTATTTTGTTCATGGTTAATTAAGAGAAGATCGAGGATGCCTTGTCGGTGTATGCAGATTGAAAAGTCAGTGTGTTGCAGATTTGTAAAACCTTTTCGGCATTGCCGATTTTAGCAAAACACGGGAGCGCTGATAGACCGTTTAGCAATTACAAGTGTTTTTGTGCTAATGCAACTTTTTCACCCGTATGGGACAAAACACGTAGATCCTTATCAAGCGAATGTGTCCTGAATTACGTAGCGATTTAAAACTTGCTTGTCATCCCTACGCTTCGATACTGAATCCAGGCCAATACCTGCTACAGAGTAATAATGGTCGCCCGTCTCTGGTCGGGGGTTTTCCTGGGTTCTTAGGTTTGAACCTCGCCGATGAGTTTTTAATGAGCAAGCTGATCACTACGTTTTAAAAAAAAATAAGAAAAATACAGGTTTACTGAGGTATGCTTAACATTGCTATCCTGATGTACGTTTAACTGTTACATGTACATTCTTAAGCGATTCCTGTCTACATTATTTGTGTCTAGATCTGTTCACCGATGTGTTTTTCTCAGATCACGCCACGTCCTAGACCTTTTGTTTTGCTTTCAGGACACATGTTACATTTTATTATTTATTTCTTGACATTTTGAATCATTTCTTGTGAATAAATCTCGACATCACATTAGTTTCCTGATTTCAATTTTATCTGCACCAGATAGAGTAGAATGCCTCAGCGGAATTGTCAGCGCATGCGGTATAAGAGACTAAATCAAGTTAATACTGATATATCTGTTTCCGCTGCTCAGATGTGCATCAAGTTCTTTTTGTTGTTAAATAAAATAAATGCTCAAAACCTTAATTGCGATTACCAAACGCATTCCATCTTAAATTCATATATTGATAAACCTTTCAGAAGCTCTTTCAGTCAACTTATAAATCTCTTTCAAGGATTGTCCATCTTTTTCACATTTTGCAAATTTCCATGCTTTACGTTAAGTTTATAGAATGCATATTGAACTATTCTGTTACGGATATTTATGAAACTACATGTACTTGACTAAGGGTTCTGAAATTTTCATCAGGAAAACATGTCCGTGCAACGGGTACCCCCTTAAACTCCATTTTTATATAGTAAAACTGGGGTATGCAGGGGTATACATATGTTTTCGTATTTTTGGTCAACAACATAGATTGTGGGTACGTGTTAGAACCGCCTCGCCTAGACTGTGGGTACCCGTTAGTACCGCCTCGACGAGCGGTTCTAACATGTACCCACGATCTATGTTTTGAGCAAAAATATTAAAAAATATCAATTTTTTCTGGTGAAATTTTCAGTTTTAGATCTGACGAAAATCTCTTTGAATTGCATGGGGTGTTCGAAGTTTGTTCAGAGGGGATGATGTCCTCCCTGAATCAGCCTGTGATTCCATATCGTCTTTTGTTTGTTGCTCACTCTTTAGCTACCGTTTTTAAATTGAAATTTCGGGTAGGTTATATACAAATTTCCAAATTTATTCATTAGCTAAGGTTATACATTACATGATTTCAACAAGAGCAGCACTATTATAAACATAAATTAGAACAGTTTTATTGTATAATATTGATTATGTGTCATGTAAAATCGATTTAAGCCCGCCATTAATTTTATATTACTGATCGTTCAAAGGAGATACTTCTGTTGTGGTTATATTTGTTTGGTGTTTTTGAAAATCGCAAATTCAATCCAACACCATGATCTGTACAATAATTTTATTGAATTTAAGTAAACGTGCAACACGCATTTTATAATATGAAACAAAAATAAAACCGAGATCCTTTAAGAGCAGTGAGTATATTAATGAGAAAGGGGATGGGTCATACCGCGGTTTCGGCTGCTTAAGCCTCTTCAGTGACCCTATAGATTTGGCAACATGAAGCCAAAGAGAATTACTGTAATTTTGCAACTTTCAACTGTTACAGTATACACTGTAGTCGATACGCAGACTATTATAATCAAAAAGGAGACAAATATATTTCAAAAAAAAAAAAGTACAAGTAGGCAAAGATCAGGAAAAGGCGCAATCAGAAGAAGATCCCCACTCCAAAAACCGAGGTGGGAAAAAAAACTAAATCAACAATCAGGTACTAAAACCATGAAAACATATCGTAAGCCGCATGAGCAGCTATTTCTCAATAGGTGGCCACTCAATTACCTAAACTTAACTAAAAATATGAAAACATACATAAGGCGCCAACAGCACAAAAATTTTAAACACCAAGACATAAAACAAAAGGAACCACCACAGAAGTATCACGTGACCACGTCATAAGAAGCTCATTTGAAAACAGGCTTTCTGCACGTGCTGCTCGTGACAATCGTCTTTTGGTAATCCTTGAATGGAATAAGAAAGTTTATTGTTCGTTGAATGGAGGTAAAAAAATAAATCACTTCTGTCGAAACAGTCGCTAGAGCGGAAATTGTTGTTAGAAAAAGTGTAGTTGATAGTGTAAATGTTGGTTAGAAAATGAATCTATGCCGATAATAATTTTCTGATTTCTCAGAATACCCTGGCTGATCTCAAAGGACGAAAAGGAAAATATAATCTGCACTTTGAATGATGTACGGGGAGATGTTTTAGGGCCGGCACACGGCACAACACCAGCTGCAGTAATAGCAAATAAAAATAAAAATGAGATCCTTTAAGAGCAGTGAGTATATAAATGAGAAAAGGGATGGGTCATACCGCGGTTTCGGCTTCTTAAGCCTCTTCAGTGACTCTATATATTTGGCAACATGAAGCCAAAGAGAATTACTGTAATTATGCACCTTTCAACAATATAGTCGATACACAGACTATTCTTATCAAAAAGGGGTCAAATATATAAACAGGTCTAAGAGCTGACATAAATTTACAGACTGTCTTTAGATTTACAGACTGTCTTTAGACTTAAAGACCTGTGAGTCTATAGAATTAAAGACTTAAACGAAGAAATAGCAACAATTATGAAATACGGAAAATTCGCACTGATAAAAAATTGTGATTTGCTTTATTACATAAGCAGTTGCATAGTGCAGAAAAATGTTCATCGTTTGTTGACTTAACGAAACAAATAAATGTGTTTTGATATACAAAAGTTTTCTCCCATATACTATAACTCAACAATTGATAACGCAAGCAATCATCTGATCGGGTGACATTCATCGCCAACAATGGTCAAAGGGAGAATAATCAACAAGGAATACATTTAGTTATTATTTGCTATCAGTACACGGAAATAAGGCCATACTTTTACACGAACTTTAAACACCGAATATCGTACATGTATAGGTCATTCATTTACGTTAAATATAGAATGCGCTTTTTCTTGGTATTCCAAATTCGATGAAATACTGCATAAGTCTTTAAATATATAGACTTTAAAAGTCTTTAGATTTACAGACTGTCTTTATATCCACAGACTTGACAAGTCTGTAGATTTACAGACAGTCTGTAAATCTAGTAAGTCTGTAGATTTAAAGACTTGAAATGTCAGCTCTTAGACCTGATAAAATGTTGGTTAGAAAATGAATCTACGCATACCGATAATAATTTTCTGATTTCTCAGAATACCCTCGCTGACCTCAAATGTGTATATATTTTATCGCAAGTAAGCGTCTAAAAAATTGTAATTAACAATTTGACTTCTTAAGGATCCAGGTCACATGTTTCTTACACAGTCAGTACCTAGTGGCTACAACAACCCCATTTGCTCTTACAATCGATAAAAGCAAAAATTCGTTTTCGCAAACAACACGTGGTCAAAGTACGAGTTTTGTATAGTTAGCACACTCAGCAATACAGATTTGTAAAAAAACGTTTACTACTGACATGAGAATCTTTGTAAAGTGTGGCAACGTCTAAGGACGACAGACAGAAGTAAAATTGACGGAAATGCCATCGGTCGACGCCCAAACTAGAGGTAGTATGATACCGTGCGACAAAAGAGCAACGCCGTTGTTCCGTCGTGTGTAAACGTATTTTTTACCCCGTCTACTAAGCCGGCCGCTCTAGCGACTTTTTCGACAGAAGCGATTTTTTACCTCCATTCAACGAACAATAAACTTTCTTATTCCATTCAAAGATTTCCAAAAGACGATTGTCACGAGCAGCACGTGCAGAAAACCTGTTTTCGCATGAGCTTCTTATGACGTGGTCACGTGAGTAAATTTTGGAATAACCCCGTTGATATGCGTAAATCTTCGTAAAAAAGAGTATGCATAATTTAAAAGCAAAATCCCTCATGAAACGAAACTTATTTAATTTTTAAAATAGGTGCGTGGATAATTTTGCCAAGCGTACATGGTTACTTGCTGGTATGTAAAGTACTAGAATTCCTCGTGTGAGAGCGTAGAACTGCGCAATTTTCCACAAAGCTCTCATCAAGAATATCACAAGCTGACAATAAATTATATTATTTTCATCAGTTGTATGGTCCATTTAATCAATCATTTCCTTATGTCTGATAGAAATGACCAGGGTATGTGAGCTACATGTATCGCTACTGACAGATTTATTCATGTTAAGAACTACACACGTGATTATGGCAGCTACACCCCATTTGGTCATGCACTGGCTAATTATTCATTACCATCATGTGGATTCTTTCCAATGGGCTATCCTTTCGTAATTGAAAACGTATTTAGTCACAAGATCTTGGTGCTTACGATATGAGCCGCATCGTGAGAAAACCGGATTTTAGCCTATGCGAAAACAAAGGCGCAGATCAGCTTCGCGGTAACCGCGAAGCTGATCAGCGCCTTTGTTTTCGCTACTCGGATAGTACAATTCCTCTTCTACTTAAATCCGAAATTGCAAGCTTCTAGCTCTTTTTCTGAGCTTGTACAGGCCGGTTTGTGTCGGAACTTGTCGGAAACCCCGAAGACCGGTTTTCTCGCGTCGCGGCTCATATTAAGCATGACTAATGGAGTTTATACGGAATAAAAACAGAAGCCAGAGGGACACAATAGTAATCTAGAAGACTTATTATTGTTATTGCTTTGGCAAATGTTTCGTGAAAATATTAAAACCGCGACGTAAAGGTCAGTTTGTGTTCCTAGTGCTATCTTATAAGCCACCTCGTGGGAAAACCAACAATGTGGTTTCCGAATAGGTCCGACACAAACCGGCCTGTACAAGCATAGAAAAGAGCTAGAAGCTTGAAATTTCAGATTTAAGTAGAAGAGGAATTGTACTATCCGAGTAGCGAAAACAAAGGCGCTGATCAGCTTCGCGGTTACCGCGAAGCTGATTTGCGTCTTTGTTTTCGCCTATGCAGATTGTTGGTTTTCCCATGAGGCGGCTCAACTGATTTCTTCTTTCATTGTTCTGTTTACTTCAATCTTTGTCATGTTTTATAACACACGTTACTGACGTTCATTAATTCATTCATTCATTCATTCATTCATTCATCGTTTTGTCTTATTTCGTCCTTCGACGAATAGCCACAGCTCTAATAAACAAGTTGCTTTTCGTCCGCCAATGATAGCATTTCCGTGTAATGTATACACTTTTACATATAGTGGTTCGCATTGGTTTCAAACTGTAGATTGAAGATACACGTTAGAACCGCATCGACAAAGCTTTTCAATCGGATACCCACAATCTTCACTTTGTGCAGATATGATAAACATATGCGCGTGTAGTTTTAATTTTACAGCTGTAAAGTATGAATGTGTTTTTCCTGATGTATTTTCAGATACTACGCGATAATGCATCCTATTCGTGCCAAATGTGTGAGCACTGTAGCACTAGCCAAGAAGACGGCTCTTGTGATCTGGTTTCTAAGTCTTATCATGGCAACTCCAATACTTATCGGTAGGGTAAGTATGTAGTAAATTAAGCCGCGTCATGAGAAAACCGGTTTTCGGGGTTTCCTACCGGGTCCGACACAAACTGGCCTGTACAATCACAGAAGCAGGCTAAAACATTGAAATTCCGAATTTAAGAGGAGGAGGGATTGTGTTATCCGTGTATCGAAAACAAAGGCGCTGATCAGTTACTGTGAAGCTGATCTGCGCCTTTGTTTGCGCAAAGGTAAAACTCCGGTTTTCTCATGACGCGGCCCAATAAGTTTAATTAAAAACAAAATAACACGCTTGTATTTTGTTTAATCTCGGAGAAAAGAGGTACACTTACATTTACATATTCATTCGGCGCGTTTACTTATTCTATGACTAGATTTTTCATTTGGACCGAGGTAATTAATCCACCAGCCCCTGTATAATTAAGCAACGTTCGTAAAAGTTATGCATAACTTCATGTACATCATACGGCATCATAAGCAGTTAAGCACAATATGCCACAACACATCTAATAAAAGGAACAACATACGGATTACATCCCAGTCATCGCAATAGAACGGTCATAGGTACAAATGCAGTCACTGTTATTTTTTACAGATACACAAGCCGGTGGGCCGAGGCGACAATAGTGGCTATTGGTGTATACTACAGTGGGATAATGATTTGGTTGGGCGTATCTACGGCGTTTATATGTTTCTTGTCGTACTCCTCATCCCTCTAGTCCTCATGTCAGTGGCGTATAGTTGTATCTGTGTTCGTGTTTGGATGATAAGCAGCGATATTCCCCCAACCAATCTTCAAATGTGAGTTTTACATAATTACTAACATGTTCCATCAAATCAAAGAATTTTCTATTACTGAATGCGTATTTTAGACTTTTCTTCAAAACTAAACGAATTTCTGATGGTCACAAAACGATGCTTAATTTGGATTATCTAATAGTCTTTTGTATCGACTAAACTGTTGAACGTTGATTCCCTTCAGAGGCAGACAGCTAGCGATTGTTTACATTTCCCTTTACCACTGGGTGCTTCCTTCGTCTCGATATAAAAAGGTTTTGTTTGACTTTTACTATAGGTCCCGATAGGATTTGGTTTTGTTTGATTCAGGTACCAGATTGTTTTCTACAAAAATTCCTAGAATTCGGTCAAAGATTTGATTTGAATCTAATTTATGACGTCACTGAAAGAATTTCAAGTCATAATATAGTTCTTTGAATGCAATTTCATAGTAAAAAATTAATTTGATTCGTTAAAAAGTGATATAAATTCAGCAATATCTATTATTTTCGACTCTGTTTTGTGGAGATTTACTGTGTTAAAGAAGTAGAACAAAATCCGGCACCAAAAAGTCAAACAAAACCTTTTTATATCGGGACCAAGGAAGCACCCAGTGTTTACTACCGATTGTTCATGTACTACTTGAATTGATTGAAGACGAATGATTGTTTCCTTAATATCCACATGAGCAAATCCCCATTTCAAGTGTGATTGTTGGCCCTTTTCAGTATAGATTGGACAGGCAAATGTTTTTATTTGTAAGTAGATAAAAAGTAGGCAACGATCAGGAAAAGGCGCAATCAGAAGAAGATTCCCACTCCAAAAACCGAGGCGGGAAAAAACCAAACTAACAATAAGGTACCTATACCATGAAAACACCTCTGTCTCTGTGTAGACTCTCTCTCTCTCTCTCTCTCTCTCTCTCTCTCTCTCTCTCTCTCTCTCTCTCTCTCATCATTGTGTAATACAACGCGTATACATTGTTGAAATGTTTTGTTACAGATATCGACCTAAAGATGAGAACAGAAATCCGTCATTTACGTCAGATGCCACTCCAGCTGTTAGACAGGAACTTCTTGTACAGAGAGGCAAGTCTCCAAACATCGGCAGGAAAACACATTTATCAACCAGCGACAATTCGACAAGACGACAGGTAAATGAACCACATGTGTCACAAAGGTGTTCTTGTATTCGCGTTTCTTTCCAGCCAGGTATCTGGGTTGAAATCCTAAATGACAATAATAATTGTATTTATTTATATTGTGGGACTTCCATCTATAGTTTAAAGATGTTGTTGCACAAAACTTTTGAGTTTTAACATATTGAAAACTGAAATATTCAATGAAGCCCCCAATGCGCTACATACCAGTTAAATACACTTTAACTAAAACCAAACACGTGTCTATTTTAATCGTAAATATACCATTGCAATTTTCAGTGTCCTGTGATACTAGGTTCCATCTCCCGTTTACTAAACTGTTAGTTACAATAATATGATCCATAGTATTTATTGGTTTTTGTTAAATGCGTTCTTGATGATTTATTATTATTTTATGATATAATTTCCTATTTCAGGTGATCAAGATGCTTGTTGCTGTTGTCTTGATATTTATGATTTGCTGGGGACCTATCATGACCAACAACCTGCTTGTTGCCTTCAGTGTCTTAAACGACCTCAATGAAGGACCTATGCGTCCAATGAGAATCGCATTCTTTCTGATGTCGTATTTCAATAGCTGTACCAATCCTCTCGTCTACGCATTCATGTCACGTCATTTCAGGAACACATTCAAACAGACACTGTTCATATTGTGCAGGAAATATACAACTGTCTATCACCATCGTCATCAGCTGACTGCCAGATACTCATGTGATACACGTTCAGTATCGTTCCACACAGGGAAATCTTTACACGTTATGAATGATGCCACGGATAAGGACAAAGCTATTCTTAATGGATATAATGGATGTCGAGGGACACCAAACTGGATTAATTCAAAGAAAAGTCGTCCATCGAAGAGTGAAATCGAATTACATAACATAAAGCTGAAGCATTCGTTAATGAAGAACTCTAGAGTCTGAAGGAATTATAGACATCACGTTTTAATATATCTTTACATCCACTAAATGACGCGAGCCTTAGGTATCAAAGCGGAATTATTTCCAACCACAATGATATGTGGATTTAGCAAATAAACTGGCATTGTCATTTGAGACCCATTTCATGTTAAAAGCGCGTAGCACGGCTCTGTCTGTGTGTGTGTGTGTGTGTGTGTGCATTTACAGGAACGAATCTAAGTGAGAGATATAGCTAAAGAATGAAACGTTTATGTGATATGAAACGTTGTACAATAAAATAGGTAAGAAAGGTCACGCTATTTCAAAGAAACACTTACAAACAAACTTTGTTTATATTGTACATACTAGTATACATCACTGTAAAATCACCTGGCTGCAATATTGTCAACTAGTTAAATGGCGTCAGACTCTAGTGTCTAAACGGAATTACTGGATAAGCATATAACGAGTGAATGAAACGAAATGCCCTTGGAATGTTTTATAACTGAGCCTGTGCATGAGAAAACCAACAATTTGCATATGCGAAAACAAAGACGCAGATCAGCTTCGCGGTAACCGCGAAGCTGATCAGCGCCTTTGTTTTCGCTACACGGTTAGTACAATTCCTCTTCTTTCTAAATCCAAACTTTCCAGTCTCTAGCCATCATCTGTGCTTTTACAGCCTGGTTTGTGTCGGACCTGGTCGAAACATAAATTGTTGGTTTTCTCAAGCACAGGCTCAACTTCTTTTAGTTTTGTTCAGTGCTGGTAAACCATCAAAAGGTAAACGTATGCAATGATCAGGTAATGGCGCAATCAGAAAGAAAGCCCCACTCCAAAAACCGAGATGGAATAACGTAAATGACAATCAGGACCCAGTTCTTCAAAGCATCGTTAGCTTAACGATATCGTTAAGACATAAATTTGTTAAGCAAATATCAGCTAAAGTAACAAATACACTGTTATTTTTTGTTGAAAAAATGTGAGAATCCTTTGCAGTGCAAAGGATTCTCACATTTTTTCAACAAAAAATAACAGTGTATTTGTAATATTCATGCTTGAAAATTTAACGAATCGTTAACTAACGACATCGTTAATTTTGAACAACTGGGCCCTGGTACTTACACTAAAAGAACACATCCTAAGCCGAATGAGAAGCTATTTCCTGACAGTCGGCCAATCAGTTACCCGAACTTAAAAAAAATATATGAAAACGTACATAAGGTACAATTAACACAAATATCCAACACACAAACATAAAAAATAAAAACCACAACAGAAGTATCGCCTTTGAACAATAGTTATATAACATCACTTGTTGGATGGGGCTTTAATCTGTTTTACATGGCCTAAACATCACCGTGTCCCTCAACTTCTGCAGTGGTTCACAACGTTAAGTGAGTTGTTCGTCCCTCGTGGCGATTTTCTAAGTAATCAATGAATTATCAAAGACAAATAAAATAATCGTGATAAACACCATTATGAATCCAAAACGAGTACTCACAGATACAATAAGCTGCTCATCGGCAGGAGACACCTGAATGCCAAAAATATCACTTAAAAGCTGGATCAAAAGGAAAGCTCAAGTGAACCCCTGTTGGCCAAGCAACAGACAAGAAGCTCCGGCTCAATGAACTAAGATTAAAAGCTTAAGTCCGGGAGCCATCATGACGACCGGCGTGAAATTAAGGAAGGAAGCATAGATATCAATGATCGGGATTGGATGAAAAACTAAGCATGCAGACTGTCGCACCACATGTATGTTATATACTGTACGTTTGTAGTGTATGATGAACCCTCTACACTTCGATTTACTGACCTCGACCATTCCTGGCTAATTGGCACGTTTAAAGACAGATGTACGTAATTGAAGGCGCTCAAAGGAACGTGCGTATCTAAGGGTCGAAACGTCATTTTTACGCCGCATTCGTAACGTCAGTTTTCGCTCGAAACGTCATTTCTAGCGTCAGTTTACATTCGGAATACGAAACTATATCCATACAATTATGCAGAGGACTTCAGAAATGTAAAAAGTTTGATATTATTTATTATTTTTGCTCAAAATATAGATTGTGGACATGTTATCCCGAAGAAAACAACATTTCCGCGACAGTTAGCAATATTGAATACTAAACAGTGTCGGAAATTTTGGCGCAAAATCGACGCTTGCGTAAAATGTACTGAATTCAACAACGACTACCTCTCTTCGCACTCCTATAGCAGGAAAACGAATCCGGTAACTAAGGACTTTCTCGTTATCTATATGTAGGTCAGGAATTTCTATAGTACATATCAGTTTTTGTAAAAAATCCTACCGTGGATTTTTTTTAAATATATCAAGAAAATTAACAAAAATGGGGTCTAAAAATCGCATTTTACGTTGACGTCAATGTATTTTCGCTCTCAAATTTGACGATTTTGAAGGCCGATATCTCGAAAACAAGCTCGGAACGGTATCGATTTCTTTTCATTTTCGTATGTAGGACATCAAAATACACTCGCATGCAAAAAATAAAAAAATTCTACCGTGAGGTCAATTACGTACATCTGGCTTTAAGGTACTCGATACCATTGTTTTCTTTGTTTTGTGAGTAGTCAAATGTTACACGGACCAAACTAAATATATGAAAACGTACATGCGATCCAAATACAAATATGTAGCACCGCGCATGGAAAACGGGATGGCTAGCTCTTTCCCAACCATGTAGCCACCTGATTAGCATCAACCACATACAAATACGAGTTCAACAGAGATAGAATAAACAGAAGACAAATTACAACAGAACCTCCTTGGAATGATCAGTAATGAAATTACTTGATCACAGTCCCCACCCATACACTGCAGCAGCTGTGAATTAACAACCATTAAGTAGCGGTCATTCGTATAGGTTGATCAGCGTTATAATTGGCGCGTACGTTTGTTAATAATAATAATAATAATAATAATAATAACAATAATAATGATAATAATTGTAGTATGACGTTCTGTTTTTCCTTTGAGGTTTTTGTAATATTAAACTCAATACAAGTGATTATCTAAGGAGGCGGGCCTTCATATTGGCGGAATGTAGTCTGTACTGTAACTTCTTGATATTGGAAGTTACAGTACAGAACTGTCAACTGACTGCCTGTCATACTACAAGTTAGTAAGACTTCGTAGAAAAAAAAAGTAACAAGAAAATTATAGCATGTTCTTAGTAACATGCTATACGAAGGGGTTCATAGAAATTTGGAAGTTTAAAATAATATGAGATTGTGATAAGTCTACAACGACAAGAAGAATGATTCCTTCAGTAACGTATAGTGCATTTTGATATCAAATAAAACAGATACTGAGTTAAACCGTGAATGGTTTCATCACCATACGTCTGAAAAATTGTTGACTTGACCTTTAAAACTTAAAAGAAACAAACAATGTAAAATTCCATCAGCAAAGGAAATTTTATTCAAAATTTCAAACATATATTCTTGCTATCTGAGTGACCCAAAGTTGTATAGCGTGTTTGTGTCTAACCTGATTAGATTCTCTGATTCTCCAAACAAAGATGAAAGTTTGAGTTTGCTAGTGCCAGTCAGAATAATACTAAATATCACAGAATCAAGCAATAATGGAAGGACAGTATGGTTCGAATTTTTCAAACCTGTGTTATAAATATAATTTAAATCTAAGGTTGTGTGACATAAGCCCAAATCTGCTAGCACGTGACCCAAATGGTATAATCTTAAAAATGGGGTTAAACTGAAACCCCATAAATCTGCATCCATGAGGCTTGGTTAGGGGTAGTGTGATCCAGACTTTGCATCAGCTGTTTGTTTTGTAAATTACACTGGCAAAATGTCTCGGACATTCACCAAGATACACTCTATTTTCCGTAACAAAAATGTGAAATAATACATGTCTGTAGACATGTTACATTTCAAGTTGACGTTTTCTGTGAAAATACTTTCAAAACTTAAAACAGTCACATAGTTGAAACAGAAAAGAAATGAATCAAAAGTTTCCGAATTCCCCATTTTTTTCCTAAAATCTGATATCTTTTGTGAACTTTTGCACTACAGCAATTTAGCTATTTTGTCACCACTTGAAATTACAAACGGTTGCATTTTAAGAGTTCGATCAATATCAATACATTTTGTTTGGCGTCGTGTGATGTAGCATAAATCAGTACTGCATGAAATCCGGTTGCATGACGGATACATGTATGCAGGGTGCAATAACTCAGCGGGTACGGTTTTCTTGCGTTCTAAGTAAATCACAATATTGCTTTGTACATAAAATTCTTTGTACATAAAAATGCTACTATGTGGTGACCCATGATTAGCTTTGTAACTTTGATATTATCTATGTCCGTTCCGTGTCGTTTCGGACAATTGCGGTCCAATCCGGTAACTCGTGATAACGCATGCCAATCATCTATGTACAGCGGACGTAAATGGAAGCAACATAGTTTCATATGGTTCGTTTTTCGACAAAAAAACAAACAAACGATAAATAGGTCAACGAGAGACTTCGTCCAAATCTTATAGTTTAAAAACATTTGAAACTAAGCAACAGTAGTTTTAAAATATCATTTGACAATACATCTCCAGTTTAATTTTATCATAAGCATCGTATGTACTGATCTTGTTAGCGTGAAGAAAATAGATTTATTTATCGAAGTGAAAGTGACAAAAAATGGCCGACAAAAAAAAAAACACTAGCCTAGTCTAGCCTGGAAGTGCATGGGGCCCAAGAAAGGGAATTCAATATCGTGTATAGACACAGAAATGAAAATGCACCTTCATAAACCCCTAAGGAGCCTTATTACGTCAAATGATTGACAGAATACTGAAAACATATGGAGAGGTCAATACTACGGTTAATGGCTACCCTCCAGAAAACAGCTCGTCTTCGGCTCGCTTTATTTTACTTATTTTTTTCTACTCGGTACTTCAACTCTTAACTAATAATAATAATAAAAATCAAAAACTTAGAGTCTGCTTTTAACTAATTAGTCAATCTATTCCCTTGTGTGCGCTCGACAGCTATGATCTACACAGTCTCGGGCATTACACAACTTCCGAAACTTTGATTTTCGAGACTGTTTTCCGGCCATTCGAATAATTGCCTCAGACAGAAACCACACATTCAACACTGTTCAATTTGTGCTATAAGAGCTATTCTGTAAACAGAACGAACTGTGCAAACAGCACTTATGGAAACAACAACAATAGTATCCAATCTTCTTTGGCATTGTTGTATGTAACTTAACTTTGGGCGTCCTCAGCAAATACAGACTGATAAATGGAACATAAATGTTTACCTAGCTGCCGAATGGATTATTTGAAAAAAAATATATATATTTGCAACGCGTCTGTATGAAAGTCTAGCAGAAGAATTGAATTTAAAAGTAGAAATGTATTTTTCCATAGAATAAAAATTAAAACTGAGATCCTGTAAGAATGATGTCGAAAATTTCTGCTATTACATGTACAAGTGTTATATTTGTCTTCAAATTAAGACGTGGGATTCAAGCCACTTCAATCTTCCTAACGATATTTTAAATCGGCATTCCATCTCCATATGGCATTTATGCTGCGTTTACACTATGTTTCCGGCGGCCACGGCAGCCCCGTTTGCTTGAAACGTGGCGTGCCGTGGAAATTTGGGCATATATTTCTCTGTTTTCAAGATCTATTACGTCTTGTTAAGTTTTCTTACGTTGTATTACGATATCCGTAACAAACCGTGGTAGTAATAAGCCGGTGTATCACGCAGGCGCTAAGGTACATGTACTTTACGGTCATCCATATGTCCAACGTCCAACGGGACGAGACGTGAGACGCCGTGATCAAACGCAGCTGAACGTGGAAGATCCGTAGTTTGCCGGGCTATTCACTACATGTGCATATGTACATGTAGGTTCCCGTTGACCGTCTCCAAGTTTCGCTACGTACTGTTACGTACTGTCATGGTGTGTTACGTTCAATCCGTTTTATAACGGCCCATTACGTTTCTCATTCCCGCCGTGATTGCAATGGCAGATTTTTAAACTGTCAAAAAATTTGTCACGGCGTCCACGGTTATTTGCCTATCCCATTTTTGTGCGTTGTCACACGATTAGTGGCTGCCGTGACAGCCGGGAGCATTATTGTAAACGCTACATTACATAAGGATAACATTTCTGTGTGATATATACCCCACTTTTATATAGCAAAACTGGGGTATGCAGAGGTATAACTATTTTTGGCCTACAAACATAAATTGTGGACGCTCGCCATCTCGCCGATGCGATTCCAACGTAAACCCAAAAAAATGTTTGTTTATACCACTGTGAAAATACAGCAGTGAAAATCGCATGAGCGACATCTTTTTTTTCCTATTCCTAGTAGTCCCCCTTAAGAGATCACTTTTTTAAAACCACACAAATCAGAGAGAAATTGACAAATTCTGCTTAGTTGTGATTCCGGCAACAAAGTGTGGTAAGAGGCTAGTTAGTGCAAATAACAATGTTGTAAAAGTGGTTCGAGATATGGTACCGGGAAGCTAATGCTTTTGAGATTCCAAAAGTAATTCATCAGTGCCATTGGTTACCTTGTTTCAACCAAATATGTAGATAAATTTGATAAACGCAACTCGAGTAGCCAAACAGACCCTGTTGTCATAAATGGAATCGTTTCATAATCTTTGGTGACGGCGACTACAATTAAATTCATGAACTGAAATTCAAAATTCATTTCAGACAGGTAAGCGTAATTGTCACCAATTGTAGATATTTCATATACAACTCAAAAATTGAGACAAAGACAGTTTAATATTTTGTTTAAGTCTCATGTTGACATATATACAGCCAATTTAAAAATCCATCGACCCATTTTTTACAGAATTACAGGGGACTCAGACAGGTTTAAAATAAGCACGTTTTTGCACATTATAGAATACTGTGATGTTTGTTGTGTGTCATGAAACACACGCAGCCCCGCTATGGTGTTGCCGCCCTTCCTTACTTACTGTACGGACAGTCCACACGAGCCAAGAAGGGACAACAGCACCAGGGGACCGCCCATATCCGATGCCACACAACAAGTTGTTAAGCATTTCTCCTGTTGATATATCCTATATAGAAACATACATAAAAAAAGTTTAAAAATATGTCGAACCAGGTGACTCAGACAGGTTTAAAATAAACATATCTTTGCACATAATAAAATATAAGAATATATACACATTGAAATAAGTTAGGACTTTTGATACTACAGATTATGTCAAGTTATCAAAACATTCTTCATAATTCTTACAAAGAGGGGTATATACAGTTCAAAGTTGGTAGTCACATTATTACAGGTGTTCCCTAATTTATTTCCATGTGTATATTTCATAGCAGTACCTTCAAAAGTTGTTGTGTGCCATAAAGTCTACGCAGTCCCACTGTAGCGCCGCTGGCTCTCCCTACTGTACGGGCAGTCCACACGAGCCAAGGAGAGACAACAGCACCACAGGGGACCGCCCGTACCCCATGCCACACAACAAGCTGCTTAGCATTTCCACCTAAATCCATACAGTAATCTCATCTTATTCATTATAAGCATAGAAAAAAAACAAAACAAAACTATGTTGATATTTTTTACCTATGTACATGCCCGTCGGGTGACACCGATCAAGCTAAGCGGAGACTCATCTGACATCATAATGATAAACACAAAATATGAGCCGCCGCATGGGTAAATCAACAATCTGCATAGGAGAAAACAAAGGCACAGAACTGCGAAGCTGATAAGCGCCTTTGTTTTCGCTACACGGATAGTACAATTCCTCTAATTTCTAAATCCAAAATTTCCAGCCTATAACCATCTTCTGCGACTGTACAGCCTGGTTTGTGTCGGACCTGGTCGGAACCCAAATTGTTGGTTTTCTTACCCAAATGCTCATATAACCAACATGCACACCATGACCCCGCATTGCCTAATAGACATTTTTCACTTTTGAACGTAAATGTTGCTGGCGCGTGCGGTTACGATTTTCGGTGTGATGGGGGACGACTCGTGAGGGCATATTTGAGACGGTGACGAGGGGCGATATGAATAATTACTTGGTAAAAACTACCTATAGCCTAACGGATACCAATTAAACAAGACAGGCAAAAAAGAAATAGTCCACGACGTCTTACTCTGTAGCTCAGTAGGTAGCATGTATGGAATAAAACCAAAAGGTCCTGGGTTCGAGTCCGGCTAGGACAAAAATTCTTTTTCTATTTTTAATTGCTTCCTTTTTTTTCGCATCTGTGACAATATAGCTTAGAAAATGAAAAAGAAAAGAAAAGAAAAAAAATGCAAAACTCACAAAATGCACTACTGCATTTAATACTAAAATCGTTAATTTGTGGATTAAAGTGTGTAGTGAGAAGGCAGTCCGCACGTATAGGTTTTTCACAAAGTCTTCTTGTCTTTTCACCGATTTAAGCCGGTAGCTTGATCGTAATCGGCAGAAGAGCGGACCCGCGACCGATCCTCACGTCAACATTTATTTTCTGAAGGCTGGTACAGATAATGCGGCTAGGATAAGTTGACCGCCTCTAATGACTAAGCGGCCCCCGTGGCCGAGCGGTTGAGAGCGCTGTTTCTTAATCACTCGTTCATCTCACCGCTGTGTCTTGTGTTTGTTCGAGCCCCACACTGGCCACATATGATACAAGCCAAGTTCAACTTGCGGGAGTGCCAGGTGGTTTTTCTTAGGGTGCTCACGTTTTCACCCCACCTACTGATTGGTGAGCTGAAATAATCTTGAAAGGGACGTAAAACTGAACTAAAATGCGCAAGACAATAAATCAAATAGTATAGTGTACATGTTCAGATACATGTATATCTGTGTTTATTAGATGTAAAACTACAGTTTCACGTGCTGTCTCGTGAGCGAACATAATTCATTCTGTTTATATTTCAAACAGATTATCAGCTTGATGTCGAAGTTTCGCTCATTCGACAGTCATCTGCATGCCATACGAAGTGCGATGGAGGCAACATCCTACATGTAGCTACATTTCGCCAAGCCACACAACTAATTTTGTTTATTGTAGACCTTCAACAGTAATTCAGCCATATCCAGTGTACTGGTTACGATGTAGTAAATTAATTTGGCAAGACATAAGTTTTCTTTTTGATCCATATTTATTCTGTGTGATATTGTATGCGTGTTGTTTACCTGGTTGAATTCAAATAAATATGATTAAAATAAAACTAACACAATATTATTTTTATGAGTTGATAAAGTGTTTCCATAAAGCACTCCATGTCGTAGTGGTTCAGTCAGTTGCCTCGTAAAACGGGCCGCGCGTTCAATCCAACGCGTAACTCCGTCTTTCGGTCGAGACCAGGGTCCAGTATGTAAATAGTTGTTATTTGCACGTGAGACACCGAATATTCCTCGTTATATGGTTTACATTAAGCATGCGTGCATGATGGAATGTAAATGCATTTTTTTTTCTTATAGGCGCGAGTAACATCGGAGAAGTTTTGCTATCTGTTAAAATCTAATCAGGGCCCAGAATTACACTACGCCCACCTTAGTGAGGATGTGAAATTTAATTGTATCGATTCCAGGTCATTCTATTGTTACTTGATTACAGATAAGAGTCTGATTGTGCTCATTTCAGATCATAATTTCGTTTTTATACAATTTTCGTCCCGTTCAAGATTATTTTAGTTCATATGAGACTGATAAATCAGTAACAAGGGGGAGGAGGGGAGGGGAGAACCCTGAGAAAACGACTTGGCACACCCACAAGCAGAATTTGGTTTGTGTCACCTGTGATTGTAAGACTGATCAATTGGGCAGCAACCTACGACGAAGTGTTCATTGTCTTGGTGATGGTTGTTGCCAAAGCGATATTGCTTTTTTCAGAAAAAAAAAAAAAAAGATTTTATCAAGCAGGATCAGTTATCAAACCACATTGCTGCTTGACAAGCCGAAAACAGTTAGTGTTAACGGCATGTGTTCGTCCTTTTAAACCAGGGACCGCGGGTTTGATCCCGGGATCCTTAAGTCTGTCGGTTGATACTATAAACTGATGTCTCGTTTCCATATGACCTTTGCTGTTGGATTAACGTTAAACCTCAAATCAACAAACCAATTAAATTTATTATTTATGTAAATTCTGATTGAGTAAGAAGCTTATGCGCATTTATGCTCGCCCGATTCCGGACGCAAAAAAAAATGGCCATAAGGTTAAGAATGATCAAGGTGTTGTACATGTAGCTCTGTTGTCAGCATGTGTAAAACATGTGCATTAAAATGGTGCCGTGTATCTTGACGCTAGCATAACAAAACCTTAACAAGCAATATACAGTGTTTTTAAAGTTGTAAAAAATGAAAATTTTCAGTTCAACATTTTTATCTTTTTATTATACTAAAAACATAAATTGTTGGTACACGCTAAAACTGCCTCGCAGAGGCAGTTCTTCTAACGAGTACTCACAATCTGTGTTTTTAGATGCATGGGCATCCTAAGTTGACCTTGCCGTAAAATAGGTCAATATCATCCCTGGGTCATGATTTAGGCCATGTATAAAATTTGTAGATGCTTAATGCCAAGTTTCAAAATCATAGGCCTACTGGTTCTGAAGAACATTTTAAAGGTTTTTGCAGTTTATAGCCATGGCGGCCATTTATACAATCTTTCGTTCTCTTTCCATGAAGTGTGGCTTTGATCGGCCATGCGGTTGCAGAGATGTTTGAATATTTTGATCATATGCATGTATATAGCCCCCGGGCAGGAGCAGACACACCCCTGGGGACCAAATGTTTTCACGGACATAAATCTTCAGTACCTTTGCATGCTCATCGCGAGTTTCCACCCATTTAATTACATTTAACTTATTTTCCCCATTTAAATGCATGGGCGACCTAAGTTGACCTTGCCATAAAATAGGTCAAGGTCATCCCAGCATTATGATGTATACCAACTTTGTAGAACTCTATTGCCTGATGCTTCAAACTTAGTTTCAAAATCATAGGTCTTCTGCTTCTGGGAAGAAATTGTTTTAAAGGTTTTTGCTATTTATAGCTATGGTGGCCATCTTAGTCATGTGACCTGGGTCATTTATGCAAACTTTCGTTCCCCCTTCCTAAGAATGCTCCGCAAGCAGTTTAACTTTGGTTTGCCATTTAGTTTCAGAGGAGAATATCCTGGAAATTGTTGACGGACGACGTCGGACGGACGACGGGGGCATGGTCATCCTATAAGCTCGCTTTTTGAGCTTAAGGGCTCATGTGAGCTTAAAATAGGTATACCCATGCATACCAAAGTTTTGCTGTATAAAAGTGTGGTTCATGGGGTAATCACGGACACGTTATCCTGATATGGATAACCGACCATGCTCGAGATGACTTGAAATATGTCAAAACGTTGTAAGGCGTAGAATAAAAAACTGCACATAAAATTAAAGATCAACTTATGTTTCAAATCGTAAATCATGCCATTTATACATGTATAAAGTTTTCTGTGCGTTCACGAAAAACACGTGAAAATGTAGCTTAGCAGAACCAATGTACGTATATACATAAGCCAGTATGTAAAATGTCACATGGCGATAACAAATAGTTGATATTGGTTTTTCCCACCAACAGTTATGGTCATACGAAGCCGGGACCTCGGTTTATCGAACGAGCGACGCCTAGTTATACACACGAGTGTCTAAAATAATCGAATTCTGCATTGGAAGCTGTTAAAATGAAGGCATTTTATTTGCGCCAAGCATTTGTAAATCCGACTCGCACTGAACGAGTAACGCATCTTTAATGGCAAACATGATAAGTGATATATATATGATGCGATTTTAGAAAATATTTCGTGTCAAAGGTCACTTCTGGTTCCTTGTTCCATCAGAATTAGACAGTTTAACGGAAAGACAACAATTTTCATTTGTAGGCGTTTCGTTCTCGCGCTCAACCTGCGAAACGAGTCATGTTCTTATTAAAATCATTTTGTACCTGTCTTATATCAACTACGTATTTATTTTTGCCATGTAATTTTAAGAGGCGACTGACTGAGCCACTGAGAGACAAAGTCCTCTACGGAACGTGTTTGCGTGAGTGTGTGTTTGTGAGTTAGAGTGTGTATGCGCGCTTAAAATTCAGAATATTAATGTCCTGTTTTAGGGTAAAGCAAGGTTCGCAGCACGTTTGATCAGCTGGCTAACCTGCACTCCGATACACTTCGTGACCTCGCTCCTTTTCTGTGTATAGAGAGGTCTAACAGAATACCGATGGAAATATTCCGTCTAGCAACACGTAATGAAACCAGAGGACCAATGGTCCTGTAAACGCTCACCGGGAGTCCGAACCCTCCCGCCCCCCCCCCCCCCCCCCGGAATCTGAAAAGTTTACCTAAAAAAGGTAATTTCGGGATTTTTTTTTTTTTTTGGTGGGGGGGGGGGGTTGGACCCCCCCTCGTCTGCAACAATATTTTACCATTTTGGTTGGACCCCCTCTCTTAAAAATGTCTGGATCCGCAAATCAAGGTCATCCAAGGGTCATCATTTTATCAAATTATGATGGGGTGGAGTCATCGATGCTACATACCGATTTTCGTGAAAATCGGCCTGCCGGCTCTGGTGAAGAAGATTTTTGAGTGGTTTTAGCCATATATGGTCGTGGCGGCCATCTTGGTCATGTAACCCAGATTTCACAAACAAACTTTTGTTCCCCCTACCCAAAGATGCTCCACATAAAATTTCACTTTGATTGGCCAAGCGGTTTCAGAGGTGAAGATTTTTTTTTTATATTCAGTTTAACGTCTCTTTCAAGATAATTTCAGCTCATATGAAACGGGCCAATCAGTAGGTGGGGCGAAAACGGCAGAACCCCGAGAAAAACCACCTGGCACACCCGCATACAGAACTTGGCTTGTCTCACATGTGGCCAGTGCGGGGCGCGATCCTACACCAGAGACAGCGGTGAGATGATCGAGTGATTAAGAAACAGCGCTCTCAACCGCTCGACCACGGGGGCCGCCATGAAGATGTTTTAAAAGTGTGTATGAAAAACAGACTGGTCAAGGTCAAGAGATGACCTTGACCTAAATTAATAACATACATCTACTCCATTAGTTGTCTGCATCTGCCTTTTTTTTTCAGGTCTCAGGCTGCAATCGTTTTCGAAATATCCATAGTTTTCACTTTTTCCCATGTAACAGCCTGTTTCCAAAATTTAGCTTGCCGTAAAACAGGTAAAGGTCATCCCAGGGCCATCATTTTATCAAACTATAATGGGCTGGAGTCACTGATGGCGGCCATCTTTGTCATGTGACTCGGATTTCATGATCAAACTTTCGTTCCCCCTACCCATGGATGCTCCACATAAAATTTTAACTTGATTGGCCAAGCGGTTTCAGAGATGAAGACGTATGAAAAGTGTGTATGGAAAACAGACTGGCCAAGGTCAAGAGATGACCTTGACCTAATTTAATCACATACTTTTATCTACTCCATTAGTTGTCTGCATCTACCTCTTTTCAGGTCTCTGGCTGCAATCGTTTAAAAAAAATCAATAGTTTTCACTTTTTCCCATGTAAAAGCCTATGTTTCCAAAATTGACCTTGCCGTAAAATAGGTCAAGGTCATCCCAGGGTCATCATTTTGCCACACTTTGATGGGCTGGAGTCACTGATGATAAATACCAAGTTTTGTGGGAATCGGCCCGCCGGTTCTGGAGAAGAAGATTTTTGAGTGGTTTTTACCATATATGGGCGTGGCGGCCATATTGGTCATGTGACATGGATTTCGCGATCAAACTTGAAATGCCGCTACACAAGGAGGCTCCACATAAAATTTCAACTTGATTGGCCAAGTGGTTTCAGAGAAGAAGATTGTGGACGACGACGAAGACGGACGACGGACGACGGATCATGGCCATCCTATCAGCTCTCCTTGTGAGCCTTCGGCTCAGGTGAGCTAAAAAAAAAAGACTAGATGTTTCTTAGTTCTATTATCATTTATTTACTTGAAAATAACACTGTGTTAGTTTGAAGATTAATTATATTTATTTGAAGTCAACCAGACAAACAGCACGCATACTACAAGAGAATAAATGAGGATCATACAGAAAGCCTGTGGCTTGCAAAAATCATCTAAAATTCGTAATTATCGCACTCGATATGGCTGAAATACTGTTGAAGACCTACAAAACCTCAAATTATTAGTATGGCTATATGCATAATGTAGTTAGGATATCGCCCTTATGACATGCAGATGGGTGTTGTATGGGATCAAAACGAAACATCAACAAAATAAACCCCACCAAGCTTTCGAGTATTTGTTTGAAATACATGTATAAACATGCCAAATGAATTATGTTCGCTCACGAGACAGCACGTGAAACTGTAGTTTTTACACCTTATATATATAGATATGTCTGTACAGGTACACTATACTATTTGAGTTAGTGCCTTACGTTAGCGGAAAACATTTAAAGTCATTCAGGGTGGCTAACTTATCCTAGCCACATTATTCCTGTACAAGCCTTCAGAATATGAACATTTTTTATGTCCCCAAGAAAGAAATATTGACATGAGGATCGCTCGAAGATCAGCTCTTCTACCAAAACAAATACGATCGAGCTGTCGATTTCAACAGGTTAAAAGTCAACAAGAGAGAAACATTAATGTGAGATGCCGTCTCGCACTTCAATTCCTTTACGATTTAAGTATTTTATGCACAAGGGCATTTCCTGATTCTTGCATTCGCCAATAAATATAATCAGCTGATAATACATTTTTTTTTATTTCCTTAGCTTTATAAAATGTCACAGGGGAGACAAATAAAGAAAAGAAAAAAAAAGCGGTCCGACCAGGACTCGAACCAAGAACCTTTCGTTTTGAATCCTAACTTGCTACCTACTGAGCTACAGAGATAGACGTCCTACTACACTATAACATTTATTGCATCTCTTATTTACTTCGTCTCCGTTGGGCTGTTGGTAGTTTTGACTGTGTAATTCTTCATATTGCCCCTCGTCTTAGTCTCACATATGCCCTCACGAGTCGTCCCCCATCACACAGAAAGTCGTAACCGCACGCACCAGCAGCATTTACGTTCAAAAGTGAAAAATGTCTAATGGTAGGCCCACCTGACACTGAGTCGGAAGCACAAAGTGGGTGTCTAAATATTTTATTATATGTAACTACCTGAAGGCTGTACCACACACGAGTATGCTTTTGTGGGCCAGATGTACTTGATGGTGATGCTCCGTAGATGAATATCCACTTCAAGTGGATCCCAACAATCATTTACATGAAGTCTTAATATTTGTCATAAGCTGAACATTTAAATCCTAGTGGACTTCAAAACATCTTTGCGACCTAAAATATTCTGTACAAGTATACACATGTGTTAAAATTTTGTTTTGTACCAAACATTTAAATATACTCATTTGTTTATGAATTGTGATAATACATAAATACATGTTTATCTAGAAAAATAATATCATAAATCAAAGCCTCAAACATTTTTGGGTCACGAGCAAATTGGTTTCTTAATATCAAATGAAATATCTGTTTCAATTTCACAATGTTGGAATGAAAACTGTTCTTATCAATTCCATGCAGTCTACCCATATTGGCGAGAAGTCTTTTTTATGACACCGGAACGCACCGAAGGAGTCGCAACAGTACCTGGCGTTTCATCAGGGAGAAAATTCATACCATTAGCCGACAGAAATGTCATCGAAAAAAATACATTTTAAAAGAAAAAAAAAAACACAACTCCTGGAACATCTTTAATATAAAGATGGATTACTCCAATGCAATTGATGAGAATCGTCACATATGGGCTAACCAATGTTCTGCTACTTAACCCATATTCGACAAATGGATTTTCCTATCATTATCATTGGGTGAGTCCATTTTCATTTTTAGGGGCGTCAGGAGTGATTTTTACATTTTATTCAATTTTTCGATGAAAATTCTCTAAGCAAACATAATAGCCCCAGATGGGACGCCGCGTTCTGCGGCGTCACATCTGGGGCTATTTTGTTTGCCTATGTCCCATAAAAGGGACGCCAGGCTTAAATGAGTTAACATTTCGTTTTTACCATGCGTCTGAGATGGGATGTCATGATATTTACATATTAATGGATGTGTTCAAAATCTTTCCGCATCATTAAATCGAACTGTCTTCAAATGAGTTTATTTGATTTTCTAGGGAAACAGTCTCATTTACTCCTTATTTAGCTGCCACAGTGACATATTTCGCAACAACGAAATGTCGAGAAAAAAAAATAAGAAAATACTTTTCTGTCGAACCACAATGTAAACACATTGTTCATTTTCATTGATTGACTTTTACATTTCAAGAGAAGGCTAGCCCATATTTCGCATTTGCGATATTTGTGTATATGTGTGATAATAAATGAGCCGCATCATAGGAAAACAAACAATTTGCCTAGGCGAAAACAAAGGAGCAGATCAGCTTCGCAGTAACTGCGAAGCTGATCAGCGCCTTTGTTTTCGCTACTTGGATAGTACAATTCCTCCTCTACTTAACTTCAAAATTTAAAGCTTCTAGCCTGCTTCTGTGCTTGTACAGGCTGGTTTGTATCAGACCAGTTCGGAAACCACATTGTTGGTTTTTCCACGAGACGGCTCAAATGAGCTGTAACTCAAAATCAAGCTTCAGATGAAACAATCAAAATTTGCCACTCAAAATCTCTGAAATCTGAAAGACTTTTAATCCAAGAATAATACATTTTTTTATACAAAAGCAAAATATCCACATTCTTAATGTATGCAATATGTGCAAGTACACGTTTACACATTGTTCATTAAAGAGCAAAACACAACAGCCAAATATGCATCAGTTTGGTGCAAATGCAAAACAAAATTACATCGCTCAACATCAGTTTTGCAATAACAACTAAAGACATGTTTCTTTGGAAGAGTGCTCATCTATTTTCAGATTTGCAGGGATAATTAGTTCCATCTTCAAATGAGCCGTGACGCGAGAAAAATTGGCTCTTTTTAATGATGTTCTATCCTATCACTGTCATTGGGGCGTGTAGCACGTCTCTTTCTGTCATCATTCTCCTATCAATAATGAATAAAACATTTGAAAGCATGACTGCAAACGGAAATTTATAACTAATCTGAGACATGAAAATGCATTCAGGAATAGGTAAAAACAGATGAATACAAGACTTAGTATACTGAGGAAAATAAGCTAATAAGCATTTTCAAATTATATTCCTGTCGTTGCTTGAATCATTATCACATTGCTATTGGTCGCATATAACTGGTACAGTGCAGGAGCATGCGTATACAGCGAAGCAACGTAGCAAACGTTTGACGTACGCATGTGTGAATCTACCATTTGTTGTAGTCCACCGGCAAGCCAAAGAAGCGTCAAAACTTGATGATATACTTATATAAAATAACATGCATTTAGATATTCTGAACGATTTCTAAATTACTCCTGTGACCAATAAGTAACGTCTTCATTACTTTTAAAGCTTTTATCATTTTATTCAGCTCATCATGGAAACATCTCCGTATGAAAGCTAGCAAAGATTTGCACCTTTAGTTACATATAGTAAAATGGGGGAAATCAGGGGTAGGTATGAAATTATCGATTTTTAATATTAATCCATAAAATCATATATAGTGGGTATCTTTTATCATCGAATTAATAAGATGATCATAACAGATACTCAGATCCGTGATTGTATGGACAACAAGTGCAATTAATTCAAAACTGCAATCAAAATAAGATTATTATAAAATACTTTGTGCAAACGGAGATGTTTTCGTAATGTTTACGACCCGTTCAATATTATAACAAATCATAAAAGACAGGCTAATCAGTACCATCATGAAAACATCATGAAAACATGTCCGTGCAATAAATACCCCCTTAAACCCCACTTTTATATAGCGAAACTGGGGTATGCAGGGGTATACCTATTTCTTCGAGGCGGTTCTAACGAGTACCCACAATCTATGTTTTAGAGCAAAAATAAGAAAAACATAAAGAAAAATCTACTGAAAATTTTCATTTTATACAACTTAAATAATCTCTGTATATTGTATGGGCGTGTTTTCGTAATGATGTGGGACAAATACAGCTGATGCAGCTGCAAGCATAACTTGGCTTTCCTCATATACATGTATGCACCCGAATCTATGTACATAGTAAATAAGGCCATCCTTAAATGATTCTTTGTTTGCTGTGCTCCTACCCATCAATTTTAGTGTGGGTAGGTAGGTCATTTTTTTTGGAACCAGAAAAATATCTTTATAATTTGCTATATTAGTCGATGTATATGGTTCAAAATAGGATATATTGAAGTTAAAACAGTATAATAAAACCTTATCAGAACATAAAAAAGGTTTTGGAAAGAATAATTTTGTGAAAATGAATCCTTGTTTTTAAATTTTTGAAAAAAAAAAAAAATCCTCAAAATGGCCGGTAGGCGGGTAGGTAGGAGCACAGCAAACCAACAATTTTTTATGGTCGGCCTTACTACCCCATGACCAAAAATAAACCCATTTATCAGGCGAGGATTAGTAAACAGATGAAATGGCGAGCTTTTAGCGAGCCATTTCATCTGTTTACGGTCAGAACCTGATAAATCGGCTTATTTTTGGTCACGGGGTGGTTATTCACTTTATAATCCAACGAAATTCGTCAAATCAAACAAAAAATCACTCGATCTGAGGAGATTTGCTTTCCGCCATTTTGTTTATTTAGTCAAAAGCTCAGCAATCACTCCGCAGAAGGACACCTCAAATTCTCCACCATAGCAGTACATTATGTTGTTCGTTTATATTTTTCATGTTCATTGTTTCATCTGCGTAACGCTGCATAACAATGGCGGAAAGTGACGTCACCCAACGTCACTTAAATTGAAGTCACTAGAGCGTGTTTTTTTTTTTTTTTTTTTTTTTTTGTGCGTGACAAAAAACCGGAACGCGGTCTTTATTTAGGCAGTAGAGGTGGTCTTTATTTGGTCAGTAGCCCAATAAAGCGATAATTTATGAAACCCCTTTACTAGGCCGATATGTAGAGTCGCCACGTTATAAATGTACGTTTATATTGTCTACAATCCTGACAAAAATCATTTCCAGGAAATACGCGTTTCTAAATGTTTCTCAGTGCCCAAGGCTTTCTATGATACAGAGAGCAAATTTTATTAGTCGTGTCTGATAACGTAAGAAAATGGCCGTATAATACTCAAAAGTTTATTGGTAAGGAAAGTAACAATAGCCGCCCTAGGGTCAGTGGCGAATTTAGAGACGCTGAGACTTAGAATTATTTGAATTTCATGAAATGAGCCGCCTCGTGGGAAAACCAACAATGTGGTTTCTGAACAGGTCTGACACAAACCTGTCTGTACAAGCACAAAAAAGAGCTATAAGCTTGAAATTTCGGATTAAAGTAGAAGAGAAATTGTACTATCCGAGTAGCGAAAACAAAGGCGCTGATCAGCTTTGCGGTTACCGCGAAGCTGATCTGCGTCTTTGTTTTCGCATATGCAGATTTTTTGTTTTCCCATGGGGCGGCTCAAATTTAAGAAAACTATGATATGCCTTTGTGGTTTTGAACCCCATTCGAAAATCCTGGATCCAGTCCTGAGTGAGTAGGATAGTGTTAATGTTTAGTAAAGGGTAAGGTAAGGGTTTACATAGGATTATAAATTGTTGTTGGTTACGTGTACATGTAGCTAGGGCTGGTACAGGGTTAGTGTTAGGTTTTGGTCGGATTGGTAAGATTGGGGGATAGGTTTGGTGTAGGGTGGTGTTTTTGTCAAAGAGATGTTTGGTTGTGGTTAAGATAAGATTTAGTGTTATCAGGGAGTTTGGTCAGGATACCGTTTGATAAGGGTAAGCTTAGGGTGCACTATAGCTTACTTGAGGTTATGGATATGTGGGAGATCGAAATGTTAGGGTATGTTTTGGCTAGGGTTACGTTTGGGGTTATGATTGGTAATGGTTGGTATTAGTTTTAGAGGTTAAGGTTAGTGTTATTGTTGTCAAATACTCACCTGACCTCTACGAATTTTGAACTGATATGTGATCCTACGGTTTTTCGTCTTTCGCATACCTGCAAAAATAAAAAAATATATTACAATATAAAGTGATCGCTCTTGAGTGACCACAAAACAAAATTGCTTAGAATGAGGATTTTATTTTTCAAGACGCAACTGACTTCACTGTCCTAGGTCACCGAATAAATAATTTGAGATGCTCACTGTTACTAGACTGACCGCAAAGATGTCATCAAATAAAATATAAAAGTTTGATCCTTGTCAGTAAAACATTCAAAGGGAGATAGTATGGACTATATTGCGCAATTTCGGATAATGAACCCTCATCAGTAGCCCTTTAAAAACAGGCAACGAAAGTCAGACTAGTGTACTGTAATTTCGAAAATTTACACGAGAAGTGTAAATCAAAGGCGCATTCCTAAATGGGGTGAACTAATTTAAACATTGCTTAGAAGTATATGAGTCATTCCGGTCTCCATAAACAAAAATCATGATTCAAACGCTTGTTTTCTATTTACCATTTAATGTCTTGCTTACTAGACGCATTCGGTTCAACAGCTGTTCTGAATATAAGACATGTTAAGGTTTTGTGTCTATATGGAAAATTATACCTATAGGAGTTTATTACTTTTGTCTGGTTAGATTACTTTTGCGTTGGTTACATTGACAAGAAAATTAAATCTCACTACACGGCAAAACCGTGAGAGGTGTATATAAAACCTATAGATATAACTCCATTTGAATGCTGGTGACCTATCCTTAGTGTATGCAGTCACGTAGTACATGACTGAACCCAGTCACGGATATCTTTGTTGAAAAGCAGAAGCTGAGGGTGAGGTTAGGTACCTGTAAAACCGGTTTAAGCCCCCTAGTTATTTATAACTGACCGTTCCAAGGTGGAACTGTCGTTGTGGTTCAGTAAGTTATTTCATTTATTAGTTAAATGTTGCATGACTTTGAGACAACCCGAATATCAATTGGCTGTTCCCTTAGCCTTCTGCATTTTACTTGTTATGTCCAAGCTACTTGAAGCTAGCACGGTGACCACCTTACTTCAATAGCTGCTCAACCTGCTTTCCGTTTAACGTGTTTCATGTTGTTACATATGTATAAAATTTTCCTAACATAATTTCCTTATTTCTTGTTTATATTTGTGTATAACGGAACCACTACAGAAGCTGAGGGCGAGGTTAGGTACCTGTAAAACCGGTTTAAGCCCGCCAGCAATTTTATATAACTGATCGTTCCAAGGCGATACTTCTGTGGTGGTTCGTATTGTTTTATGTCTTGGTATTTAAAATTTGTTGTGCTGTTGGCGCCTTATGTATGTTATCATATTAGTTTAGGTAACTAAGTGGCCACCTATTGGGAAAATAGCTGCTCATTTGGCTTACGAAATGTTTTCATGGTACAAGTACCTTATTGTTAGTTTGGTTTTTTCCCGCCTCGGTTTTTGGAGTAGGAATTTTTTTTTCTGATTGCTCCTTTTCCTGATCGTTGCCTACTTGTACCTTTTTAATTGAGTATGTGGCTTATTTCCTTTCTCATTAATATGTTCACTGCTTTTTAAAGGCTCCCAGTTTTAGTTTTATTTGCTATTACTGCAGCTGGTGTTGTTCCTTTTTGGCGGCCCTAAAAATTGCCCCCTACTCATCCATAGTGCAAAATTATATTTTCCTTTTCATCCTTTGAGGTCAGCGAGGGTATTCTGAGAAATCAATATTTATTATTGGATAAGATTTATTTTCTAAGCAACGTTTGTATTATGCTAGTCTTTGTATCGACTATCCTGTTGAAAGTTGCAAAAATATATTAATTCTCTTTTGTCCCATGTTGTCAAATCTATAGGGTCACTCCAGAGGCTTAAGTAGCCGAAAACGCGGAATGGTCCATCTTTCTCATTATTTTCTTAAAGGATCTCAGTTTTAATTTCTATTTGTACACAAGACACTGTTTATATAGATATAAAGCATGATACATTTATAGTTGTGCTTTGATTATTAACAATTTTGAAAGTAAGTTTAGTTTCTGTATTCAATAATATGAAACAACCCACGAACAAGCGGTGTTTCATTTTTTAGAAAAAAGAAATGAAACAACAGTCAAAAAGTAACATAAAATAAAACGAAAAGTTCATAAGCCCTTCCACCACTACTGCATGTAGCTGCCATTAAAAATCCATTAATTTTCCATTAATTTACCATTAAAATGCTGTTAAATCCAAAAAACCTGTCAATTTATACCTTTAAATCTTGTTTTAATTTTTTTAATGGGCCCTTTGAATTCCCATTAAATATTATATAATTAATGGTGTAAGGCCCTTAAAAGTGCATTAAAACTTTGTAAATAAGAGCTGTTAAAAATTAAGGACCTTCAAAAAACCATAAAATTTTGTATGAACATATTTTAAGGGGATTTTAATGGCAATTAAACTAAGCAATGACCCATTAATCTTCAGCTTTCATGATTTTAAGTAGATCATCTTTCCATTAAAAGAAAAATTACAAGCATTTAATGGTCCAAAACTAAAAACTATACAATTAATGACCCTTAAAATCACTTGAATAGTTGATTCAAAGTATTTTAAGTATCTTTTAATGGATGGAACCACAATGCCAAAACATTAAATTTTCAAGCATCAATTTTAAGGAGAAACATGATAAAGCCAGCCACTGAAAAGCTTTCAAATTTTACAAGAAAAAAATAAGGGCCCTGAAACCCCAATTAAATTAGTATACAAAAAAAATAAGGGCCATGAAAAGCTTTCAAATTTTACAAGAAAAAATTAAGGGCCCTGAAACCACAATTAAAACAGTATACAAAAAATTAAGGGCCACGAAAGCTTTCAAATTTTACAAGAAAAAAAAAATAAGGGCCCTGAAATTACAATTAAAATAGTGTACAAAAAAATGAGGGCCATGAAAAACTTTCAAATTTTACAAGAAAAAATAAAGGACCCTGAAACCCCAATTAAAATAGTATACAAAAAAATAAGGGCCATGAAAACTAAATTATAATTTCAGCAGACATCTATGGTTCTAAAAAAGCTGTTAAAATTGTATACAAACAAAATTAAGGGCCCTTATGGCTTCCTGTTTTTATTCAATCAAAATGATGATATGATTCACCATACTACCACATCCATGCTCTTACTGAAGCATACCAACATTCATCAAAAACAAAAAAATAAATAAATAAATAAAAAAAAAAAAAAAAAAAAAAAAAAAAAAATAGCCAGAACAGTGACAATTTAATAAACAATTTTGCAGAAAATAATCCTAAACTATTTACATATGTACACATGAGTCTCACCATGCTCTCTGATATATTATGATAAAGTGTAGTTCAACTAATTTTTTTTTTAGCATTTTAAATGTTCCTTTAAAGGATAATGGCAAAATGATATAAAAAATTTGATTTCAAACATGATTATAAACATGAGATGACTTTATTTACACCTATTTACATTTTAAAAACATGATTATGAAACCACATCCATATGACAACAGTCATCCTTCCCTGTAACTTCCTGTGTTACATGCACAAAAAAGATTCTGCCCAGTTGGAATGCTTACTGATACAAGTCTACATGCTTCCTACATTATTCTTGAACTATCATGCAGTAGTGTCATATTGATTAGACTGCCTTTCAACCATCTTTCATACTGCATATTAATTATTTCTCGGTTAGATGCAACTGTGCTTCCCACCGGCCAGAATAAAATCTGCACCCACAGTTAGAGACTACCATGTCCCCACTGACCCCCCCCCCCCCCTGTAAACATTCATGCTCACACTCCCTTTCATACACTATCATACTGCATATTTTATTCCTCGGTTAGATGCAACTGTGCTTCCCACCGGCCAGAATAAAATCTGCACCCCATATAGCTAGAGACTACTATGTCCCCACTGTCCCCCAAAAACTCATTTACACTGCACAACATGCACAGGCCAATGCTGCTGTACATGTATCAAGCTCATACTATCTCTCTATCCACTATATCATATCCAATGCCATCACATTACATCAGTAATATGGTAGGCCATCCTACCAAATCTCTATGACCTTTAACTACGGGGCTTCTTAAAATTCCGCTTTACCATATGAAGCATTTATTTCGACATTTGTATCAACTAAGCACACCAACCCTTATATATTACAACCATATGTCTTCATACTACCTCGATATGGACTGGTAGCCAAAAGTGATAAATGTTTGTTTGTATTTTTTTTTTTAAATTAGAATCTATTTGAGGACTTGATGAATTGTATCAGTGCACCAATGGCCTCACACCTTGCCTCTTTGCTCATTGTCACAATGTTTCCAGCCATGAGTCTTAGGTCTGTTGCACCACATAACATACCTTCTCTATTGAGAATGTCCTGCATTGTCTGTTCTAATGTCTGTCTTTCCTCTTTATACAAATCACAATCATACAAATAGTGTTCCATTGTTTCTGGAACTTTACATGATAAACACAACTCTGAAACTTATAGAAGCAGCTTATAAAGGACTGGTGCGCCCAGTCCTGGAATATGGAAGTTCTGTTTGGGGTCCTCATACTAAATGCCTCCGGGAGGAATTGGAGAAGGTACAGAATCGTGCCGCTAGATTTGTAACTAAACTAGGAATTATACTTTCGAGGAAGGTACTAGTATGACTGGCATTCTTGAACAACTCAAATAAGAATCTCTCAAGAAAAGGTGGACGGATAATCGACTTATATTACTATACAAAGGTCTGAAGGGTAAAGCCAGAATACCTACAGATGACCTTATCCCAAAGACTAGGCGTTGTAGAAATAGCCACTCCAAGGCATTTCAGCTTCCATCCGCTAGTATAGAGGCCTATAAATGTAGTTTCTTTCCCCAGACTATCAGGGACTGGAATGACCTCCCTGACTGTCTGTTTTCTACTGCTGAAATGTCAGATGATTGTGTGTCCAAGTTCGCTTCACTCCTACGTTCAAGGGACTAATTTCTCCCTCATCCGAACCCCCTGGTGAAATAATGTCATTTGGCGTGTCACCAGTAAACTATTCAGATTCAGATTCAGAACTGTTGGATTTATCTTTGTCATGTGTGCTCCCAAAATGGAGTGCCCACAAAGCAACTGATTCAATGCTGAGAAGCTTATTCTCTCTCACCCTTACACAATCTTTTCCCTACATCTGAAAATGACTCTAGAATCTTGTCCATTTTCTCAGACAAAACAAACTTCAACTTCCACTTTTCTCCCATCTGGCTTTTTAATTCAGTAATTGCAAAATCTCACTTCTCTGAGAGATATTACCATGTCACCATTTTGCATTCTAAAAGTCTTAAAAAGTGCCACAAAAAGTTTGAAAATCGGTTAACAAATAAAAAAAACTATGCCAGAAAAATGTCACACAGTGATATTTTATAAAGTTTGAAGCAATGATCTCTGGCCTTTTAAATTGTAATAGATCTGTGATATAGCTGGAAGGTTGTTGCAATTGTTTCTTTTCTGGGGTCGAGTTGACCAGAATTTTGTTTCATGGCCTGTGGGATGAAATGTCCCAAAATCCAATAAAATATAATGCTTACTTCCCTTTGTTGTTATGAAAGAATGGATATGATTGGTTGAAATATCCAACATTAACCCAATGGCATGCATTTTAAGTTACACTGCACAGACAGTTTTTGCGCCAGATAAGAAAAGATCTTGATGCCATTAGTTCATATCGGCTTTGTTCATATAAGTTGATACTGTTCTTATCCATTCCATCCATTTGAATAAAATGTTTCACTTCTGTGCATTGTGAAACATGACCGCAATTAAATGTCACAGGCTAAAGTATAAATGTATCAAGGAAGTTGCTAATACTTGCTTGCATCTAGATTTTTCTGTCATTTATTTATCTACAGGTGTACTTTGCTTTGCCCTCATGGCACAATACTTTCATATGTATATATCTCATTTTAGGACACCCTTTATTCAAGGGGTTAAATAAATCATCGATCATCACACCTCTTGATATGACATTTTTTCACATTCTGATTGGCTAGAAGACCAGATATCAGCACTGCGGGACTTGGTAGTCAGTAAGAAGGCCAAATAGCCATATTTTAAATCAAAATGCAGGTCCGGCATTTTGTCATGAGGCCCACAATATGATACCCATGGTCTGTCGTCTGTCCAACATTTTCATGGATTGTCTATGAAACCTCTTGGCCAATCAAAGCTAAATGTTGTCAAGAGGTCTAACATGACTGAAAAAATGTTGACTAGGACGTAAAGCAATGAGCAAACCAACTTTACAGTAACTATGTCGTAACTCATAATACCATATTTGTCATCCAGTACTTATATCCCTCTCCCAGTAACAAAAACATAACACAGGGCTTTTATTAAGAGGGGGCCCACCGGCCCTGGCCAGTAAATTTTGGTCTTGGGCCAGTTAAAATGTGGTGCAGCTGGTCCTCCGGGCCAACTGAATTTTACAGAAAAAAAGTGTTTGTTCCAAATGGTGCTGCTTATTCTCAAACTGAAAGTGCAAGTGTGATGTAAATAGTTTAACTAACTGAATGTAGTGTTGGAAAGCTGTTGACTTGTAATTGCTGCAATGACTGTCTACATAAGTGTAAGTATTTTGCAAAATGATTTATGTGATGCTATGGCAAACTGTTTAGACAAAATTCATCGTAATTTGTTTGTGCTGTATTTGTCTTGCAATGTGCTGACCTCTGTATCCAAAACAACTTCAACCTGGAAATAATAATTGGGCCAATTGAAAATTCAGAGGGCCAGTAGACTTTGAGACCAGTTGGCCCTCCAGGCCAGTGGCATGTTGATAGCTAGCAAAACCCCTGTAACACATCTTGTTTATTTTATTTTATTTTTTTTTTCTTTTTTCAAGTTAATACATGTGCACATAAAATTCAAATACAGAAAATACATGCGTCATACATACACATAAGCATTTTATCACAGTTTTTGGGCTTTCAACATGTTCAATGTCTATTCTGATGAGAAGTCAATTCAGTGTCAGAAAGCAAAGTCTATGTATGCTATCATTTGCCTATATATACCGTAAAGCAGATTTGAGCTGCACTTAATTATTATGAAAATTGCTCGAGATAGTTGTTAAAATTTGAAATAACTTGCATAAAGAGCTCCACATACTTTCCAACCTTTTGTTCTTGTCCAAACTATTAAGTTTACCTCTTTTTTATGTATACTCAAATGATAGCATACACAGTGCCTGTTTAAATATTTGAGAACATAATTTCATGAACACAGTGAACTCTTCTGATTCCAAAATCAATTATGTTCGAATTTTAAATGGCAATTTTTAAATTTACTTCAGGGGATTGCAGGTTTTAGCCATGCAAACCTGGGACTGCAACAGTATTTCAGCCATTAAAATAAATGCCATACCTGCAAATTCAGGGTTTTTTAAAGGTCATTAAAATGAAAACAAATACCTTTTATTTAAAGGCCATTAAAATAAGTATGAATTTATTTAAGTGCCATTAAATTATTTTCTTTTAAATGCCATTAAAATAAGTACTGTTTATAAAAAGGCCATTAAAATAATTATGAATTTAAGTATCATTAAATTATTCTTATTTTAAAGGCCATTAAAATAAATACCTTTTGTTTAAAGGCCATTAAAATAAGTATAAATTTATTTAAGTGCCATTAAATTATGTACCATTAATTTAACATGCTTCTGTTTAAAAGCACTTAAAAATGAATTTAATTTTTCAGGGGTTTATAAAGGCCATTAAAATTTAAGGGCTCTCTTAATCATGCTATACTTTCCCTATGTTTTAAGGGGCAAAAAATTAAGGGCCATTACTTTTAAAGGCCATTATTTTTACTGTGGAAATTTTTAATGGTCATTACAAAAGCGCAATGCATATTTCAAAGTCTCGTTAAAATGCTTTCAATTTTTAATGGTATTTTAATGGTCATTTCATGGTACTGAAAAAAAAGTTGTTTGCTGCTTTAATGGTTTTTTCGATACTTAAATTTTTGATATTTTAAAGGCCATTACTTTTTCCAGTGCCGTTACAATTAAGGGTTTTTTAAGTATAGCAAATTAAGGGAAAATTAATGAAATTTTAATGCTTTTTTAATGTTTTTAATGGAAATTTTTAATGCTTTTTTAATGGTTTTTTAAGGGGCTTTTAACTACCCTGCATGCAGTAGTGCACTGTGCCAATTTAATCGATTTATCACACATGTTGTTGTTGTTTGTGATTGATGTTGTTTTGAGATTGTTGCTGATGTTCTTTGTTCAATATATCCTGAATTAGTACGTCATTTCGAAAACTTGCCCATGCAATATACAGAGACTTTTTAAGCTTTTAAAGTTGAAAAGTTTTGATATTTTTTGTTATTTTTGCTTAAAAATGTACAAGTAGGCAAAGATCAGGAAAAGGCGCAATCAGAAAAAGATTCCAACTCGAAAAACCGAAGTGGGAAAAAACCAAACTAACAATCAAGTACTTATTCCATGAAATATATCGTAAGCCGAATGAGCAGCTATTTTCCCAATAGGTGGCCACTCAGTTACATTAACTTAACTAAAACTATGAAAACACACATGAGGCGCCAACAGCACAAAAAAATTAAACACCAAGACACAAAACAAAAAGAACCACCACAGAAGTATCGCCTTGGAACGATCAGTAACACAAAGTTACTGGCGGGCTTAAACCGGTTTTAAGTCGATACTTCTGTGGTGGTTCTTTTTGTTTTATGTCTTGGTGTTTAAAATTTTTTTTGTGCTGTTGGCGCCTTATGTATGTTTTCATATTTTTAGTTAAGTTAAGGTAACTGAGTGGCCACCTATTGGGAAAATAGCTGCCCATTCGGCTTACGATTGTTTCATGGTATAAGTACCTGATTGTTAGTTTGGTTTTTTCCCACCTCGGTTTTTGGAGTGGGAATCTTTTTCTGATTGCGCCTTTTCCTGATCTTTGCCTACTTGTACCTTTTTACAGGCGCCTAACCTCACCCTCAGCTTCTGCAGTGGTTCATAACATTTAGTTAGTTCTTCGGTCCTCGTGGTGAATCTCTAACTAGTCAATGAATCATCAAGAACAGACAAATAAATCATGAAAAACATCCTGATGAATCAAAAACCAGGACTCACAGATTGAGTAAGCTGCCCGGCGATGGAGATCTCTGGGCGCCGAATAACCTACTAACTCCGGAGCGAAAGAAAAGCACCAGTTGGACCCCGGTGGGCCAAGCAACAGACAAGAAGCTCCGGCCCCAACCAACTAAAATGAATAGCTTTAAGTCGGGACCATCACAGAGTCTGACGCCCGACCCACCGGCGTGCAATTAAAGAAGGCAGCATAGTTACCATGATTGGGTTAAAAATAAACATGCAGACTGTCGCATAACATTCAAGTTATAACCAATACGTCTGTAACGTGTTATGATTTTTCTGAACTGAAAAGAAAAATCATTAATTCCTAAAAGTTTCTTAAATTTGTAAACCAAGTCACCATAAAATTCAGGTTCCGAAAGGCCCTCACTTAAAAGCGTCTTTAACCCAACATTATATTTGGAAATCAATTCATAGTGCCTACGATAAAATTTAGAAAAGGTTTTTCGAAGTTTATGATACCTATAGCCCTGTTGGAGAAGTTTTGCCGTTAAACATTAATTTCGAGCTTTGAAGTCTGTAACATGATTGCAGACTCTAGCAAACCTAATAAGTTGCGAAATGTATACACCATAAGAAGCACGACGAGGAACATCACCATCTAAAAAAGGAAAATTTACTATATCAAAATCATGGTCATCGCGCTTATCATAAATTTTAGAAGAAACAAATCCAATTTGGATTTACATGTTCATGTTTAAGCGTTTAGCATTTCCTCATGCCTTCAGCTTTGAATTTTCCAGGATAGATCACCTTCTTAAGCAACCTATGTACTTCAATATTAAAATTCTGCAAACCGAAAAGTGAACTGAAGAAAATGCTCTTATGCATGTACATGTATATAGATTTAATTTCTAATTCCAATGATGAAATGGCTGAATGCAAATATTAATGCCTAAGAGAGTATATTACTTGGTCTGTTGTATTTATTCGTACGCTTTTTTTTGTATCAAACAATCACCGGGCGCTGTTCTAATAAATATATTATTCTGTAGCAATCGCATAAAATCTTATGTTACGTCTACACTGGACCACGTTCTCATCACGTCCTTACAACGTCCTAAAAATTAAGGACGCAGTAAGGGCGTGTAGCGGTCCTGTATGACGTGGGAGGGACGTAGTAAGGAGGTAGCGAGGTCTTGAGGGACGTGAAGGTCTTGGTCAAATTTTGAACATGCTCAAAAGAAACGTGGCGAGGACGGGGTGGAATTAAAACGCAGTAAGGACGTGGTAAGGACGTAGTAAGAACTTGTAGGACGTAGTAAGAACGTAGTAAGATATTTATGGACGTGGTATACGAACCTGTTGCAGACCATCAAGACCTCTCTACGTTTTCACTACATCCGCGCTGCGTCCATCAGGTTCTCGATAAGACCCTACCACGCTTCTCGTACATCCATACCACGTCCTAGAAGACTTCACTGCGTTCTTGTCACGTCCTTGCGGTTCCCAACACGGCCTCTGTGGTTCTTATCACGTCCTCCCCGTTTTATTAATTTTGTTTTAATTTACTCTTTCTCTCAAGCAATAGCTTGCGCGTCAATTATTTTGAAATGTTATATGATTTGCAAATAAAAATGAGTTGAGTTGAAATAAAAAAAAAAATGATAAACCGAGAAGTACTCTTGCAGCTCTCCTTCAATAACACCAAAACTTACTCGGTGCACTAGCAGTACAGGATGAGATCTTGCTGATTGCGCCCCTAGCTATGAGCTATGAAAATGGATATGATGATAATGATGATGATGATGATGATGATGATGATGATGATGATGATGATGATGATGATGATGATGATGATGATGAAAAAGGTTTCACAATGGACATTACAGCAGATTATCAGCAGCATTGAGGATGGAGGTTCAGTACTCGTTCTTCAACTGAGCACAATTATTATAATAAAACATAAAAAGTTAGAACGTGCAGAAAACGTTGATCACGCGTGGTGTGAACTGCTAGGTCTTCGTGAGGACGTTGTAAGGACGAAGTGTAAACGGGATGAGCTTGTTGAACGCGTAGTGAGAACCTATTGGAAACGTGAAGGACGTAGTAAGGACGTGTTGCGGACGTAGTAAGGACGTGGTGGGGACGTAGTAAGGACGTAGTTTGAACTTACAAACCAGAAATTGTTTCATTTTGACCACGTCCTCGCCTCGTTCTTTAATTGTTAGGACGTGGTAAGGACGTGGTGAGAACGTGGCCCAGTGTAGACGTTACATTAGACAGCAGACTATACATATTGTTCATAATAAATAATTTCGTGATTTATCTTAGAACCATCATTTAACGATCAATATAGACTGATGCAACTGCCATCAGAAAGACTTTGCCACGTATTTCATAAGTAGCGAAAACGGGCTTCCCTTGTAAGAATTTTAATCTATACTTCTGAATATGAAATGAGAAAGTTTCCCTATGTGGAAGTGCAAGTAAGATCAGTTAGACAAAAATAGTTTATTATCTCATGCGATGTACGTGTCTGGTGTGGGTTCGAGCCCCGCACTGGCCACGTGTGAGACAAGCAAAGTTCTGCTTGCGGGTGTTCCAGATAGTTTTTCTCGGGGTACTCCCGTTTTCGCCCACCTACTAATTGGCCCGTCTCATATGAGCTGAAATGATTTTGAAAGGGACGTCAAACTGAATTAAAACAAGTAGCCCAAGGGCAATGATCGCTCACCTGAGAGTCAACCAGTACAGTCACTGGACAAAGTTTTTTTTTTTTTTTTTTTTTTTTTTTTTTTTTTTTGAAGATCTGATCAAAATTGAAGACGCTAGAGTGGCCACAACATTTAAACTTGATTTTTCAAACATTCAAGGGCAGCTAACTCCGCAGTCCAGGGTCGAATCTGGCTCAAATTCTAACTCATCCAAGATGTTTTAATTATCCTTGTTACTTCCAAGAATGAAGAAGATCTGATCAAAATTGAAGGCGCTAGAGTGGCCACAATACAAAATATTGATTTTTCAAACACTAAAGGGCAGCTAACTCTGCAGTCAGGGGTCGGATCTGGCCTAAATTCAAACTCATTCGAGATATTGTAGTTATCCTTGTTACCTGCAAGAATGAAGAAGATCCACTGAAAAACAAAGATGCTAGAGTGGCCACAACACAAAATATTGATTTTTCAAACACTAAAGGGCAGCTTACTCCGCAGTCAGATGTGGGATCTGGCCTAAATTTGTTCTCATCCGAGATATTGTAGTTATCCTTGTTACCTGCAAGAATGAAGAAGATCCACTGAAAAACAAAGATGCTAGAGTGGCCACAACACAAAATATTGATTTTTCAAACACTCAAGGGCAGATAACTCTGCAGTCAGAGGTCGGATCTGGTCGAAATTCGATCTCATCCGAGATGTTATGGATGTCCTTGTTTCTTCCAAGAATCAAAACTCAAATATTTCAAGCGAAATGGCAGAAATTGCAATTTTCCGCTTGTCGTCTTGTAAGTCAATGGAAACTTTAAGTTGCCATAGCAACCAAAGTAGTGGGACAAGGACAATGAAAAACACAAACTTTGTAGAGGCTAATATCATAAGCATGTATGCAAAGTTTCAGCTTCATCCACCTTACAGCTTCTGAGAAGAAGATTTTTGAACATTTTTTTCGAAAATTTACCCTTTACGTTGCTATTATAGCAACCAAACGAATAAGGCGATATTGACAAAAGATGCCTAAAACGGGGAGGACTACTCAATAAACATTTATGTAAAAACAAAATTTCAATATCCTCAATGAAACGGCAGAAATTGCAAATTTCCACTTTTTGCCTTATAAGTCAATGGAAACTTCAAGTTACCATAGCAACCAAAGTAGTTGGACAAAGACAATAAAAACACAAACTTTGTACAGGCTAATGTCATAAGCATGTATGCTAAATTTCAGCTTCATCCCCCATACGGCTTCTGAGAAGAAGATTTTTGAATATTTTTTTAGAAAATTTACCCTTTATGTTGCTATAGCAACAAAACGAATAAAGTGATTTTTACAAAAGTTGCCTTAAACGTGAAGGACTACGCAATAAACATTTATGTAAAAACAAAATTAAAATATCGCCAGCCTGACAACGGAAAATGCCAATTTCCACTTTTTCTCTATACAAGTCAATGGAAACTTCAAGTTGCCATAGCAACAAGAGTTCTTATCCGATCAAGATAAAAACACAAACTTTCGTTCCCCCTACCCATGTATGCTCCACATAAAATTTGGCTTTGATCGGCCAAGCGGTTTCAGAGAAGATCTTTGAAAATGTGAACGGACGCACGGACGCACGCACGCACGGACGGACGCCGGCTCGACTACTATACTATAAGCTCACCTTGTGAGCCTTCGGCTCAGGTGAGCTAAAAAGTATTGTTGTAGCATTATCATGAAATGATGTGCTTTTCTTATTGTGAAACAAAACCGCATTTTGAGGTTCAGCATGTATCTGAAATTTATCAAACTTGTTGTGAGATTCCTTGACTAACGGTGGATATGCCACTAGCGCAAAGGTTGCTTTGTTGGTACATTTGCCGTAGTATTCGCCATAAAAGGAAATTTAATCAATAAACAAAAAAGGCCTTCACACAGACTATATTTTACAAATTGTTCTGAATTTTCTTTCAGATCACCAACCTTTAGTTTCCTGACAATTATGTTGACAAATTCGACTGATTGGAACATTCGCATTCCTTTTAGGACTTGCCACAATATATTAACAAACAATGTTAACATCGTTTCGGTGTGATATTTTCTGGACTTACCATGTTTGTTTAAGTACTGAATGTTGTGAACTAGACCAATGAGGGACAAGGGATTATCTGTCATTTTCGAACGAAACCTTTATCTCAGATTACGGAGGTTGGCTTATTTTAGCCTGGCGTCCAATTTATAGGAAATGGATAGGATCAATCTTAAGGTTGAACGATGCGTCTCCGTTTCAACCTCGGATTTTCGTTTTGACTGCACTAGTTTATGACTGTTGCTGATTTTTACTTCTTTACATGTACATGAAAGTAAGACGGTTATGTAATCTGCACGTTGTGCTTTGCTTGACACAAGTACAAAGGACATCAGTACACGTCTCCTTTCAAATAGATATTTCCTGAAAATGCGATTTTAAAGACAGAAAGTTCCTGTCTACTTACAAGGGAAATCGTTTAACAACTCGTGCATTGCGACATGGAAGTCGCATACGGCTCCCGAGATGTCTGAAATAATTTATCAGTGTCAATGATCATTGTCTGATGAACTTTTTACAGCCCAGTATGTTAGATAAATTTGATATACACATCTTTAATAGCCCAGTGGGCATGTCTTAAAAAGAATCGTTTCTATCATTTTTGCGACAGCGACTACAGTTCAAAACAGGACAATAACTCAATGTTCCAGGGGAAATCCAATTATATTTTAGATTTTTGTCTAATACATGTATCTTGAATGAGTCCTTAACTCGCCGGCAGCTTCCATCCAGAAAACATGTCCGTGAAATGAATACCTCCTAAAATCCAACTTCTATCCTCAGAGGAACAAATTTAGTCAGTAACTTTGACAAGCCTGATTACTATCGTGACCTGCCGCTTGCCTTAGATGCCCCCTTTATTAAAGTCAGTTTCTTTTTTATTCTGAACAGAAACTCTACCAGTATAAATGTGGCCTTTTCCGTAAAACACCAGTTTTGTAATTACCCGAAAAAATGATAAAATCGGCTCTTTGATTAAAAATGCTTTCTGATAGAGGATGTTGCCAATGACAAAAATCCGAAAACATCTTTTCAAAATTTAGCCTCGAAAAATAGCAATTCAAATATTCATTATCTTTAGATTACCTCCCTTTTATTTAAAACAAGAACGAACACTGCTGTATGCACTGTGGCAAAACCACAAGCGATAGTTCAATCTCTTTCGTTTGAAATGTTAGATTTTATTCCACCAGGGAAACATGTCCGTGCAATGCATACCCCCTTAAACCCCACTTTTCTATAGTAAAACTGGGGTATGCAGGGGTATAACTATTTTTCTTATTTTTGCTCCAAAACATAGATTGTGGGTACTCGTTAGAACCGCCTCGCCGAGGCGGTTCTAACGTGTACCCACAATCTATGTTTTGAGCAAAAATAAGAAAAATATCAAAATTTTTCCACTGAAAATTTTCAATTTTTATAACTTTGAAAAAACCTGCATATCACATGGGCATGTTTTCGTAATGACAGTTTTATGATTGGTGATTTCAATCCCAAGCTATCAAGGGGCTGTGAAGCAATGGCGATTTTAACAGTCCCAATGGGGTTTTACATGTATTTTCACTGACTAAACTTTTGCCGGTGAACATATAATACACCTGGGGTAAAGGGTGTTTACCTAATTGTCTTATTTTTGATACAAAACATTGGTGGGTACTCGTTAGAACCACCTTGTTTATACTGTTCTGACGTGCACACAAAATCAATGTTTTGAGCGAAAGCTGTTTCCCGTTAATATGTTCAATTTTACCGGGGAACGTCTGAGAAATTTACTAGTTTGGGCTTAACTCTTGTCAATATCCTACTGGTGGGCCGAGAGCAGTTGTGCCCTTGAACTACTTGGAAGGATCAATTGACAATCGTTATTACCAAAAATGTAGTTTTCTCGACACTATTTCTGTTTGACAAGACTGATGTTTACCAGCTGGATATTCGCATCAGCTGTTAGACGTTATTCTGCCCCCATTCTGAGCCGGTCCCTGGGATTGCCAATAGTATCATATGTAAATGCGAACGCACCCGCTAAGAATTTCTTGTTGTTGTTTTTTTTTACTCTGAATCAGTTTGGGTAAAGGTATTCGCCAACAAAACTTCCCATTTTGTGGCAAGTTGGTATCGACCTCCAGATGGTAAGATAGATGAACTTGAGTTATTCAAAAACCAACTTGAAAAGATTAAAATGTTACATAAAGGAAACAAACCCCCCTCGGTCCATGTCTTGGGTGACTTTAACTTCAGAGATATTGTTTGGCCGGATAGACTCAACAAACAAGGTTTTTCATTGAGCATGTCCGAAGGTGCAAAACTGGAAGAACTCTTTAACGACCATGAATTGGGACAGGTAGTGCACTTTGTTGTTTGTGCAATTTGTTGATATCCATTCCCCCGACAGGCTTAGTGATCATGACATTGTCTCTGGAACTTTTAAAATAGTTATTCCCCCCATCAAGAAACCTAAGAGAAAGGTGTATAAATATCAGAAACTTTAAGGTGATTATGAATCTATGAAAGCTGATGCCCTTAAATTTGTAAAGGAGAAATATTTCAACGGTTACTCTGGCACACGGTCGGTTCAAGAAAACTTTAATTTGATCACATCTTTTATCCAGGATTCAGTGGATAAACATATCCCATCAAAGACTAGTCGCTCAGTTTCCTCAGTCTCATGGTTAACTCCTGAAATAAGAAGAAAGATTCGCAGAAAACATGCAACTCACGCTAAAGCGAAGAAAGCTGGGAGTGCAAAATTTAGAACAAAATTTGAAACTTTGAGAAGAGAAATCAAAGCAGATATCAGAAAACAGCATGAGTTGTATGTAAATTACTTGGTCGGTGATGTTAAGGCTAATCCAAGAGATTTTTATCGGTACATAAATAGTCAGAAAAAAGATGTTCAAGGAATCCCCCCTTTGAAAAAGCGAAATGGAAGTGGTCTTGCTGAATCAGATTTTGAATAGGCTGGTGAATTCAATGGTCAGTTTACGGATGTGTTCACCAAAACTGAACAATGTCAGGTCCCTCTTTTGAATAGAAAAGCCCCGTTCATGGAAGACATAGTGGTATCTAAAGGAGGTGTAACAAAACTTCTCAAAGGTTTGAACCCGTCGAAAGCTTTAGGCTCTGATTAGCTTCATCCCAGAGTCCTTAAGGAATTGGCATCTGAGCTAGGTCCTGTTTTTGCACATCTTTTATAACAGTCAATAGACTCGGGTGAAATCCCCAAAGAATGGTCTTTAGCAAACATTTGTCTCCTGTTCAAAAAGGCTGACAGGTCTTTTGCATGCAACTGTCGTCCAGTTTTCTTGACCTGCATACCCTGTAAACTTTTGGAACATATAATGTGTTCTAATATCATGTCTCATTTGGATCATCATAATCTTTTGTCAGACAGGCAACATGCATTCAGGAAATCCCATAATTGTGAAACCCAGTTAGCTACAGTGATTGATGATTGGGCAAAAATCTTAGAAATCAAGGTCAGGTTGATACATTTATCTTGGATTTTGAAAAAGCTTTTGACACTCCTCCGCATGAATTCCTTAAAAGCAAATTGTTCAGTTATGGAACTGGTGGAACGACAATTAAATGGATTGATGCCTTCCTTTGCTTTAGACAACAAAGAGTTGTGGTTAATGGCGTTAAATCAGACTGGGCTCCTGTTGTATCTGGTGTCCCACAGGGCACCGTTCTTGGCCCCTTGTTGTTTTCGTTGCATATAAATGATATCACCTCGAATATTGAATCGGAAATCAGACTCTTTGCTGATGATTGTGTCTGTTATCGTGAAATTAAGAATGTGGAGGATACAGTGAAACTTCAGAAGGATATTGATCGATTAGGTAGTTGGGCCTGGAAATGGGGTATGAGATTACAACCCGTCAAGTGCAACATGATGCAGCTGACGAATAAACGTACTAGTAAAATTCGGGGTCCAACTGATGTTTTTCTTTTGCTCCGGAGTTAGTAAGTTATTCGGCGCCCAGGGATCTCCATCGTCGGGCAGCTTACTCAATCTGTAAGTCCTGGTTTTTGATTCATCAGGATGTTTATCATGATTTATTTGTTTGTTCTTGATGGTTCATTGACTAGTTAGAGATTCACCACGAGGACCGAAGAACTAACTAAATGTTATGAACCACTGCAGAAGCTGAGGGTGAGGTTATGGCCATGTAAAATCGATTTAAACCCGCCAGTAACTTTGTGTTACTGATCGTTCCAAGTCGATACTTCTGTGGTGGTTCTATTTGTTTTATGTCTTGGTGTTTAAAATATTTTTGTGCTGTTGGCGCCTTATGTATGTTTTCATATTTTTAGTTAAGTTAAGGTAACTGAGTGGTCACCTATTGGGAAAAAAGCTGCTCATTCGGCTTACGAAATGTTTTCATGGTATAAGTACCTGATTGTTATTTGGTTTTTTTCCCACCTCGGTTTTTGGAGTGGGAATCTTTTTCTGATTGCGCCGTTTCCTGATCTTTGCCTACTTGTACATTTTCTTACAAGCTTGTGGGTACTGTGTTGGAAAATGTTGAAAGTATCAAATATCTTGGTGTAACAATAACTAAGGATTTAAAATGGAATACTCACATCAGCAATGTGTGCACCAAAGCCAATAGGACCCTTGGTTTTTGGGACGAAATCTGTTTTCTTGCCCCCAAGATGTGGGAGAAGCTGCCTATAAAGGTCTGGTGAGACCTATTCTTGAATATGTTAGCTCAGTTTGGGACCCTTATTATGAAGGTCTGATAGAGGATTTGGAGAAAGTGCAAAAGCGTGCGGCTAGGTTTGTAACTAGGAACTATACATATGAAAAAGGTAGTATGACTGACATCCTTAAAAACTAAAATGGGAATCCCTGCAGAAAAGAAGGAAGGATAATAGAATTATATTGCTTTACAAAGGTCTAAAAGGGAGAGCAAAAATACCCACGGATGACCTTATCCCCAAAAATAGGCGTTGTAGGAATCAACACTCCTTGGCATTTCAGATACCTTCAGCAAGTATAAATGCCTATTTACACAGTTTTTCCCCCGAGACTATTAGAGATTTGAATGAACTCGCTGATTCTCTGATCTCCTCTGCTGAATTGTCAGATGATTGTGTGTCTAAATTTACTTCTCTTGTGAGAGCTCGGGACTAATCCCCTCCGGTCAAGCCCCATCCTCCCTGGTGTGGTATTGTCAGTTTGACGTTTCACCAGTAAACTATTCTGATTCTAATTCTGCTGTTACATAAATGTTTGCGATGAAGTAAAAATCGCGTTCGGCGGAGAATTAACATGACTTTTCATTTCTTCTTGAACGAAAAGCTGCTTTGCATAATTTCTCCGAACATTTGATCCGAAGTTGATAAACCAGGTCCGGCCCACTGCAAGCCTATTCGGCCTACAGAAACGGCTCGTCTTTTCGAAAATACACACAAAAAATCAGCAAAAAAGCATTTTGCAATTACTTTTAGGCAAGATTGTAGGACGTGTTCATCGTTTTTCATATTCATTTTCAAAAAGTGCAGAGGAAGAATTTTATGGCAAAAAGAAAATGAACGCCGGCTACACTGGTACCAGAATTACACCGATGTAACGGTAACGTTTTACCGGTGTTGTGATCGTTCCACCGTCCGCAGCGTTGGACAGGGTGAATTCTCTTCTTCAATATTGCCGATATTGAAACACATATGTATGTAAAACTTAGGTACTGAAACGAACAATGTACATGTACACTGTATGTCTTGCACATTTCTATGCAATCGCACTTGTATACAAAATACATGCATATGTTTTTGGAACAATAACGGATTTCTGAAAATGCTAGCGGTCATAAACATTGTGCTATCATGGTATTATTAAAGCAATTTATTACCAGAAACTGAGTTCAGATGACAAAAGCTTTCGACTGCTGGTCTCACTGATAATGCCGTCTTGACAGCTATTTTGATTACACTTTTTTCGTTAACCCAATTGCGCCAAGTTATTGTTGATTAGATTTGTGTTATGCTTTCATGGGTTATCATAGTTTCAATGCACAACAGTTATGAACAAGTGTGTATACGGTAAACTTGGTGCTTCTTATTGCATAGTAGGATTGCAAAAAATCGAACAAAAATAGAACAAAAAGAAAAAAATGTAAACATCAGAAAAAGAAATTCTGACTCCCCTAAAGTTGGAAGCCGTCCGAGTAATATATTGATGGGCTGGTTCAAAGAGATTTAAGGGGTTAATTAATTTGTCAAGACAAAGTAATATCGGAATTCGTTTGAAAATTCTGGACATAGAATAAACATAGTAAGAAAACGTTTTCTTACTGAGAATGTTTATTTTGATAAATAAACCTATAATTTTATGACAGGTTGAAATATATGTAAAATGCTACCAAAACAAAAGCACAAAATGAAAGATGTGGGTGTCTCTATTCTTTTTTTAATAGGTTTTTCTGCAGGCCAATTTTTTTTTTTTTTTTTTATAGCCCCGCTTTGAAAAAGTGGGGCTATACTGGATTCACCCTGTCCTTCCGTGGTTCCGTGGTTCCGTCATTCCGTGATTCCGTGATTCCATTAACATTTCGTTTCCGTTCAATAACTTGAGAACAAATGGACAGAATCTGACCAAATTTTGTACACACATCAACATTTACAAGATCTAGCTTGGGATTGTTGACCATCATTTTTCCCCAAATTTTGACGGAGTTATGGCCCTTGATTGACATCAGAATTTCGTTTCCGCTCAATATCTTGAGAACGAATGGTCAGAATCTGACCAGATTTGTTTTGCACATCAGCATTGACAAGATCTAGCTTGGGATTGTTGCCCATCATTGTTCCCAAAATTTTGACGGAGTTAAGGCCCTTGCTTGACATCAGAATTTTGTTTCCGCTCAATATCTTGAGAACGAATGGTCAGAATCTGACCAAACTTTTTTGGCACATCAACATTGACAAGATCTAGCTTGAGATTGTTGCCCATCATTTTTCTTAAAATTTTGACGGAGTTACGGCCCTTGATTGACATCAGAATTTCGTTTCCGCTCAATATCTTGAGAATAAATGGACAGAATCTGACCAAATTTTGTACGCACATCAACATTGACAAGATCTAGGTTGGGATTGTTGCCTGTCATTTTCCCCCAAAATTTTGACGGAGTTACGGCCCTTGAATGACATCATAATTTCGTTTCCGCTCAATATCTTGAGAACAAATGGTCAGAATCTGACCAAATTTTGCATCCACATCACCATTGACAAGATCTAGCTTGGGATTGTTGCCCGTCATTTTTCCCAAAATTTTGACGGACTTACGGCCCTTGATTGACATCAAAATTTTCGTTTCCGTTCAATAACTTGAGAACAAATGGACAGAATCTGACCAAATTTTGTACGCACATCAACATTTACAAGATCTAGCTTGGGATTGTTGACCATCATTTTTCCCCAAATTTTGACGGAGTTATGGCCCTTGATTGACATCAGAATTTCGTTTCCGCTCAATATCTTGAGAACGAATGGTCAGAATCTGACCAGATTTGTTTTGCACATCAGCATTGACAAGATCTAGCTTGGGATTGTTGCCCATCATTGTTCCCAAAATTTTGACGGAGTTAAGGCCCTTGCTTGACATCAGAATTTTGTTTCCGCTCAATATCTTGAGAACGAATGGTCAGAATCTGACCAAACTTTTTTTGCACATCAACATTGACAAGATCTAGCTTGAGATTGTTGCCCATCATTTTTCTTAAAATTTTGACGGAGTTAAGGCCCTTGATTGACATCAGAATTTCGTTTCCGCTCAATATCTTGAGAATAAATGGACAGAATCTGACCAAATTTTGTACGCACATCAACATTGACAAGATCTAGGTTGGGATTGTTGCCTGTCATTTTCCCCCAAAATTTTGACGGAGTTACGGCCCTTGAATGACATCATAATTTCGTTTCCGCTCAATATCTTGAGAACAAATGGTCAGAATCTGACCAAATTTTGTATCCACATCACCATTGACAAGATCTAGCTTGGGATTGTTGCCCGTCATTTTTCCCAAAATTTTGACGGAGTTACGGCCCTTGATTGACATCAAAATTTCGTTTCTGCTCAATTTCTTGAGAACGAATGGACAGAATCTGACCAAATTTTGTACTTGTATCAACATTGACAAGATCTAGCTTGGGATTGTTGCCCATCATTTTTCCCAAAATTTTGACGGATTTACGGCCCTTGATTGACATCAGAATTTCATTTCTGCTCAACATCTTCAGAACGAATGGTCAGAATCTGACCAAATTTTGTACGCACATTGACATTGACAAGATCTAGCTTGGGAATGTTGCCTGTCATTTTTCCAAAAATTTTGACAGAGTTACGGTCCTTGATTGACATCAGAATTTCGTTTCCACTCATTATCTTGAGAACGAACGGACAGAATCTTACCAAATTTTGTATGCTCATCAACATTGACAATATCTAGCTTGGAATTGTTTCCCCTCATTTTTCGCAAAATTTTGATGGAGTTGTGCCCTTGATTGACATCAAAATTTCGTTTCCGCTCAATTTCTTGAGAACGAATGGACAGAATCTGGCCAAATTTTGTACTTACATCAACATTGACAAGATCTAGCTTGGGATTGTTGCCCGTCATTTTTTCCAAAATTTTGACGGAGTTACAGCCCTTGATTGACATCAGAATTTTGTTTCCGCTCATTATCTTGAGAGGGAATGGACAGAATCTTATCAAATTATGTATGCTCATCAACATTGACAAGATCTAGCTTTGGATTGTTTCCCTAATGTTTTGCCAAATTTTGATGGAGTTGTGGTCCTGTGGTTCCATGGTTCCGTGACTCTGTTAACATTTTGTTTCCGCTCAATATCTTGAGAACGAATGGACAGAATCTTACCAAATTTTGTAGCTTGGGATTGTTGCCCGTCATTTTTCCCAAAATTTTGACGGAGTTACCGCCCTTGATTGTCATCATAATTTTGTTTCTTCTCAATATCTTGAGAAGAAATTGACAGAATCTAACCAAAATTTTTATGCACATCATCATTGACAAGATCTAGCTTGGGATTGTTGCCTATCATTTTTCGCAAAATTTTGACGGAGTTATGGCCCTTTATTCACATCAGAATTTCTTTTCCGCTCAATATCTTGAGAATAAATTGACAGAATTTAACCAAATTGTGTATGCACATCAACATTGACAAGATCTAGCTTGGGATTGTTGCCTGTCATTTTTCACCAAATTTTGACAGAGTTACAACTCTTGATTGACGTCAGAATTTCGTTTCTGCTCAATATCTTGAGAACAAATTGACAGAATCTTACCAATCTTTTTTATGTGCACCAACATTAACAAAATCTAGCTTGGGACTGTTAGTGATCATTGTTTTTCTCAACCAGAAAAAAAAAGCATAGGATGGAGTTATGGCCCTTGATTGACATAGAATTTTGTTTTCGCACAATGTCTTGAAAACAGCTTGACAGAATCACACCAAATTTTGTATGCAGATAAACAGTGACAAGTGTTAGCATAGGATTGTTACCCATCATTTTTTTGCAAAATTGTAATGGAGTTATGGCTTTTGATTGATGTCAGAATTTCGTTTCCACTCAACATAAGGTACACAAATTGATAAGTTTAAAATGTTTTGCCTCATATCTTAGATATATTTATTATTTGTTTGTATTGAAGTTTAACATACCAGTCTACAAATTTAGTCATGTTGGGACAGAGCCACCACTTTCTGGGTTTTAACAAGAACTCTGGTTAGTTAATGTGTCTTGGTCAGATAAGGTCTTGATTTGGATGCTCTACCACCGAGCTCCCTATACGAATGTTTGTTGTATAAGTATAATTCATATGTAAGAAATAGTATCCTCTGTTTCCTTGACATTGTTAATAAGTAGTACACATGTCATAGAAACACAGTATACTAATTTCTATTGCCTCTATATATCTCTTTCATTGATGTTGACATATTTTTCTTTTCTTTTCCAGGTGTCTATGTTAAGAGCAAAAGAAGAAGGGACAATGACAGAGAGAAACTATCCAAACAGATTCATGTTTTTGATAACAAAAACATGCTTCTGTTCATGTTATCAAACCGAAAGAGTTACACTCTCATGTTGTTCCATAATGAAAAAATTATTTTATTAATGATATGCATTTGGGTCTACAATTAACATGCATAAAATATAAAGGCTGTATGGTAGATGAGGTCCTTGACCATTTTTGATGAGCATAAAATTTAAAAGCATACAAGTATTAAATCAACATAAGTTTAAATCGACTTGGGAGTGTGTGACTGTTAGCAGTTGTGTTATTTTCACATCTATTGGTTGGATAAATTTTGTGCACATCGCATCAAACCTTCATAGTCTTCATGCCCAATGTAAAGAATTGTATGTTTATTTTGTGAATTATTAAGAATTACCTAAGATGTTATGTTAAAAGTTGATTAGTATTTCTAATGATTCATAATAGGATTTTTAAATATATGGAACAACATGAGATGTTCATCTTTTTGTTCAAAATGATGAAAGTTAGTTTCTTTTCAGACACTACTTGGAACATAAGAAAGCTTGCAGAGCTATGATTGTTCACCCCGTGTGACCAGTGAAGACAAGTACTATGCCTTGGTTAAAAAAGAAATCGGTACTTCAAAAGCAGCAAGCTGATAGAGAGAGAAAACGTCTACATTCAAATGTAAGCATGAAAACATCATTGAAATTCTGTAATACTTAAGTCAGCTTTTAATATTGTAGTATCTAGTGATATTGCATAACTTAACATTCCTAAGGCTAATAAGATTTTAAAATCAAAATTACTCTTAAAATAAAGTCTGCCAATTTATAGACTAAGAAATCAAAAAACTTGATTTGAAAACAATGTAGTATGTATGGGTCCTACCAGCTTTCATCATCATAGAGTAGATGTCATTTTCTTACATTTCTTATTTCAGATAGACGAACATGAGATAGACAATCTGAAAATTGAAATAAAGGAAGAGAAACAGACTCTGAAAACTGACAGTGGTGAAAAGAAAGCTAGAAATCAACAGCAAATAGATAGCAGCTGTAGTAAAGTGAAAGAGACACTGAAAACTGATAGTGGTGAAAAGAAAGCTAGAAATCAACAGCAAATAGATAGCAGCTGTAGTAAAGTGAAAGAGACACTGAAAACTGATAGTGGTGAAAAGAAAGGGAGAAATCAACAGCAAATAGATAGTAGCTGTAGTAAAGTGAAGGAGACACTGAAAACTGATAGTGGTGAAAAGAAAGGGAGAAATCAACAGCAAATAGATAGCAGCTGTAGTAAAGTGAAAGAGACACTGAAAACTGATAGTGGTGAAAATAAAGCTAGAAATCAACAGCAAATAGTTAGTAGCTGTAACAAAGTGAAGGAGACACTAAAAACTGACAGTGGTGAAAAGAAAGGGAGAAATCAACAGCAAATAGATAGTAACAGTAGTAAAGTGAAAGAAACACTGAAAACTGATAGTGGTGAAAAGAAATTGAGCAATCAACAGCAAATAGATAGTAACAGTAGTAACGTGAAAGAGACACTGAAAGCTGATAGTGATGAAAAGAAAGTGAGAAATCAACAGCAAATAGATAGTAGCTGTAACAAAGTGAAAGAGACACTGAAAACTGATAGTGGTGTAAAGAAAAGGAGAAATCAACAGGAAATAGATAGGAGCTGTGGTAAAGTGAAAGAGACACTGAAAACTGACAGTGGTGAAAAGAAAGGGAGAAATCAACAGCAAATAGATAGCAGCTGTGGTAATGTGAAAGAGACACTGAAAACTGATAGTGGTGAAAAGAAAGGGAGAAATCAATAGCAAATAGATAGTAGAGAGACACTGAAAACTGATAGTGATGAAAAGAAAGGGAGAAATCAACAGCAAGTAGATAGTAGCTCTAACAAAGTGAAAGAGACACTGAAAACTGATAGTGGTGAAAAGAAAGAGAGAAATCAACAGCAAATAGATAGCAGCTGTGGTAATGTGAAAGAGACACTGAAAACTGATAGTGGTGAAAAGAAGGCTAGAAATCAACAGCAAATAGATAGTAGCAGTAACAAAGTGAAAGAGACACTGAAAATTGATAGTGGTGAAAAGAAAGGGAGAAATCAACAGCAAATAGATAGTAGAGAGACACTGAAAACTGATAGTGATGAAAAGAAAGGGAGAAATCAACAGCAAGTAGATAGTAGCTGTAACAAAGTGAAAGAGACACTGAAAACTGATAGTGGTGAAAAGAAAGGGAGAAATCAACAGCAAATAGATAGTAGATTTGGTAAAGTGAAAGAGACACTGAAAACTGATAGTGGTGAAAAGAAAGGGAGAAATCAACTGCAAATAGATAGTAGCTGTAGTAAAGTGAAAGAGATACTGAAAACTGAAAGTGCCGAAAAGAAATCTAGAAATCAACAGCAAATAGATGGCAGCTGTGGTAAAGTGAAAGAGACACTGAAAAATGATAGTGGTGAAAAGAAAGCAAGAAATCAACAGCAAATAGATAGCAGCTCTGGTAAAGTGATAGAGACACTGAAAGCTGATAGTTTTGAAAAGAAAAGGAGAAATCAACAGCAAATAGATAGTAGCAGTAGTAAAGTGAAAGAAACACTGAAAACTGATAGTGGCGAAAAGAAAGCTAGAAATCAACAGCAAATAGATGGCAGCTGTGGTAAAGTGAAAGAGACACTGAAAAATGATAGTGGCGAAAAGAAAGCAAGAAATCAACAGCAAATATATAGCAGCTCTGGTAAAGTGATAGAGACACTGAAAGCTGACAGTGGTGAAAAGAAAGGGAGAAATCAACAGCAAATAGATAGTAGCAGTAGTAAAGTGAAAGAGACACTGAAAACCGATAGTGGTGAAAAGAAAGCAGCTAGAAATCAACAGCAAATAGATGGCAGCTGTGGTAAAGTGAAAGAGACACTGAAACCTGATAGTGGCGAAAAAAAGAGAGAAATCAACAGCAAATAGATAGTAGCTGTAACAAAATGAAGGAGACACTAAAAACTGATAGTGGTGAAAAGAAAGGGAGAGATAAACAGCAAATAGATATGAGCTGTGGTAAAGTGAAAGAGACACTGAAAACTGATAGTGTCGAAAAGAAAAAGAGAAATCAACAGCAAATAGATAGTAGCTGTAACAAAGTGAAGGAGACACTAAAAACTGATAGAGGTGAAAAGAAAGGGAGAGATCAACAGCAAATAGATAGTAACAATAGTAAAGTGAAAGAAACACTGAAAACTGATAGTGGTAAAAAGAAAGCTAGAAATCAACAGCCAATAGATAGTAACTGTTGTAAAGTCAAAGAGACACTGAAAGCTGATAGTGGTGAAAAGAAAGTGAAAATAAAACAGCAAATAGATAGTAGCTGTAACAAAGTGAAAGAGACACTGGAAACTGATAGTGGTGTAAAGAAAAGGAGAAATCAACAGCAAATAGATAGGAGCTGTGGTAAAGTGAAAGAGATACTGAAAACTGATAGTGGTGAAAAGAAATGGAGAAATCAACAGCAAATAGATAGCAGCTGTGGTAAAGTGAAAGAGACACTGAAAACTGATAGTGGTGAAAAGAAAGGGAGTAATCAACAACAAATAGATAATAGCTGTAACAAAGTGAAAGAGACACTGAAAACTGATAGTGGTGAAAAGAAATGGAGAAATCAACAGCAAATAGATAGTAGCAGTAACAAAGTGAAAGAGACACTGAAAACTGATAGTGGTGAAAAGAAAGGGAGAAATCAACAGCAGATAGAAAGCAGCTGTGGTAAAGTGAAAGAGACACTGAAAACTGACAGTGGTAAAAAAAAGGGAGAAATCAACAGCAAATACATAGCAGCTGTAACAAAGCGAAAGAGACTCTGAAAACTGATAGTGGTGAAAAGAAAGCTAGAAATCAACAGCAAATAGATAGCAGCTGCGGTAAAGTGAAAGAGACACTGAAAACTGATAGTGGTGAAAAGAAAGGGAGAAATCAACAGCAAATAGATAGTAGCTGTGGTAAAGCGAAAGAGACAATGAAAACTGATAGTGATGAAAAGAAGGCTAGAAATCAACAGCAAATAGATAGCAGCTGTGGTAAAGTGAAAGAGACACTGAAAACTGATAGTGGTGAAAAGAAAGGGAGAAATCAACAGCAAATAGATAGGAGCTGTAGTAAAGTGAAAGAGACACTGAAAACTGATAGTGGTGAAAAGAAAGCAAGAAATCAACAGCAAACAGATAGGAGCAGTAGTAAAGTAAGAGAGACACTGAAATCTAATGGGGGTGAAAAGAATGCAAAAAAGCAGCAGAAAATAGATATCAGCTGTAACAAATTGAAAGAGATGCTGAATTCTGACAGTGGTAAAGCAACAGTCAAAAATATTGTATGTGATAAGATGATGAATTTTGCACCATGTACTGCAATATCAAATGAATTGTTACATACAGATGACATAGCAGTTACTGAAACAATAGAGAAAAAAACAAATGTTGGTATAGTGAATTTGAAAGAAGATGCCGATGAGAAAAATATTGACATACTACAGATGGTTCTTACTACAAAAGATACATTTGAGAAGAGTGATTCTTTTGTTGCTATACCAATAGAATTAGCGTACAAACAAGGTCCAAGCAGTACTCACAGTAGTGTTCCCGATGATCATAGTTCAGAGATGGATGAAATAGATCCTCCAGAATCTTTAGTAGTGATGGAAGGCTGGAATTGTTTGATAAAACAGATTTCTGATGCCAAGTTATATCACACTGGTAGTGAAGTGGAACTGATAGAGCCATTTGATAATCAGATATTTAACATACAGTACAGTCAGCGTGATGTTTATATCCTTCGCGCTCACGCACGAAAGAAAAAAGGATTAAGTTCCACGCAAAACCCACGCAAAACCCTCGCTCATTCCTCGCAAAATCCACGCTTGTTCCACGCTATGTCCACGTTCATTCCTCGCAAGAAGCGTGTGAGTTGCGTGAGATATAAGCAGTTCCACGCTTGCTCACGCTTTCCACGTTCATTAAGGAAAAGAAGCGTGGAAAAGATTAAGAGACATGCGAGAAAAGGATTATCGTTTCGTCTTGTTCAAAAGGGTAAAATTGTTAAAGTTTTGTGACCAAATTAAATATAATTATATAATTTAATAATTCTTTGTACGAGGACGGCAACTTAGTATGATGACGGTTAACCTGTACAAATACATACACTTGTACGACAAAGCGCCTGTACGTAAATACATACGCATGTTTTGACGAGTTGCAGTCTGAGCAATACGTTATTCAGTGTTGATTCAATTATCATCGTAGATTAAGTGATGACAAAATTTGCACGTTTAAATATTATTTGGCAGCGACGTGCATTTTTGACTGCCGCGGTTTTAGATGCAGAACATTTATATCTGATACTTTTGCCACAAGAGAAGATGAGCACCCCAGTTTTTTGTTTTTCAGAACATCTTTCAAATCAATGGGTCTTACGTATTCTCTAAGATGCCCAACGTCAATTAAAGCTCGACCTACATGTAATACGGTTCAAGCACCTTGATACATGCACATTTATCACTTAATCATAAATTACGATGTACGTTACAATTAACTTAACATGCAATTAATTCATCTTAATTCATCTTAAGAGTCGGTACAATGCCCCTGCGAGAATTCTGATTCCCTTTAACATGTTCAGCATTAACCAAAGTCAACAAAATCAGGGTTTCTTTATTTTTGTATCGGCACAATTATTGTACACAGGATTAATAAGCGACATAGCCTCTAAGTTAAAGTTAACAAGTTGACTCTAATTTGGTGCATAAAGTTATAAATTATCCTAATCAAACAAACACACAGTTCAGTTTGTGTGATAAGTGATAAAATGCAAGCATATCTTTGATATTTGAAACTTTGGAAAAACAAAAAAGAAAAATAAGTTTAAAAAAACGTAAACAAAAGAAAGTATAGAAAATACCAACAAAAACTACGTTTGCGCGTGTCTTCTTTGTTTCAGAAATGTGAGACACCATATTGATTAGTACATGTACATGTCTGTACACGGCAAAATTTCAGCGGCTGAAATGACATCACTGCTTTTATTTTGGTTGACAAGAGACATAAACATCTATATAAAAAGTGAAAAGAACCACTTTATTCATGTCCCTTTATCCTGAGCGTGAAACGAACGTGGAAAGCGTGAGCGAGCGTGGGACTGTATATATCTCACGCAACTCTCTTAATCCTTTCCACGTTTCGTTTCACGCTACACTTAAGCAGTTCCACGCAAAACTCACGCTACTTCCTCGCAAAACTCACGCAAAATCCACGCTAATTCCACGCAAAATCCACGGAAAAAAGTCACGTGACATGCGAGATTCCACGTTCGTAAGCGTGAGGGATATAAACATCACGCTGACTGTACTGTAGATGAGGAATATTTAAAGGGTAAGCAACAAAGCAGTTGTGAAACAGATAAAACAATTGTGTCAGAAAATTTTGATGAGTTGCATGAAAACCATTCACTTTTCTGTGCAGAAAATATTGGTCATGCTGAAAAAACAGTTATAAAAGAGATGAATTCAGATAAAACAGATGAATGTAAAGTCATAGTAGCAATGGATTTGATTAATGAGAATGAAAGAGAAACAGACAATGGATACAATGAAATTAAAACTTATGTTAAATCTGAAACTACAGATAGACAGACAGCAAAAATGATGCAGTAGGCAGAACTAAATACAAAGACAAGAAACAAACAGATTTCATAAAGACACCTGTAAATCAAGTAACATGTCAAAGCACAAAAACAATAACGAGGGACACACTAAACAGCGAAGTATCTGATAGCCATCAAAATGTGAATAGACAAGAATACAAACTAAAGAGTGAAACATCTCATCAGGAACATTGCATTAGAAAAGATTCATCAGAACTGAATGCAAAACTTGAATCTGAAATGCAAAACTATACAAAATTACAAGCAACTGATATTGATAAATCTAAACAACAGATAAATGAAAGTACAACTAAGGATAGACTAACAGATTTAAAAAAAACTAATTCAGCATTTACTGAAGGTGCATTCATTTATCAAGAAATTGAAAGACAAAGAAAATGGTTTGAATTAAAAAAGAAGAAGAATGATATTGAAAGACAAGAACAAAATAAGGCAAAAGTTAATGATGAAAATAAATTTGGACATCTGATAGAAGGTAAGAAAGGTAAGACTGATCTTCATGAACATATGAGTGAGCCTAAGGAAAAGACAAGACATGGAAAGAAGCAATTAGCTGTGAAGAAAAGTCAGTTGAAATCGACATATAAGAAGTACACAGAAATCCATGCAAAAGATAGGCAGCATACTGAAAGACAGAGAAAACAGAAATTATGTATGGCCAAGAGAAGGTTGAGATTGACTGAAGAAGAAAAGGCTGAGATCAGGGAAAAAGACAGAAAACGTAAAGCAGATCTCTATAAACAACAGACTGAGTGCGAAAAAAAGGAAAGACAAAGAAAGCAGAAATTATCTATGGTTAAAAATAGATTGAAATTGGCTGACGAAGAAAAAGCAAAAATACTGGCACAAGATAGAAAACGTAAAGCCCAACTCCATGAATGTCTTACTGGTTCTCAGATAAAGCAAAAACAAAGAAAACAGAAATTAGCTATGGTGGAAAATAGATTGAAATTGGCTGATGAAGAAAAAGCCAAAATACTGGCACAAGATAGAAAACGTAAAGCTGATCTCCATGGCCGTCTAACAGGTTCCCAGATAAAGGAAAGACAAAGGCAGCAGGCATTAGCGAAGGTTAAAAGTAGATTTAAATTGGCTGAGGATAAAAAAAGCAGAAGTACTTGCACAAGATAGAAAACGTAAAGCAGATCTCCAAGAACGTCTTACATGTTCCCAGATAAAAGAAAGACAAAGGAAAAAGAAATTGACTATGGCTAAAAGTAGACTGAAATTGTCTGAGGAAGAAAAAGTAAAAATACTGGCCCAAGATAGAAAACGTAAAGCCGACCTCAAAGAACATCTAACAGGTTCCAAGGTAAAAGAAAAACAAAGAAAAAAGAATTTGGCTATGGCTAAAAGTAGATTGAAATTGGCTGAGGATGAAAAAGCAGAAATTCAGGCAAAAGACAGAAAACGTAAAGCAAAATATCAGTTGGAGTTAGACCAATCAATTAAGAAAAAGAAAAGAATACAGGAAAGATCAAGGAAATTTCAAACTCGGTCTTCTCTGTCAGGAACAGAAAGTACAGCAATACAAACATTCCGTGCTCTTGTGAAAGAAGGTCCAATTTTTGTATGCACAAGTTGTCACAGATTAATGTACAGGGAAATTGTGACTATATACAACCAGGCAGATTATTCTAAGTGTGATGAAACATTATTAAATCGTTGTGTATCAGGCTATTTGCATAGTGATAATAGGGAGTATATCTGTCAAACTTGTCAGTGGAATTTAAAAAGAAATAAGCTCCCTGCTCAATCCATTGGAAATGCTCTACAGCTTGATCCCATTCCAGATGAACTGCAAAACTTATCAGCATTGGAGTCCATGTTAATATCAAAAAGGGTCCCATTTATGAAAGTTCTTGCTTTGCCAAGGGGTAAGCAGCGAGCTATTCATGGTTGTGTCGTAAATGTTCCAATAAATCCAGAAGAAACATATTCAGTTCTACCTCGTTTGCCATCTTCCTCATCTATGATAACAGTCAAATTGAAAAGAAAGTTACAGTATAGGGGTCATGTAATTAAGCAGTCTGTTCGACCATGGCGAGTTTTACAAGCCCTCTATCATTTAAAGCGCACAGTGAAGAATCCACATTACAGTGACATAGAAATAAATGAACACTGGGATGAAGATGCTGCTCGTGACAATGATGAACTATGGTCAAGCATGACAGCAAATGAAGAAACTGCTGAAGAAAATTCATTCTGTATCAAACCGGCAGATGTTGATAAGATGGAAGAATCTACAGAGGACAGTAATGATTCTGATCAAGAGGAGGAAAATCATGATGAAGATGATACAGCACAGCTAAGGGGGCTACCATTTGACTCCTGTTTAGAGCCCAAGGACATGAGTTCTGATCAAGACCTGCTATTGAGCATTGCTCCAGGAGAAGGAAAGAAACCACTAAGCCTTTATTCAGACAAAAACAATGAAGAGTTGGCTTTTCCTACATTATTTCCCAATGGAAGGTTTGGTTGGGAATATAAAAGAGATCAGAAATTATCATTGAAAAAATATTTTAATTCAAGATTGCTGAATGTAGATGGAAGGTTTTCTCAATCCACAGAATATCTGTTTTACGCCCAATACAGATGTGAGGCAGAAGATGTTGGAAATAGTTTGAGTATTGCTTTACGAAAGTGCAAAGGGAAAGCAAAGAACATCACAGCTGGACAGTTGAAGGATGCCCAAGAAATAAGAAATCTGATAAGAAATGATTTGAATATCCATTTTCTTCAAAAAGTAAGGGGCTCACCAGCTTATTATAACAAGCTGCTCCTCGATCTCCTTGGTATGGTCAGGCAGCTGGGCAACTGCACTTGGTTTCTGACACTAAGTGCAGCTGATTTAAAGTGGACAGACACCATACAGATAATTGCAGCACAGAATGGACAACATCTGTCTGATCAGGATGTGGAAAACCTCACATGGGAACAGAAATGTATGTGGCTGAGAACAAATCCAGTCACAGCAGCTCGTCACTTTGATCACAGACTACAGACATTCATGAAAATGATAATATTAGGGAATTCACACCCAATTGGACAAATTCAAGATTTTAAATATAGAATAGAATTTCAGCAAAGGGGTTCCCCACATGCACACATGCTGATATGGATCCAAGATGCCCCTCAGGTAAAAGATAGTGATGCGAAAGAAGTCTCACAATTTGTAGACAAGTATATAACTTGCAGTGTTCCCAGTGATGATGATGAATTAGCTGAATTGGTGAAAACTGTCCAGAAGCACTCCCATTCATCAGCCTGTAGAAAACCAGGCAAAAGCTGCAGGTTTTCTTTTCCAAGACCACCATTGGATGAGACAACGGTTCTATACCCACCTGAAGAACCTACAACAGAACAAGCAAAGACAATATACAGTGATACATTGACTGCAGTGTATGACAAACTCAGTTCTCTGGAGCCAGATACAGATCCTTCACTTGCTGAACTTCTGGATGACCTGCAGGTTCCATTAAATCTCTATATGAAAGCTCTGCAGTGGATTAAAACTAAGCAGGGAAGGCCAGCTGTTCTAATAAAAAGGAAACCAAAAGAGGGCTGTATCAATTTTTACAATCCTGTGCTGCTAAAAGCCTGGCAAGCCAATATGGATATTCAGATAGTGGATCATGTGGAGCCATGTATCATGTATGTTTCCAGCTACATAAGCAAACCAGAGAAAACACTAGGTGATGTTTTAAAATCAGTAAGCAAGACATGCGAACCACAGGGACCTAAACAAATGATGAAAATGGTATCAAAGAAGTTTCTTTCACACCGAGAAGTAAGTGCCCAGGAGGCTGTTTATAGAGTTTTATCTCTACCATTAATCAGAGGCTCTAGACAAGTTATATTTGTCCCTACTGACCTACCTGAGAATAGAACCAAGCTTCTCAAACCATTAAAGATAATAAAGGAACTTGATGATGATGATGAAGACTTGTACATGACTGGCATGCTGGAGAAATATGCAGACAGACCAAATACAGTGGAAAACCTATGCTTAGCAGATTTTGCAGCTCTCTACAGCTATGGTGAAAAACCTAGAGAATCAGAATTAAATGCGTTGTCAGCTTCTGAAGATGAAGAAGATCCCATTTTAGAAGGTTTGGATGTCATACCTAAAACTATCCAGCTTTGTACAACAAAAAGAAAACTCAGGAGACGATCAAAGCCAGCAATAATAAGAACCCATCAGTTTTCTCAGCAAGGCCAGGAAGAAGAATTTTATCATTCAAAGCTACTGCTTTATTTACCCTGGAGAAATGAAAATGCTCTCCAGGGGGAAGATGGAACTTATAAGTCAAATTTTATTGCCAAACTGCAGGAATTCTCACCAAAGATGACTGAATATGAGCCGAATGCTGAAGAATATGAAAGAGCTGTACAAAATCTTATGGAAAATGGGCCACCAGAGGATGCTTGGGCAACTCTAGCTGCCCAGACAGAACAAGAAAGGAGTGAAGATAGACTGCAGGGCCCTACAGATGATCCTGACTTCAGTGCGATCGCTCCCCCTGAAGATGCTCAGCCAACAGATCTGGGTTTACAGCATGTTGAATATGATCATGAACTGTCCAGTGTCACAACACAAGAATGGTTAAATATGATTCTTAGCCTGAATGAAGAACAGAAGCCAGTTCATCAGTTTGTTTTAGAGTGGTGTACGAAGATGTCATTGACCTATAAAACAACACAACGACCTGACCCGTTCCATTTATTTCTGACTGGAGGTGCTGGTGTAGGGAAGAGCCATGTTATCAAGACGATTGTCCAGACAGTGAGAAGACGCCTTAATGTTGGTCAGAGTGAGGATGATGTGACTGTCATGGTATGTGCCTATATGGGATCAGCAGCTTTCAATGTTGATGGCTATACTTTACATTCATCTTTCCATCTGCCACTGAATGAAAAAAAAAATGATGACTATATAAGATTATCAAATGAGCAATTGTAAACAATGAGGTCAAAACTTGGCAATTTATGCTTGCTCATCATAGATGAGATATCAATGGTTGGTAGTGACCAGCTACTTGCAATTCATAGACGACTTGCAGAAATAATGAACTCTGATGAACCTTTTGGTGGGGTTTCAGTCCTGGCAGTGGGAGATTTATACCAGCTACCCCCAGTTGGCCATTTTCCAATTTATACACCACCATCAGACACTCTTGCAGCTCTCTATGGATCTCTGTGGAAGAAGCACTTCAAGATTATTGAGCTGACTCAGATCATGAGACAGAAAAATGATGTTCAGTTTGCGAATGCTCTTAACAGACTGAGAACTGAGGAACAGACTGAAGAGGACATTGAACTGATCAATACTAGAAATGTTGACAATCTCGGAGTCCCTGCACCACCAGAAGCACTTCATATCTATGCCCTTAATAAAGATGTAGATGCCCATAATGAAAAGATGCTCAATCAACTTGGTGGACAAATAATAACCATACAGAGCATTGACTCCAAAACAGACCAACAGACTGGAAGAATTGACAACATTTCCCTTGGAAAGAAGGAATCAGGTCTGTGGAAGGAGATAAAGGTAGCTATAGGAGCCAGGGTTATGTTAACAAAAAATGTTGATGTTTCAGATGGACTGGCAAACACTGCCATGGGTACTGTCACAGGTTTCATTCCTCCCCCACCTGCTTCAGACCATCCTGACTTTAGTACATACAGACCAAAATACATCCTGGTCCACTTTGATGAAGATAGAGTTGGTAGAAGGAGAAAACAAAAGTTGAAACATCTCATACCAGATGAAGTGTCAGTACCTATTGCTGCTATAGAAGTGCTTGCAAAATACAAAAGAGTATGTTCGAAGAGAGTGCAATTTCCTCTGGCATTAGCATGGGCTATTACAATACATAAGGCTCAAGGCAAGACAGTTGACAAATTGGTGGTTTCAATGGATGGCAGTTTCCGGTGTGGACAGCTCTACACAGCCTTAAGCAGAGTTAAAACTATAGGTGGATTATTTATATTGGGCGAATTCAAAGCAAGTAAAGTTAAAGCTGATACTAGATCTAAAGAAGAAATGGGTCGACTGAGACTAAATTCTTCATTTAAAGTGTCCATTCCTGTAACAGTCACTTTATCATCAGCAGTATTCTTCAGGATGAGCGTCATCAACATAAATTCTTTAAAACCCCACTTCAGGTGCTTCGCAGCTGATCAGAATGTAATGTGCAGTGATGTTGTCACCTTGACTGAAACATGGTTGAGACCCAGAGATGCTTCAGCAGATTTTAGTTTGCCAGATAAATTGCTCTCACGACAAGATTCACTACAAACAGCAAATGGCCCAAATGGTGGCATTGCCACATATCTTAGCCAGCAGTATCGACTAGTACAGAGATACCAGGTTGATATACCACAGTTGCAGCATCTCAGTTTGTTAATCCAAGATAGAGTTGACCCAGCAGCACGCCTCCTCATCATTACAATATACAACCCACCAAACACGGCACATGGAACATTTCTGAAACAACTTGACATGCTCTTAACCAGGATGCCATGTGACTCAGTACCTACAGTTTTATGTGGAGATTACAACATAAACAGCCTCAAAGAAGATAACGCAGCAAAGAGTCTGGCTAGAGTTATAAAGTATTATGGATTCAGGCAATATGTTTCCACCACAACACACAGAGCTGGAGCAGCACTTGATCATGTCTATGTGAACAAAGATCTCCATCAATCAGTGATGTTTACGAGTATACCAGTTCCATACACAAATCATTTTCATGTGCAGATTGCAGTGCCTTTCAGAGCACTTTTTGTCTGAATCTAATTATAATTTCTCTATTGTATTGAAATACATAACATTGATAATAGAGAACCTGGGAGCACACTTATCATCACCTGATTTTATGGAGAAACAGTAATTGGATTTAGATGATAAAAATGAATTATACATTTTCGTGGAACAGTGAATGATAATGAATGAGTTTAGCCATAGGGATGTTTGGGTTACCTGCTCATCATAACACTATGAAAACAGTAGATCAACATTTTATCATCGCTGCTACTGAAACTCAAGAGTCAGAATTGTAAGTGGTATGTATCTATCTTCATATACTGAGTCGATCAATTTCTGATCATCATCTCAGGTGTTGGGTGGGTGCTAAATTTTGAATTTAGCAAGATGGGGAGAACATTTGGGATGGGCCATTAAAAGTATTAAACACTGTCTTTAAGTAATAATGTCTTTGTAATTCATTGAAGTTGCTATACAAGTGACATAACGACTGCGCCACAGAGGCTTCTTTGTCAATATGGAAGCTTGTGAAACAGAAGTTTATAAAACTATGCTACTAAGTTTGAATACAGATATCAGGCATTACTCTGAGGCAGTTCTACTAAATATGTTCCAGCGGGGCTATAGTCAGATTCTCTGACAATTCTAGTTTTTTTTTTTTTTTTTTTTTTTTTTTTTTTTTTTTTTTTTTTTTTTTTTTTTCTTTTTTTCAAAAATGAGAAAAATCGACTTTTTGAAATATTTTCAATTTCATTATTGACGGATTAGATCTATAATATGTCAACGAAATGTGTTTGAAACTGTAAATGTATTCACAAACTACTTGCCAAATAACAAAATTGAAATGTATAAACATGAATATATGCATTTTCAGGCAAAAATATTTGCAGAAAATATTTTTTTTCATATTTTTGAACATAATTGTCTAGTACATCTCCGAGAAGATACTTAGAATAACAAAAATAAACCGCTTTTAAAAAGGGGAATGATACTCAAATACGATAATGTGTAAATTGACAGGTCTTTCTATGCTTTTTAAGCTGCTATTAGCATTTTCACACACCCACCTCTTTCAAAGGTGCATATCCCGGCGTATAATCAAACCTCGCCAATCTGATGATACCAAAATCATTAAAGGATCTTTGACAGTGGTAATGGGAGTCACAATGTATAGCTGCCCTGTACTTCGACAAATATAAAAGTTAGTAAAATGCTTCAACCAGCACACGTTAGTTCACTGTCAGTCCATATTTTAGCATATTGGACTTTGGTCCCCATTTCGATACATGTATAACTTTATTTTTGGGCTAAAACAGCTACTTTTTGTATTGAACATATAGAAAAACAGAAAACTATTTTTTGAACATTGTTCCCCCCGAGTACCAACAAATCCTTTTGCATGTTGATAGGTCATCCTAAAATACATATTATATTTGAATGGCTTGTTGGTACTCTGGGGGGAACAATGTTGCCCAGTCGAAAATGTAACCCGAAAATTATGTACATGTATATAAAATAGTTATAAGTACTACATACAGTGAGAATGGTAGAAATTAGGTTCTTTCCTATCAAGTGCAATTAAGCGAGACATACATGGTCTAGTTTTGTCATCCGATACTGGAAAATAATTGATTTTTAACCATTTTTCATTTTTGATTCATTCAAAAAATAGAGAAATAACATTTCATGGAACAAACTTTTGCGCCAGTCTATACTACAATACAAGTTAAAACATACACGCCCCCTTATCTTTCAAAGCACATGACCGAATTCAATATGTAGAGAGATCAGTCTTGATTAAAGGACAAATAACAGGGCATTTGTCCCTCAATGCACTTAGACTATACATTGAAAAGTTGTCAGTATCAAAACTGTGTAATGGGTGATCTCTAATTACATGCATTTTGGTGTCAGCATCATGACATGAATATTTTGACTACTTCAGGCATTTGCTTCATGGAACTTCTTCATCCATAATTTACAGGGAATTAAGGTCTGTGCATCTAGTCAAATACTTAAGTGGCATCATCTTGGTTTACTCTTGACAGTATGTCTTGACTATTTTAGACCAACAATATTTCACTGAAGTACTTCTTTCTCTGCACATTTCATTGATGTGTATTATGAAAGAGATAGCATGGCGTATTATAGCTAAACAGGTGCATGTATACCAGGTGTATATGCAATAGTTTTAACATTGAAAAATTTGTGATCACTGTAGGAACATTTCAACAACAGAAAGCATTTAGATTTCATATTAATCCAATTTGAATGGTGGCATACATGCATTCATTCATTCAAGACCTGCAAATAAAACCGATTTAAGCCCGCCAGTAACTTTGTGTTACTGATCGTTCCAAGTCGATACTTCTGTGGTGGTTCTTTTTATTTTATGTCTTGGTGTTTAATATTCTTGTGCTGTTAGCGCCTTATGTATGTTATCATATTTTTACTTAAGTTAAGGTAACTGATTGGCCACCTATTGGGAAAATAGCTGCTCATTCGGCTTACGAAATGTTTTCATGGTATAGGTACCTGATTGTTAGTTTGGTTTTTTTCCCACCTCGGGTTTTTGGAGTGGGAATCTTTTGCTGATTGCGCCTTTTCCTGATCTTTGCCTACTTGTACCTTTTTCTGTGTCATTTTATGTTTACGAAAATCATACAATAATTGAGGCGTCCATGAGAAAATGTGTTTTGCAGATACATGTACCAAGCTTAAAATACAGATTAGCTGTGTGGTAGTCGCCAATGCAATGGACATTTTGCTTCCTCTATGATTTTAAACCCCGATTTGTGTAGTATTTTGTCATGATCTTTGGCTACATAACTTTGGTTTATGTTCTACATGTTTGGAAACTAATGACAGATTTTCTCATGACTTTGCTCAATACTTGTCATTGTTAGCAATGATATACAGGTAACTCCCAAAATAATTTATGACAATAATGTCGCTTATTAAGCATCAAACTTTTGAGACGAATTTTAGGGTGTCTAAGACCCTTGACACTGACCTACATGATTAAAAATCACAACAATGGAGGAAGTGAATACAGACATGCAACAAAAAATGATTTTTATTCCAATTTATATTTTCAAATTTTTGACCCCTACCTCCGCTTCGTTAGCCATTTCTACAGTATGTTGAGGAATGCTTCATACATTATAGCATTTATCCGTTCTTAAGACATCATACTACCTTTCTCATTGCAAAGTTGTAGTAAAAGTTGCTTTAAAATGGAGTTTAAACAGGACATATTGTACAGGAAAGGGTCATTGGTCCTTCTGATGAATATTAGATGAGGTACAAGGCCCAAACCATCACTTGCCGTATATCGCGATCATATAGTCCCGACAATTTGTATGCTATAGCAACGAGTTTGTTTTTTTTTTTTTTTGTTTTTTTTTTTTTGTTTTTTTTTTTTTTTTTTTTTTTTTTTTTTTTTTTTTTTTTAATTAAACTTAATTTGACTTTAAATTTATTATTTCCTTTTCGATACCGACTGGATCTGAGTCAGAAGAGGCTCTCTAGTTATATAATTTAAAACCTCTGTTCATTTACTAAGAACAAAGGAAGCAATTTCGATTCATTTTAATTTTACTATTCTTTTTGCTTCTTCTGTTGATGACGAAATATGCAAACTTGATCTACCATATGATTTTCATCACAATATATGTTGTCAAGTAGCTTATGAGCTCTTGATGATGTCTATATTAGATCATACAAATTTTAAAAGACCCAAATAACGATTACTCTTGCTTTTCGGCTCATGACAGTTGTCTTTTTCATTGATATTGAGAGGCCTTACACAAATACTTGTATTTAAATCATATTTTTATCCAGCATCAAATCTTTATAGAGCATACTTTTTATATTGTAAAACTTTGGAAAGTCACGTAAAATCGCCGTCTTTTAGCATTTGGAGAATGGTGGCCAAATTGAAACCAAATACAGTTAATCTTTAGCTGATGTTAGCAGCATCTTCAAATTGTTAATATAAATTAGCTGCTTTGTTTAAATGGCCATGACATTAAACAAAATATATTGCTAGTTATTGCACCGACATCGTAATTTTGGTTAAGTCATGTCTGATAGTGGTGAAACAGAAATCACACCCACACAAAAGGACAGAAATCGTAATTATTTTACTCAAGTTTGCAGTTTTAGAATGAAAACAAAACACTTACCATAAGTTACTATTCAGCACATATTTTTATAAAAATATTAAGAAACATAGTGCAAATTATGAGACAAATGCCAGTGCTATACACAATATTTTTCCAGCTGAAATAAACTGGCAATTTTCCATTGGAAACTAACTATCACTTCTTCTCAAAATAGATTATGGGCACTCATTAGAACTCTTTTCTTAACACGCCAAAATAGCAATCAAATATCATAATAATAAGACACATACGTGTACTTTATGCACTTTAGATTGCACATTCCTGTAAAAATAACATGCATTTGTTTTTGTTTGGTTAGATTCACAGTCAGGTTTTTTATATTAAGGTCTTTACAAACATAGGAAATGTCAAGCAACAAATTTACTGGCAGAAATTCATGTTTTGATTCACTATAATAAGTTAATTTGAGAATTGTATTTTCATTCTATGGTTCTAGTTTAATTAATTATCGGAATAAAGGCTTAAAATTTTCTTTCTAAAAAGGTATGAAATTTCATCTTCTTTGTTATTAAAAGGTCCAAGTAGGCAACGATCAGGAAAAGGTGCAATCAAAAAAAGATTCCCACTCCAAAAACCGAGGCGGGAAAAAAACAAACTAACAATAAGGTATTTATACCATGAAAACATTTCGTAAGCCGAATATGCAGCTATTTTCCCAATAGGTGGCCACACCGTTACCTAAACTTAACTAAAAATATAAAAAAAAACATACATAAAGAGGTACAAGTAGGCAAAGATCAGGAAAAGGCGCAATCAGAAAAAAACTCCCACTCCAAAAACCGAGGTGGGAAAAAAACCAAACTAACAATCAGGCACCCACACCATGAAACATACCGAAAGCCGAATGAGCAGCTATTTTTCAATAGGTGGCCACTCAGTTACCTTAACTTAACTAAAACTATGAAAACACACATAAGGCGCCAACGGCACAAAAAAATTAAACACCAAGACATAAAACAAAAAAAACACCACAGAAGTATCGCCTTGGAACGATCAGTAACGCAAAGTTACTGGCGGGCTTAAACCGGTTTTACAGGCGCCTAATAGCACAAAAAATTAAACACCAAGACATAAAACAATAAGAACCGCCACAGAAGTATAATCACGTAAACTGCATTATCACGTAAAACCATCTATTAATAAAGATGAATTTTAAGCCGCATTTTTCATATATATTCATTGCAATTAGTTCATCCATGATATTTGGGCATTGGTAAACACAGACTGCGGACTTTCAAAGACAATAATTGCAGGTATAGGTCTTAAGAAGGAACCCCATTTTTTATATAGAATGAATATTATTCATATTATTTGTGTCTTAACCGTTTGGGAACTTTTTGACCACCATTAGAGATATGAAAATCCAACGAGTACAACAATACCAAATAAACGTGGTCACTATATTACTTTCGTACCTGAAGAATGTATGGCTTTAAGGAATTTAAAATCGGATCGTTCTTATTCGACTACATTTTGAAGGCTTATCTCTCTGAACAGCCAAAGTAATAAAGCAACTATAACGAGCTATTTAATCATACGTTTCAATAAATTCTGTCTCGCACATATCATTTGCTTTAACGAGAAACATTTTCCTGTCATTACTGACAAAATCAATTTCAAAACCAACTAACAAGCAATTTTTAAAACGCACATATTTTGAACAATATGTTGCTGTATTTATCCTTCCAGTTACAAGTGTATTATTGCCTTCTGTTCTCAAGTTTCAGCGATTTGGTGAAAGTTGTTTTTACGCGAGATCATAATCTCCTGAAGTGTCTGTTCCTTGCCCCGTGTGTCTTCAATAAAATATTTATCCAACCAATAATATGACATTAATTACCTATTACCATACATCCTAGAAGCACTTTATATGTAAGTTTGAAAATAAGAACCTTATGGTTGTTTTCAGCTGGTTATCAAATAACTGCTTCAGATAATTGCTTTTCGGATCTCAGTTTTTATTTATATGTATTTGCTTATTACCCATATGCATCAGCGATTTCGTTGTCGATTCCCGCTATGAATTATGGGATTACATTTGTACATCTGTTACGAAGAGAGCAAGGTATTCCGCATGTAGGCCTACGCATTCTAGGGGGCGTCATCTGTAAAAAAAGTGCGGGAACCTTCTTTTTTACTTGGCTGGCACTTTGCCAGAGCCTAGGTACAATTTATACCGTGCAACCTAGGATGCACGTATTGTGTACCCGTGCTTACATTTTACAAAGAATTTCTATGTAACAAAACGCAAAGAGTTGCAGTAAACGGAAGCTACTCAAGTTATGAAAATTTCACCTCTGGAGTACCTCAGGGGTCGGTACTGGGACCAATACTTTTCGTTAATTGTATAAACGACCTACCTGATGTGATAAAAAAGATGATGAGAATGTACGCAGATGACTCCAAATTTTTGAGGCGTATAAAAACAACTGAACATGAAAATCAAGTACAGCCGAGTGTGAATAACTCTGTAACTTGGGCAAATGAATGGCATATGTTTTACCATTTCAAAAAATGTCACCATCTGCATATTGGAAACAATGTAGAAAGTACAGAGTACACAATGGAAACACCAAATGGGAATGTAACCACAGAAAAAGTGGAAAGTGAAAAGGACCTGGGTGTTATATTTGACAGCAAGTTGAACTTCACTGAGCATATTAGTTCCATAGTCTCAAAAGCAAACCAGATAGTTGGCCTTATTTTAGAACCTTCACATTTAGAGACAGGGAAATGTTTTTGAATGTATCTAAAAGGTTGATTAGCCCAATTCTGGAGTACGCAACAACAATATGGTCACCAATGTACAAAAAGGACGCAATTCAAATTGAGAATGTTCAACGGCGCGCAACCAGACTAGTTAAAGGATTGAAAGAGACGTCATACCCGGAACGCCTGAAACTTCTAGGTGTTCCCACTTTGGAATATCGGCGTGACAGAGCAGATATGGTACAAGTGTACAAGATTCTTCATGGTCTTGATAAGGCAGAAAGAGATTCGCTGTTCAAAATGGCTACATATCAACAAACTAGAGGACATCCTTCAAAAGAAGATATCATCTTAGAGTAAGGGGACATTTCTTCTGCAACAGAGTCGTCGATGGATGGAACGAGCTGCCACCAGACGTCGTAAATGCACCCTATCTTAATTCATTCAAATCAAGACTAAATAAGTGTTGGAAAGGGCACCCATACAAGTTAAATCCATGGTGTTACACTCCGGGCGAGAAAATTCAAAGGAGAACTAGAAAGACTTTTCAGAGGAAAACATATGTCCCCCCTCTCTGCCCCAACCCAATTTTAATTTTGTAAATTTTTACATATAACCCTTAAAAATATATACCAACAGACATTTCAAATTAAAACCAATATATACCGACAGACATTTTAAAATATCACATGTTTCAGCTTTCCATATTTATAAAGTTTGAAGTTTCACAAAATTTACCCATCTACGATCCCAAACCACTCCTTGCCGGTATCAACTCATATGCAAAGTTTGAAGAAAATCAGTCAAAAACTACACAAGTTAGAGAGCGGAAACGAACAAAATACAATTTTTAACCTAAATCAAGGGCCATAACTCTAAGGTCATTTGACGAAATTTACCCATCTACAATCCCAAACCACTCCTTGCCTGTATCAACTGATATGCAAAGTTTGAAGAAAATCGGTCAAAAACTACTCAAGTTAGAGAGCGGATACGAACAAAATGCAATTTTTAACATCAATCAAGGGTCATAACTCTGAGGTCGTTTGACGAAATTTACCCATCTACAATCCCAAACCACTCGTTGTTAGTGTCAACTCATATGCAAAGTTTGAAGAAAATCGGTCAAAACCTACTCAAGTTAGAGAGCGGAAACGAACAAAATGCAATTTTAACCTCAATCAAGGGCCATAACTCTAAGGTCGTTTGACGAAATTTACCCATCTACAATCCCAAACCACTCCTTGCCGGTATCAACTAATCTGCAAAGTTTGAAGAAAATTGGTCAAAAACTTCTCAAGTTAGAGAGCGGAAACGAATGGAGACACCTGGATTTTCAAACAGTTAATTGACCTTTGTGACCTTGAAAATTAAGTCAAGGTCACCGAAATCTTATCACTCCATTCGGCTGTCCCAATGAAGTTTCGGTGCCAGTTTGGTCTAAATCCATCCAGTGGTTCAGGAGATATCATGCAGACAAAAAGCTACGCCGACGCTGACGCCGACGCTGACGCCGACGACGCCGACGGGATCCACACCAAAAACAATATGTCCCCCACCCCTTCGGAGGGGGGACATAATCAACCAGAATGCGTCTACAGAGGTCTTCGGGCCTGGAAGGACGTCGACTACGTAAGAAACGTAAGTAAGACAAATGAAAATTCTTCCATTTTCAAGATTTTATAATTATTTCACTCAAAATTTCTCAGTCTTGGCACGCCATTCAAAAGGCAAAATTAAGCAATAATCAGGAAATGACCAAAATATACGAAAAATATACTTAGGAGGTGAAAACAGCACCACAATTCAACGCCAAAACATAAATACCAATAGAAACTCAAAATAAGTCTTTCCACCTCAGCTTTCCACGCCATTCAAAAGGTAAAATTAAGCAATAATCAGGAAATGACAAAATTATAACGCAAGTCCCACTAAAAGCCGAGATGGGAAAACTAAACTGACAATCAGGCAACAGAAAATATACCGTAAGAGTGTAAGACGCTATTTCTTAACAAGTTGGCCACTCAGTAACCAGGATGTAACTAAATACATCAAATATGTACTTAGGAGATGTAAACAGCACAACAATGCAACACCAAAAACAATAAGCCAATAAAAGTATCGCGTTGGAACAATTAGTAAAGTTATAAAATAACTGGGAGTTTAAAACCTGGTGCAATACCTCACCCTTAGTTTCCGATGTGACTCAGTTATAAACAAGAAATAAACAAAAAACATGTCACGAAAATAGAGTAGTACGCATATTAAACGTGTGCGTAAATACCAACATGAATAATGGAACAGAGGATGAGAAGCTGTTGAAGTAAGGTGAACACAGTGCTAGATTGGACAGAACAAATAAGATGAAGAGGGCTATAATATGTTTACAACCAAATCGAATTTCAGTAGCCACAAAGACATGCATCATTAAACTCATAATAGAAATAATTTGGTTAAATGTGAACCACAACATCACTACCGACTTGGAACGGATATTTATAACTAACTAGAATTTTAAACATGTTTCAAAGGTGTGTAACCTCACCTTCGGCTTCTACAGTGGTCCACAACATTTAGTAGGTTGTTCGGTCCCCATGGTGAATTTCTGACTAGTCAATAAATCTTAACGGGCCAACAGTTAAATAAATTATAACAAAAACCACGATGTATCCAAGATACTATATGCTGCCTCTCTCTCTCTCTCTCTCTCTCTCTCTCTCTCTCTCTCTCTCTCTCCTTCGATGAAATACGCCGACTGACGTGTAATTGAAGTGCAATTCGCCCAAATATTCACTGATAGAAATTAATTCCCTATGTTATTTGTTTGAACAGACTGTTACAAGCAAATTATGAGACTGAATGAAAATGAAGAACCATTACGGGATATTGTGTCAAAGATAATCTTTGTGCACAAGGCAGTTTGCGTGATTGCAAATACATTTCAACAAACTTCAATTTGAAGTCCGTTATAAGACAAGGCAATTTAAGATAGTGGAAGTTTTTAGTCAACTACAAACATCAGAGTATGCAGGAATGGGACCTTAGAATTGAGAACATATTTAGCAATTTTGGAATGAAAATCTCAGGTGTAAAAAATTGTCTAAATTGGGAATTTTGCATGGTACACTGAAAATTTCCTTGGTATGGATACAAGCCTGTAAATGGATACAAAACGTATTAAATGCAATTTGGCAATGCTATTTTTGTTCATGTTTCATTTAGGGAAGCCTTGCCTGTGTATGCAGATTTTAGAAGAAGCATTCTTACGTTGCTGGATTTTTAACAATTACCCGCGTCTGAGTGCTAATGTAACTGCTTAACCCATATTTGATAAATAACAATCATACATGTGTTTATCAATCCTTATCAATTGTTTGAGTTCGCCTTCATTTGAGGGACACCGTGTTTATGTTTTCATTCTTATATGAGTTTGTTGGGATTCACTCTGATCAGACAGCATAGTGGCCTCTTATCTTGAGTTTTACCGTTGAATACGGCCTCAATAGGACGCCAGATACCAATCCGGAAAACAAAGGCTTTAACGTTTTAAGTAAATAGTGTAAAAAAAAAACTATATCAAGTATCGGGAATTGCGATGTCCAACGCTTTATTTATAGGTCACCACGCTGTCCCGGAGCAATGATTTTATTTCTACGTGACAATGTGTGTTTGGATTCTCTACATGGGTGTGATGCTTGTTTGAACCGACGTGCTATCCTCGGCATTTCGTTTTGCTTTCATTAGAATAAAATCATGTTTTGTGTTTCTAGTATTTTACCATTTAGATCACATCTCTATCAGATTCCAGTCATTTGACTTGAATAAATCTTGACATAGCATTAGCTGGCTGTCTTCAATTATGGCTGCACCGGATAAAGTGGAATACCTCATTTCATAACGGAAACACGTCCATGCAATATACAGAGAATTTTAGTAGGGTTCGAGGGGATAAACTTTTCATGGACATGTTTTCCTCTTGCGGATTGTCTGCTCATATACGGTTAGAGGCTAAATCAATTTTATGCTGATATATAGCGTTGAAGTGCATCAATGATGTAAAATAATCGCATAAACTTCCAAACTAGGGTACAGATAATAGTCCTTACTTATTGCAGATTCTTATTTAGCGTCTATATAACTAAGCATGCTTGTTTGTCGACTAGATTCACCACGACGACCGAACAACTAAATTGTGTGAGCCACTGCGGAAGCTGAGGGTGGGGTTAGGATCTTTATAAATTGTTTAAGCACGTCCGTAATGTTATATATTACTTATCGTTCCAGTGCGATACTTCTGTAGTGGTTCTTATTGCTTTATGTTTTTCTGTTGAGTTTTTGTGCTGTTTGCACCTTACCTCGTATGTACGTGTTCATATTTTTAGTTAAGTTTGTGTAACTGAGTAGCCGCCTATTTGAAAATGGCTGCTCACTCGTTTTACTATATTGTACATGTATATACTGTATAAGCACCTGATTGTTAATTCAGTTTTTTCCCCAATTTAGTTTTTTGGAGTGCCAATTTTTTTCTTATTGCACAATTTCCTGATTATTGCCTACTTTTACCCCTGTTTATCTTCTGATACTGAGTGGATCAATTTCTGATCATTACCTCAGGTGTGGTGTGGGTGGCTGTAGTTGTCATTCAGACTACCAGTCTTTTGTCTGTCACATTGACTGTGTTGATAATAGTGAATCATGTCGAGAGTATTATGAACAATTAGGAACTGATTTCCACCCATTGAGAAATGTTATTAATGTTGTTCCTGACAGCAAGAATCTAAGCTATTTATACCGTATACAGACATGTGGAGTTTTTCTACTCTCTTTCTCTCCTCTCTCTCTCTCTCTCTCTCTCTCTCTCTCTCTCGCTCTCTCTGTCTGCCTCTTACTGTTTCATGTGTTAAAATAAACACGATACACATGTTGGTGTCAACGAACTTACTCAATCTAGATATGTGCTGACCGAGCTTGATGGTACCAGGGCTTATCTGGAGACAGATACTGATGAAGTGACTGTAGTTAATGCCCACTTAAACGATTTGCCTGTTAAGTTTTCTGTTTGTGTCAATGAAGGCCAAGACAAACTTCCTACGATGTATTGGTTACCTAAGCTTCACAAAAGACCGTTTAAAGCTAGATTTATTGCAAATTCTAGCTCTTGTTCTACCACTGAACTTTCTAAATTATTAACTTCCTGTCTTACTGCTATCGGATATTAGTTGTATTTTGGTCACGACGTCATACAACCAATAACCAACGTCCACCTGACGTCCAGTCCTGACGTCAGTGGACGTATTTATTATGACGTCAAACTGACGTCAGATTCAACGTCAGTCTAACGCCATATGCCGACAGAGTTAGCTGCCCTTGAACTGACATAATTTCTTAAGCATATTATGTAACAAATCAAATTCAAATAATAATTTCAACATTGCCACTTAAAAGTCATATCTGGGTCTTGTATGGGAAATTTCATATTTCGCCCATCATGCTTAATTAATTTAGAAAAATAATTATTTATTAATCAAAATAAAGTCTTTCACTAAATTATATAACTTTCAATTAAGATGAAAATAAAATTTGTATATTTTAATAATTATTTCACCATTTTAAATTATTGATTGTTCAAAATAATCTTATTTCTTACACTAATGTCTTATTGGTTTTAGCACCATATAGCAATAAAATTTCGCTTAAATAAAATGTACCAAACATCAAGGTGATTTAACATCATAAACATTTTGTATGTCCCGAATAACTCAAAGGAGTGAAAGGGAATTACAATAGTGCATCTCTGATTTTCTGAATCCACTTCAGGATTTCAGAATGTTAATTTAAAAAAATCGAACGAATATTCACACGATAAACTGTTGATATGACATGGGTTCCAACATCGGTTTTAGGACGTCAGATTGACGTCAGCTTTCAGACGTTAAACCAACGTTGTTTTAAGCACGTTAGATTGAAGTCTGTTTTTGACGTCAAACACACTTTCAAAATCATCCTAACTCCAACGTTATTATGACGTTGGAGTCTGACGTCAGTCTAACGTCCCACTGACGTCAAATGTCTGTTGGGCTTGATAATATTTATATTAGATTTGGGACCAAGTTATACAGACAAATTGTTGGAATTCCGATGGGTACAAATTGCGCACCTCTCGTAGCTGATTTATTTTTATACTGCTACGAAAGAGATTTCATGGATTCTCTTAACCATGATAATCAAGCTGATGTTATCGAGGCTTTCAGTTCCACATCTAGGTACCTCGATGACCTTTTGAACATTGACAACCCTTATTTTGAAGGTATGGTCAATCAAATTTATCCACCTGAACTACAGTTGAAACAAAGCCAATATCTCAGATACCGAAGCCCCCTTTTTAGATCTACACCCAGCTAACAAGAAACGTTTTTGGAACGTTCGCCTTTGGTTGTATGAAGGTTTGGGTGAACTTAACGTTCTTAGAATGTTATACCAACGTTCGACTTTGGTTATATGAACGTTTGGCTGATCCTAACGTTTGAAGGACGTTTTACAAATATACATGCCGAAATCTGAAAATCAAATAGAGTTACTAAATGAGTTACTAAAATAAAGATACAAGACCGCGACATAACGACATGCGCAAACTTCATTTTTTGTAAGATTTTCAATTGGTTCCATTACACCGTTAAAAAACGTTTTCGAAACTTTCGAAGCACATGGCGTGCCACGTGGAGGAAGCTTCCGGTATTTTCAAAACGCGAGAACAAAGGAAACTGCGATAAGGTAAATACCACTTTTTATTCAATGTTGCTCCGAACTAATGTGGGTTTAAGGTTTTTGCTTGCCATTTATGTTGTATCTAAATTACCTAGATGTAAAGGAAAATAAATCAACAGAATGAAACTTTGGCTGTAGTGATATTTTTGAAACGTCATGTGTTTTCGCAGCTATCAATATTTTGTGCTTTATGAGGCGGGTATTAGACATTTTTCACTTTTGAACATAAATGCTGCTGGTGCGTGCGGTTACGGCTTTCTTTGTGATGTGGGACGACTCGTGAGGGCATATGTGAGACTAAGACGAGGGGCAATATGAAGAATTACACAGTCAAAACTACCAACAGCCCAACGGAGACGAATTAGATAAGACATGCAATAAATGTTGTAGTGTAGGACGTCTAGCTCTGTAGCTCAGTAGCTAGCGTGCTAGGATTCAAAACGAAAGGTTCTGGGTTCGAGTCCTGGTCGAACCGCTTTTCTTTTCTTTTCTTTATTTGTCTCCTTTGTAACAATAATGCTAAGGAAATAAAAAAATGTATTATCAGCTGATTATATTTATTGGCGAATGCAAGAATCAGGAAATGCCCTTGTGCATAAAATACATAAATCGTAAAGGAATTGAAGTGCGAGACGGCATCTCACATTAATGTTTCTGTCTTGTTGACTTTTAACAGCTCGATCGTATTTTTTTGGTAGAAGAGCTGATCTTCGAGCGATCCTCACGTCAATATTTCTTTCTTGGGGCCATAAAAATGTTCATATTCTGAAGGCTTGTACAGGAATAATGTGGCTAGGATAAGTTAGCCACCCTGAATTACTTTAAATGTTTTCCGCGGACGTAAGGCACTAACTCATATAGTATAGTGTACCTGTACAGACATATGTATATTTATAAGGTGTAAAAACTAGTTTCACGTGCTGTCTCGTGAGCGAACATAATTCATTTGGAATGTTTATACATGTATTTCAAACAGATACTCGAAAGCTTGGTGGGGTTTAGTTGGTTGATGTTTCGTTTTGATCCCATTCAACAGCCATCTGCATGTCATAAGTGCGATATCCTAACTACATTATGCATAGCCATACTAATAATTTGAGGTTTTGTAGACCTTCAACAGTATTTCAGCCATATCGAGTGCGATAATTACGAATTTTAGATGATTTTTGAAAGCCACGGGCTTTCTGTATGATCCTCATTTATTCTCTTGTAGTATGCGTGCTGTTTGTCTGGTTGACTTCAAATAAATATAATTAATCTCCAAACTAACGCAATGTTATTTTCAAGTAAATAAATGATTATAAAACTGAGAAACATCTAGATTTTTTTTAGCTCACCTGAGTCGAAGGCTCACAAGGAGAGCTTATAGGATGGCCATGATCCGTCGTCCGTCTTCGTCGTCGTCCACAATTTCAAAGATCTTCTTCTCTGTAACCACTTGGCCAATCAAGTTGAAATTTTATGTGGAGCCTCCTTGTGTAGCGGCATTTTAAGTTTGATCGCAAAATCCATGTCATATGACCAAGATGGCCGCCACGCTCATATATTGTAAAAACCACTCAAAAATCTTCTACTCCAGAGCCGGCGGGCCGATTTCCACGAAACTTGGTATTTACCATCTGTGACTCCAGTCCATCAAAGCTTGACAAAATGATAACCCTGGGATGACCTTGACCTGTTTTACGTCAAGGTCAATTTTGGAAACAGAGGCTTTTACATGGGAAAAAGTGAAAACTATGGATTTTTAAAAAAATGATTGCAGCCTGAGACCTGAAAAGTGGTAGATGCAGATAACTAATGGAGTAGATGAAGGAATGTGATTAATTTAGGTCAAGGTCATCACTTGACCTTGGCCAGTCTGTTGTCCATAGCATCTTTATCTCTGAAACCGCTGGGCCAATCACAGAGACATTTTCATGTGGAGCATCCATGGGTAGGGGGAACAAAAATTCCGTATATGGAAAAAAACACTCAAAAATCTTCTTTTCCAGAACCGGCAAGCTGATTTTCACGAAACGTGGTATGTAGCATCGATGACTTCAGCCCATCATAGTTTGATAAAATGATGACCCTGGGATGACCTTGACCTATTAAGCGGCAAGGTCAATTTGGGAAACTTAGGCTTAAGTGACAACCATGTCTCCGGTGAGCGTTTACAGGACCATCGGTCCTCTGGTTTTCATAACGTGCTGCTAGACGGAATATTTCCATTGGTATTCTGTTAGACCTCTCCATACACAGAAAAGGAGCGAGGTCACGAAGTGTATCGGAGAGCAGGTTAGCCAGCTGATCAAACGTGCTGCGAACCTTGCTTAACCCTAAAACAGGACAACAATATTCTGAATTTTAAGCGCGCATACACACTCTAACTCACAAACACACACTCACGCAAACACGTTCCGTAGAGGACTTTGTCTCGCAGCGGCTCAGTCAGTCGCCTCTTAAAATCACATGGCGAGAATAAATACGTAGTTGATATAAGACAGGTACAAAATGAGTTTAATAAGAACATTTGACTCGTTTCGCAGGTTGAGCGCGAGAACGAAGCGCCTAAAAATGAAAAGTGTTGTCTTTCCGTACAAACTGTCTAATTCTGATGGAACAAGGAACCAGAGGTGACCTTTGACACGATATATTTTCTAAAATCGCATCATATATATATCACTTATCATGTTTGCCATTAACGATGCGTTACTCGTTCAATGCGAGTCGGTTTTACAAATGCTTGGAGCGAATAAAATGCCTCCATTTTAACAGCTTCCAATGCAGAATTCGATTATTTTAGACACTCGTGTGTATAACTAGGCGTCGCTCGTTCGATAAACCGAGGTCCCGTCTTCATATGACCATAACTGTTGATGGGAAAAACCAATATCAACTATTTGTTATCGCCATGTGACATTTTACATACTGGCTTATGTATATACGTATATTGGTTCTGCTAAGCTACATTTTCACGTGTTTTTCGTGAACGCACAGAAAACTTTATACATGTATACATGGCATGATTTACGATTTGAAACATAAGTTGATCTTTCATTTTATGTGCAGTTTTTTTTTATTCTACGCCTTACAACGCTTTGACATTTTCACGTCATCTCGAGCATGGTCGGTTATCTATATCAGGATAACATGTCTGTGAATACCCCATGGACCACACTTTTATACAGCAAAACTTTGGTATGCATGGGTATACCTATTTTAAGCTCACGTGAGCCCTTCGGCTCAAAAAGCGAGCTTATAGGATGACCATGCCCCGTCGTCCGTCCGACGTCGTCCGTCAACAATTTCCATGATATTCTCCTCTGAAACCAAATGGCAAACCAAAGTTAAACTGCTTGCTGAGCATTCTTAGGAAGGGGGAACGAAAGTTTGCATAAATGACCCAGGTCACATGACTAAGATGGCCGCCATAGCTAAAAATAGTAAAAACCTTTAAAACAATTTCTTCCCAGGACCAGAAGTCCTATGATTTTGAAACTAAGTTTGAAGCATCAGGCAATATAGTTCTTCAAAGTTGGTATACATCATAATGCTCGGATGACGTTGACCTATTTTATGGCAAGGTCAACTTAGGTCGCCCATGTATTTAAATGGGGAAAATAAATTAAATGTAATTAAATGGGTGGAAACTCGCGATGAGCATGCAAAGGTACTGAAGATTTATGTTCATGAAAACATTTAGTCCCCAGGGGTTTGTCTGCTCCTGCCCGGGGGCTATATACATGCACATGACCAAAATATTCAAACATCTCTGCAACCGCATGGCCGATCAAAGCCACGCTTCATGGAAAGGGAACGAAAGATTATATAAATGGCCGCCATGGCTATAAACTGCAGAAACCTTTAAAATGTTCTTCAGAACCAGTAGGCCTATGATTTTGAAACTTGGCATTAAGCATTTACAAAATTAATACATGGCCTAAATCATGACCCAGGGATGATATTGACCTATTTTACGGCAAGGTCAACTTAGGATGCCCATGCATCTAAAAACACAGATTGTGAGCACTCGTTAGAACCGCCTCTGCGAGGCAGTTTTAGCGTGTACGAACAATCTATGTTTTGAGCAAAATAAAAAGATAAAAATGTTGAACTGAAAATTTTCATTTTTTACAACATTAAAAACACTGTATGTTGCTTGTTAAGGTTTTGTTATGCTAGCGTCAAGATACACGGCACCATTTTAGTGCACAAGTATTACAAATGCTGACGACAGAGCTACATGTACAACACCTTGATCATTCTTAACTTACTCATATGGGCATTTTTTTTTTGCGTCCGGAACCGGGCGAGCATAAATGCACATAAGCTTCTTACTCAATCAGAATTTACGTAAATAATAAATTTAATTGGTTTGTTGATTTGAGGTTTAACGTTAATCTAACATCAATGGTCATATGGAAACGAGACATCAGTTTATAGTGTAATCCGACACACGTAAGGATCCCGGGATCAAACCCGCGGTCCCTGGTTTAAAAAGACGAAAACATGCCGTTAACACTAACTGATTTCGGCTTGTCAAGCAGCAATATGGTTTGATAACTGATCCTGCTCGATAAAATCTTTGTTGTTTTTTTTTTTTTTTTTTTTTTTTTTTTGTTTTTTTTTTGTTTTTTTTTTTTTCGAAGAGGCCGTGGGACAAAAATTCAACAGCCAAACACAGCACAATATTAGGTTCACGGATGTCGTTTCGTTTGTTTACATATAAAAAGCCGGTAAATTGAGCACGTAAAATAACTGCGTGATATACTGTACATGAATATGTATATTCAGGAATTGTCTATCAGTGTCAGCACCATCGTAAATGCCTGCGATACAACAAAAGTCCTTACAGCAAAGATTGATGCAACAACACACAACATGTGATTGAAAAAAGCAATATCGCTTTGGCAACAACCATCACCAAGACAATGAAAACTTCGTCGTAGGTTGCTGCCCAATTGATCAGTCTTACAATCACAGGTGACACAAACCAAATTCTGCCTGCTTGCCAAGTCGATCGTTTTCTCAGGGATTGACCCTCACCCTCAACCCCCCCCCCCCCTTGTTACTGATTTATCCGTCTCATATGAACTAAAATAATTTTGAACGGGGCGAAAATTGTATAAAAACAAAATTATGACCAGAAATGAGCACAATCAGACCCTTATCTGTAATCAAGTAACAAAAGAAGGACCTGGAATCGATACAATTAAATTTCACATCCTCACTAAGGTGGGCGTAGTGTACTAGTAATTCTGGGCCCTGATTAAATTTTAACAGATAGCAAAACTTCTCCGATGTTACTCGCGCCGATAAGAAAAAAATGCATTTATATTCAATCATGCATGCATGCTTAATATAAACCATATAACGAGGAATATTCGGGGTCTCGCGTGCAAATAACAACTATTTACATACTGGACCTTGGACTCGCCCGAAAGACGGAGTTACGCGTTGGATTGAACGCGCGGCCCGTTTTACGAGGCGACTGACTGAACCACTACGACATGGAGTCCTTTATGGAAACACTTCAGCAACTGATAAAAATAATATTGTGTTAGTTTGATTTTAATCATATTTATTTGAATTCAACCAGGTAAACAACACGCATACAATATCACACAGAATAAATATGGATCCAAAAGAAAACTTATGTCTTGCCAAATTAATTTACTACATCGTAACCAGCACACTGGATATGGCTGAATTACTGTTGAAGGTCTACAATAAACAAACTTAGTTGTGTGGCTTGGCGTAATGTAGCTACATGTAGGATGTTGCCTCCATCGCACTTCGTATGACATGCAGATGACTGTCGAATGAACGAAACTTCGACATCAAGCTGATAATCTGTTTGAAATATAAACAGAATGAATTATGTTCGCTCATGAGACAGCACGTGAAACTGTAGTTTTACATCTAATAAACACAGGTAAACATGTATCGGAACATGTACACTATACTATTTGATTTATTTTAGTTCAATTTTACGTCCCTTTCAAGATTATTTCAGCTCATCAATCAGTAGGTGGGGTGAAAACGTGAGTACCCTAAGAAAAACCACCTGGCACTCCCGCAAGTTGAACTTGGCTTGTTTCATATGTGGCCAGTGTGGGGCTCGAACACACACAAGACACAGCGGTGAGATGAACGAGTGATTAAGAAACAGCGTTCTTAACCGCTCGGCCACGGGGGCCGCTAAGTCATTAGAGGCGGTCAACTTATCCTAGCCGCATTATCTGTACCAGCCTTCAGAAAATAAATGTTGACAAGAGGATCGGTCGCGGGTCGAGCCGCTCTTCTGCCGATAATTACGATCAAGCTACCGGCTTAAATCGGTGAAAAAACAACAAAACTTAGTGAAAAACCTATACGTGCGGACTGCCTTCTCACTACACACTTTAATCCACAAATTTACGATTTTAGTATTAAATGCAGCCGTGCATTTTGTGATTCTTGCATTTTTTTCTTTTCTTTTCTTTTTCATTTTTCTAAGCTATATTGTCACAGGGGCGAAAAAAGGAAGCAATTAAGAAGAGAAAAAGAATTTTTGTCCCAGCCGGACTCGAACCGAGGACCTTTTGGTTTTATTCCATACATGCTACCTACTGAGCTACAGAGTAAGACGTCGTGGACTTTTTCTTTTTTGCCTGTCTTGTTTAATTGGTCTCCGTTAGGCTAATGGTAGATTTGACCAATTAATTCTTCATGTCGCCCCTCGTCATCGTCTCAAATATGCCCTAACGAGTCGTCCCCCATCACACCGAAAATCGTAAACGCACGCGCCAGCAACATGTACGTTCAAAAGTGAAAAATGTCTAATAGCCATAAAAAGCCATCGCCTGGTCCAGAAAATATTATACTAATCTCTATATAGTGTATAATTAAGGCATTGCAATTTTCATTAACATTAAGCGCCTCGAAGAGTTTCGAATTCATTTTTACAAGATACGTTATTGAAATGTTTTAGAAACGTTCTGAAATAACGTTTCTCAAATTATATGTTTCAGGATCCCTACAGGTGTGATAGACAAAGGTTATGAGCAGAAACTACGACACAAGGCTCTAGAGAATACCATTTGGTCATTTGGACCCTAAATAATAATAATAATAATAATAATAATAATAATAATAATAAACAAACAAAGTGTCATTGTTTGTATTGTTAAATGATGTTTTGGTATTACGTTTAACCTTCAAACAGGTTAAATCGTTAACGATAGAGATGCACAGCTTTCTTTGTAATATAAAATTTGTATTGTGGCCGGATAGAACAGTTTTGGATTTCCGATCCTCATGCAGCTCAGTTTGGGAGAGGTGGTGTTTTCCCTAGAATTAGGGGGACCGATCCTCATGACGAACTAGAGTTGAAGGGGTGGCGCAGAGGTTCAAAAACTATTCTAACCGGCTACTATACGTTACCTTAAGGTCGTGGGAAAGTTTACAAAAAACGTTTTACCAAAACGTTTAGAAATACTTTTTGGAAATTCCACAAAATCCCTAAAAAAATCCAAACTACCAAACGTTTTCAAAACCAAACTAAAACGTTCCAGTAAGGTTTTAGAAACGTTTGTTTGTTAGCTGGGCATCTTTCTGTTGCAAATGGATTTGTTTCTTCTAAAATTTATGATAGGCGCGATGACTTTGATTTTGATATATTAAATTTTCCTTTTTTGGATGGTGACGTTCCTCGTCGTGCTTCTTATGGTGTATGCATTTCGCAACTTATTAGGTTTGCTAGAGTCTGCAATCATGTTACAGACTTCAACGCTCGAAATAAATGTTTAACGGCAAAACTTCTCATACAGGGCTATCGGTATCATAAACTTCGAAAAACCTAATTTTTATTGTAGACACTATGAATTGATCTCCAAATATAATGTTGGGTTAAAGACGCTTTTAAGTGAGGGCCTTTCGGAACCTGAATTTTATGGTGACTTGGTTTACAAATTTAAGAAACTTATAGAAATTAATGATTTTTCTTTTCAATTCAGATAATCATAACACGTTACAGACGTACAGGTTATAACTTGAATGTTATGCGACAGTCTGCATGCTTAGTTTTTAACCAAATCATGGTTGATAACTATTCTGCTGTCTTTAATTGCACGCCGGTGGGTCGGGCGTCAGACTCTATGATGGCCCCGACTTAAAGCTATTCATTTTAGTTGGTTTGGGCCGGAGCTTCTTGTCTGTTGCTTGGCCCACCGGGGTCCAACTGGTGTTTTCCTTTTGCTCCGGAGTTAGTAGGTTATTCGGCGCCCAGGGATCTCCATCGTCGGGCAGCTTACTCAATCTGTGTCCTGGGTTTTGATTCATCAGGATGTTTATCTTAATTTATTTGTTTGTTCTTGATGATTCATTTACAAGTTAGAGATTCACCACGAGGACCGAAGAACTAACTAAATGTTATGAACCACTGCAGAAGCTGAGGGTGAGGTTAGGTGCCTGTAAAACCGGTTTAAGCCCGCCAGTAACTTTGTGGTACTGATCGTTCCAATGCGATACTTCTGTGGTGGTTCTTTTTGTTTTATGTCTTGGTGTTAATTTTTTTTTTTTGCTGTTGGCGCCTTATGTGTGTTTTCATAGTATTAGTTAAGTTAAGGTAACTGAGTGGCCACCTATTGGAAAATAGCTGCTCATTCGGCTTACGATATGTTTCATGGAATAAGTTCCTGATTGTTAGTTTAGTTTTTCCCCACCTCGGATTTTGGAGTGGGAATCTTTTTCTGATTGCGCCTTTTTCTGATCGTTGCCTTCAAGACGTTTATTCATTACACTCATACAGGTTCCTTCCAAAGGGCTATCATTGAAAACGAATTTAGTCACAAGATCTTGGTGCTTACGTTATTAAGCATGACTAATGGAGTTTATACAGAATAAAACAGAAGCCAGAGTGACACAATAGTAATCTATATGGCTTATTTTTGTTATTGATTTGGCAATTCTATTTGTGCAAAATATTGTAGTCACAACGTAAATCAGTTTTACATCCCTATTGCAAGTACGTATTGTCAACGGCAAGCATTAATAAAGCAAAGGGAAAAAATCGTATATTTTTTAAATACCGTCATTAAAACGTGGTCAGAGATTCAACGACTCGGAGATAACGCCCGTTGTCACTATTTTAATGAATTTTCGTTCACTATTTTGGAGAATGTTTAGTAATTAAAGTATTTTAACCTAGTGGCTGAATGCTGGAATGTACCCAGAGCTGAATGCTGGAATGTACCTAGATGTTAAGGTTAAATCGTGTTTTGTGTTAAAATTTGGAAACTCAAATCTTACTTTTCATACTTAGCCGCTAAAACTTTATTGGTCAATTTGTTTCTCGGTGTGTGTCAGTCTGACCTCTTCCAAAAAGTCTAATTAACTTTGACATACATGATCTACATACATGTACATGTACATAGTCGAGACCATCACACAATTTCCGAAACTTGAAAGCTAGTGACTGTTTTCCGACATTTCGAATAATTGCTCCAGACAGAAACCACACAATCAACGACGTTGATCAATTTGTGCAGTAAGAGCAATTCTATCAACACCATGTGGTATTTAAACAATGCTTCTGAAAATAACAATGAATCTAATTCCTCAACTGAATATTGTTTTGGACGCACGCAGCAAATTCAGTCTGAGAATTGGAAGAAAAAAAAATACACAGCTGTCTTCCCTTGTAAGATTGCATCAAATTTATTTTGCTTTTAAATATCCATATGTTCCAAACGGTTTTGCAGTCGTTTCTGGACTTGTTTTGCTGGAAATGTGTCATCGGATAAATTATTATAGGAATAAAGACTTAAAATTCTTTCCTAACAGATATTGAATTACATCTTTCTTGGTTATTAAAACTGTATTATTACGTAAAATCAGGATGAATATTTAAGCATTGTTTATATTCTTATATATGCAGGACTCACAAACTGGACCAGTTCCACTAACTGTGCCAATCCCATAATCAAAGCTAAATTCAGAGCCGATTGCCACAAACTGGGACAATCTAATAAATGCAAATCTTTTCATGGGATACAAGAAGATGCGTTCCTACAACTGACCAACAAACAGCGATTTATCACGCACTAGAGGTCGTCCATTTCCATTCTTACACAAATAAACATAATTCATGTCGCTCAAAACTTCGATATCGTTCAGTTTTCCATCATTCCACTGAAGAAATTCCGTCAAATGATTGATTGTGCTACGGGTAATTACACCCGTTTTACGCTTGTTGTGCGCTGGTCTAATTTCAAGATTTCAATGTTTGATAATTGACGTCATAAAAATCAAAATGGCGTCGAAATGGCGCAAAGCTTATTCACCAAAAGGAAAGAGCATAGGCCCAGTTTGTGGGAATTCATTTTGGCCCAGTATGTGGGATTTGCCCAGTTTGGTGAATTGTCCAAGTTTGGGGGATTGGTCTAGTTTGTGGGACTGGCCCAGTTTCTGAGTCTTACATATATTCAATGCATTTGGTTCATCCAAGATATATTGGCATTGATAAACCCAGACTGTGGACTTTCAAAGACAATAATTGCAGGTATAGGTCTCAAAAAGGAACCCACATATTAATAGTAGAATAAATATTACTGCACAGGTGTCTTGTCCGTTTGGGAGCTTTTTGACCACCATTAGAGATATGACAATCCAATGACAACAACAATACCAAATAAACATGGTTATGAACAACTGCAGAAGCTGAGGGTGAGGTTAGGATCCTGTAAAAAGGTACAAGTAGGCAAAGCTCAGGAAAAGGCGCAATCAGAAAAAATATTCCCAGTAAAACCGGTTTAAAACCGGTATAAGCCCGCCAGTAATTTTATATTACTGATCGCTCCAAGGCGATACTTCTGTTGGGTTTCTTATTGTTTTGTGTCTTGGTGTTTATTTTTGTGCTGTTGGCGCCTTATGTATGTTATCATATTTTAGTTAAGTTTAGGTAACTGAGTGGCCACCTATTGGGAAATAGATGCTCATCCGGCTTACTAAATGTATTCATGGTCTTAGAACCTTATTGTTAGTTTGGATTTTTCCCGCCTCGGTTTTTGGAGTGGGAATCTTTTTCTGATTGCGCCTTTTCCTGATCGTTGCCTACTTTTACCATTTTCTATATTACTTTCGCCCATGAAGAATTTACGGCTTTAAGGAATTTAAAATCGGTCGTTCTTATTCGACTACATGTTTCGGCTTTTTAGCTCACCTGAGCCGAAGGCTCACAGGTGAGCTTATAGCATACCCATGCTCCGGCGTCCGTCCGTCCGTCCGTCCGTCGTCGTCGTCCGTCGTCGTCGTCCGTCGGCGTTCACAATTTCAAAGATCTTCTTCTCTGAAACCGCTTGGCCGATCAAGTTGAAATTTTATGTGGAGCCTCCATGGGTAGGAGGAATGAAAGTTTGTTCACGGGAACTTGATCACATGACCAAGATAGCCGCCTCGCCCATATATGGTAAAAACCCTTCAAAAATCTTCTTCTCCAGAACCGGTTAGCCGATTTCCACGAAACTTGGCATGTAGCATCTGGGACTTCACCCCATCATAGTTTGCTAAAATGATGACCCTGGGTTGACCTTGACCTATTTTACGGCAAGTCAATTTTGGAAACATAGGCTTTTACATGGGAAAAAGTGAATACTATGGATTGTTTGAAAACTATTGCAGCCTGAGGCCTGATAAGTGGTAGATGCAAACAACTAATGGAGTAGATGAAGGTATGAAGGTATCTCTTGACCTTGGCCTGTCTGTCGTCCATACACACTTTCAAAAGATCTTCTCCTGTGAAACCGCTTGGCCAATCTAAGTGAAATTTTATGTGGATAAAAATAATTGTTAGATCCTTTGGAAGCAGTAAAAATACAAAGCTGGAAGATGGGCCATATTGTACAATTTCGGGTAATGAACCTTCATCAGTGACCCTTTATAAAACTGGCAGCGAAAGCCAGACATTTTGCTGCAATTTCAAGAATTTACATCTGTGTTGTCTAAATCAAAGACTCAAATTCCCAAAGGGGCCAAATAATCAAAATACTGTTAAGAAGATGATTCTTAACATATAAAAATTTGAAATACTTCATATATATTCACTGATCCCAAAGGATCAAAAGAAAAATATAATCTGCACTATGGAGCATCCATGGGTAGGGGTGACGAAATTTTGATCGCGAAATCCAGGTCACATGACCAAGATGGCCGCCACGCCCATATATGGGAAAAAACACTCAAAAATCTTCTTCTCATGAATCGGAAGGCTGATTTTCACGAAACTTGGTATGTAGCATTTGGGACTACAGCCCATCATAATTTGATCAATGATGACCCTAGCATGACCTTGACCTATTTTACGGCAAGGTCAATTTTGTAAACATAGGCTTTTACATGGGAAAAAGTGAAAATTATGCATTTTTTGAAAACTATTGCAGCCTGAGGCCTGAAAAGTGATAGATGCAAAACAACTAATGAAAGTATGTGATTAATTTAGGTCAAGGTCATCTCTTGACCTTGACCAGTCTGTCGTAAATACACACTTTTCAAAGATCTTCTTCTCTGAAACTGCATGGCCAATCAAACTGAAATTTTATGTAGAGCATCCATGGGTAGAGATAATGAAAGTTTGATCGCGAAATCCAGGTCACATGACCAAGATGGCCGCCACGCTCATATATGGGAAAAACCACTCAAAAATCAAAATCTTCTTCTCCAGAACCGGCAGGCCGATTTTCGTATTATTTGGGACTCCAGCCCATCATAGTTTGATAAAATGATGACCCTAGGATGACCTTGACATATTTAATGGCAAGGTCGATTTTGAAAACATAGGCTTTTACATGGGTAAAAGTGAAAATTATGGATTTTTCGAAAACTATTGCAGCCTGAGGCCTGAAAAATGGTAGATGCAAACAACTAATGGAGTAGATGAAGGTATGTGATTAATTTAGGTCAAGGTCATCTCTTGACCTTGGCTAGTCTGTCGTCCATACACACTTTTCAAAGATCTCCTCTGAAACTGCTTGGCCAATCAAAGTGAAATTTTATGTGGAGCGTCCATGGGTAGTGGGAACGAAATTTTGATCGCAAAATCCAGGTCACATGACCAAGATTGCCGCCATGCCCAACAATGGTAAAAAAAACACTCAAAAATCTCCTTCTCCAGAACCGGCTGGCCGATTTACGCGAAACTTGGTACGTAGCATTTGGGACTCCAGCCCATCATAGTTTGTTGAAATGATGACCCTAGGATGACCTTGACCCTTTTTTACGGCAAGGTCAGTTTTGGAAACATAGGCCTGTACATGGGAAAAGGCGAAAACAATGAATTTTTTGGAAACTGTTGCAGCCTGAGACCTGAAAGCTGATAGATGCAGACAACTAATGGAGTCAATGAAGGTAGGTAATTAATGAAGGCCAAGGTCATTTCTTGACCTTGACCCAGGGTCATTTAAATATCAAAATTAAAATTTTGATTTTCTCAGAAATCTGTGGGCTTGGAAACTATTGCAGTCTGAGACCTGAAACTTTGCAGATGCAGACAACTTATGAAGTCAATAAAGGTGTGTGAGTATTCAAGGTCAGGGTCATTTCATGATGACTTAATACTCCAAGATCAGGCTTCAGGTGAGCGTTCTCAGGACCAATGGTCCTCTGGTTGGTGAAAGTTGTGTTTACGCGAGAAACCAATCTCCTGAAAGTGTCTGTTCCTTGCCCAGTGTGTCTTCAATAAAATATTTATGCAACCAATAATATAAAATTAATAGGTAGTACCTATTACCCTACATCCTAGACACATGAATCGAGTATATTTACATGTAAGTTTGAAAATAAGAACCTTATGGTTATTTTCAGCTGGTTATGAAATAACTGCTTCAGATAACTGTTTTTCGGATCTAAGTTTTTCGGATCTCAGTTTTACTCAATCTGTGAGTCCCCGGTTTTGATTCATCATGGTGGTTAGCATGATTTATTTGTTTGTCCTGGATGATTCATTGACTAGTTAGAGATTCTAAACGAGGACCGAACAACTAACCAAATGTTGTGAACCACTGCAGAAGCTGAGGGTGCGGTTAGGTACCTGTAAAATCGATTAAGGCCCGCTAGTAATTTTGTATTACTGATCGTTCCAAAGCGATACTTCTAATGTGGTTCTTAATGTTTTTTGTGTTGGTGTGAAAACTTTTTGTGCTGTTCGAGCCTGATGTATGTTTTCATATTTTTCGTTCAGTTCAGGTAACTGAGTGGCCACCTTTTGAGAAAATAGCTGCTCATTCGGCATACGATATGATAGTGCCTGATTGTTAATTTAGTTTTTTACCACCTAGGTTTTTGGAGAGAGATTCTCTTTCTGATTGTGCCTTTTCCTGGTCGTTGCCTACTTGTACCTTTTTTATTTGTATTTATTTGCTTATTACCCAGCTGAACCATATGTATCAGCGATTTCGTTGTCTTTCCCCTCTATGTATTACGGGATTACAGTTGTACATCTGTTACGAAGAGAGCAATGTATTCCGCATGTATTTCCAATATTCCGCTGCAAGTGTCTACTCATTCTAGGGGGCGTCATCTGTAAATACACAATGGGAGCGGGAACCTTATGATATTTTCCTTCTACTTTGTCCATGCCTAGGTACAATTTATACCGTGCAACATCAGATGCACGTACATTGTATTATGCACCCGTGCTTACATTTGACAAGTTACAATTCGATCACTTTTCAAGATTTTATAATTATTCCACTCAAACCTTTTTTCAGTCTAGCCACGTCATTCAAAAGGTAAAATTAAGAAATAATCAGGAAATGGGGAAATTAGAACGCTAGTCCCTCTAGAACCAAGGTGGGAAAACTAAACTGGCAATCAGGCAACAGAAAATATATCGTAAGCAGAGTGAGAAGCTATTTTTCAAAAGGTTGGCCACTCAGTTACCAGGACGTTACTAAATATATGAGAACTGTACTTAAGAGGTGCAAACAGCACATCAATTCAACGCCAAAACATTAAACCAATAGGAACTAAAAAGAAATATCGCATTGGAACAATCAGTAAAATTATAAAATAACTAGGAGTTTAGAACCTGGTGCAAAACCTGACCCTAAGCTTCCGATGTGACTCAGTTACACAAAATACATTATATAAACAAGACATAAGCACAGCCATGTCAAGACAATATACTGGTATATAGAACGTGTACGTACGTACCAACATGGGACATGTATAATGCTGGTGTCATACCTAGCCGATTTTGACACACGATGGCCACACGAATATGAAATTTTGAATTTCGCGCGATTTTCGTCGAGAATTTGGAAAAAAGTCAATATTGAGCCGACGCATACACGAAGCATATCGATGGGCACACAATGGACACGCGATGGACATATGAATAGCTCACGATTATACCCGAAACACTCACGAAGATATAGGAACTGTTAGTTTTGAAAACGATGTTGTTGCGAATGGTAAACGAAGGCCTCACGATGGCTTCACGATGGCCTGACGACATCGTGTTTGGTGTAAAATGTATTCCTGAATGTGTCCCGAAGGCATCACGTGACTACCCGATGTTATGTAATAATCAATTAAATAAATGCTGGTTAAGCATTAATAATATAATATCTTATGTTTAACAATAACTAGTTATATATGTATACTGTAGTGACATTGTGTATTTTATGGGTTTGACACAAAGGCTTGGAGTCTTGGAGTGGTCATGGGCTGTGGTATTGGAGTGGATTCTTGAAGTGGAACCCTGGAGAGAAAGTTTGGAGTGGAACAGGAAATGCAAGTAAATGCTTTTCAGAATACAAAGCAACTTTCAGATATGGGTGTTAATTTCTTATCATAACCGTCCCATGTTCAAACAGATTATCTAAGTTAAAGATCTACCAAAATATATATATGAATGATGTGCTAAGACATTAACAGTCACATCCATAATAACGTTCTATATGTCAGATTAAACTGGCTTTATTTTGAATTAGTTTTCTGCTTCACTCCACAGTTCCACTGAAATCCATGACTCCAAAGACTCCAATCCATAAAATACACGGTACCTGCCTATACTGTAGGCTCATGGTTGAACGAGCCCCGGTTTCATTTTTGTGCAAACATGGTCTCTTTTGAGAAAGCATTTAATTTGTATGCTTTCGTTGTTGACGTCCATAGTAGTAAGTTAATTAATATCAGTTACTTTACAACACTGTTCAATATTCATGGTGACAGATTGATAGTACTGTAAATCCATATTTCGCATGAAACTGACACAAAACTGTTCTTGACGCAGTAGTTAAAACGCTCGTTTGTCGGATTCTGTAATGGCTACTAGTCTACTAGAAAGAAAACCGGGCGCTGGTTAAAAGACAGAATAATAAACAAGCAAAATACCAGTAAGAGATGGTGTTGCTCCTGTATGAGTTTTTGGTCATGCTCCAGCTGCATGAAAAGAAGCAGTGTTGCAGCCTTCTTTTTACTATTTTTTTTCGAAATAACATGTCATGATTTAACAGTATTCCACTTGAGGCTTCTGAGAAAAATGTTGTGTGGGTGCTGATTTTTATTTATTTTATTTTTTTTTTTATTTATTATTTTTATTTTAATTCATTTGTTGTATGTCCACGTTATCCCGGGAACTATTAGTATAGTTTTGGTTAATATCGTGTTTCCATCCTGATGCCATCGTGTTCTAGATTTTTCAAATACAATGCTTATACGATGGCGTTGCGACGGCCACACAATGTCGTGTTGCCTTCCTAACAAAATCGGGCAACATTGTGTGTCCCTCGTATTGTACACGACAGAAGTACGATGTAGTCCCGATGTGATAAGATGGCCTGACGATGGCTTTGCGAAGGCCAAGATGTACTTGCGAATTCAACACGAAATTGAACCATCGTGTGTCCTTCCTGTATTTTTATGGCATGTCAAAGATTTTGGTGCCGCTCGCGATGGTGATGCTGAAGGCTTTAAAAATCTCCCAATGGACATACGATGGGTAACTATGCACTAACGAATGGCCCGATGTATTCACAATACCCGCCGAAATTGAATTTTTTCATAATCGTGTATCCATCGCGTGTTAAAATCGGCTAGGTATGACGCCTACATTACGGAAGAGCGGGTGAGCAGCTGTTGAAGTGAGGTGGTCACAGTGCTAGCTTGGACAGAACAAGTAAAATAAAGAGGGCTATAATATGTAAACAGCCGAATTCCAGTGGCCACAATGTCATGCAACATTAAACTCATAATAGAAATAATTTGTTAAATGTGAACCACAACAACACTACCACCTTGGAACGGTCTGTTATAAATAAATGGAGATTTAAACCTGTTTCAAAGGTGGGTAACCTCACCCTCCGCTTCTAGAGTGGTTCACAACATTTCGTAAGTTGTTCGGTCCACGTGGTGAATTTCTTACTGGTCAATAAATCTTAACGGGCCGACAGTCAAATAAATTATGATAAAAACCACGATGAATCCAAAACGAGGACTCAGAGATACTATATGCTGCCTCTCTCTCCTTAGATGTAATACACCGATTGACCTGTAATTGAAGTGTAATTCGCCCGAATATCCACTGATAGAAATAAATTCCCTATTATATTTGTTTGAACAGACTGTTAAAGGCAAACTATGAGCCAGAATTGAATTGAAAAACCATTACGAGATATTGTGTCAGAGATAATCTTTGTGCACGAGGCTGTTTGCGTGATTGCCAATGCATGTCAACAAATTTCAATCTGAAGTCCGTTATAAGACAAGGCAAATTAAGATAGTGCAAGTTTTTAGTCAACTACAAACATCAGAGTATGCAGGGTTTTATCCCGGTATTTTGGGAATGTGGCCTTAGAGCTGGGAAAATATTAAGCAATTTTGGTATGAAAAAATTAAATTCAGGTGTAAATAAAAATAAAACTGAGATCCGTTAAGAGCAGTGAACATATTAATGAGAAAGGGGATGGACCATACCGCGGTTTCGGCTACTTAAGCCTCTTCAGTGACCCTTTGGATTTGGCAGCATGGAGCTAAAAAGAATTACTATAAATTTCCATTTTTCAACAAGGTAGTCGATACAAAGACTAGTATATTCCAAATGGGCCAAATATATTAAACGTTGACTAGAGAATGAATTTAAACCGATAATGATTTTCTGATTTCTCAGAATACACTCGCTGATCTCAAAGGACCAAACGGAAAATATAACCTGCACTTTGGATGATGTACTGGGAGACGTTTTATGGCCGCCACACGGCACAACACCAGCTGCAGTAATAGCAAATTAAAATAAAACTGGGGCTACTTAAGCCTCTTCAGTGAGCCTTTAGATTTGGTGACATGGAGCCAAAGAGAATTACGGTAAATTTGCATCCTTCAACAGGGAAGTCGATACAAATACTAGTATATTGCAAAAGGGGCCAAATAGATTAAACGTTGGTTAGAAAATGAATCTAAACCGATAATGAATTTCTGATTTCTCAGAATACACTCACTGATCTCAAAGTTTGTTGCCCAAGTGTTACACAAAACATCCCCTGGTATGGGATACAAGCCTGTAAATGGATACTAAAAATACTAAATGCAGTTTGGCAATGCTATTTTTGTAAATGTTTCATTTAGGGAAGCCTTGCCTGTGTTTGCAGATTTTAGAAGTAGCATTCTTACGCTGCTGGATTTTTAACAATTACCCGTGTCTGAGTGCTAATGCAACTGCTTAACCCATATTTGATGAATAACAATCATACATGTGTTTATCAATCCTTATCCTGTTCGAATCCGCCTTCATAAAAGGGACACCATGTTTATGTTTTATCCTTATATGAGTTTGTTGGGATACACCCTGATAGTGTAAAGTGTATACACGCTTTTATCTCTTATCTTGAGTTTTACCGTTAAATACGGTCTCAGTAGGACGCCAGACGAATATGGGCAAGAGCGGATATCGCTTTTTATATTGCTATTTTCGCAACATACAAAATAGGCAAGAAAATGCTATAAAATAAAAACAGGAACTATACCATTTGCGTCATTGAATTTGCATGCGTTAATGCAAAGCCCGTTAAACGAAAGCATAATTATAAAGAAGGTTGATAAACTTGTACAAGTTGCTAACTTGAGTCTATAAATTTCTGACCATCACCTCAGGCTATAGTCGTCATTAAGACTACCTGTCTTTTGTCTGTTACATTGACTGTCTTGATAATAGTGAATCAAATCGACAGTTTTATGAAAAATAAGGAACTGATTTCCTCCAATTGTGAAATGCTATTAATGTTGTTCTTGACAACAAGAATCTAAGATCGTTATACCGTCTATAATCATCTGGAGTATTTTTCTACTCTCTTTCTCTCCCTTCACCCTCCCTTTCTCTCTCTCTTTCTCTGTATCTGTCTGCAACTGATCTCTCTCTCTCTCTCTCTCTCTCTCTCTCTCTCTGTGTATATGTCTACTTCTCCAACAGGGCTATCGGTACCATAAACTTCGAAAAACCTTTTCTAAATTTTATCGTTGACACTATGAATTGATTTCCAAATATAATGTTGGGTTAAAGGCGCTTTTAAGTGAGGGCCTTTCGGAACCTGAATTTTATGGTGACTTGGTTTACAAATTTAAGAAACTTATAGGAAGTAATATTTTTTCTTTTCAGTTCAGAAAAGTCATAACACGTTACAGACGTTTAGGTTATAACTTGAATGTTATGCGACAGTCTGCATGCCTAGTTTTTAACCCAATCAAGGTTGATAACTATGCTGCCTTCTTTAATTGCAGCCGGTTGGTCGGGCGTCAGACTCTATGATGGCCCCGACTTAAAGCTATTCATTTTAGTTGGTTGGGACCGGAGCTTCTTGTCTGTTACTTGGCTCTCCGGGGTCCAATTGGTATTTTTCTTTTGCCCCAGAGTTAGTAGATTATTCGGCGCCCAGGCATCTCCATCGTCGGGCAGCTTACTCAATCTGTGAGTCCTGGTTTTTGATTCATCAGGATGTTTCTTGTGATTTATTTGTTTGTTCTTGATGATTCATTGACTAGTTAGTGATTCACCACGAGGACCGAAGAACTAACTAAATGTTATGAACCACTGCAGAAGCTGAGGGTGAGGTTAGGCGCCTGTAAAACCGGTTAAAGCCCGCCAGTAACTTTGTGTTACTGATCGTTCCAAGGCGATACTTCTGTGGTGGTTCTTTTTGGTTTATGTCTTGGTGTTTAAAATGTTTTTGTGCTGTTGGCCCTTTATGTGTGTTTTCATAGTTTTAGTTAAGTTTAGGTAACTGAGTGGCCACCTATTGGGAAAATAACTGCTCATTCGGCTTACGATATGTTTCATGGTATAAGTACCTGATTGTTAGTTTGGTATTTTCCCACCTCGGTGTTTGGAGTGGGAATCTTTTTCTGATTGCGCCTTTTCCTGATCTTTGCCTACTTGTACCTTTGTATTCCCAAAGGGGCCAAATAATCAAAATACTGTTAAGATGATGATTCTTAACGTACAATATATTTGAAACACTCCAAATATATTCACTGATTAAAATCGGTTTAAGCCCGCCAGTAAACTTTGTGTTACTGATCGTTCCAAGGCGATATTTCTGTGGTGGTTCTTTTTGTTTTATGTCTTGGTGTTAAAAATGTTTGTGCTGTTGGTGCCTTATGTATGTTTTCATATTTTTAGTTAAGCTTAGGTAACTGAGTGGCCACCTATTGGAAAAATAGCTGCTCATTCGGCTTACGATATGTTTTCATGGTATAAGAACCTGATTGTTAGTTTGGTTTTTCCCACCTCGGTTTTTGGAGTGGGAATCTTTTTCTGATTGCGCCTTTTCCTGATCTTTGCCTACTTGTACCTTTGCCTCTTACTGTTTCGTGTGTTAAAATAAACAACGATACACATGCTGGTGTCAACTAGTTATGTGCTGACCAAGGTTTCAAGACGTTTATTCATTATACTCAGAGAGATTCCTTCCAAAGGGCTATTATTTCGTATTTGAAAACGTATTTATTCTCAATATCTTGGTGCTTATGATATTAAGCACGACTAATGGAGTTTATACGGAATAAAAACAGAAGCCAGAGTGACACAATAGTAATCTATATGGCTTATTATTGTTATTGCTTTGGCAATTCTATTTGTGCAAAGTATTGTAGTCACAACGTAAATCAGTTTTACATCCCTATTGCAAGTACGTATTGTCAACAGCAAGCATTATTAAAGCAAAGGAATAAAAATCGTATATTTGTTAAATACCGTCAACAAAACGTGATCAGAGATGATTCAACGACTCGGAAATAACGCCTGTCGTCACTATTTTAATAGATTTCCGTTCACTATTTCGGAGAATATCTACAGGACATTTAGTAATTTAAGTATTTTAACTTAGTGTCTGAATGCTGGAATGTACCCTTATGTTTAGGTAAAATCGTGTTTTGAGTTTAAACTTAGAAGCTCAAATCTTACCTTTCATACTTAGACGTTTAAAACTTTATTGGGCAATCTGTTTCTCGGTGTGTGTCAGTCTGACCTCTTCCACAAAGTCAAATTAACTTCGACAGCCATGATCTGCATAGTCGAGACCATTACACAATTTCCGAAACTTGAATGCTAGTGACTGTTTTCCGACATTTCGAATAATTGCGCCAGACAGAAACCACACAATCAACGACGTTGATCAATTTGTGCAGTAAGAGCAATTCTATCAACACCATGTGGTGTTTAAACAGTGCTTCTGAAAATAACAATGAAGCAAATTCCTCAAATGGATATTATTTTGGAGGCACTCATCAAATACAGACTGAGAAATGGAAGATAAAAGTTTACACAGCTGTCTTCCCTTGTAAGATAAAGTTATTGTGCATAGATAATAAAATTAAGGTTTCAGGATATTGCGACAGAGGAAGGATACGTTTGGCCAGTTTATCACTTGAGGTCTTTCTAATGTTGTTAGAAATTAGATCGGCTAGCTAACCTGCACTCCGTGCAACTATATTTCGTGACCTCGCTCCACTTCCGTGATAGCAAAGCATTAGTTGCATTCAAACTAATGTCGATCTGATTATGAAGTTTGTAAGTAGCTTATACGTAAATACATGCATTTTCCGCAAAGTTTTACTTCATTTTGCCTGAACATTTTGCAAAACAAACGATTTTCTACATCGTGTCGCTTATTCTACAATAGTCTCCCCTGATCTATTTATAGATATAGTCCATGTCGAATGGGAATCTCGTGCGATTTTTTTGACGATTTATGACGACCTATATAAAACTTATTTATGGGGTATATGCATAACATTAAACCTGTTCGTCGCCCTTACATCCGCGTAGGAGTCTATTTATGACGTCATCAATATGGCGACTATCTGACTATATATGAATTATTCGTATTTCCATCAAAATCAATTGAAAACATGACATTTTTGCTTTTCTTTGGTAAGAAAATGTATGAAATGCATCTGATTATACACAAGATAGACGATTTAAGTCGATAGGTTAAAGGATATTGCTTTATCCGGTCGTAAGTCCGTTCGTGCATACGTTGGACATACGTTTTTTCTTCTAAAACACCGCACACAACCTAAGTACCCAGGGAGCTAATTTGATCTACCTTGCACCCAGGACAATTTTTCATGGGTGTCAAATGATTCTTTGGGACCCCAGAAATGCAAATAATGTTTATTCTCAAAGATAAACTCAATTGCACAATGAAAAAATGCATGGTTTCCATGACAACCGTTAACTTGATTATAAGCATGGGGTGTACATACAAAATTGATCGTATCTCCACTTTTAATTATCCTCGACTACTTAACATGGTCTCATTTTAAAGCTTAGACATAGCCCTTTCTTCTTCTGGTAAGTATTTTATTTGCATATTCATTAATTTTCATGAAAATAAATGAAAATGGCAAAACATATTTAAAAATGCTAAAATGAACTAATTTCAAGCCCAAACTGTCATTATGACACTTTGTTATTGAATCAGTAATATCATATGACAAATTTATTGATGACCCGGTCCTGTATAAAAAATATTTCATTTGCATATTCATGAAAGTTAATGAAAAATATCAAATAGTGAGGAAAAACGAGGAGAAAACTATGTCAGTTGCAAGGTATTGCACATGTTATAAGACCTACCTTGCATCCCTGGGACAAATCCTCAAGACTGTTAGTGTTGTCCGAGGGACCACCTTAATGTCATAAAATATTGTCATCAGCAATAAAACATATTCATGATGTATAATTTCATAGTTTCCACACCTACCTCTCATGCGATTCTAAATAATAGGGTGTACTGACAAAAATACTCATATCCCACCATCAGAATGCTCTAGAATATTATAAATGGTCTGATAGTGATGCATGAACTTAACAATTTAACCTTGATACCTAATATTTAAATCATTGGATTTATTTATTCATGAAAATTAATAAAACGCACATAAAATGGAGATAAAATGTGGTAAAAGTAGGGGGTATACGTACAAATTCGCTAGTACCAGAGCTGTTAATCAACCCAGGATGCTGAAAGAGTATCAAATGAATGCTATGGCAATATGCTACGGCCCTGAAATATGATATAAGAGTAATCTGATTTTTAATTTCATGAATTGTAATGAAATTTGAGAGAAAAGATAATTGAAAAAATAAAAATAAATAAATGAGTAAATCTACAAAACGACTTGTATCTCGGCAATCAAAAGTCAAATAGTGCTGAAAATGGCAACAGATTGTCTCAGTGTCAATATTATTCTATCCTGTACTACAATTTATGAATCATTTGGCTCTCAGTTTTAAAAAAATTAACAAGACCTTTTGAATTTAGAGAAAAAATACGGAACAATTAAGGGGATATACGTAGAAAAACGCATGTATCTTGGCTACTGAAAGTTATAAAGATTTATACTTGACATCAAATAATTGCTAGGACAATGTCCTGTAACCATATAACCATAGGACAATGTTCTGTAACCATATAATCTAAGACAATGTTCTGTAACCATAAAATAGTTATTTTTGTTGTATGGATATTACTGAGATCTCCATAAATAAGAGAAAAATCAACGAAAAATGAACGGGTACACCAAACAAAATCGCTCATATCTCAGTTGCCAATACCCTAAGAGTGCCCTGAAAATGGTACGAATAGAATGCTAGGTGAATGCACTACTGCCATGTAGTCCGATAGCTTAACCACATGTTATTAAATTCTATGAACGTTACATATAGTTTCGAAAAAGAGTGTTTATTAAGGCTGCGCTTCACCAAAATTTATCAAATCTTGTTCGCCAGAAAGTATGATTTTCTATATCTGAGCACAAGCCAATTAAATAGAACATTGTCCTAGTAATAAATGTCTACGGTAATTGGCAGCTGAGCTATAAGCGATTGTACCCCTTCCTTTGATTTTGCTCTTATTTATTAAGATCTCATTGATATCCATTCAACAAAAATAGCTAAAGCTTTAGTAGCCGAAACCGCGGTTTGGCCCATCTACTTTCTCATTTATATGTTCACTGCTGTTAAAGGTTCTCACTTTTTCCTTTTTTTACTTTATATATCTGATTATATGGTTACGGAACATTGTCCTAACAATCATTTATTACCAATAAGTAAAGCTCCCTAGGTCTTTCAGTAGCCAAAATACGTGCGTTTATCTACGTATACCCCTTAATTTTCTGTATTTTTTCTCTAAATTCAAAAGATTTTGTTAATATTCTTAAAACTAAAATACAAATGACCCATAAATTGTAATACAGGATGGTATAATAATGCCATAGACACCATTTGCTGTCATTTTCAGCAGCATATGATTTTTGATGCCAAGATACAAGTCATTTTGTAGGTTTACTCATTTTTTGTTTTGTTTTTCATTTTTTTTCTCACTCTAAAATTTCTGAAGTTTTCCTTAAAATTCATGAAATTAAAAATCAGATTATTCTCATAATGATACTTTAGGGTCATATAACATTGTCATAGCATTCATTTTTCACCTCTTTCAGCATCTTTGGATGATTGACGGCTCTGGTACAAGTGATTTGGTACATATTCCCTCTATTTTTTCACATTTTTTCTCCAAATCTTTATGTTTGTTTCATTAATTTTCATGAATAGCTAAATTCAGTGATTTAAATATCAGGTATCAGTGCTAGATTGTTAGGTTTACGTATCACTAGCAGACCAATTATAGTATTCTAGAGCATTCTATTCAGTGGTGGGATGTAAATATTTTTGTAAGTACATCCTATTCTTTAGAATCGCATGAGGAGTGGTGTGGAAACTATGTAATTCTACATCATGCAAATGCTGAGGACAACATTTTATGACATTAACGTGGCCCTCTGAAAAATACTGACAGTCTTGAGAATTTATCCCAGGGATACAAGATAGGTTATATCTTATAACCTATCCAATACCTTGCAATGGATATGTTTTTTCTCTCGTTTTTTTCCCACTTTTTGACAGTCTAATGAATATTCATGAATATGCGAATGAGATATTTTTCAAACAGGACCACGTCACCAATAAATTCGTCATACGATATTACTGGTTCAATATTAAATAAAAAAAAAAAAAAGGTGTCACAACGAGAGTTTGGGGCTGAAATTAGTTCATTTATGGATTTTTTAAGATTTTTTCTACCATTTTTCATGTTTTCATGAAAATTAATGAATACGCCGATTAGATAATTTGCATTACTTACCATAGAAAGAAGGGCTATGCCGAAGCTTTAAAATGAGACCATGTTCAGTAGTCTAGGATAAGTAACAGTGGAGATTTGATCAATGTTGTATGTACACCCCATGATCAAGAATCACGAAAACGGTTGCCATGGAAACCGTGCATTTTTTTCATAATACAAATTGAAATTATCTTTGGGAACAAAACATCTTTGCATTTTTTGGTCCTAATAAATGAATTAGCACCCATAAAAATGTGTCTAGGGGGATGCAAGGTAGGTTGAATAAGCTCCCGGTGCACTATGCATAGTTTCACACTTTGTATGCAGATTTTGTTGTGATGTGGCTCATATTTTCGATGCTATGCTCCTTGTGAGAGATACTTTTGTGCTAAAATAGCTATTATAAATACAATTGGTAAGATACATCCATTTAAAAACAGCGAGAAGCTGGAAATCAAATTTTATCTGACAAGCATAGTATGAAAATGGCTGTTCAAAATGCATATTATGAGTGCGCTGGTCGCCATTTTGATGACGTCTTAAGGATGTTCGCTGCCAATGAAAAAGTATTCAAACTTTTTTTCTAACCACTCTTTTTTGATTCCAAAATACAACACAAGACATTTGAAAACAAAATAAAGATAAGGTAGTGTGCATTGTTTCAAGCTACAGGTCTCTGAATGAGACCTCTGAGCACCATGTTTTAAATTTGGTAAAATTAATTTGATTTTCAATTCTTTGAAACAAACCTGTCTTGAACAAAACTACACCTAGAATGCTTTGAAAAGTCATAATATTTACGTAGCGCAGACAATTTTGGACCAAAAGCATAGACAAATTTGCAACTTGGAGTGGATGACATAAGTTTACGACTCCTTTTCCAACCCTACCCCCATACTTGAAAAGTCGTAAAAAATCAATATTTTGAAATGTACCAAACCCATATTTGTTGATTCAAACTTTTTCTTGTATTTTCACACAACATAGAACTTGGTAATATTGTTCGAATAAAAGAAAGAAATATATAGGGTAGTGGGCATATAAGAGAGAACCAACAACTTGAAAATCGCCATTTTCAGCCTTTTTTCGGCTGTTTTGTTTCTAAAAGCCCATTTCATAAAACCACCTTAGATTTTAAAACCAGCACACCAAAGACACAAAGAATGACTTAGAAGACCATGTACGCATATACTGCTGCTGAAATAAACATCGAACCAGTGCAATTAATTTGAAGATGTGTAATATTCAAGTTTAATCTACCCTACCCCCTAAATTTTACTGGCAACTAAAATTTTCTGAAAAGTTGTAGAAAATGGGGTGAAAAAATGAAGTTTCTTAGATTGACAATTTTCATGGTTCATTCAATGCATATTATCAATATGTATTCAAATATAAAATATTAGGAAAATATCTGCAACCATTTACGAGATATTCAAGAAAAGAAAAACCGGAAGTTGCGAAATGTCAAATGTTAGCAGCGAACATCCTTAAATCAGTCCATACGCGGGTCTCAGGGCGACGAACTGGTTTAAATTGTTGCATATGCCCCAAAGGTTGATTTAAGGTAGGTCGTCACAAATCGTCAAGAAATTCCCACGGGACGATTTTTTTGGCCCATTCGACATTGACTAATATGTTTATATATATTTTACAGAAAACATCAGTATTTTTTTATGAATATGCATACTTTTACAACTAGAATATTTTTAATTTAAGTCATATTTTCCGGAAACACGTTTTTTCGTTTCTTTGCGGTTTTTGCTAATTTTCAAAATGCGCATGGAGTCATCAAAATGCGCCTGAAGAAGTCAGATGACTTACATTGGTGTCTACGTCGGTAAGAAAAAAAAAATAGTTTTCGATCAAGGGCTCAATATATATCCGTCCGTGTGGAGAGGTTTTACGAAACACCGATGGAAATATTCTCGTCTAGTTAGAAATGTAAAAACATTCTATTCAAATTCGTTGATAGACTTCTTTGCAAAGCTATCATGACTGCCAAATCAACTTGCCAATATAAAATAATCTTCCTAACACTCTTCATGTTGTGATTGATTTATAAAGCAAGCTAGATTGGTACATAACTGAAATCAGCATATATTGCCACCTATAGGTGGTTCTGTTCAGGGTTGACCAGAGCAATTTGCAATTTATTTGCATTGTTGAAAAGTAGGGAGAATATGTTTGGCAACCATAACAAATTTTCAGATAAAGAAGTACACAAAGAACCATTTGTAACGGTGTGCTAATACATGTAAATGTGAAAACGTCCTTCAAGAAGTGACGTATATTCTCTTCTTTTACTTTCACCTATAAGAAATTATTTCAAAAACAAAATCATAAATCAAAACCTGCCATTTTCATATCACGGAGAAAAATGCTTTCTGTGCCATCTTATTGAATATCTTTTTCAAACCTCCAAAGTTGGATCATAATATTTTCTTATCATCGTCATAAACGAATGTTCTGCTACTTTGCGTGTCAATTTCTAACCATGCTTTTGTGATTTAACGCAATGATCTTTGCACATTAATGGGAGTATGCATTATCTTTTCCGCGTCATTAAAGCAAATTGTCTTCATAACGAGTTTATTCGATTTTCTATCGTTGATGTTTCATTCCAAGCTTGATTTATAATGAAAGTGTAATTGTGCAGCCCCACTGACCTAATTAAGTTTCAATGCAATGTGTTGTGTCAACTTGTTAAAGAAAATGCTTAAGCATTTCAGTCTGCATCTCAAACTTAATTCGCGCGAGCTCATCTATTATATTTGTCACTACTGACAATCACGTGGTATTGTTAAAGCCAGATGTACGTAATTGACCTCAAGGTAGAAATCTTTTATTTTTTGCATGCGAGTGTATTTTGATGTCCTACAAACGAAAATGAAAAGAAATCGATACCGTTCCGAGCTTGTTTTCGAGATATCGGCCTTCAAAATCGTCAAATTTGAGAGCGAAAATACATTGACGTCAACGTAAATCCGATTTTTAGACCCCCTTTTTTGCTACTTTTCTTGATATATTTAAAAAAATCCACGGTAGGATTTTTTTAAAAACTGATATGTAATAGAGAAATTCCTGAATTGCAAGTAGATAACGAGAAAGTCCTTGGTTACCGGATTCGTTTTCCTGCTATAAGCATGCGAAGAGAGGTAGTCGTTGCTGAATTCAGTGCGTTTTACGCGCGACGTCGATTTTGCACCAAAATCTCCGACGCTATTTAGTATTTCAATAATGCTAACTGTCGCGCAAATGATGTTTTCCTCAGGATAACATGTCCACAGTCTATATATTGAGCAGAAATAATAAATAATATAATTTTTTTACATTTGTGAAGTACTCTGCATAATTGTATGGAAACAGTTTCGTATTCCGAGCGTAAACTGACGCTAGAAATGACGTTTCGAGCGAAAACTGACGTTACGAATGCGGCGTAAAAATGACGTTTCGACCCTTGGATACGCACGTTCTTTTAAGCGCCTTCAATTACGTACATCTGGCTTTAACATACAAACCGATAAATGATCGGTGACACACACTGCAATTGAAAACAAAGTTGAGGTTAGATGTTCGAGTTTTCTCCTACAGCGTTTCTGACAGATGCAGTCAATGCTGAAATTGAACATTTATTGAAAGAAAGTAACATAAGGAAGCCCGGTTATTTCGTTTTCGCAAACACTTCAATGTTATTGTGTTGGAAACACTATAAGTTCATGGGGCGAAAGTGTTTGCAAAAACGAAATAATCTGGATTCCTTATGTTACTTTCATTCATTAAATGTTCAAGTTTTGCATTGACTACACCTATCTATCAGTCAATACAGTAAATGGTATAGGAGAAGACTCGAATTATGCCTTCCTTATTGATACAGGGTTCAAAAGACTAAAAAGTTCGAATTTGTTTATAGAATGTAATGTGGCTTTCAATCGTCCATGTTTGTAATAAATTATGAAGCAATTCAATCACATGTATACTACACAAATTGTATCAAACATTTCGACCAAACATGTGAATCATTAATAATATATTAATATTCCAAAAATTCAGCCTCATCATCAAATCATGCATATCATTAGATATTGAGATCAAATCAGGCTTATCACTAAGGCTCATAAGCACAATAAATGTATATCAACAACACACATCTCAATACCAAAATACTTGAAACATCAATATAATTGACAATAATATAATGAAAAACAAAAGTTGCTAATCAAACTATATATATGTCAATATATGTCAATATAAGAGGTGGGTGGGCGGGCAAAATTTTCTTCACAACATGGACTTTTGTTGAAACTCGTCGAAATCTTTACGAACTGTGCGCGCCTCAATTTGAAATCTATTTATATAGAGAGAGAACAACCAACGAGATTCATTCACTCAAAAATTGGTAACGAGTCGTTTCGATTAACAATGACTAAATCTTCCTCAACTGGTAAGCCACTTATCATCGTCCGCATAATTAAAAATTTTTAAATAAAAATATACCAATTATGCCTTCCTTATTGATACAGGGTTCAAAAGACTAAAAAGTTCGAATTTGTTTATAGAATGTAATGTGGCTTTCAATCGTCCATGTTTGTAATAAATTATGAAGCAATTCAATCACATGTATACTACACAAATTGTATCAAACATTTCGACCAAACATGTGAATCATTAATAATATATTAATATTCCAAAAATTCAGCCATCCCACCGGCCAAAGCAAAAAAGGCAAAGCAAACAAAGCAACACAAACAAAATAAAGCAAAGCAAACAAAAGAAAAAAGTCTACAAAAGCCTCTTCATACACAATTTTAGTTTTGAACTAGGCTACCAGCTTAAAGCCATGCGTTCAGATTTAAATCTATTAAAGCAAGTTCTTGTGATCAAAATTTCAACAAGTACCATACTCAGTCAAAGGGAACTAACTCAATACTACACTGAATGCGTAATAAATGTGATTTGTATGTAACCAAAAAAAAAAGAAAAGAAAAGAAACAATGTTCCAAAAAGCCTAGCTCCAAAATCAAATTTCATACCACAAAACTACAGTCCAATAATATGGTGAAAAGTAAATTTATGTAAAAAGAGGACTTTGTATACCAAAGCAATTCAAGGTTAATTACATGCCATATTCGAACAACATAAAAAAGTAGACTAGATCCGTAAATGAACTGTCACGATGACACCAAAACAAAAATACAAAGTAGTTATGAAAATTCATTACATTTCATTTGAAGATACTATCTCTCTAAATGAGTGTCTATCACCTATGTCATTTGTTCCAGCATGAATGATAACATAATCATACGGCTTCAAATCAGCCTCATCATTGTCTATTTTATTAGCAATCTTTGCAATAGTCAGCCCACTGAAGATTTGTAAAGTGACACCATGGAGTCCAGACAGATTCTTGGCTATAGAGTCGGATATTATCGTAACTTTTCGATACTCTGTAAGCAGAAAAACAAAAAAGAACCACTAAATAGGGCTGACTTGCATAGTAAAGCATGTCAAACTAATAAATACCTTGAAATTCCAGAGAAAGGAAGAATCAATAGTGCCAACGGACTATTGCAAAACAGTTCCCTCCAAATTGCCTGGAGTTCTCTGAAAAAAACAAATCATTCATTAGCATAACATGAGATAAAACTTAAAAGATGACATAATAACTATTTACAATAAAAACAACAGATATGTACAAATAAAAAAAAGAATACTAGCCGATGTATTCCAAGGTTAATTGCGTCCTACTGTGCTGACCAGGAAGGTAATTGAGACTGCCTACTGATGATGCAACACTATTTGTTGTTTCATCTTTTCAGCAACACCGATCTTGTCATCCAAACTAAAGGCAAGATACTTTTTGTAGGCGTCTGATCGCCAATCGCCATGCAGCTGAATCAACTCAGAAGGTACATCAGATTTGAAACAAAATGAACAACTTCCACGACGGAAGCTGTGAGAAGAAAATTCCTCTGGATTAAGTCCTATTTTATGTATCAGAAACTTAAGTTTGGCTTGGAAATCCATGTAGAATATACATCTCTTACTGGGAAGGGTAAACAAAGCATCATGCTTTTCAAAGGCTTTAAATCTGCACATATTATGGTATGCTGACACAGGACACAGCACTGATCCAGGAATTTTGACTAAAGGGGTCTCTAAAACTCTTTCCCCAAACTGAATTGTTTTTGACCAACGAAAAGAGACTATTAAAACATCTGCATGCTCTTTTATATCTTCATACAACAAGCATTTTCTGTCAATCAAATCTTTCTTAGTATTGGAACCAAATTTGACTTCCTCGCAAACAAAAAGAATGCAAATAAAAACAAACACCAGAAAACACAGTCAGTATGACTTGAAAAATTAAGCACCTTAAGAAATTCCAATAAGATTTCGGGGGTAATTGCCTTTGCTTGTTTAGTGCAATATGGATTCAATCTAGCAATCCCTTTCAAACTAAGATTTAACAAAAAGTTATTGATGTGCTCTATTGAATAGCCCAGCAAAAGATGCATTGTTTTAACTCCACTGATGTAATTCTTTATTGCACTTGTGGACTTAAAAGAACGACTCAAAAACTGACTGTATAAGCATAAAGTCTCTGTATCTGCTGGTAGATAACAAAATTGAAAATGAAAGCAGAATAATAAAAATGACTCCCACTGTATTCTGAGATTCTTTGCTGAACCAGCTGCATAAGCATTCTTTCTAGAAGTGTACAGTTCGCTCTTTAGATCTGCCAATTGTTTGTCTGAAAAACAAGTATTACCAAGCATTTGTCATGTCAAAGAAATCACTAGGCACAAAGCATTCAATCAACTCAAAATCTGTAGCTGCTTCAAAAAACTTGGTTTTATTAAGGGGATCTAACTCCCACCTTGACAGCAAATCAGATAATCTATTTGCACTAGACTGGATATAAACAAGTTTTAATTGAAATTCATGCACAGCTGCCAAGAAGGAGATTTCCCTCAAACAATCTTGCAAGAGTTCATTTTTTGTTTTACCAGAATTAACCACATGACAAATACTTTCATTGTCGCAGAACATTTGTATTCTTTTGCCTTTAAAGTTGTTTCCCCATAGTTTTAGGCATATGACTACTGAGAACATTTCTAAAACTGTAAGGTGATTTTTTTCTTCCTTAAATTTAACAGGAAAAGATGTATGAAAGTACTTGCCAAGCCAAAAACCTCCACATCCTTGTAAACAAGCATCACTAGAACAAATTGCGTCTGGTGTACACCATTCTTCATATAACATTAATGAAATGCCATTGTAAGTTGGTAAGAATCGATACCACCACAAAACATCTTTTTTGACATACAATGGTATTTCAACCTGTTGAAGTCTACTAGAAATTTCTTTGTTCAAAGATTTTAACCACTTTAACATACGTGAAATGAAAATTCTTCCTGGTCGGACACATGCTGCAATGAAATTGAGCTTGCCTAAGAGAGACTGTATTTCCTTAAGAGAAGCTGTGTGTTTTTCTAGCCATGTTTTGAGTATTTAATTTATCTCCTTTAGCCTTTCAGGTGTAACCTCAATTGTCATTTTATTTGTGTCAAATAAGACTCCTACAAATGTCATTACCGTGCTCGGAAAACAAGCTTTACTTTGAGCTTCTTCAATGCCCAATTTTTTAAGAATAGACCTAACTGTATTAAAGGAAAACTGTGCCAATTCCGGAGATTCTGCTGAGGCTAGGTCATCAAGATAGTTTAATAAATATATACCTATCTGAAACATGATAAAGGAGATAGCATTTGTCATTCTTTGACAACAGTAAGCTGCGGATCTAGCTCCTATAGACAAAACTGTATCGCAGAATATATGTTTCTTCCAAATTAACGAAACGACGTTAAACTGGCCTGGGCATACAGAAATTTGCCGGAATGCTTTAGGGAGATCTAGCTTATACAGTAGGCAACCTCTGCCTTTTGCTTTTATTAACTCTATAAAATCATCCACCTTTGGATACACTAAGTCAGTCTTTTCACCTAAGTACTCATCTTTATTGATAAAGTCATTTACAGCGGAACCTTTTGGAAAGCTAGGATCGAGAATAACACGTCTCTCAGAAGTATCTTTTTTGGGCACAGTATTTAGTGGAGAAATTTTTAAACCTGTAGAAAAAGGGTTACAACTGAAAGGTCCCAAAATAGCATTGCATTTACTTTCTTTTCCCAAGTATGACAACATATCTTCTGGGAAATCATTTGCACCATTATGATTTCTGTATTTCCATTTATCATTTTTGTGAACATTGTATAAAAGTGAATCACTTTCTTGACAACCATGTGGGAACCCAAATTCAAGAAGATCACATATCTCTTTATCTTTATAATTTTTTAACAAAGATCTCATATAATCAATGTTCATCCTATTATTTATTCTAATTTTACAGCCTAAATAATTCGGCTTACCTGACTGTTTAACCTGCTCATGTGTGTCTAATAAAAACCTTATTCTTTCCTCATCATTGGGAAATCGTGTGGCTTTACAAACATTGCAAAGTTTTGAATGTTGACATAAATGTAATTTTCTTTTCGCATGAGGAGAGTCATCTAAATTTTGTTTTTTCATGTTATTTACCCTTGCTATGTTTCTTGAAAGAAATTGAGGAAAAAATAAATCAATTAACTTCTGATTTTTAGGACTAATAGAACTTGAATTGTTACTACAAAACAGGCCATTCTTTTGTCAATGATTTGCATGAGGGCTACTGGAAGAACATTCAGGGTGCTCTAATTTTGCCTTGTCCTTCAGCCATCAAGAGGCACAAATATGGGACTGCAAACGCAAACTACCATTGATTGTTTCCAAGTGATTTGACTTCTTCATGCATTTATTTCTCTGATATGCTGAACAAAACCAGGTCCTATCTTCGTCAACTTGCTTGCCTCCTGATTTACTTCCACTTTTGCCTAACCGTAACTTAGAAGTGGGGCCCTTCAACAAATATTTGGTCAAAATTGCATTTTCAATCTGTTGAGAATCATCATCCCAAGACTTTTTGCCAAGCTCAATTTCACGCAGCCAAGCCGCATAAAATGATTTCAAACCCTTGAATTCATATGTAGAATAGTAATAAACAATTTTCTTTAACAATTGTAATCTACCCTGTTTCTCTTTAGATGATAAGCTATCCTCAGAAATGATCTCAAGCTCTCCAGCTACGAAAAGCTTAAAATCTAAGTCGTCAAATTTAACCTGCTTATTGACATGCTCAAATTGCAGGTGAGCATGAGGCCATTTTTGAGGATTGCGAACTTTATCTGAAGCTTTTGCATTTATTCCAGACCTTTTCTTGTGTTTATGCTTTTTCTTACTCTTTTTCTTTGACTTACTATCATCACTGTTATTATCATCAGAAGAGCTAGAATTTGAATCTGTGCTGTCATTTGATAAATCTGAAAGCAGGCCATGCTCTTTCAGCTGTCTTTGAACAGAATGCTTTAACTTTGGATCTGATCGCAACTGCTCAATTGTTTCCATGTCAATTTCATGATCAAAAGATTTCACCTCACGAGACACCGGTGCCTGCGGCCTTGACCTTGTCCTATACTGCTTCTCAGTTTTTTTATCACTATTGTCAGAAACGAGCACACGAGTCATACCTCTTAGGTTCTGAACATTCTGTCTCTGTGCTTCAAGCTGACGTCGAAGAGTGTCCTTCTGTGTTACCCGATTTAAACGAACTTCTTCGTCTTTGAGCTCCTTCATTTCCCGCTGCATGGCGAGAAATTCATCGTCGACACCGTCTACGTCACCGTCCCCGAAACGAGACTCAGCACGCGGGGAGTCCCCAGGAATGAGAATATCGCCAGGACCTCCGGAGGCCCCCTGAAGGGGCATAGATTCTGCTTGTCCATCCGTCGTGGCTTCGTGGATCTCATTGTCTGACATACCGCCCGGATAACGACTGCCCTGATGCAGGGATTTATAATCCCTCTTATAATGTCTCTCAAAGATCTGACCGAACTTCTAGAACCAAGATCTTTACTCATGGAGCAATGAATAAAAGTTCAGGTGTTCATATCAAAATGCCATGGAAAAAAGTCACCTGGATTTAGAACAATCTAGTAATCGTCTCCGCACACAGTTGAGAACGGATCTTTTAGAATAGTCAGGCAACAATATTCTGACTTGCGAATCGACAAAGTCACTTCAAACAACAAAATTTTCTTCACAACATGGACTTTTGTTGAAACTCGTCGAAATCTTTACGAACTGTGCGCGCCTCAATTTGAAATCTATTTATATAGAGAGAGAACAACCAATGAGATTCATTCACTCAAAAATTGGTAACGAGTCGTTTCGATTAACAATGACTAAATCTTCCTCAACTGGCAAGCCACTTATCATCGTCCGCATAATTAAAAATTTTTAAATAAAAATATACCAATTTTCCATCTCAACTTCGGATAGAATTGTATTGTGCGTCACCAATTCCATACCACGTGTTTCTCGGCTGTGTATGTCTTACATGGAATTTTGTCCGGACCAAGTGGTTATTTAAGAAATAGATCAGCTCTAGCAGTGAATTGTTGAGTAATAATTCACTGTTTGGAGGTCAGTTGTAAAGAAGATCAAATCACGAGCGCGTAGCGCGAGTGATTTATCTTCTTACAACTGACCGACAAACAGTGAATCATTACTCAACAATTCACGCACTTGAGCTGATCTATTTCGATTCTAACACACAATAAAGGGAATAAATGTTGCTGATACCGTCGATATCGTTCAGCTTTCCGCCATTGCATTGCAGATATCCCGCCAAATATTTGACTGTAATGCTGGTATTTACACACACTTATTACGTTTGTTGTGCGCTAAAACGACGTTTCACCGTCTAACGCTGCTTTGAGGGATAGCTGACGTCACAAATGCCGCAAAGTAACGTCACGCTTATTCGCCCAGTGAAATTGTTGCACAATATAACACGTTTATTACCATTGGCTATATAGGCGAGGTGCGTTAGAATCCTTGTTTAACGACTGAATGGTTTCCTGTCTGAGACTACTGGTTGACTCAGTCTTGTACTTTCATTAATAGTTATAGCGGTAAATCTGTGAGTTGAGTATTTCAACTGTATGCATTTAGTTGTACATGTACCTATATCTAAACGAGCCGCGACGCGAGAAAACCGGTCTTCGGGGTTCCCGACCAGGTCCAACACATATCGGCCTGTACAGTCATAGAAAAGGGCTAGAAGCTTGAAATTTCAGATTAAGGAAGAAGATGAATAGTACTATCCGAGTGGCGCAAACAAAGGCGCTGATCAGCTTCGCAGTTTCTGCGAAGCTGATCTGCGCCTTTGTTTTTGCATAGGCAAAAATCCGTGTTTTTTTTTCACGATGCGGCTCAAAGTATTGTAGATCCAATAGTGTTTTCATGAGACAACGTCCATGCAGTAACCCATACAGGAACTAGGCATGTTGAGGTTTATTTTTTTATTTATTCTTTTAATTCAGTTTTACGTCCCTTTCAAGATTATTTCAGCTCATATGAGACGGGCCAATCAGTAGGTGGGGCAAAAACGGGAGAACCCCGAAAAAAACCACCTGACACACCCGAAAGCAGAGCATGGCTTGACTCACATGTGGCCAGAGCGGGGCTCGAACCCACACCAGTCACAGCGGTGAGATGATCGAGTGATTAAGAAACAGCGCTCTTAACCGCTCGGCCCCGGGGGCCACCTTGAGGTTTATACGAGTAATTATTTGTATTTGACAGGTGTTTCAGATTGACTTCTGGATAGATACATGTACATATAATTAGCGTCAAAAAACATGAGCTGTATGAAATTGGCATGGCTTGATGTGTCAACAGTGAACTGGAACATGCCTTTTCTTTCATTAATTGAACAAATTGGAAGTATTGCATGAATTACTATATATATGCTTAATAGTATTTTATGTACTCGTAATAAAAGGCAATTAGCCTCATAAATGACAACATATTTTTCAGTTGCGTAAGTAAGTAAGTAAGTAAGTAATGGTTTATTAGAGTGTCACATATCAACATCACACATATACAACATACTTATGAAAGACTAAAAGTTGATACCCAGCCACAATTTGGGTTACGAGACACTATACCTGTATATATATATATATACGGTTTAAACAATTCCATATCAGCATATCCATATATTACCACAAAACAGGCACCGTAAAGCACATAAATACCTTTTATAAAGTCATAAATAACAAAAACAGACATTATCTACACATATAACAATATTTACATATAAAAAAGTACAAATGAGAGGACCCGCAAAGTAGCAATCTTGTGCCACCATCACATACAAACGCGCACCTTAACTCCACAAAATCTGGTTCGGAGACGCTATAGAAACACCAGAACACCGGGTATGTGCCGAGAAACGGTCTTATAGGGAGTGGTCCTACAACGGCCGCCTCCGACATACACCAGTGTCTGTATTTAAGAAATTGCCTACAAATATTTAATTCTGTTTACGACGAATATAGTTTGTCAGAGTCAGTGGCCCATCAGCATGTGATGGCATATATCTATATGTAATATCCAGATATCCCACAGACCATCAAACCTAAATTATTATATCGTATAATACAATATATACACTATAATATCAAATACAGTCAGGGTGATTCAACCTCCCACCATGGCGTCGCCAAGAGAAACCATCCAAGTGAATGGGCGGTTTCCCTACCTACATGGATCACTCGCCCAGGCGACAACAAATGCGGTCAGTGAAAACTATATCAGCCGAACGGATCACGCACCATCCATGTGGCGGAAAACCAATGTCCAGACAGCATGCCCCTACATCGACCGCCGCAGAGGTGCAAAGCCCGTGCAGCTGAGTTACATTTTTTTTTTTCAGAAATCCTTAAATGTGCATGATAATAATGTAAAATGTTTACTTATGTTACTGCGTATTACTTGCTAATTCACCATCAGTTTAGATATTATAATGGTATAAAGGCTAAGAGTCATTCAAAACATAGAATGCGCAAACATTGAGTAGTTTACATACTTCTTCATTGCAATTCCTATACTATTTCAATGGAACAAACCAATTACGACGAAAACAAAATAACAATAATATAACATATTTAAACGTATAAAAAGGAGCGTCTCCTTTTCAGCATATCACATACATGTAGGATTTTGGCAGTTAGAGATATAATTTCAGAGTTATTAACTTTGACAGTAGCTCGGGTTGTAAACCAAAGATTGTGCCGTACCGGCCAGCCGCGATATTCCTTCGCAATTCTTTGTTTATTGATAGTTTACCTATACTCGCAGTATATATTTGACGGAGATATCGGTTAAAATGTGAAAAAAAAACAATGAACCGTTTTGTGCTACTAGAAGTCGCCATACCTGTTGTACCCAGTGATTAAAGGTTTTTTTTCTTCTAATAATAATGCTTCGCCTCTATACATGTATCATCTAAGCTATATGTGGGTTGTAATAAACATCCTTTCATTACGAAAACTTGCCCATGCAATATACAGAGACAATATAGTGATGGTATGTATGATCTTTAAAAATTGAAAAATTTTCAGCTGAAAAATTTCGATATTTTTCTTATTTTTGCTCAAAACATCGATATTTTTCTTATTTTTGCTCAAAACATAGATTGTGGGTACACGTTAGAACCGCCTCGGCGAGGCGGTTCTAACGAGTACCCACAATCTATGTTTTGGAGCAAAAATAAGAAAAATAAACCCCAGTTTTGTTGTATAAAAGAGGGGTTCAAGGGGGTATACTTGTTACGGACATGCTTTCCTGATGTTAATATTTTAAAAGCATTGCTCATTTTTGTTTGACCATGAATCCGAGAGGGCACACATGCTTGCTGTCTACGTCAATTGACATACTTCGCTTTTGGTAATACAGGTTGTCTTTTCTTCGCTTTTGGTAATACAGGTTGTCTTCATTGTCTTTAGTACAAACCATAGCCGTAAATATACATAGATTTATAAATGCGATTTGAGTTATCAATTGATCAGATGAATTTCAACTACAATCAGATGCGATAGCAATGTGTTGTTTGTATAACTATCTGAAATAGCAAGGACACATGCTGCCAATGCACCTATATGAAGCCATGTTATCACACTATTATGGCTGTTTGCGAAATTCCAGCCCCTTTTGTGGTTTTCTGACATAACACCTGCATGATGTCTCACCATAAGATCAAAGAATTTGAGTTCCCAAAATAGCACCACTATAACTGTTCATTTTCAATACAATCAATTTACCCAAATAGCCATTTACCTAGGACAAGTTTAGCTCCGCCCACCTGCCACCACTGAAGTAAGAACTACCTGACCTCTAGTTATACTGTTTCTGTCACTTGTCAGTGGCTGAATTTATTTCAATATAGTACATGAAGTATGTGTTCTGTGGACAGGTACAAAAGCACATTTAAACAGATAAGAGCAACATTTAATCTTGCAATTTGATTAAATTATAGGAGGACTAAATATTTTGAAGCATGTAAATATTTAATTGATTTTACTTCAATTCACCCGAGTCAGTGAACTGACCAGCTGTCACACAAATTACATGGGCGGGACTTAGATTTATCTACCAGCTTGAGTAAACTATTATTGGCTAATTGTTTGCCACTGTTTTGAGGTTGAACTAGTTCACTTTATACTACAAAGGGTTTTCATAGTCTTTGAAGTCTGATGTTGAAACATCTTGAGTTTGTCTTCGATTTTGACACATGGAGACACTATTTTGCAATTGGCAATACATGTATCAAGACCAGACTTGTTCACGAGATTATGCCTCTTACCAACTACACGACCAGGAAAAGCTTGGATAAGTCGTTTTAGTAACGTACGCACTTTTGTCAAATACTACTCTATTAGTATGCCTACTATGACATAGCAAATTGATAAAATAGTTTGTAAATCATCAGGAAAACATGTCCGTGAAAAGTGTACCCCCTTAAACCCCACTTTTATATAGCAAAACTGGGGTATGCGGGGGTATACCTATTTTTCTTATTTTTGCTCCAAAACATAGATTGTGGGTACTCGTTAGAACCGCCTCGCCGAGGCGGTTCTAACGTGTATCCACAATCTATATTTTGAGCAAAAATAAGAAAAATAGCAAACATTTTCAGCTGAAAATTTTCAATTTTTTAAGCTCGAAAAATCTATGTTTATTGTATGGGCATGTTGTCGTAATGGGATGATTACTATCAACCATTTACAACTTAACTTGCCGTGGTGTGCTTCTGACTATATCAGCATGTACTGAAGCATTGATTAATCAATGAAAATATTATGTAATTCATTATGCAATAGATTTCATAACTGTTTTGTTTGGAATAAGCAGTGGAAGAAACTGGACTTTATATTCTAAAGTTAGAGAATGGTAATGCAAAACTAGCAGTATGTACATAATATTTATTAGTACATGTATCACTAATCAGCTGAGGTTGTTTAAGCCCGCAAGTAATATTGCATGTATATCACTGATCGTTCTAAGGGGACAGTTCTGTTGTGGTTCTGATAGTTTTATGTTTTGGTGTTGAATTTCTGTGCTGTCTGCACTTTATGTACGTTTTCATATTTTTAGTTAAGTTCCGGTAACTGAGTTGCCGCCTATTGGGAACTACGTGTAGCTGCTCACTCGGCTTACGATATGTTCTCGTACACGTAGTATAACTGTACCTCATTGTCAAAATAGGTTTCCCACCTTGGTTCTTGTAGTTGGAATTTCTTTCCGATTGCCCCCATTTCCTGATCATTGCCTATTTTAACCTTTTCATACAAACTGCATTATTAAGGCATGCAGCATGCTTATATTTATCTTGACGTTCAATAAATACACGTTAAGCCAATAATAGGATCCTGCGGCAGAATACCTGCCTTACATGTGTCTATTGTTGATAAATGTAAATGACAGCGCTGTATCCCGTGTTGAATCATTTAGCAGTCAATTGCACTGTACTCCCGTTCCTTTCAGTTACTTAATTTATGTGATGGTAAAAGGGAAACGATTTGCAAATTAACGATTTTGGTAAACTAAGGATCATCCATATAGGACTTTTCAGTTAATTTTGCTTTCACGTTCGTTTGCCAAGAGTCAATCAGGCGGATTCAAAAGCTATAGGGGAATGTGGTATGATTATTGTATTCAAATGATCATTTTGTGTTATTATACATATGCATATGCGTGTTCTATATACATGTACATGTATGTTTGCTCATTTGTCACAAAGTGTAAACTGAGTACCGACTGAATTTGTTTGATTTGACTATTTGAATTTGTTTGATTTGACTATTATAACGTTCTTAATTTTGACGCTTAGCATGCCAAGCATTTGTATATTATATTGCAGATGTTAATGAAGCATTGTATTCAGAAATGTTGTACACAAGAATCAATGCAGAATTTGATGCTGTCTTTGCTTGTCTTTGTCATCACTTTCCTAACCAGCACGTACTTTCTGGCACCCAAGGAAAACATAGAGCAATGGCTACACATCCAGGAAAGAAACGGTATGGCTTCATGCTAACGTAGAACTTAAATCACTTATGATACAATAGTGTACAATATAATGCGGTACAATACAAAAAGACACTGCTGATAAACACGTGGTATGGAATGGGTGACGCACAATGCAATTCTGCCCGAAGTTGAGATGAAAAATTCGAGTTTTCTCCTATACCATTTATTCTATTGACTGATAGATAGGCGCAGTCAATGCAGAAATTGAACATTTATTGAATGAAAGTCACATAAGAAATCCAGGTTATTTCGTTTTCGCAAACACTTCCGCCCCGTGAACATATAGTGCTTCCAACTCAAAAAAATTGAAGTGTTTGCGAAAACAAAATATCCGGAATTTCTTGTGCTACTTTCTTTCAATAAATGTTCAATTTCTGCAAGGACTACACCCATCTATTTTTCAGTAGAGTACACACTATAGGAGAAAACTCGAATATCTGACCTCAACTTCTGTCTCAATTGCAGTGTGTGTCAGCGATCATTTATCGTTTTGTATGTAAACAATACCACGTGATTGTCAGTAGTGTAGTAGATAACACGGAATGTTATACATACATTTTACGTAGGGATCTAAATATTACCCACCAGGAAACATCTCCGGGTAACGAATACCCCCTTAAACCCCACTTGTATATGGTTAAACTGGGGTACGCAGGGGTATACCTATTTTTCTTTTTAGGAACCAAAACATAGATTGTGGGTACTCGTTAGAACCGCCTAACATGTACCCATGATCTGTGTTTTGAGCAAAAATATTAAAAATACCATGTTGTTTTTTTTTTCTTGTAAAAAGGTACAAGTAGGCAAAGATCAGGAAAAGGCGCAATCAGCAAAAGATTCCCACTCCAAAAACCCAAGGTGGGAAAAAATCAGGTACCTATACCATGAAAACATTTCGTAAGCCGAATGAGCAGCTATTTTCCCAATAGGTGGCCAATCAGTTACCTTAACTTAACTAAAAATATGATAACATACATAAATTGTAAAGTTTTCAATTTTTACAGCTGAAAAAATTTCTGTGTATTGTATGTGCAAGTTTTAGTAATGTCGCTCTCAGTTGTATCCGACATTCGGTGCTGCAGACAGATCTATATCTATAGATGTTTAAAAATAAAACATCAAGATTAAACATGAGAAGATATGATCAGATTTAATTAGATAATCGGGTATCAATTCGCGTATATTCCAGCTTTTCCTCTACTTTTTTGACTTTTTCCAAGAGCTTATCAGACAGAGCTTCCAAGTACCTCTATGGGGTATAGATTTCTGGTAGTTCGGCCAACCAAATTTCCATGGCCTTTCATTGGATAAAGGGATCAAAGGTTTACTGTTTCTCCAGGATCATTAGCCCCCAGTATTACATCAAAATGCTGGCCCTGCAGAGAGTTTTATAGCCATTTGCCACAACATTAATAAATTTTAACCTGTATACTGCTACCAGAATCTGTCTTGTAAAGTCATAAAGACATGTCTGCACTAGTGAAAGATAACCTGTTTAGCAATCTGATCAATCTGTTCATATTTGCTGCCTATAGAGGATGTATGTACATGTAATGTGCATGTGTATTCATATTCTGAAGTAAAAAATTATAACTAGAGTCTATTATTGCGGAACGGAGTGGTTTGTGCTCAGCCCATGCATATTAATGCATAAGTTTTCTTATAAAAGTGCACACTGACAAGAAAATCTGTCTTCAGTTAAAGAATTTTAGAGACTAAAAATATGATATACTATCTAGGCAACAGTGGAAGGCAGCACAGCTGACCTATGTCTTTTATTGTCACACATGCAAACAGCAGGTTTTCTCATGAAACAATTATTGTTTTCATTCCAGCAAATTTTCACAATATCCTGCATACGAGGCACAAAACTGCTCTCTGAACCGTTCTGCATAATTTTCTCTGTTGTTAGCAATATTTTCCTTGAGACTACTCCATTTTCCATGGTCTAAAAATATTTTTTTTCTTTGTTTTAGTATTATTTATTATTAGTACAGGTTATCATCTCAAAACATGTTGCTATTTGCATTTTAACAACACATCCAATGTAAAACTTTTCCAAAGTGAAATGTTAGGTATTCTAAGGTAATAAGTCAGGGAAGCATGGTCATAAAACAGCCAGCCTATCTGATCTTAATGACTTGCCACATTCCTGACTAACTGCCCTGTTTTGATAAAATTGGATATGGTTCCAATGGGTCTTTGAAATCCTGACCAATCAGGTAATCCATTGCCGAAAGACCTGAAATTGTACCTGATAGCTCTGTCTAATGTGCTACTTGCTTTTTCTTATTGATTTTTCTATCTTATCACATTTCGAAAAGTTGCTAAAGCAAAATAAGAGATTTTCTTCTTTTTTTTTTCAGAACAAAACAAAAACGAAAATTTCATTTAAAAAATTGTGATTTTTTTATATATTTTCCGCTCAAAACCTACATCGTGAGTCTTACGAGTACCAACAATGTATGTTTTGTATTAAACATAAGAAAGAAAAAAATAGGTATAACCCTGCAAACCCCAATTTTTCTATATAAAATTATGTTGGGTGTTTACGGGGATAAACATTATACGGATATGTTTTACTGATAAAAAGACGTTCTAACGTATTGATGGCGGTGCAGTTCAAGCGTGTCTCATGCAATACCCCGCCAATGCAGTACAGGTCATGCCAGTCAAGGAGTATGAGCTATGTTTCCTTTTTAGCTCACCTGAGCCGAAGGCTCACTAGGTGAGCTTATAGTATACTACTCGAGCCGGCGTCCGTCCGTGGGTGCTTCCGTGCGTGCGTCCGTGCGTGCGTCCGTCCGTCCACACTTTCAAACATGTATATCTCGAAGACCAGCAGGCCGATTGCAATCAAACTTTATCAGAAGCATCATTGTGGTAGGGGATTGCCTGTATTAGGTTTTGAAGCAGATAAGATCAGAACTCTGGTTTCCATGGCAACAGATAGCTCCCATTGGCTTATAATGGGGACAAGTTTGTCAACACTATAGCAGCCTCAATTTTGATAGAAACTTCTTCATTCTTGCAGGTAATGAGGACAACCATAAAGTCTCGGATGAGTTCGAAATTCAGCCAGATCCATCCATGGAGTGTGGAGTTAGCTGCCCTTGAGCGTTTGAAAAAATTCCCATAGACTTACAATGGGAGAGAGGTTGTCAACACTCCAGCACCTTCATTTCTGATCGGATCTTCTTCATTCTTGCAGGTAACAAGGAAGCCATAAGACCTCGGATGAGTTCGAAATTCAGCAAGATTCGACCATGGACTGTGGAGTTACCTGCCCTTGAGCGTTTGGAAAATGGCTGTTAAGTGTTGTCAACACTCTAGGGACTACATTTTTTATCAGATTTTCTCCATTCTTTCATGTAACAAGGACAGCCATGAGATCTTGGATGAGTTCGAAATTTGTCGAGATTCGGCCTTGGACTGCAGAGTTACCTGCCCTTGAGTTTTTGGAAAATGGCTGTTAAGTGTTGTCAACACTCTAGTGCCTACAATTTTGATCCAATCTTCTTCATTCTTTCATGTAACAAGGACAGCCACAAGACAAGGATGAGTTCGAAATTCCGCGAGATTCAACCATAGACTGCGGAGTTACCTGCCCTTGAGCATTTGGAAAACGGCTGTTAAGTGTTGTCAACACTCTAGCACCTACATTTTTGATCAGATCTTCTTCATTCTTTCATGTAGCAAGGACAGTCATGAGATCTTGGATGAGTTGGAAATTTGGCGAGATTCTACCATGGACTGCGGAGTTAGCTGCCTTTGAGCATTTTAAAAAATCTGCATAGACTTACAATGGGAAAGCTGCTGTGAACACTCTTGCGCCTTCATTTGTGTCTGATCTTCTTCATTCTTGCAGGTAACAAGGACAGTCATAAGATCTAAGATAAGTTTAAAATTCGGCGAAATTTGACGATGGACAGCGGAGTTACCTGCCCTTGAGCATTTGAAAATGGCTATTTAGTGTTGTCAACACTCTAATGCCTACATTTTTGATCCAATCTTCTTCATTCTTTCATGCGACAAGGACAGTCATAAGATTACGAATGGGTACAAAATTGGGCGAGATTCAACCATGGACTGCAGAGTTAGCTGCCCTTGAGCATTTGAAAAAATCTCTATAGACTTATAATGGGAAAGATGTTGTGAACACTCCAGCGCCTTCATTTCTGATTGGATCTTCTTCATTCTTCGAGGTAACAAGGACAGCCATAAGATGTGTGATTAGTTTAAAATTCAGCGAGATTCGACCATGGACTGTAGAGTTACGTGCCTGTGAGCTTTGGAAAATGGCTGTAAAGTGTTGTGAAAACTTTAGCGCTTACATATTTGATCCTCTGTTTTAGCTCACCTGAGCCGAAGGCTCACAAGGTAAGCTTATAGGATGAGAGTCGAGCGGGCGTCCGTCCGTACGTCTGGCCGTGCATCAGTCTACACTTTCAAACACGTACATGTGTATCTCAGAGACAGCAGGTCCATTGCAATCAAATTTTATCAGAAGCATCAGTGTGGTGGGGGATTGCCTGCATTAGGTTTCAAGCTGATTGGATTTGAACTCTGGTTTCCATGGCAACCCTTAGGGGTGATTAAATAAGCGAATTATCCACTGGGCCATTGGGCCTTTTTGCTATATTTTATTGGTATTTATGTCTCCCCCCTTCAGGGTCGGGAGACATATTGTCTTTCCCCGTGCGTCTGTCTGTCCGTCTGTCCGTCACAAAACGTGTCCGCTCTATAACTTGAAAACCGTTAAAGATTTTTCGATGAAACTTGGTACACTTGTTGACTCTCAGGTGAGCGATCGTTACCATTGGGCTACTTGTTTATCCATGTACGTACGTATGTAGTCAAATGTACAGAACTTAATTAGTTATGGAATTATGTATAATGGATTTTTAACTAATAAATGATTTTATCTGTTTCAGAGAACAATTATGACTATGTAACACGTCTTGACAATCAGTTATTCAGTACAGAACAAGCCCCAGAACAGATTGGGACCACTTCGAATCCAATCGATCCTTCCTATGAAGGAACTCCAGGAATAGACAAAGAATATGACGTTCCATCGAAGCCAACAAGCCGACAAATGAATGAAAGCAAAAATCCATCGAAACCGAATAAAAGCTATTTCCCATCGAAGAACATCAGAATGCCTATGAGCAAAGGCGGTCAACCATTAAATCGCAAGAAGATTGGTGATTGGGCGTCAGAGAGATTGGCACGGAAAGAGAAAATGTTAGGGATGACGTTTGATCATGGCGATGAGGGAAATTGTACAAAAAGTCTACCGCAGGCCATTATCATTGGAGTGATGGAATGTGGGACTGAACCACTCACGACATTCCTGGCGATACATCCCGATATTGCGATGCAAATGAAGCTCGTATCGGTCGAATTCTTTAACAAGAACTACAATAAAGCTACAGAAAGGTACGACTGGTATAGAAACCAGATGCCGTGTAGTTCTGAAGGTCAAGTAACGATTGAGAAAAGCCCACAATACTTCGCCTCGCCATACGTTCCGAAGAGGGTTTGGAAAATGGATAAAGATGTGAAACTGATCTTGTTAGTCCGGGATCCGATAAAGCGAGCAATGTCTCATTATGAGCATTTGAAAAGTCTTAGACATGGTAAACTACCCGACTCATTTGAGGAGACTATCATGACACCAATGGGTGATATAGATTTCGGCCATGAGCTTCTCCAACGGTCGCTGTATTCCATTCAGCTAAGACGCTGGCTAAATTATTTCAAAATGGACCAGATACACATTGTCGATGGCGACAACTTCATTTTAAATCCAGCCGATGAACTCAACAAAATTGAGAAATTTCTTGGCATAAGGCAATATTTTACGCAAAGTTTATTTATCTATAACAAAGACACGGGCTTCTTCTGTCTTTATTCACAAGAGTTTGGTGGGCCTAAAGCTTGCTTACTTGCGAATCAGGGGCGCAAACACCGAGATATAAGCCCAGATGTGCTTGAACGATTAAAGATGTTTTATAAACCCTATAATGAGGAATTTTTCGAAATAACTGGTCAATATTTCGCCTGGGACTTTTAAACAATTGTGTCAGGTTGTGATCATTGCGATCATTGTCACCATGAGACGTGTATTCGGTGTTTCGACAGATTACAGGTATAAATGAAACTAATAGGACGTAGGCCAATTTTACAAGGTCCAAACTACATGTATATTCACACCTCAGCTTTTGATTGACTTTGCGCGTATTCCTTGTTCATAACAATTCGCTAGCTATATTGTATACGACAAATAAATTATGAAAACTTGTCGGTGCAATGAATACCCTCTAATACCCCACTTTTATATAGTGAAAATGTGGATTACAGGGGTTTATTTTTATTTTTTTTTATTTTTTTTTTTTTTTTTTTTTTTTTTTTTTTTTTTTTTTTTTTTTTTTTTTTTGTTTTATTTATTTTTCTTTTTATTATATATATTTTTTTTTCTTTAAAACATAGATTGTGGATAGTTGTTAGGTCGTTAGTACCACCAAAATCTATATTTTGGGCAAAAATATTAAAGATCTCTAAATACATGTATGTTTAGTGACTTTTTTTCATTTTTACAGCTGAAAAAATGTCTGTATATTGCATAGGCGTGTATTTGTACGTACTGTAAAATCTCAGAGTTTTCCATGTCAATGCTTATCGTTTACTTTTGGAACACCGATGACATGTCTTCATATCATACTGCTCATATATCGTCGGATGTGGAAAGGATATTAGTTTCATCTCCATCTTAAAATCTATAACGTATCCAATCACTGTCATTGTTTAATGTAGAACAACTTGACCTTTAATCATTTTGCTATCAATCATTAAATTCCATATCTGGAAACATGAATTATTATATCAATGTTGATCATCTCAACAAACAAAAAAAGGAAAAATAGAATATGAACCGCTGCATGAGAGAACCATTAATTTGGGTCGACGACCAGGTCCGACTGAAACTAGGCTGTACAGCCACAGAAGCAGGCTAGAAGCTTGAAATTTCGGATTTAAGAAGGAGATGGATTGTACTATCCGTGTAGCAAAAGAACAAAGGCGCTGATTTGATCTGCGGCTTTGTTTTTGCATATGCAATTGATAGTTTTCTGATGCATTGTCAGTTGGCGGAATTGGTATAATTTGTTAAAAACGTGTACAAGTGAAAATGAATTATTATTATGTTATTATGTTATTATGCTTACCGCGATTAATCTTTCGATCATTTCACCGTCGGATGGTCAGTGGGACACATGTGAGACAAGCCAAGTTCTACTTGTGGGTGTGCCAGGGTTTTTTTTTTTTTTTTTTTTTTTTTTTTTTTTTTTCGGTATGTAAAAGGAATGACCATTGCGTAGCAAGGACAGATTAGACGAAACTGAAACCATTGTTAATCTTTTATGACGATCAATCCGCTACTATTTTGAAAACTATACAATATATTGTTAGCACGTTTACACATGGAATATGCTACATGTCACGAAATTGCGTATTTTGAAAATAAAAAGAAAATGATTAATGCACGATATCAAACTGTATGTGCACCAATTCATAAATGAATAATTTAATTTTACATCCAACAATTTAACGGTCGATCAACCTTGAGGGTTGGAACATCAGTTACCTAAAACAAAAGCATACGGACTGTGTATTATTCAATATGACGCTCATCAAGACATACGTATTGCCTACATTTTAAGAACGAAATCGAGGTGATGACGATCAGAAAATATTGCTCAGAGCCTACGACCTTTGTTGATGCAATGAATAAATCGGTTGTGTTTCATAATATAATTTCATCAGTTGCAAAATGATGGCTGTTGAGAACAAGATCTTTGAGCAGTAACAAGATATTTTCATATAGAGCAAACTTTAACATTAACTGAGGAAAGTATCATATATCTGATTTATTGCCAGTAATCGTTGTTTCAGGCTCACGTAGAATTTTGTTTTTCAATCCAATATTGTTAAACTGAATAGTGACTTAATTTAACCAAAAAGCAACAAATGTTTTCGTGTTAAAATGCTCATAATTTTATATAATGAACAAAAAAAGAAACACAACAGTAGACCGCCAAGGATTTTCGAGTTTAAGGGTAAAACGTTGATTATTTCAGCTCTGTTGCTGTATGATTCCCATTCATGGGATATTAGGTTAATGTCGTGTAAAAAGCTGATTTTCATTTTCGATAAAAAATGAAAGAGAATTTTTTGTCGTCTTAAATAATGCAAATTGGAAAGATTTGCTCTGCGCACATATTTGAACCTCCAGATCATCAGGAAACAATGTCAGCTGCTCCCTAATCAAAATTCATGAAAAAGAAATAAAGTTCCACGACACACAAGCTCGTAATTAAAACCATCAAAATCCCTATATGTTTAAGAATTTATCAATATTGACATGAGTGGGTGGGTAAACAGATATTTACTGTTGTTTTTTTTTTTTTTTTTTTCAATCTGTCAATCAAATGATGATGTGCATTTATTGCTAATACATGTCACAGATACTAGGAATGACTCAATATAGTTATTCTTTTTAAAGTTTAAATAGCTTGGCTTAGAATTGGAAATGTAACTGGTTTTCGTGGGACCCATTTCCTGGAAAATGGAATGCATTTGAATAAAAATTACACAAAGCCTACATGTCTAGGATACATAATCTGACAAATTAAAGATTATTTTGGGGTCATGGAAATGTATTTCTCTAAGAAAAGTTAGTGTAAACATGTTTTTTCTGGAAAATTCTACAAGTGGGTAACTTGGGGCGGCTCGTGTTCGCTTATTGTTTGCTGAAAGATGGCATGCCTTTTGTTTCAGCTCCTTAATATGATTGTAGTCAATGATTACATCGAAAAATCTGGCTTTTTTTTTTCAAAAAGCTAAGAAAAATGGGTCCGACGATTTCAACCCGGAAGTAACTGAAAAATGACTCACGCTCTGAGCTGACCACTCATTTCACAATCATGTATACCCAAATCCATGTATTTGCAACATATTCAACAGCCCCATGATAAAGCATGCTAAAGAATGTAGCATTGTTGACAAAAATAAACAATGTTTTTATACAGGTAAATCTTCAAACATGTATATACAGTGACCACACATAAGTCCTTAATTGAAAGGGGGACGATTTCAATTTTATTCATTTATTTTCTTTAACGTGTGAGTTTCTTTAACTCTGCTGAGTGGTACATGGTGATTTTGAATGGGGGTTTATAGCGGATTTAAATCAAACCATTATTTTAATGCTTGCATATGCGCACTGTGTGGTTCACTTCTTTCAGCATGTACATCGAATATCTTCGTAAATACCCATCAAAATGAAAATCGATCGGTTTCTTGCATTCGGAAGCCTAATATCTAATGCAGAAGAAGAAAATGCAAAGATTTCTTGTTGTATCATAGTTGGCTCAAAATTTAGTGGAATATAATTGTTGCGTTTCTTTTTTGGTTCAGTATATATAAGCAATTGCCTACTTTAAAGATTATCATACGTTTAACAAGATGGAAAACGTATGGCATTAGATGGCAAATTAGGGATAGGACCACATATTAGGATTAGGGTAAGATGTTAGGGTTAGTGTAAGACGGTATGGATAAGGTTAGAAGTATGAGTTATCGGTATACACCAGGGATAGATATAAAAGTGATGGTTAGCGTCAGATGTTAGGGTTACGGTTACTAGTTAGGATAAGAAGTAAGGTTAAGGGTATGGGTTAGAACTAAGGTTTCGGGTTATTAGTTAGGGTTAGACGATAGGATAAGAGTTAAGACATATGTCATATTTAGACGTTATTGTTATGGTTCAGGTTAGTGTAAGGGTAATAGACATTTTCACTTAAGCGTGGACTCCGACGCGGACACCTATGCTGACTGTTTTGCGTACTTATTTTAGCGGGATCATGTCCAAATTATCTTAGGTATCTGGATCACATTGTGTTTAAGGTGGTACGACGTATTTTTTTTTCGGGAAAATTCTCTTTTGTTTGATTTCACTATTTATGCAGTCATATGAGATCGGTCAATCAGTAGAATGGGTTAGAACCTGAGTGTCCCGAAAGAAAAAACACCTGGCCCACCCGCAACCAGAAATTAGCTTGTCCAACATGCTTCCCGCGCGGACTGGAAAAGGCGATGAGATGATCGAATGATTAAAAGCGGCGAAATTTGCACCGGAGACCTTAACCACTCGACCCGGGGGCGGTGCCTCGGAATTACCAGGTCGATATTTCTTCTTTGATTTTTTCCAGCAGGTAATGCCATGTTTAGACGTAAGTCAATTTGTGACGGGCACGACGCTTCCTACTTATTTGACCAGGGCGCAGTTTCATCAAAGCATTTAGGACACTTTTTATCCTGCGTATGTTGTATATGCAGTATCGGTCATACAGATGGACATACATAAATACAGACGAAGTGACAGGGGTGGATGCGCGGACAGACAGACAGACAGACAGACTGACTGACAGGTGGGCAGGCAGGCAGGCAGGCAGGCAGGCAGACAGACAGACAGACAGACAGACAGACAGACAGACAGACAGACAGACAGACAGACAGACAGACAACGAAAGCTTTGAATCCTTCTAGGCCTTGAATATTTTACAATTGACTTTTATTTATATTTTGGTGTATTTTTCGGGACGGGGCACAGTCGTGGGGTTAGAATCCCGTTCCTCTCGCTCCGTAGCCCGATTTTCGACCGAGGAACTGACACCATCGGGTCAAAGTTTGATAGACAGTCGATAGCTAACTCGTTTAAACATCATCCTCCTACATCTGAATACACTAGTTTACTGGTGACACGCCAAATGACATTATTTCACCAGGGGGTTTGGATGGGGGAGAAATTAGTCCCTACATCAAAGTCAGTGAGGAATTGAATAAAATAAATAATATAATTGTTTGATAATGTAGAATAAATCAAGCCTCCAGAAAGATCAGTCAAGCTTCTCCTCTCTAACTGCACCCCAAAGGGCCTGTGTGTGTTTAACCGACAAAACGGCTTACAAAATGACCTACCATCGGTGTATAAATCAAACCATATCTAGTCCGATTTTGACCTCTGGATGATCAAAGGTTAGCAAATTCAATGACATAGCACGTGACAGGGAAACCAGAATAAGATCTCGTTAATAGCTCACCAGTTATTGCTAACACTTCGATAGGCTTAACGCTATGTAGTATTGGTCAAAATAACTCTTCCAACGTGATCACATGTCACATGCTATTGAGTAGACTCGTCCTACTTTTGATCATCCAGAATTCAAAGTCGCTCAACCGAGAAAAAAAAAAAAAAAAAAAAAAAAAAAAAAAAAAAAAAAAGGAGAAAAATATAACACACTGAGTTTGAGTACAAACTGTGCCTTTTTCTAACAATCATGTGCAGCTAACTTCAAATTCAGAAGTGGAATCTTGCCAAATTTTCAACTCGTACGACATTTTATGGTCGTGCTTGTAAACGACAAGAATGAAGAACGTATGTTGAAAACTAAAGAAGCTAGAATGGCCACATCATCCTCAGTATAAGTCTGTGATTTTCAAAAGCTTCTACTTATACTTGAGCCGTCGCACGAGAAAACCAAAAATCTACATATACGAAAACAAAGGCGCAGATCAGCTTCGCGGTAGCCGCGAAGCTGATAAGCACATTTGTTTTCTCTACACGTATGGTACAACCCCCCTCCTTTCTAAATCCAAATTTTCACGCCTCTAACTTTCTCCTGTGGCTGTACAGCCCGATTTGTCTAAGACCTGGTCGGAAACCAAATTGTTGGTTTTGTCACGCGACGACCCAGTCTTGTAAAGAATTGGTATATAAGTATTAGTTTTCAGACCTAATGTTTCTTATTTCTTGTTCATAAATGTGTATCGTAGTGATATCGAGGGCACTACAGAATCGAAAGGTGTACGTGGTCTTTTTGTGAATGCACCCTAGATGTCCCCAACCTGTTTCTGGTTACCCATCGTAAAGCGAAGTAAGTATTACTCGGCCATTGCACAAAAATAAATAAATAAATAAATAAATAAATAAATAAATAAATAAATAAACGAGTAGCCCAGGGGCAACGGTCGCTCACCTGAGAGTCAACAAGTACAGTCACTGGACAAAGTAAAATATGGGTATGGTGGCCATCTTGGTTATGTGACCTTGAAACCCTACTTACATCAGCAGAAGAGCTCTTGTCTGATTTGTGTATCCTCTTTTATGCCACTTTGGTTCACTTGAAAAAATCATCTAACAAGGTCAGGGTGCTACAATGACCCCCGGGGTGGGGCCATATTTGACCCCAGGGGCAAGATTGGCAGGATTTATGTAGAGCTCCACATGACAATGTTGTATATCAGATATACAGGCTCTGTATCATGCTGTTGCAGAGAAGATTTTTTCATATATTTCCATTATAAGTCTATGGTAGATAATGACATGCCTGGGGCGTGGCCTGTATAGACCCCAGGGGCACCGTTGGCAGCATTTATAAAGGAGAGTATTATACATTGGTCCACACAACATATGAAAGCTCTGGGCCATATGGTTTCGGAGAAGAAGATTTTTTTATGTTTTTCTCATGACGCCCCCGGGACTGGGCCCGTATGGACCCCAGGGGCACAGTTGTCAGGATTTATAAAGAGGACCACTTGCATTGCTAAAAACAAAATATGAAAGCTTTGGGCCTTGTGGTTTCGGAGAAGAAGATTTTTTTATGTTTTTCCCATTTTTAGTCTATCGGAGCTAATGAACCCCGGGGCGGGGCCATTTTTGACCCCAGGTGCATGATTGGCAGGATTTATATAGAGGACCACTAAACATTGCTATATACAAAATATGAAAGCTTTGGGCCTTGTGGTTTTAGAGAAGATTGTTTTATATTTTTCCCATGACACCCCCGGGGCGGGGCCCATATGGACCCCAGGGGCACTGTAGGCAGGATTTATCAAGAGGACCATTATACATTGCTACACACAAAATATGAAAGTTCTGGGCCTTGTGGTTTTGGAGAAGAAGATTTTTTTTAAAGTTTTTCCCATGACGCCCCCGGGTCGGGGCCCGTATGGACCCCAGGGTCACGGTTGGCAGGATTTATATAGAGGAACACTATACATTGCTACAAACAAAATATGAAAGCTCTGGGCCTTGTGGTTTTGGAGAAGAAGATTTTTTTATGTTTTTCCCATGACGCCCCCGGGGCGGGGCCATTTTTTACCCCAGGGGCACGGTTGGCAGGATTTATAAAAAGGACCACTATACATTGCTACTGACAAAATATGAAAGCTCTGGGCCTTTTGTTTTCGAAGAAGAAGATGTTTTAATGTTTTTCCCATTGTAAGTCTATGAGAGCTAATGACCCTCGGGGCGGGGCCATTTTTTGACCCCAGGGGCATGATTGGCAGGATTTATATAGAGGACCACTAAACATTGCTGCATACAAAATATGAAAGCTTTGGGCCTTGTGGTTTTGGAGAAGAAGATTTTTTATGTTTTTCCCATGACACCCTTAGGGTATGGACCCCGAGGGTTACGGTAGGCAGGATTTATAAAGAGGACCATTATACATTGCTACACACAAAATATGAAAGCTCTGGGCCTTGTGGTTTCTGAGAAGTTTTTCCCATTGTAAGTCTATGGGAGCTATCCGTTGCCGTGGAAACCAGAGTTCAGATCCGACCTGGCCCAAAACCTAATGCAACCTTTCCCCCTCCTCAATGATGCTTTAGATAAAATTTGGTCACGATTGGCCTTGTTGTCTTTGAGACATTAAAGTTTGAAAATGTGGACGCACGGACGGACGCACGGACGGACGGACGGACGGACGCCGGCTCGACTACTGTACTATAAGCTCACCTTGTGAGCCTTCGGCTCAGGTGAGCTAATAAATAAATAAATAAATAAAATGAATAAATAAATAAATAAATAAATAAATAAATAAATAAATAAATAAATAAATAAATCAGACATTTTGCTGTCAACGCATGGTCTCTCAGTTTGCCTCACACATATTAAGGTTTCTCGTTGACTTCCTTAGTTAGTACTCAAGCGATAATTTAAAGTTATCTCATTCATTTTATGCTACTTTGTTCCTCATGACGCGGCTCATCAGCATTTCGTAGAGAGTATTTACATTCGGATACACATGAAATATCCCCTTGTTAAATTTAGTCAGCGTTGGTGTCCATATCGGAGTTCACGCCTAAGTGAAAATGTCTAATAGGCCATCGTTAGGGTAGTAGAAGTAAGGATAAGAAAAAAAGAGGTTAACGTGGGCATTGGTAAGGAAATGGTGCAATCAGAAAGAAATTCTCACTCCAAAATCCAAGGTGAAAAAAACCTAACTGACAATTTAGGTACTTATATACTCAGGCAACATATCGATAGCAAAGTGAGCAGTTTTTTTCCCAATAGGCGGTCACTCAGTTACCCGAACTATAATAAATATATGAAAACGTACGCAACCAAAACATAAAACAACTAGGACAATGACAAAAGTGTCGTCTTGGAACGAATATAAAACTAGTGGCGTGATCAGCCTCAGCTACTGCAGTGGTTGATGTCATTTAATAACTGTCTGAACACCATCTTGCAGAAACTGCTTTTTTTGAAATCTCTCTTTTCTGAAAGACCTCAAGAAAAATGTGAGCATGTCACCATTTTGCATTATAAAAGTCTTAAAAAGTGCCACAAAAATTTAAAAAATCGGTTAACAAATAAAAATTGTAAGAAAATATTTTTGAATAGGGCTTTTTTCATTGTAAAATTGCCAGCAAGAGAAGTAACTATATTCCCGGAAAAAATCTAAATTTATTATTTTTCATCTAAAATGCACCAAACCAAAACAAAATTGTTTTGCATGCATAGCTGAGCATCACATTCTTAAAATTATTCCACATATTGGCTTGATTTTCAGCTTTAAGGTGTTTGAATTACCTCCCTTGCACATGCAAAATACCTATTCTAGCTGAATTTTGGGCTTAATTATTTTTTATTAGTGAACCGATTTTTAAACTTTTTGTGGCACTTTTTAGGAATCATGAGTTCCAAAAAGATGGCATGGTCATATTTTTCTTGTGATGTTTCAGAAAAGTAAGATTTCGAAAAATGCAGTTTCCGAAAGATCGTGTTCAGACAGTAGTTGTTCGATCCTCGTGGCGAATCTCTAACTAGTCAATGAGTCATCAAGGACATACAAATAAATCATAATAAATTCCATGATAATCAAAAACGAGGACTCACAGATAAGCTGCCCGACGCTGTAGATCCCTGGGCGCCAAAAACATCACTGAAAAACTGGAGGTAAAGAAACACACCAGTTGAAAGGTACAAGTAGGCAACGTTCAGGAAAAGGCGCAATCAGAAAAAGATTTCCACCCCGAGGTGGGAAAAACTAAATTAACAATCAGGTACTTATACCATGAAAACATATCGTAAGCCGAATGAGCAGCTATTTTCCCAATAGGTGGCCACTCAGTTACCTAAACTTAACTTAAATATGAAAACGTATGTAAGTCGCCAACAGCACAAGAATTTTAAACACCAAGACATAAAACATTAAGAACCACCACAGAAGTATCGCCTTCGAACGATCAGTAATATGAAATTACTGGCGGGCTCAAATCGATTTTATAGGTACCTAACCTCACCCTCAGCTTAAGGTTCTAAGCGTCAGAGTAGGGGGTTATAATAGGTGTTAACATTAAGGGTGAGAATAAGAAAATAGGATCAGATTTATAAGGTAGGGCTAGAAGTTAGAGTTACTCATCAGGGTTAGAAGTAATGGGTAAGGTTTGAAGTTGGGGTTAGGGTTAGAGGTGAAAAATAGGGCTAAAAGTTAGGGTTGGGTTTGTATATTAAGGTTAGCGTTTGTGTGAGAAGTAAGGTTTACGGTGAGAAAGTTGGGTGAGGATTACACGTTACAGTTACACGTAAGGGTAAGAGTTACACTTATACTAAAGTCAGAACTAAGGTTTGTGATTATTTAAACTTTAGGGTTAAGATTAGAAGTGTGGTTATGGCTAGTCGTAAAAGTTAGGGTCAATCGTTTCGGTTATTGTTAGAAGTTAGGGTTAGGATTAAAAGTTAGGGTGAGAAGTAAGTGTTAAGGTTAGAACTTATAATGAGTTTAAGGGGCTATGGTTAGGGTATGGTAAGAAGTTAGGAATAAGATTAGAACTTACCTGTACGTTCACTAAGAATTGTACATGTATGTAAATGTAAGTGTTAACGGTTTGGTTAAAAGTAAGGGATAGAGCTACAAAATATGCTTAGGGCTTGCACGTTAGGGTAAGAGGTTGGAAATTAGGGTAAGAAGTTAAAAATTAGGGTAATGGTTACAAATCAGGGTAACGCGATAGGTTATGTGTTACAGGTTAGGGTCAGGGTAAAAAGTTAGGGTTAGTGTTGGAAGACAGGGTCGGAAGCTAGGGCTATGGTTTGAACTTATGATAAGTGATAGGGTTTATTGCGAATTTAAAATATGGAAAAGAATTATAAGTTAGAGTCAGGTTCAGTAGCTAAATTTAGGGGGAGGGTTACACGTTAGGATTAGACGTTTGGATAAGGGTTTGAATTTTAGGGTTATGGTTTTAAGTAAGGGTCATGAGAAATGGATGTAACTACAAGTTAGGGTAAGGGTTACAGGTTAGGGTTATGGTTACAAGTTAAAGCTAGACGTTTGCGTTAAATTTACACGATTAAGTAAAGGTTTTACTATTGTTAGAAGTTATGATCAGGATCTGACGCAAGGGTAAGGTGTTACGATTAGCGATAGAAATAACTGTTAGTATTAGGACCAGGGTTAGGGTTAGAAATTTCGAATAAGAAGATAGATTATGAAGTAAGAGCGAATGTTAGAACGTATGGTAGGTGTATAGCAAGGGCAAGATGTTACAATTAGGGATAGAAATAACTGTTAGTATAAGGATTAGGGTTAGGGTAAGAAGTTAGGATTAGGGTAAGAAGATAGGTTATAAAGCAATAGCGAATGTTAGAATGTATGGTAGGTGTAATGCATTAGAGTAAGTGTTAAAAGTTACATAGGACAAGCATCAAACAACAATCTTCCTGGTAGCTTGAAATGATTCGAAAATGAGATTAAAATAAGTATATAGTGGGATTAAATCATTAACAGTGCAAAAACAAATCACACTACGCGCTTTCGGCTTTCGCCTTTTTCAGAGTTACTATGTATTTACAGGGAAAATGGAAGAAAAAGAAAAATAAATAAATAAAATTGAAACAAAAACAATGCAAAAATACAAAAAAAAAACACATAAAATATGTCAAATTCGACACAATCGTATGCTTAGAAATGAGTATACGACTTAAAATAGTGAAAAAGCGCCCTTTCAAAGGGCCCAGTATCCTATTAGGGATAACAGCCTGGGCCCAGTTGTTCAAAGCATCGTTAGCTTAACGATATCGTTAAGACATAAATTTGTTAAGCAAATATCAGCTAAAGTAACAAATACACTGTTATTTTTTGTTGAAAAAATGTGAGAATCCTTTGCAGTGCAAAGGATTTTCACATTTTTTTCAACAAAAAATAACAGTGTATTTGTAATATTAATGTTTGAAATTTTAACGAAACGTTAACTAACGACGTCGTTAGTTTTGAACAACTGGGCCCTGGTAACAAGTTTGCTGATATCAGACGATATCGGCATATGTATTGATGTTGCACACGTTGTTAAATATAAAATAATATTTTTGTAAAGTATTCTCGAAATCTTGACAAGATAGCTGTCGTAAAACGGTGTTAGTTTGAAACGTAAACCCTAATTACGCCACATTTATCTGACGTCGTTTTGAAAATGAAGGCATACCATGTCAAAACGACAATAGTGTATTTCTTAGTTTGAAACGAGCAGATGTTAGCATAGGATGAAACTTAATTTTATAAATATTGTAAGCTTTTCTTCAAAATAGTAACAGTGCGATATTAATATCATCTGCTATTACATAAGTGTAAAAATGATGTCAGATAATTCATTATTTTTGCTCATAATTCAACGACTACGCAGACAAGTCCCTAACCTGTGACAAATCAACACGCCGGTTGTGAGCCTTTGAACCCCTCGCCGATGGAAAGCCTGAACCTCATCTTAAAAGATTCTGAAAGGACTCTTTTTATACTGCGATGTGCCCATGGCCTAAGTTATCACTGTATTCCTAACACTGCAGCAGTTAAGTGTTGATGCTAAATGACATATCATCCCAGATTGTGTTCTCCTTGGCATAGCGCACGATACTTGTTCGTTAAAAACAAGGCAGACTGGAGTCAAATATATACATATGCTCATGGTTTGTGACAAGCCTATTAAGGATTGAGCAGCCCATTTAGAAGTTATCTCAAGCTGCCAACACGCGTGGCGGAGAGGAAAAAAGTTCAAGGTTTCTAAGAAGGTGGGCAACAAATACATATAAATGAGCCGCTTCATGAGCTAAAAACAATTTGGCTTCCGACACTAGCCGAGCTGTACAGGCACAAAAGATGGCTAGAGGCTGGAAATTTGAGATTCAGAAAGATGAATTGTACTGTCTGTGTAGCGAAAACAAAGGCGCTGATCAGCTTCGCAGTTACAACGAAGCTGATCTGCACCTTTGTTTCCGCACAGGCAAAATTCCTTCTTTTTTTTTCTCATGACGATGCTCACATGTAAATAGCTTCTGTTCGTGCTGTTGGATTTAGCTGTTGTTACGAAAGCACAAAAAGCATCCGCTTTGGTACATACATTATAGATCTTTAGTCCAAGAATCTCGTTATTTCAAACGCAAAAGATATGTACTTGGCACAAATGTTATAAGTCTTAGCATAAACGCATTGCGGCTTAATTAATGTTTGGCCATTATGTTTACAAAGCCGCAAAATACAAGAAGAGGACAAAAATCTCTTTTTATATCAACATATCAGAAATAAAGATTCCAGTCCCGATAACTACAGGGTTGTCAAAAATATTAAAAAGCGACGCTCAGAATGTGGTAGGAAAGTAGTAAAAATGTTCTGTTCTATTCTGTCCTTCCTGCCACATTAATAGAAAAATAAAAACCGTCAACCGGAAGCGGAATTCGACAGGTAGATTTGCAAAAATTGTCCGGGAATGTAATTCATTGGTCAGTATGATTTTCGTAGAGACCAATCGCATACTAAGGTGTTCCGGAACTGGTGATAGAGACTAGCAACAGCAGTTTACGACTACGGTGAAACATTCGAAATGATAACGTTAATATATTGACAAAACTCCGAGAGCGGATTCCCTAAACGAACGCATAAGACCAAGAAACTTACTCTAGAACAACTAATTTCAATTCGCATTCACTCCTCATTGTAATGCTGGAGAGAAACATCTAAAATACATTGTTTTGTTTTGTTCCTGACAGATCATGACAACATGACGTCACATTTTCTTGAGTATTACGTCACATGGTTTCATTCGGTAAACTACACATACATTACCGTCGTCCCACCGAGTTGCGAAGATTCTTTTTATGAAAAAACATTACTTACATCGGAATGGTCTATCTTCAAGTTGTAGCTCTACTTTGTGCGGAAATCATTGTAAAATGAGAAAAAAGGAAGGTTTTTATGTTTTTTGTGTGTCCCTGATCATCTGGGTGAGGTCCTACCAGGGGGATGGGGTCTTAACCTCCGCGGCTCTCTGATAGAAAATGACTTTTCTTCCCAGCTACCTAAATGTTGTTTTTTCTAATAGCCCTGCTCCCTAAATCCCCAAGTTAGTGCTTGCTCCCGAGATCCCTGAAAATTAATGGGACTTCTCACCTCACCAGGTGGCAGAGCCAGAGGGTGAGGAAGCTATCAGCTTTAGAGCATCGCGCCAAAGGCGCTGCCTTATTTCATATTAAAGATGTCTATGAACCATTGAAATACTCCTGTAATACGATACGATTTTTGATAACAACAGACCTACTTCAGCTGCGACATGAGAAAACCGGATGTTTGCCAGTGCGAAAACAAAGGCGCAGATCAGCTGTGCAGTAACTGCACAATAACTGCACAGCTGATCAGCGCCTTTGTTTTCGCTACACGGATAGTTCAATCCCTCCTGTACGTAAATCCAAAATTTCAAGCTTCTAACCTGCTTCAGTGACTGTACAAGCCGGTTTGTTTCGCGCCTGGTCAGAAGCCTCGAAGACCGGTTTTTTCGCGTCGCGGCTCACTTAATCTGCTTCAAAGATAGATCACGAATCTACTCATTGATGAACATATTTAGCAAGGAGATTGATTTGCAAGTCTACGGTTTTAGTACAATTGTAACAGATAAATATATTCATTAGATCAGCGCCCAGTGACATGGTTGACGTCAAGAACCGTAGGAATAAACACACCAGACAAAGTAATAGACTCTCAGAAGGATTCACATTTGCATACTGATAAAACATCTACTCCATTATTTTGATCAAAAACTTATTTGATAGCTTTCTCCATTGAATATATCACTCATGCAGATTTCTTTCACTGTTGCAATAAAGATGTTCCTGGGATCTCATCTCTTCCAAAAGCACTGGGTGCTTCCTTCGTACCGATATAAAAAGGTTTTGTTTGACTTTTACTATAGGTCCCGATAGGATTTGGTTTTGTTTGATTATGGTATCGGATTTTTTTTCTACAATAATTCCTAGAATTTGGTCAATTATTTGATTTGATTCTCATTTATGACGTCATTAAAAGAATTTCAAGTCATAAAGTAGTGCTTTGAATGCAATTTTATAGTAAGTTTTTATTTGATTCGTTAAGAAGTGATATAAATTGTGAAATTAGTGTTATTGCCGACTCTGTTTTGGGGAGATTTATTGTTTCTAAAGGTTTCTAAAGGCAAAATTGTTTCTAAAGGTTCGAAATATAGCTTCCCATCCTACATTAATTTCGACAAATGTAGAGAGGAGATTACATCTGCATTAAATGATTTCACATTTGACCAAGACTGAGTGTTCATATTGTGTGACAAGAAAAGAGATGCTGGCCTTGGTCAATTTTGTGAAGCATTTCAAACATTACCTTTACGGAAGGAAATTCCTGGTCAGAACTGACCATATCTCCCTGAAGTGGCTAATGAACTTCAAGAAACCAGAGGGCCTTATTGCTCGGTGGATCGAGGTTTTGGCATCCTGCGACATGAAAGTACAGTATCGACCTGGACGCCAGCACGGATTCAACGAACTTGGACCTCATGACATTGCAGGATGAGGATAGAGACATTGCGGTGTTGAAGGGATGGTTAGAAAGATGTGTCAGACCAGATTCTAAGGATACGTCTAGTGAGAGCTATGTGGTGAAAGCTCTGTTGCGACAATGGAAGAATCTGAAATTGAATAATGGGTTGCTTGTTCGTAGATATGAAGATTCTGACACGAACAGAACCATAAGACAGGCAATAGTACCTCAATCAAAGAGAAGAGATGTGCTCAAGTTCTCACACGATGTTCAAACATCAGGTCACCTGGGAATGAAGAAAACACTGAGTAAAGTGAGACAGAACTAGTATTTGCCAGGTGTATCACAGGTTGTAAAAATCTATGTATTAGGATGTGAGATCTGCAAGAAAGGTAAAGAACCAACACCATCGAAAAGGGCACCCATGCAAGTGGCTAGTAGTGGGTACCCTATGGAAAGAATCGCAGTTGACATAATGGGTGAACTACCAGAGAGAGACAGAGGTAACAAATATGTGCTTGTTGCCAGCGATTATTTCAAGAAGTGGACTGAGTGCTATCCAATGCCAAATATGAAAGCGGTAACAGTAGCAAACTTACTCGTTGAACACGATTTGGAGTCCCAGAGCACATTCATCCTGATCAGGGACGCCAATTCGAGAGCAACTTGTTCGCTGAGATGTGTAAACTGCTCAAGATAGACAAAACTCGCACTACACCTTATCATCCGCAATCCGATGGTATAGTGGAGCGCTTCAACAAAACCCTCTGTGCTATGCTGCGAGCATACATTGATGAAAATCATAAAAACTGGGTTGGGCTCTTACCATATGTTACGATGGCCTATCGGGCCACTTGTCATGAAAGTACAGGTACCAGCCCAAACATGTCAATGTTTGGACATGATACCAGCTCCCCTCTTGACCTTATATACCAAATGCCCCCTAACTTAAAGACTGCTCCTAGCAATACCTGGGTGTGGGAATTGCAAGATAGACTAGAGTCAGTACATACATTTGTTAGGGAACATACAGGCATGTCAGTGCAACGGCAGAAGAAGGTATATCACAAAAAGTTGGCATTTGAAAACTTCAGTGTACGGTAACCATGTCTATGTCCTCTTCCCTGTTAAGAAGGTACAAGTAGGCAAAGATCAGGAAAAGGCGCAATAAGAAAAAGATTCCCACACTAAAAACCGAGATGGGAAAAAAAACTAACAATCAGGTACTTATACCATGAAAACATATCGTAAGCTGAATAAACAGCTATTTTCCCAATAGGTGGCCACTCAGTTACCTAAACTTAACTAAAAATATGAAAACATACATAAGGCGCCAGCAGCACAAAACTTTTAAACACCAAGACATAAAACAAAAGAAAACTGGACAGTCCATCAAATTTGTCTTCTTCTGGAGGGGCCCATTTCAGGTAGTCGAGAAAGTGACATATGTCCTACTTAAGATCAATTGTGGCCGAAACGGTACTTTATCGGTCATTCATATTGATTGGGTACGAAAAGTAAGGCCGCAAAACCTGCCTAGAGAAATAGAAAGGGACAAATAGGCAAAGATCATGAAAAGGCGCAATCAGAGAAAGATTCCCACTCCAAAAACCGAGATGAGAAAAAACTAAAACGAACTAAATTAACAATTAGGTACTTATACCATGAAAATATATTGTAAGCCAAACGGGCAGCTATTTTCCTAACAGGTGGCCACTCAGTTACCTAAACTTAACTTAATGTATGAACATACATAAGGCGCCAACAGCACAAAAATTTTAAACACAATACATAAAACGAAAGAACCACCACAGAAGTATCGCCTTGGAACGATCAGTAATATAAAATTACTGGCGGGCTTAAATCGATTTTACATGGCCGTAACCTCACCCTCAGCTTCTGCAGTGGTTCATAACATTTAGTTAGGTCTTCGGTCCTCGTGATGAATCTCTAACTAGTCAATAAATCATCAAGAACAAACAGATTAATCATGATAAACATCCTGATGAATAAAAAATGAGGACTCAATAGATTCAGTAAGCTGCCCGACGATGGCATTGTCTGAGCAAGAAGAGTTGAATTTAGAACCCAGTGACATTCATGCTGTAGCAAGAGCTGAGTCCGAAGATATCAGGATCAGGATCATTTTGTTGAAACTAGGTCTAAACGGGTAGTTAGAAGGCCTTGATTGTTACGAGATTATGTATCTGCGCTTTCTATTCGCAGGACTATGAACGCCAAGAAAATTCCAAGGAAAAGGGCTACCTGCCCAAACTGTAAAAAAGATGTGAAGCTGGAGGACTACATTAAATATGTGCAGGTATGAAGACAAGCAAGGGCATCGACAGTCATAACCTGTAGTGTATGTAAGGCTCCATTCAGCAAACAAGCATACATGAGGAAACACATGGGGAAATTCCATCCGGCTGCAGAAACCACTACTTCTGTGGAAAGTGAAAGCTCCTGTGAGAGTAGCTGCGATTCCAAGGAGGATAAATCTAATGAGTCGGATAGAGACCCAGAGATTGAATTAGACTTTGCCCTTTCTAGTGACTCAGATGATGAGGAGTGTGAAAAGGCTGCTGAGGCTTGACAATAGGGCGGATAGAAAGGAAACGCACAACACCAGACCCTGTCAGAGCACCGATTAAGAAGAAAGTGAAAAGTGGTCCCAGTACATCGATGGATGATGGCGATAAGAAAGGACAGAGTGGCTGTGATTTGGTGAAAGACTCTGTTAGCAAAGTTGACAAAGGTGTCCAGTGTAGCACACTGAGATGAGAGCATTGTAAGATTGACTTTCAGGATGACATTTTATTCACCATACACAGAGGACGGCACAACCTTTCTGAACCATTCCAGTGCAATCTTTGTGGGGAAAAGTGCGGGAACAGACAGGCTTTCTATTGCCATCTTGGAAGATATCATAGCAAGTAATTTTGTGGTGGAACATGTGATGAAGAGAGACAGAAATAAAACATTACAATGGCATAAGGAAATGTCAAGAGATTTTTCTGCCAGCGCAGCAGAATCCGCTTAAATTAACAGTTCTCTGACAGGAAGTCAGGCACTAGCCCCTGTGTAGGGCATGAATGAGCATCAGTTATAAAAAAGAAATAAATCTCAAAAGAAAAGCTTTATGTGACCATAGGCAATGGACATAATCATGAGTTTTATTATGTTATGCTAAACAAGAATGTCAATAAACAAGCTGATCTCTTTCAATTTATTCTTAATGTAATTCATGCGAGGACGCATGCAGTCGGAGGCGTGGGTAATGTGATGAAAATGCAGGCCAAGAATGTAAACAAGCTGTAATAATAAAAATACCAGCCTTTTCACCTGTTTCAAAAAGTATGATCAGCCTCCGCTACTCACATTGTCTATAATCAAAAATATATTAGTCCGATTTGGTCATAAATTACTTCTATTTCAACCCGTTAATATTTTCTCCTGGGCGCAGCCATTTTCTTTAGGTTTCAGGGTCACGTAGACACATTTGACCACAATGCATCGGAATGGACCGCAACATTTTGCTTAAGGGTTAGATCGGTCCATCACCATGGAAATAAATAATTATTAATCATTTTACGCTAAGAAGCGAGTGGCCTGAGAAAGTACTCTGGCAAGTAGCAAATCATTTTATATATAAATCAGGAAGATATAACACAATCAATGCAATATTTACATAGTTGGTTTCAACCTGTACATTTTGCCGTTAGTAATGGACTAGTCCATTGGTATAAAAGGAGGTGTTTGCGGTGGCAAATTCAATTCTGCATTTGGCTTCAGTGCAAACAGATCGAAAGTTAGCAAGCAGGTAACTAAATAAATAAGTATTCGTGGTGCGGAGTTAGGCCTTTGCACAAGCAGAGATCATTGCGATAGCTCTTGTCCTATAGTGTTTAACTCTTAGTGCTGAACCAGTGTTTGGAATCTTTGGTCACAGAGATCATTGCGATAGCTGGGCTTTGTTCTAAATTATCATTGCGATAATTGGAAAAGGGGTTTCAGACACAGGTTTCTGGGTAGCCAGAGATCTAGGCTTTAGATATAGCCTGAGATATTGTTCAGCCTTGCAAGCCATTGGGTTGGAGCTAAGGGAAGGCTGAACCAGAGATAAGTTGAGCTATAGGGAATAGTTTTAAGTATGAAGCCAAAGCATCAGACGGGCTCAGTTTGAACTCATATATGTTTAACAGTGATTATTGTTTGATTAATATATGTCCAATGAAATCCTAATCAAAGATTGAAAGACAAAGCAGTCTTTTTTTTTCGTACACTTTATATGCATTGCCAATCAAAAGACCAGTTGTCTCACGCAAAATTTATATATCTTTATTAATTAAGTTTGAACCTTCATATACCGCTCGGAAAAATGTAACACTATAAAACTTATTTATCTTTTTCACAATGGTTGGTATTGTCAATTGATATAATTTGACGGAGCTTGCAGAACGCGGCATATTTGATTTTTCTTTTCAATTCAGAAAGAAAAAAAAAACATTGCATACTACAGACATATAGGATATAACTTACGCGACAGTCTGCATGCTTAGTTTTTAACCCAACCATGGTTGATAACTATGCTGCCCTCTTTAATTGCATGCCGGTGGGTCGGGCGTCAGACTCAATGATGGCCTCCGACATACAGCTATTCAATTTAGTTGGTTGGGGCCGGAGCTTCTTGTCTGTTGTTTGGCCCACCGGGCTTCAACAGGTATTTTTCTTTTGCTCTGGGTTTCAGTAAGTTAGTTGGCTCCCAGGGTACTTCATCATCGACCAGCTTACTGAATCTGTTTAGTCCTTGTTTTTTATTTATTAGGGTTGTTATCATGATTTATTTGTTTGTCCTTGATGATTCATTGACTAGTTAGAGATGCACCACGAGGACCAAACAACTAACTAAATGTTGTGAACCACTGCAGAAGATGAGGGTGAGGTTAGGCACATGTAAAATCGATTCAGCTCCACCCCCAGTAATTTTATATTACTGACCGTTCAAAGGCGATACTTCTGTTGTGGTTCCATTTATTTTATGTTTTGGAGTCGAACTTTTGTGCTGTTTGAACCTTATGTACGTTTTCATATATTTTTAAGTTCGGGTAACTGAGTGGTCGCCTATTGGGAAATAGCTGCTCACTTTGCTTACAATATGTTTTCTAAGTATAAGTAGCTTATTGTCAATTTAGTATTTGCCACCTCGGTTTTTGGCGTGGGAATGTTTTTCTGACTGCACCTTTTCCTGATCATTGCCTACTTGTACCTTTTTATATTTACAGGGTACAGGGGTAACCACATGGTATTAACTGTGCTGCAATGCTCTCTCTCTCTCTCTCTCTCTCTCTCTCTCTCTTTGCATTTTATGTAGACTTCATGTATAATACACAATATGCTGCCCCTTACAGATTTAAAATGTATCTATTTTCTATTTTAGCGTACCAAAAACGTAACGATGATTTGGCTGCTTATCACGTCATGGTGAAGTCTACATGGCTTTGCACCTCTCGTACATTCTAGGTAGGTGAGAAATTGCTGAACTTTAACTTCATATCCGAAATTGGGAACGCCTTCCTTTTAAAAAGAAATTTTATTTTTCTTGTTCTTCTTGAATGTTACTCGGAAATTTGCACATTCGATTTTTTTTAGCTTCAGTCTTACTTTTTTAAGTGGATTCAAGAAATAAATACATTTCAGTATATGGTTACTTAAGGATTGAAATTCAGATTTTAGCTTTCATTAACATTAGCTGTTTTAATGTCTCCGAAAAGTCCTTCGGGCTTCACAGACATTAAAATAGCCCAATGTTTTTCATCATCCAGTGAAAGCTAAAATCTGAATTTCAATACTTATATTTACATTTTACATTATCAATCAAATATCAGATTTTTAATTGCGCATATCACCGTTCATTTTCATGTTATTTGACATTAAATCTCACTTTACGTAAGGATCTTTGACAGTGGTAAAGGGAGTCACAATGTATAGCTGCCCTGTATTTCGACAAATATAAAAGTTGGTAAAATGCTTCAACCAGCACATGTTCGTTCACTGTCAGTCCATATTTTAGCATATTGGACTTTGGTCCCCATTTCGATACATGTATAGCTTTATTTTTGGGCTAAAACAGCTACGTTTTGTATTGAACATGTAGGAAAACAGAAAACTATTTTTTGAACATTGTTCCCCCCCCCCTCGAGTACCAACAAATCCTTTTGCATGTTGATAGGTCATCATAAAATACATATTATATTTGAATGGCTTGTTGGTACTCGGGGGGGGGGGGAATGTTGCCCAGTCGAAAATGTAACCCGAAAACTATATACATGTATATAAAATAGTTATAAGTACTACATACAGTGAGATTGGTAGAAATTAGGTTCTTTTCTATCAAGTGCAATTAAGCGAGACATACATGTTCTAGTTTTGTCATCCGATACTGGAAAATAATTTATTTTTAACCATCTTTCATTTTTGATTCATTCAAAAATAGAGAAATAACATTTCATGGAACAAACTTTTGCACCAGTCTATACTACAAAACAAGTTAAAACATGCACGACCCCTAATCTTTCAAAGCACATGACTAAATTCAACTTGTGGAGAGATCAGTCTTGATTAAAGGACAAATAACAGGGCATTTGTCCCTCAATGCACTTAGACTATACATTGGAAAGTTGTCAGTATTAAAACTGTGTAATGGATGATCTATAATTTAATACATGTATTTTGGTGGCAGCATCATGACATGTAGATTTTGACTACTTCAGGCATTTGCTTTATGAAACTTTTTCATCCATAATTTACAGGGAATTAAGGTCTGTGCATCCAGTCAAATACTTAAGTGGCATCATCTTGATTTACTCTTGACAGTATGTCTTGACTATTTTAGACCACCAATATTTCACTGAAGTACTTCTTTCTCTTTACATTTCATTGATGTGTATTATGAAAGAGATAGCAGGGCGTTTTATAGCTAAACAGGTGCATGTTACCAGGTGTATATGCCAGTTTTAACATTGAAAAATATGTGATCACTGTAGGAAAATTTTAACAACAGAAAGCATTTAGATTTCATATGTATCTAATTTGAATGGTGGCTTGCATGCATTCATTCATTCCAGACCTGCAAATAAATTCGTCTGTGTCATTTTATGTTACGAAAATCATACAGTAATTGAGGCGTCCATAAGAAAATGTGTTTTGCAGATACATGTACCAAGCTTAAAATACAGATCAGCTGTGTGGTGGTCGCCAATGCAATGGACATTTTGCTTCCTCTTTCATTTTAAACCCCGATTTGTGAAGTATTTTGTCATGTTCTTTGGCTACATAACTTTGGTTTATGTTCTACCTGTTTGGAAACTAATGACAAATTTTCTCATGACTTTGCTCAATACTTGTCATTGTTAGCAATGATATACAGGTAACTCCCAAAATAATTTATGACAATAATGTCGCTTATTAAGCATCAAACTTTTGAGATGAATTTTAGGGTGTCTAAGACCCTTGACACTGACATACATGATTAAAATCACAACAATAGAGGAAGTGAATACAGACATTCAACAAAAAATGATTTTTATTCCAATTTATATTTTCAAATTTTTGACCCCTACCTCCGCTTCATTAGTCATTTCTGCAGTATGTGGAGGAATGCTTCATACATTATAGCATTTATCCGTTCTTAAGACATCATACTACCATTCTCATTGCAAAAATGTAGTAGAAATTGCTTTAAAATGGAGTTTTGGGCTTTCGAAAACAGGGCATATTTTACAGGAAAGGGTCAATGGTCCTTTTGGAACAGCCAAAACGTCGAATTTTCGCGCCTAACGTCATGGCGATACGCGACCAACGTCACGACAAACAGAATAAACAAACAATGTCACTGGATGGGTTTTGACGTCGTCCCGCCCATAGGCGTGGCCTCTAGATCACGTGACTTGATGTTTTTCATTGGGAAATGAAGAACATCAAGAAAGATACTTTGATCTAGGGCGACTGCAATAAAAATGTAAATATGTATTGTTGTAATCACATGCGCAAGAGTATACGGGGTCAATCAAGAATTAATGACAATGGATCAAGATCTCGGAAAGTATAAATTGACTCGGTTTTGATATGTTATATGTGGACATATATATTTTGCAATCGTGCTGAAATTTCTGTGTTTATCATGGCTAGCTTTAAAGCTATGCTTATTTGAATAAGGACCCTGACCTGAAGGGTCCATGGGTGCGAAAAAGTCAAATTTTACACATTTTTGTATGGGGTAGGGTAAGAACAACGTAAAGGATAGTTACGTGAACAGTCTTATCTGTGATGTTTGATGATAAATAATATGTTCAGAGGCCAACAAGAGCAACAATACCATTCGTGTCATTTTTTATTTGCAACACGGGTGGTTGCTAAGCAACAGCAGAACGGGACAAAATAAATCCATTCTGAGCCTAACAGTGTGTTAAACCAAATAATGAGCAAATCAAATAAATACAAACAGCTAATAGTACGTACAATACCACTGTACAATACCACTGACGGTAATGCTTAGAACAATCACATTTTGATTCTCATAAAATGCTGTTTACTGGGCTTCCATTCAGGCAAGTAATATCTTTTATAAACAACAGTGTGTCGCGTCCAATGTCATTTACCTTGCATTCTTTGGCTGCTTAGCAACCACAGAACTGGCATAGTAGCAGATGTTTGGCGGAATAATTGAGTTGCACACATCTTCAAATTTGGTTGATGGTATATGAGAATTACACAGTCAAGTTTTAAGAATAAAGTATTATTGAATCATTGTCATTGATTCTTGAATGACCCTCGTATTATCTGTTTTCACCTTCACCACAAAAAATATTTAGTTTGAACATACTGTTTATATCAAAACCAAGTGGCCTACTTTAAATCTATTTTGTAAATGTACCCTTCTGGCCAGCGAATTTTATTATTTAGAACAAGCATTAAAAGATAATAAAAGGATCATATTTTTACAACTGCCACATGTGTGGTTCCCTATTTGGAAGTAGTAATGAGAATACTTATTTTGCATCGGTTAAGACAACACAGCGGTAACGTTTGAACCAAACAGTACATTATTTTCATTTTATTTCCATTTGTTAGCATCCGGAATGTCAAAACAATCAGTGTTAGTAATTCGTGGGAATGAACAGCGGGGCTCAAGTCTGACCGCATCAGAATCCATGAAGCTAGTTTTTTTGGTAGAAGCCCGACTGCTCAAGTTACGTCATTTAAGCTTTCTGTGTTTCTCGAGTGATTCGGACAGATCAAATAATTACGACGTTTCCAGGAATATCCATAATATACTCAGTACAAAAAGAAATGCAAATTTTTTCGCGAAACTATAAAAAATTTCAAAGACTAAAATTTTATAAGGATTTGTCATTCATATGAGGGTTTCACAATTGCGTTTCGTTGCGATTTTAAATCGGTGAATTATTTTAGGAGAAAACTTGTGAAATTAACATTTTTCTAAACGAATCACAATTGAGAGAAAACTTACAAAAAATTGCTTTATGTCCGATCATTGTATTTCTGAAAAATGCGTTCTGGAAAAACATTCAAGCACTTTGGGAATTCGGCACTTTGATCAAATTATTGGCAAAGCATGCCCTTTTTTCGATATGATAATGTCAGTTTACATAAATGCGACATTTTTATGCTTACTCTGAATTAAAATTTCGAGTCGTTTTTCCGCATTTCCGCTTCATTGAAAAAGGTTTCTCTCAATGATACAATCCAGATTTAGGCAAGCATTTAGAATTTAACAGCCTAAAACTTTACTACAATACACGGCGTCAGTATAACGTAATTAACAATTTGCTGCTACGCCAACTTTCTTGACGTTTTGTCAATTTTTGGCAAAATGTATGGTGCCTTACATTTTTGGACACAACTGCGTTTTCGACAGTACTATTCATTTAGAAGAATTCATGTGAGGCAAAGCCCGAAATTTTACTTATGACACATGAGCCGCCCCATGGGGAAAACCAACAATCTGCATAGGCGAAAACAAAGACGCAGATCAGCTTCGCGGTAATGCCTAGGTCACACTAGGGCTTACGTCCGCTGCGGACGCTGCGGATAGGTGTTCCGTATCTGTCCGTCCTATCCGTAACGATTCGTATCTTATCCGTAATGTCCGTAACTGTACGTATCGTATCCTCAGTGCGCGGAAGATCCACGGGCTAATTTTCATAACTGTCAAAAATTCATGCGCGGATCGACGATCGGTAATGGTAGGTAATGGTACGTAACTGAATGCATTTATTCGAAGCTGTCCGTATCTAATCGGTATAAAAACGTATCTAAATGTATCATTCCGCGATCAAGCATTTGTTGCCGAAAACGATTTTAGAGAATCTCTGGACCCCCTAGGTGGGCTCTCCATGACCCTTTTTATACCCCTCACATTTCTGTTGAAATTTTGTTTAACACCAGAGCCCTTGAGCTGACCTAAGGTTTATAAATTATTGTGTCACTTCCAGTAGCTGATTTTCAATAACTCTTTTTCATTTCAGATGCTATATAGACTTCCAAAGTATGATTTTCAGTCTCAAATGCTTAATACCAAGTTTCAGGCTCTGCATATAAGATTTGGTTTTAATTATATGCAGTTATGTATGGAAGTCAGACGCCAGAGCATGTCTATACCATAAACTCATCTGCCTGAGCCTATAGGCTCAGATGAGCTATAATAGTGGGAGACAGACGCCAGAGGATGTTTATACATTAAGCTCACCTTTTACATAACTTTGTCTTTGATTGACCAAGCAGTTTTTAAGAAATGGAATTCAGATGCCAGAGACTGTCTATACTATAAGCATTACCATGAGCTTATAATTTCAAATTTGTGAAAACTGCAAAGACTTTTCTTTTTAGATATCAGTATAGAAATTAAGACTTGGCAATGATCAGGAAATGGCACAATCAGAAAGAAATTCCCACTCCAAAACTGAGGTGGGAAAACAAACTAAATTAACCAATCAGGTACTTATACTTAGCCAAGTGAGCAGCTATACTTAAGCTTTGCATTTCCATCTTGATATCTAAAAAGAAAAGTCTACTATGATGATTGATTGTGTCAAGAAAATAAAACACCAAAACAAATCAATGTTAACTTTTTGTTGTTGTTGCTTTCACTTTCCATTACCATATGTTGAATGATTCCTCTTTTTCCACCAGGACAACTCACACCTGGTAGCCTGATCAGTAAAATGGACAACTGACTGAATGTAAGAAATGAAAATTTTACATGTCCTGGTGGAAAATGTGAAACATCCCACATAACATGTCAGGATTATATACTGCGGAAAAAGGACAAGTCATCCTCATCATCATCCTCATCATCATCATCATCATCATCATCCTCATCATCAAGGTCTAAAGCTTTAGCTGCTGCATTGAACTGACTGCTTTCAGACTCTTGAACTTCTTCTTCTTCTTCTTCTAAATCCTTCTGAATACCAATTTCATTTGTTTCTACTATATGCACACATGTTTCCTCCTTTTTTCCATCACTTGTACGATTGCCTTCTGCCTTTGCTTTAGGGAGCTTTCTTCTGGGCTTGGCTTTTAACCATACATCCACTGCTTCTCTGACTAGCTCATTTGATTTGTTTACTGGAGGGCCATTTATTTGAATGTGTAGTATCCCTTCTAACATAGTATTTGTGAGTCTGCTTCTCAATCTGGTTTTAATGTTTTTAATGCTACTAGCACCACGTTCTGGCCAAGCATTGCTTACTGGTATGCAAAGAACTGCTTCAGCAATTGACAAGAATAAGGGGAAAAATGGGGCATATGACCTTTTCCTTTTCAGTAAGTACAATAAAAACCATTCTGTAGGTGTAAGTTTGCTATCTTCAGGATATGAGTTTTTTATATTATGCATCTGATATTTCATTTGTAGCCATTCAGCTTTCAATTTTTCTTGCTTATGTTCCTTGTTTGAGTCTGTTTGATAAAAATGACCTCCCAAGATCCTAATTTCATCGTTACCAAAATTTCTGAATTGATCAGGCTCATTTTCAGGGTTTGGAATTCCAAATGGATCCAGAATGCTTAATGCTGAAATGATATTGTTACTATCCTTGAATCTACGGTCAATATTGTCGACCATTGCCGTTGTATATTTATCAAGAATTGTCTCAGTTTCCTTAAAATCCCGCGGAGACATTTTCAGTTCCTTGCTCAGATTTGAATAGCTGTCAATGTCTGACTGTAGTTCGGAGAGGGGAGTCTTTTCAGAGGACACCCTCATCAGCTCTGCTTTGGTGTGATCAATCTGAGGTGATATTGCAGAAAAGTTGACAGTACTCCTCTGAAACAGAACGGATAAGCATGAAAGAATGGGCAGAATATGGCATAGAATGTATATCACACCTAGAAATTTCACACTGTTCATCTTTTTCAGCAGGCCACTTGCAGTGGCATCATTCTGCTCATCAAGTTCACGTAATGCAAGAAGAATTCCCTCATAATCTCTATTAACCACTGATACACTTCTGTCAAAACTTAACCACCGAGTTTTGCATGCTTTCTGTAACTTTTTTACAAGTTTTTTACTGTTTTTATCAGATAGTTCAGATACCTTTCTGATCCCACCTAGTACTTTCATAAATACAGCCATGCGTTTTGGTGAATTCTCAAAATGCTGCCAAAGCTGCCTTAGCGTATCTTCAACTTGTTTAATGTATTTTATGGATTCATTTGAGTCAGTGCAGGCTAATGCAAGCTTATGGCAAATACAATGTATGTTTATAAGGACTGGATTGTCCTGTTTCAACCTTTGAGCAACACCACTTCTTTCCCCTGTCATAACTGCTGCTCCATCCGTTGCAAGACCAATCATTTTATTTTGATCCAAGTTACAGAGCTGTAGTTCATCTTTCAATAAATTGTAAATAGCTTCAGAATTGGCTGATGTATATTGCTCCATTACATTCTGTACTGAGAGAAAGTTCGTTTCAATCTTTTCTGATTCACAGTCAAAAAACTGAACAAATGTGACCAATTGAGACACAACAGCAATGTCTGTCATTTCATCTGTCAATATGCCGTAGAACTCAGAGTCTCTTACTTTCTTCAATGTATATTCCTTGATAACTTTGCCTAGGGTTAGAAAAATTTCTCTTACTGATGTATCTGATCTATGATTAAAATAGCTAAGTTCTTTGACTTTTATTGTGTCTTTGATAAAGTCAATAATTGTCAGAAATTTTCTATTTGGAATGAATTCTTTCATCAACAGGTAGGCCACTGAGAAAGCCTTGACCAGAACATCTGTTCTGAGTTCTTTCCTTTCAACATATTCATGATGAAACATTGAAACCCTGCCAAGTAGTTCGGACTGGATGGCACCTCTATGTCTTTCAGATTTCATGTGTGTGTCTATAGCATGTATTTTAAATCTGTCTGCTGGCACTTCAGTGAATTTTTCTGACTTGTTTTGCATGTTTTTTGTTGCATGTTTCTTGCAGATTAAACAATACATGCCTTCCCCTTCAATTAATGTTAACCACCATGTTTCATGTTTTATCCAGTCATGTAAGAACTTTTTTGGCCTTATGCGTTCTGCTTCTGTATCTGAAATTTTCGAGCACTCATGATAATGGCAATAAAAGTAATTATGGGCTGTTTTTCCTTCAAAGTACTGTTTTATCAAAGATAATGTCTCCTCACTGGACAAATAGAAACCTTTTCCTGTAGATTCAGTATTTGGCTTTTCTAAGCTTTCATCTGGGTTATGGTTTTGACTCTGAGTGACGGTGTTGGATGGAGGTACTTCTGCAGATTGGCCAACAGGTTTGTTTGTACTTTAATTTAAATTAGGCCGTTCCACAGCTTCACTGGGTGGGGGACCTTTAGCACTTTCTGAGCTTTGACTTGGCAGGACTGGTTCTGACTCTGAAGTAGAAGAGGGAGTTCTGTTTGTAAACAAGTTCAAATATCAATTTTTTATATTTTTGTTTACTGTGTACAGAGTCAATCAATTTCTGACCATTACCTCAGGAGCTGTGGAAATGTGACTTGCTCAAGGCCACAATGAAAGGCGCCCCGGCTGAGGATACATATTGATTTAACACGGAACAGCCAGCATATAGCATCGGGAGGTGTGTGTGGGAGGGGGCAGTGCTTTTCCTTTCTACCTTTTTGCAAATCGTGTTTGAGGAAATATTAAAATATTACTTTGCCACTTAAGTTATGAATCAAAAGTCTAAATGAAGCTGCTAAAGTTTTAAAACATTGTGCTAATAAATATTCTTAGTCAAGTTGTGCCAGATCTTTTGCACGAGGTGAAAATGATTGGAATCACCGGTAGTAAAACTCCGTCACTCAACAGGGCTGAACTCTTCGACTTAGTAATTGATCGTTAACTAAAGCTGTCATGCGTAGTTGATATGATACCTACCAGCGTCTGACTTCGATTTTTTCGAGATATAATTGTCAATGAAAGACTGACGCTTCATTGTTGCTGTGAAAACAGCGTCGTGTAACCGTGAGAAACTCCTTGCCCGTGATTTTGTTACCGGTGCGGCGGTAAAAATATGGGTGCATTTAAAGTGCGAAACGCAGTCATTCGCGAAAAAAAAAAAGGTTCCCCCAAAAAATGGCCACTTCGAAATTGCAAAATTTCTTGCATTATTTTTTTTTTTATTTCGCGCTGTCTCGCGAATATTTTTTTCCAAAAAAAGCTGTAATAGTTTGGGATATTATCTGGCCAGTCTGTTAGTTGTATTTACTCCTTTTCGCGAAGAGGACTGTTTCGCATTTTAAGCGTACCGTGAATAATAGCGGTGTTCATGTAAACTATCGGTGTAGAAGTAAACATTCGGAAGCAAGCGAAATGGCCGTTTTTCGACGTGTTTCGAAGAAAAACACAACAACCAAAAGCGGTCTGTCATGACTATTGAATCGGATCGATTTCTCGCTCGCGCTTATTCGTTTCTTTCCTTTCCAAAACATATTACAATTTCAGGTAAATCTTTTTTTTTCCTTTTTTTCTACTTTCGTTTTTGAAACTGCCGAAAAAGTACACGGCTAAAACGCGGCAGTAGACGGCAAAATTGCCGTCGGCCGCCTCTTAATGAGAAGGTCGACTTGGAACGATCAGTAACACAAAGTTACTGGCGGGTTTAAATCGATTGAAGGCCAAGACAAACTTCCTACGATATATTGGTTACCTAAGCTTCACAAAAGACCGTGCAAAGCTAGATTTATTGCAAATTCTAGCTCTTGTACTACCACTGAACTTTCTAAATTATTAACTTCCTGTCTTACTGCTTTCAAATCTCATGTTATAAGATACTGTGAGACAGTGTATGAAACTTCAAATAAAAATTGGTTTTGGTCAATAAAAAATTCTGGTGAGGTGCTCACTAAATTGAAGTGTAGAGGGTTCCGTGCGACAAGCTTGTCCACATATGATTTTTCTACTCTGTATACAACATTACCACATAATCTAATAAAAGAAAAAACTTCTGGATTTGATAGAGTGGACCTTCAAAAGGGCATTAAAAACTATGGTTCACTTTATTTGGCATGTAATGACAGAAAAGCTTTTTTCACTTCCTCTGACCAAAGTCGGTATACACTTTGATCATGTCAGAATCTGTGCGACGCCTTGTCCTATCTCCTTGATAATATTTATATTAGATTTGGGACCAGGTTATACAGACAAATTGTTGGAATTCCGATGGGTACAAACTGCGCACCTCTCGTAGCTGATTTATTTTTATACTGCTACGAAAGAGAGTTCGTGGATTCTCTTAACCATGATAATCAAGCTGATGTTATCGAGGCTTTCAATTCCACATCTAGGTACCTCGATGACCTTTTGAACATTGACAACCCTTATTTTGAAGGTATGGTCAATCAAACTTATCCACCTGAACTACAGTTGAACAAAGCCAATATCTCAGATACCGAAGCCCCCTGTTTAGATCTACATCTTTCTGTTGCAAATGGATTTGTTTCTTCTAAAATTTATGATAAGCGCGATGACTTTGATTTTGATATAGTAAATTTTCCTATTTTGGATGGTGACGTTCCTCGTCGTGCTTCTTATGGTGCATACATTTCGCAACTTATTAGGTTTGCTAAAGTCTGCAATCATGTAACAGACTTCAACGCTCGAAATGAATATTTAACGGCAAAACTTCTCCAACAGGGCTATCGGTATCATAAACTTCGAAAAACCTTTTCTAAATTTTATCGTAGACACTATGAATTGATTTCCAAATATAATGTTGGGTTAAAGACGCTTTTAAGTGAGGGTCTTTCGGAACCTGAATATTATGGTGACTTGGTTTACGAATTTAAGAAACTTATAGGAATTAATGATTTTTTTTTTCAATTCAGAAAAATCATAACACATTACAGACGTATAGGTTATAACTTGAATGTTATGCGACAGTCTGCATGCTTAGTTTTTAACCCAATCATGGTTGATAACTATGCTGCCTTCTTTAATTGCACGCCGGTGGGTCGGGCGTCAGACTCTATGATGGCCCCGACTTAAAGCTATTCATTTTAGTTTGTTGGGGCCGGAGCTTCTTGTCTGTTGCTTGGCCCACCGGGGTCCAACTGGTGTTTTTCTTTTGCTCCGGAGTAAGTAGGTTATTCGGCGCCCAGGGATCTCCATCGTCGGGCAGCTTACTCAATCTGTGAGTCCTGGGTTTTGATTCATCAGGATGTTAATCTGATTTATATGTTTGTTCTTGATGATTCATTGACTAGTTAGAGATTCACCACGAGGACCGAAGAACTAACTAAATGTTATGAACCACTGAGAAGCTGAGGGTGAGGTTAGGCGCCTGTAAAACCGGTTTAAGCCCGCCAGTAACTTTGTGTTACTGATCGTTCCAAGGCGATACTTCTCTGGTGGTTCTTTCTGTTTTATGTCTTGGTGTTTAAAATTTTTTTGTGCTGTTGGCGCCTAATGTGTGTGTTTCATAGTTTTAGTTAAGTTAAGGTAACTGAGTGGCCACCTATTGGGAAAATAGCTGCTCATTCGGCTTACGATATGTTTCATGGTATAAGTACCTGATTGTTAGTTTGGTTTTTTCCCACCTCGGTTTTTGGAGTGGGAATCTTTTACTGATTGCGCCTTTTCCTGATCTTTGCCTACTTGTACCTTTTTACTCTGTTAACGTACAGTAGTTGAAAAAAATCCGGTACCAAAAAAAAAGTCAAACAAAACCTTTTTATATCGGGACCAAGGAAGCACCCAGTGAAAAGGAATCAATTGGAAAGTGTATCATATTGTTATGCGTCTGAAGTAATTCAACACGATTGTCTAGATATAGTTTATTCGGTCAATGGCCGGTATAAGATGTACCATTTACTTTAATCCAATTACACGCTTTAGATCTAGATCTTCTTGACAAACATCTAAGGTCATTAGTGTGTTCCAGCAATGTTTGAAAAATACTTAAACAGTACATATTTGCTCATCCAATGTACTTTATTGTTAAGATTCATACAAAAGTAAAAAACCTTAATTGGACAAATGTTGACATATTGATCAGTCACAAGAGAAAATCATATGCATGTCCATGTAACTGCATACAGCATATGTGTTAAAATGAAAGGTAGGCAGAAATCATTGAAGCAACACTGTCCCATAAAAAGGACGGTTTAAGTACTTGGCCCCAACATCTAAAGCACTTGTTGATACCTTGATTATATTCTATGAAGCATGAGTAACAATCGAAGCTTTAGGATTGTATGACTAGAATATGTTTTCAATTACGAGAGAAAAGCTGTGTGGAATGAGAGCTTAAGGAAATAAGTAAGTCTTCCATTATGCTTTTGTTGTTTTCGTACAAAAGAGCCAACAGCGTATATTGTAATGTAGATAGATTTGATGGCATATTCAGCGCGTTCTGTTATTTGGTGAAACCTGTTCGTCGAATATTTAACCAATACATTGTATAAGCTTGCGTACAACTGCTCTCTTACACGACCTCTTGCTACAGTTTTAACTGTCAAACAAGCTTAAAAATGACGAATTCAAAACTAAACTCTAAAGGAAACTAGTCTGGGATAGCATATGTACTGATCAAATATTAAGAGTTATGAAATGATCGCATGATGAGGTTTGTCCATGTCGAACGTGAGTCCCGTGCAAATTCTTTGATGGTTTCTGGATAACTATTATTATATCTATGTTTAGTCACAACTGGGGGCGTCGTGTTGTCCTTGAGCAAGACGCAGATAACCCCCACAGTACTGGATAATACCCTGGCAGTGTTGGTTCAGTACAGACATGACTGAAAAACATGCTGTCTCAATACAAAGAAAAAAATCATACAATCCGTACATGTCGACTGTAGCTAAATATACCCCTTTACCACTATGATAAAAAATAAGATAGATCAGTTAATCACCTTTAATGATTAGTCGAGTGCATCATAATTATTTGTAATGCTTACATCATCATTTATCTTGCGGCTTTTAAGACATGGGCCTGTAATGACCCATACGAATGTGAACTTGTTGAGTGATCCTAAAACTATGGCAATTTACGGTTATACATTTTCACAAAAGCAGTTTTATGACATTTTGTGGACAATATGTTGAGTCCCATAGCAAATTATCAGTAGAGCAATCAATCAATCCATTTACAAATATAAGTAGTATAGATTGCCAATAAATGTAAAATCTGATAATTTTGACGGCCATCTTACAAATTGCGTTAGCCACCTTGAAAATGAAAAAAAAACAATGAGATGGCTTACGAGAAAAATATTTATAACAAATGTTTGAAGAACATATTCTGAAAGTCTAAAGCTTGTATCCGGAAGTGCAGGATTGTCTTAAATTCCTGACGTTTCCAGCTCCACTAATCTAAAACTTATTAATGAACATTAAACCTGTTCGTTGCACTATTATCCGCGGGTACATACAAGTATATACTAGTAAAATGTTTCTAAACAAACTCGGCATTACAGATTATCTGCATCTTCGCTTGACCGTTAAAACGTTCTTCTGGTTTAGTCGCCGTGAACACGTTTTAATTTTCTTTACTGTGTTTCCAGCGTAGAAGTAATCTTACCAGACATGAATAATAGACTCTTACACGTATAAATTTGCATCTAGACACAAAATACAACTATTCGTATATTCAGAACAACAGTCGTACCAAATATATTTGTCTCGCGAGAAATTAAATGGCAAATGAACCAACAAAAAACATAATCTTACATTGCGGAAAATTGCGGAGCATTTTTGTACAGAAGTAACACAGTTATAATCAATTTGACATTGACAGATGCATACCGACTCTATCCGCTAAATTCCTTTGGGTTGGAACAGAGACAATGTCTCCTTCGGGCCTAGTATTCGATATTTATGTAAAAGTTCGACATGTGAAATTCCTCTAAATCTTTTGCAATGATTTAAGCCGGACGTCAGTGTGTTAGGCTTTTGCTGTAAAGGCGACTTTGTTTGTTTTAAATTACGGAAAGGTTTAAGGATGTTCGCTGCTAACATTTGACATTTCGGAACTTCCGGTTTTTCTTTTCTTGAATAACTCGTAAACGGTTGCAGATATTTTCCTAATATTTTATATTTGGATACATATTGATAATATGCATTGAACGAGCCATGAAAATTGTCAATCTAAGAAACTTCATTTTTTCACCCCATTTTCTGCAACTTTGTAGAAAAATTTTGTTGTCAGTAAAATTTAGGGGGTAGGGTAGATTAAATTTGAATATTACACATCTTCAAATTAATTGCACTAGTTCGATGTTTATTTTAGCAGCAGTATATGTGCACATGGTCTTCTATGTCATTCTTTGTGTCGTTGGTGTGCTGGTTTTAAAATTTAAGGTGGTTTTATGAAATGGTCTTTTAGAAACAAAACAGCCGAAAAAAGGCTGAAAATGGCGATTTTCGAGCTGTTGGTTCTCTCTTATATGCTAACTACCCTATATATTTCTTTCTTTTATTCGAACAATATTACCAAGTTCTATGTTGAGTGAAAATACAAGAAAAAGTTTGAATCAACAAATATGGGTTTGGTACATTTCAAAATATTGATTTTTTCCGACTTTTCAAGTATGGGGGTAGGGTTGGAAAAGGAATCGTAAAATTTTGTCATCCACTCCAAGTTGCAAATTTTTCGATGCTTTTGGTCTAAAATTGTCTGCGCTACGTAAATATTATGACCTTTGAAAGCATTCTAGGTGTATTTTTGTTCATGACAGGTATGTTTCAAAGAATTAAAAATTAAATTAATTTTACCAAATTTAAGACATGTTGCTCAGATGTCTCATTCAGAGGCCTGTAGCTTGAAAAAATGCACACTACCCTATATTTATTTTGTTTTCAAATGTCTTGTGTTGTATTTTGGAATCAAAAAAGAGTGGTTAGAAAAAAAGTTTGAATACTTTTTCATTGGCAGCGAACATCCTTAATCTAGCAAGCAAGAAGTGGACTAGACAAGTTCTTAGAATGTATATATGTTTCTTTCTGAAAATTTTGCTGAAAATCATTCTTTCCTGTTGTCAGAAGACGACCATTTTCAGCGTGTTTCAACGATCGTCTAAGGAAATGCCATTATAAAAACATGGTCAAGCAATATACAAAGATTTATTTGAAGTTTCATCGTAAAAACTGAAAATTAAATCAGAAAATCTTTGATATTTTTAGCTCACCCATGATTCGGCGTCCGTCCTTCGTCCGTCGTCCGTCCGTCCACGATTTCAAAGATTTTCTCCTCTGAAACCGCTTGGCCAAACAAAGCCAAATTTTATATGAAGCATCTATAGGAAGGGGGAATCAATGTATATATAAATAATCTAGGTCACATGACCAAGATGGCCGCCACGCCCATATATGGTAAAATAAATAAACCTTTAAAAATCTTCTTCTCCAGAACCGGTGAACCGATTTTAACGAAACTTGGCATGAAGTATGGATGACTCGTACTACAATGTGTATATAAATAATGACCCTGTGATGACCTTGATCTATTTTATGGCAACGCCAACATAGGTCGCCCATGCATTTGAATGGGGAAAACTTTTAAAATGTCATTTAAAGTGGAAGTCTTGCAGGAAATGGGCAGTAGGACTGAATATTAATGATTCTGAAAACAAAATGGACCCCAGGGGCTCATATGTCCCCACCCCGGGGCAATATACATGTATATCTCTATAATATTCAAACATCTTCTACACTGAAATCACTTGGCCAGTCAAAGCCAGTTTTTATGTGAAGCATCTTTAGGATGGCGCAACCAATGTGTATATAAATAATCTTCTTCTCCAAAACTGCTGAATCTATTGCAATGAAACTTGAAATGCTGCAATTGGGACTAGAGTACTACAATATCTTTATAAATGTATTCTTACAAAGCCAATTACAGAACACAGGATCTGTCAATTAGTCCACGGCATTACAAACCCAATAGATGCCCTACAACACCGCACTCTATTTAGCGCACATTCTCTAACCTCAACTTCAGGTATTTTCTGTGCCTTAGTTATGAAAAAATATATTGAATATTTTTATTTACATGTAGCAGGGTATTTGTTGGCAACATCTGGCACTTTCTTACCTCCCTTGTTATTGTTGTATAACGCATAAACGGCTGCAGATATTTTCCCATTTTTATATTCGAATATAAATTGATGGTACATGTACATGTATAATATCTGACAAGCATGAATATAATTCCCTTTGTTCGCCACATTGTCTGCAATTTTTCTGAAATTTTGAACTTTGTCAGTGGGATAAAATTGGAATGGTACATATACATTGAATAATGTTTATTTCGAGAACGGCAGACGTACAATATACAAATACCCCGGGAGCTAATTTAATCTACACTGCACCTCCCCCCCCCCAGGACAATTTTCATAGGTGCTAAATCGTTCATTGGGACCCCAGAAATGCAAAGAATTTTTGTCCTCAAAGATAAAGTCAATTGCACTATGATAAAAATGCATGGTTTCCATGGCAACCATTAACACGATTCTTGAGCATGGGGGTGGTCATAGAAAATTGACCATATCCCAACTGTTACTTATCCCAGACCACTTAATTTGGTCTCATTTTAAAGCTTAGAAATAGTTATTTTATCCTATAGTGAGTAATTCAAATTTTTAAATTTGCATATTCATGAATTTTAATGAAAACATTAAAAATGACAGAAAAATCGTTAAAAATCCATAAATGTAAACTAATTTCAGACCCAAACTGTCATTCGGACACTTTGCTATTGAACCATTAATATCATATGGGAAATTTATTGATGACCTGGGCCTTTATGAACATTCTCATTTGCATATTCATGAAGATTAAAGAAATTGATAAAAATTGAGGAAAAACGAGGGAAAAATATATCCATTGCAAGGTATTGGATAGGTTATAAGGTCTATTTTTCATCCCTGGGACAAATTCTGAAGGCTGCCAGTGTGGTCAGAGGGTCCACCTTAATGCCATAAAATATTGCCAACAATGATAAACATGTTTGCATGATGTAAAATGGCATAGTCTTCACACCCACCCCTAGTGCGATCCTAAAGAATAGGGTGTACCTACAAAAATACATCACACCAGTAACGTGCTCTAGGATACTATAATTGGTTTGATAGTGATGCATGAACCTAACAAATTAACCATGATACCTTATATTTTAATCATTGAGTTTGCTTATTCATGAAAATTAATTAAAAAAAAACAAACATTAAAAAATGGAGAAATATCGTGGAAAATAGGGGTATACATACAAAATCGCTTGTACCAGAGCTATTAATAAACCCAGGGTGCTGAAAGAGGTTTCAAATGAATGTTTTTGCAATGTACTATGACCCTGATGGCTGCTATGGCAATATCATACCATCCTGTACTACAATATTTAAGTTATTTGATATTTTGCTTGAAGAATATTAACAAAACCATTTGAATTTAGGGAAAAAATACAGAAAAATAATGGGGGTATATGTAGAAAAACGCACATTTCTTGGCTACTGAAAGACCTAGAGAGCTATAATTGGTATCAAATAAATGCTAGGACAATGTTCTATGACCATGTAATCAGCAATATATAACATCAACTATTGTTGCTGTATGGATGTTAATGAGATCGTCATAAATAAGAGAAAAATCAATGAAAAATGACGGGGTACACCAACCAAATCGCTAATGTTAAATTGTTAGGTTCATGCATCACTATCAGACCAATTATAGTATCCTAGAGCATGCTATTGGTGGGATGTGAGTATTTTTGTAAGTACCTCCTATTATTTAGAATCGCACGAGGGGTGGGTAAAGACTATGCCGTTTTACATCATGCAAATGTGTTCATCATTGAGGACAATATTTTATGCCATTTAGGTGGTCCCTCTGATCACACTGGTAGCCATGGGAATTGGTTAAATGGATGCAAGATAGACCTTATAACCTATCCAAATCCTTGCAATGGGTATAGTTTTTCTTTTGTTTTTCCTCATTTTTTGACATTTTTATTAACATTCATGAATATGCAAATGAGATAATGTTCATATAGACCCAGATCATCAATAAATTTGTCATATAATATAACTGTTTCAATAACAAAGTGTCAGAATGACAGTTTGGGCCTGAAATTAGTTTATTTATGGATTTTTAACGCTTTTTCTGTCATTTTTAATGTTTTCATTAAAATTTATGAATATTCAAAAATTTTCATTACTCACTATAGGATGAAATGGCTATATCAAAGCTTTATAATGAGACCAAGTTCAGTGGTCTAGGATAAGTCACAATGGAGATATGGTCAATTTTCTATGTACACCCCCATGCTCAAGAATCGCTTTAATGGTTGCCATGGAAACCATGGATTTCTTCATAGTGCAATTGAGTTTATCTTTGAGGACAAAAATTCTTTGCATTTCTGGGGTCCCAATGAACGATTTGGCTTCCATGAAAAATTGTCCTGGGGGTGCTAGGTAGGTCAAATTAGCTCCCGGGGTAACATAAACTATTATATACATGTACCACGTAAATGACTCGTCACACATAAGCGAAAGTCCCTCGACGGAGACATGCGCAGACTTTCGTTTTATTGTAAAACCTAATTATTTATTGTTTGATTTATTGCTTTACGTCCCTTTCAACAGCTAACATCCCGACATGACAGTAGCTGTTGATTGGGACATAAAGCAGTAAATCAAGCAAAAACTATTTTTCGCAATTAAATGCAAGTCTGCGTCGAGAGATTTTCGCTTATGTGTGACGTTAGAAAGCTTTGTGTCACAGTATCTCATTTATAAATTCTGATGTGGTACTTCTGTCGTGGCTCTAATTGTTTTATGGTCTATGGTAATGTTTTGTGCTGTTTGCACCTTTTATTAGATCAGCTGGCTAACTGTCATTCCGCTACACTTCGGTACGTCGTTCCATAGCATTGGTTGCATTTAAACCAATTTCGAACCGATTGCGGATTTCATAAGCGACTTGCAGCTATGTAATTATGTTATTAATCGTATTGTATTTTGTTATGTATTTGTACCAGTGCCGAAGATCTTCCAGTAAACACACAAAATTGCCTAAAACGTTTAAATTAATGTAGAAAAACAAACGATTTTTGACATTTAGTCGCTAATTCTACAGTAGACATCTTTGAAATTGTCCATAGAAAAAATAAAGTATTTTATGATTCTGCGTATTTTAACAACTAGAATATTTATAATTTATGTCATATATGCAAAAATAAGTTAGAATAACACAGTTTTGCTGAATTTTCATTTTCGACAGGGCTGAATATAACCCATTTCCGTCGGTATGGAGAGGTTTAACGGAATACCGATGGAAATATTCCGTCTAACCTTTTATGTGCGTTTTCATAGCGGGTTTTCGTTCTGATTACGACATACTTTTACCTGTAGTCATGTAAAATGTTTTTGAAAACATTGTCGGCGCATTTGCTTAAAATATACATCCTGTAGTATATTGTGCGCTAAAAAGAACTGCAGTAACTATGATTCCTTCTAAGGGAAGAGATTTTTATCACCGTGTATATACCATGTAGCTGTTCTGTATTTTTCTCGTGTCTTTTTAATGCTGAAGTCATGTTAAATTTTATCGTCTTAAACTGAGACTAATCTGTGAATTAGACGATTCTATTTACGGAGGATGTGTTGATTAGAGTTTTATTTTTCCCGAAAATTCGAGAAACAAATGGAATTGTCTACGTGTACAAGATAAAGGTTATATTTATATTGCTGACTAAGAGGCTCAACTATTAGATTCTTTTTACATTACAAAAACACGCTTATGCAATTTACAATAAAATTAAAACTGCAAAATAGTAAATTATACAATATTAAAATTTTGACAAATTTTCGTTTTGCTCAGAACATGGATTGTGAGTTATCATTAATACCGCCTCGGTTTTTGTCATGAATTTCATAATGACTTGATAATTTGCAAGTATTTAGCTTGCTAGAGGGTCGGCCGCGGTGGTGTAATGGATAGCGTAATCGCTTAGCAATCAAGAGGCTGAGATTTCGAAACCCGGTTGGTACATATGCCTGCCATGTTGGTGACAAATGTTCACCCTGACGTAATAAAGGCAATCCGCCCATAGGGTGTATTATACTGTTGGATCACATTCTTTCAAAAATGCGTCGTGGTACAAATACATTGACAAAACATATATCTTCTTTCAAGACTCTTTCATTGAACTATCTTTTGCCAATCACTGATTGTCCTTCAGTACGAAGAAAACTGACCATATATATCGAATGTACGTACTATTCGTTCATTCTTATCAGTTGAAAAAGTCCACTTTCACTTTGAGGGATTTCAGGTGTGATTTTCTCTTCAATTTTTCGATTAAATTTCTCTAAGCAACAGAATTTCCCCAGATTGGACACCGCGTTCTGCGGCGTCACATCTAGGGCTATTCTGTTAGCCTATGTCCCGTAAATAGGACGCCAAACGTATGTGAGTTTAGTTGTCGAGTTTTTAGTTAAAAAATTTTCATTAAAATACTAATTTCATAGTTAACAATCCAGTTTTCATGACACGAATGTTTCTCATCGCACAACAGAGACATCTGATAAAACCGTTTAATTGAACACCACGTGCGCGTCAGTTATTGTCGAAATGGACCTGTTTGATACATGTATATCAAAAGGTACAAGTAGGCAACGATCTGGAAAAGGGACAATCAGAAAAAAAGATTCCCACTCCAAAACCCGAGGTGAGAAAAAACTAAATTAACAATACATATTCCATGAAAACATAGCGTAAGCCGAATGAGCAGCTATTTTCCCAATGGGTGGCCACTCAGTTACCTAAATTTAACTAAAATATGATAAACAGCACTAAAACATCAATACATAAAACAATAAGAGCCACCACAGAAGTATCGCCTTGGAACGATCAGTAATATAAAATTACTGGCGGGCTTAAATCGATTTTACAGGTACCTAATTCTGCAGTGGTTCACAACATTTAGTTAGTTGTTCGGTCCTCGTGGTGAATATTTACCTGGTCAATGAATCATCTACGACAAACAAGTAAATCATGATAAAATTAAAAACGAGGACTCACAGATTGAGTAAGCTGCCTGAAAAAATAAATGAATGACGTACATGTAACTCTTTATGTATCATGTGATCACTATTTGTTGTATGATTTAACACCCCAATTTAAATTTCAAAAACGGAACTAAACACAACGTGGCATGTAAAGCGTAAAATTTACATTAAAAGCCTCAGTGGACACTACTGAAACTGAAACAGCATATTAATATTCCGTCAAAACAAGACCTTGATTGTTTGGCGAGAAGAAAACCTTTGAGGCAAATTAAATCATACTCGTAAACAACAATTGTGTGTGAGGAATAGCCATACAGCTGTAGATTGAAAATTGTTTAAATCTTCGGTGTATTGGAGGATGGAGCAATATGTCTCATTTCATCTGAATCTGACAGAATATCTTTACAACAAAATACAGATTATGCACAGAACATTTAGATCATTTGTGCCAATAAACCGAATAATGTCGTTATACAGGCATGGCTAGACATTACGGAAACTCGCCTATGCAATCTACAGAGATTTTTTTTTTCAGATGTAAAAAAAAATGAAAATTTCATTAAAAATGATATTTTTAATATTTTTGCATAAAACAGAGTGTGTGTATACGTTAGAACCGCCCCTCCGAGACTACGCGGTTCTAATGAGTATCCACAATCTATTTTTGATCAAAAATAAGAAAAAAAAATGGTATACCCTTGCATACCCGAATTTTGCTACATAAAATTGGGCTTAAAGAGGGTATACACTTCACGGAGATGTTTTCCTGATGTTTCAAATATGCCAAGCCTGAATATAACACATCAAATCAAAGTGTGCCAACGACGTTCCATCCCTGAAAAAAATGAAGATACATTAATTGTCTATATATGAATCTAAACGTTACTTATAATGCACACACTTTTGTCTCCTCAAAAGACAAGGTCTTACATAAGCTGCATACAATTTTCTTCGCAGATTAAATCTTTAATAGGTAAATGATTCTGTAGTCGGTTTGACTGGGCGCTTGGTCAGGAACGGATAATGACCGTCAGTATTTCATGTAAATTGTATTATCAACACATCAGGAAAACATGCCCGTGAAATGTAAATCCCCTTAAACCCCACTTTTATATAGTAAAACTGGGGTATGCAGGGGTATACCTATTTTTTCTTATTTTTGCTCCAAAACATAGATTGTGGGTACTCGTTAGAACCGCCTCGCCAAAATATCAAAATTTTTCTGCTGAAATTTTTCTTTTTTTTTATTGCTATAAAATATCGCTGTATATTGCATGGGCATAATGAGAAGTATCATTGCCGTCATGCTTTAGCGGACAACTCTGTTGAAGATATTGGCAATAGGAAGCATTTAAAATGTTAAGTCACCTACTGTCCAAAAACTTGCCTCTGATGATGGTTTTTCGCAGAAAATTTTTGTATGGGGGACGACAGAAAAATTATTTTCATGTCAAAATCTTGATCTTAGTTTGTCCTAATAGGACCTGCAAAAATTTTGAAAATCGGTGAACAAATAAACTTTTTATGGCCAAAATGAATTTTGCATATGGATTTTGCATTGGCAAGGGAGATAATCGATGATTGTGAAAACGCATATTTTTCGATAATTTTTACCTGATCATGAAGATTGTGTCTCAGGTATGTCATCTGGGTCAATTTATAATAATTTTGAGCAATCATGATTAAAAAGTTAGAATCTAAAATTTTTGCGGGAAAATACTTACCTCCCTTCCATGTGATTTTTGTACAGGAAATCCCTATTCAAAAATGTTTTTGACCAGAACTTTTTTATTTGTCAACCGATTTTCAAAATTTTTGCTGCACAATTTGCGACAAACTAGATACTTAATTGTGCCAAGAAAATATTTCTTCTACATTTGAACAGTTGTAAAATATCTGCGAAAAACCATTATCACACACTACGTAACAGACTTGAGTATTTTTTCCCAACCAATCAAATGTAGAACTCAAGTCAGTCAAGGCATTATATAATCTATAGCAATAACAAAATGAATATTTGATTAAAAGCCTCTCGACAGACAGTTTTGATGATATAACTTTTATCTTGTAGACAAGTCTATTTGTTTCTCGAATTTCAAGGAAAAATAGATGTATAATCAACACATATCTTCCTTAAATAGATTCACTCTTGTCTCCTATATGTCTGTGGTTGATAAGATTGAATCTTTACAAGACTCAGTCATTACAATGACAGGAGAACATGAAAAAGACTTATCGCCCGGTTATGAAAAAAATACATTCCCACAAAAAGTACTGTACTCGGTTTATTGAGACCTCAGCCTTCTGTGACCCTTAAAGTGAACAGGTCTAAAATGTTCATGGTGATGAAATGTAAGTATTTATTATTCATAAATATTGAAGATTATTCGGTTTTTATATTATTCATTGCATAAATGGGGTGTAAAATCCAGTGATTAAATAGTGCATAGATGCTAAGTTGAGCATGTGCACTAAAAAGAACGAGTACGATTTAGCTGGTAATATTTCGCATAAAGCCGTTTGCATATTGAATATGTGTCAGAAGTGTTGTACTGTAATTAGCCTCATAACACACAGTCGTCACAAGACGTTAGTAAGACTCTTATTAGAGATTGCCGTGTCAAACGCGTTTCCTTCCTACGTAAATCATAGATCTGAAGTATAACAAACTAACATTGTTGTTTTCTGACAGCAGATAAACAAAGCTTTCACAGCAGTAAATACCGATGCCGATTTATAGAGATATCCAGGAGCAAACAAGCTGGTCATTAAAAGTACAACAACTCTTTATGTCCTTTTAAAGTTCAAAAATGTCGTCGACAAACATTTTGATGTGATTCGACTTGGCATCAAACATAACTTGAGTTGAAATTCAGTTCCCTCATAAAGAACAAAATTCTTCCTAATCGGTTGCTTTGATTAAAACTTCATACCTCAATGGTAACTCAGCTCCAATCCAGTGAACTGTAGTTCTGTCGGGGACTGGAATAACGCAAAATGTTTGATTGATTATGTTTTTTGAAGAACAATGATTGAAAAATAAGCCAATAAATATTTCCATGTGAAAAATATTCAAGAAAATAACATCATGGTGTTTATCATATTTAATACATCTTTGTCCGTGGTGATACATTGATTAGTAAGAGATATGCCACCGCACAACTAACTTAATGTTGTGAACCACTGCAGAAGCTGAGTGTGAGGTTAAGAGCGCCTGTTAAACAGGTTTACGCCCCTTCCCCAGTTGTGCAATATAACTTACTGTTTGAAGGCGATACTTCTGTTTGGTGCTTATTGTTTCAGGTTTTGGTATTAATGTTTTGTACAGTTTGCACATCTTATGTACGTTTTCATAATCATATTTAGTTAAGACAATGTAACTGAGTGACTATCTGTTTTGAATTTATTATAGCTGCTCACTTGGCTTACAATATGTTCTCAACGTATTGGTACCCGATTGTCAATATAGATTTTTCCTACCTCGGAGTGGAACGTTCGTTTTGATTGCGCCATTTCCTGATGGTTGCTTCTTTTTACATTTTATTATAGCTTCTCACTCGGCTTACAATATGTTCTTATTGTATTTGGTACCCGATTGTCAATTTAGATTTTTCCCACCTCGGAGTGGGATGTTCGTTTTGATTGCGCCATTTCCTGGTCGTTGCATCTATTTACCTTTTCTTTATATGAATAAGCTTCAAGGTGCCATTTTTGATTCTTCTTACAATCAATCAGTTTGATAAATTGTACCTCAGATTCCTAACATACAATTTATAGATGTGGTTAGAATTCGACATTATAATTGTGCCCCGGTAAATATCATCTATGTATTGCCTTTTACATTTTACAGAATGAACTGAATGTGCCAACGATTTTATCTACATCACAATAGAAGTTGTTGACTGTTTTGTACAAAAAAAAGACATAAACAGGATGGAGAAGACTCAATTATTTTCTAAGTTTTCATTCAGAACAGCAATCCCTTCGTTATTGAAAACAGAGCCTGTGCATGAGAAAACCAACAATTTGGGTTTCCGACCAGGTCTGACACAAACCAGTCTGTACAGTCACAGAAAAGCGCTAGAATCTTGAAATTTCGGATTTTAGTAGAAGAGGAACTGTACTATCCGAGTAGCGAAAACAAAGGCGCTGATCAGCTTCGCGGTTACCGCGAAGCTGATCTGCGTCTTTGTTTTCGCATATGCAGATTGTTGGTTTTCCCATGCAGCGGCTCAACATAGTTTTGTCATACATTGTAGAATTCTATCGCCAAGATCATTACTCATGCCTCGTAGATTTTATTCGAGGTGTTTACAAGGCAACAAGTGCTTTAAATGTCGGTGCTAGTCATACATGTATATGTTATATGTAAAAGTTCTAAAACGGGCAAAAATCCTAGTTTTAAGCGACTTTTTCTTGTCCTTTATGCTTTTTGGTCAATTTAAGGCCACAATCTGGACGCTAGAGCAGCTATTTTCCCAATGGGTGGCCACTCAGTTACCTAAACTTTACTAAAAATATGAAAACATGCATTAGGCACCAACAGCACAAACAATTTAAAACACCAAGACATAAAACAAAAGGAACCACCACAGAAGTATCGCCTTGGAACACAAAGTTACTGGCGGGTTTAACCGGTTTTACATGGCCATAACCTCATCCCTCAGCTCTGCAGTGGTTCATAACATTTAGTTAGTTCTTCGGTCCTCGTGGTGAATCACTAACTAGTAAATGAATCATCAAGAACAAACAAATAAATCACGATAAACATCCTGATGAATCAAAAACCAGGACTCACAGATTGAGAAAGCTGCCCGACGATGGAGATCCCTGGGCGCCGAATAACCTAGTAACTCCGGAGCAAAAGACAAACACCAAATAGACCCCGGTGGGCCAAGCAACAAACAAGAAGCTCCGGCAGCATAGTTATCAACCATGATTGGGTTAAAAACTAAGCATGCAGACTGTCGCATAACATTCAAGTTATAACCTATACGTCTGTAACGTGTTATAATTTTTCTGAACTTCAATTCATAGTGTTTACGATAAAATTTAGAAAAGGTTTTTCGAAGTTAATGGTACCGATAGCCCTGCTGGAGAAGTTTGGCCGTTAAACATTTATTTCGAGCGTTGGAGTCTGTAACATGATTGCAGACTTCAAAATAAGGGTTGTCAATGTTCAAACGGTCATCGAGGTACCTAGAAGTGGAATTAAAAGCCTCGATAACATCAGCTTGATTATCATGGTTGAGAGAATCCATGAAATCTCTTTCGAAGCAGTATAAAAATAAATCAGCTACGAGAGGTGCGCAATTTGTACCCATCGGAATTCCAACAATTTGTGTGTATAACTTGGTCCCAAATCTAATATAAATATTATCCAGGAGATAGGATAAAGCGTCGCACACATTCTGACATGACCAAAGAGTATACCGACTTTGGTCAGAGGAAGTGAAAAAAAGCCTTTCTGTCATAACATGCCAAATAAAGTGAACCATATTTTTAATGCCCTTTTGAAGGTCCACACTATCAAATCCAGAAGTTTTTCTTTAATTAGATTATGTGGTAATATTGTATACAGAGTAGAAAAATCATATGTGGACAAGCTCGTCGCACGGAACCCTCTACACTTCAATTTACTGAGCACCTCGTCCGAATTTTTTATTGACCAAAACCAATTTTTAATTGAAGTTTCATACACTGTCTCACAGTTTGTAACATGAGATTTGATTGCAGTAAGACAGGAAGTTAATAATTTAGAAAGTTCAGTATTAGTACAAGAGCTAGAATTTGCAATAAATCTTGCTTTGTATGGTCTTTTGTGAAGCTTAGGTAACCAATACATCGTAGGAAGTTTGCCTTGATACAAACAGAAAACTTAACAGGTAAATCGTTTAAGTGAGCATTAACTACAGACATTTCATCCGTATCTGTCTCCAGAGAAGCCCTGGTACCATCAAGCTCCTGTTTTAAGGTGTTAACGTAGTGAAGCCTACAAACGACAACAACATTGTTTGCGGCTTTGTCTGCCGGAACCGAGACATATTTTCTATGATATTCTTGGATACCCTGCTTCAAATGCCTAAATGACGATTTGGGTTTAGGAGGTAAAAGATTAGTATTTTGTGAATAAAACTTTATACGTTTATCCACGATAGTGAAGCTACTTCTTTTCCATTCTTTAAGAGCATTGTCTTCAACACCCTCTCGTTTACACTATCGATTACCGAAATCATTCAATGCAGATGCAATCTCCTCTCTTCATTTGTCGAAATTAATGTAGGAAGGGAATCTATTTTTCGGACCTTTAGAAACAATTTTGCGAATTCTAGAATCCGAAATTATCTTTAAATTTCCAGCAACTATATGTCCGGCTGGTTGATAAACATATTTAGAATCTTTACAATCTCAAGACTTAGGAGTATTAGCATGGATATCAAGATCAGAAACAAGTTTATTGAAATTAAAAATAGCATTTATGATTGGTTTATTATATTTGTAACATATAATAGGAGGTTCTGAATTTTGGAAGTACGTGGGTATAGACTGTATCACTGATTTATCCTGGAATATGCTTGGTAAATCAATAAAGTCAATTCCTTTATTAATGAAAGCAGTAAGACAGGAAGTTACTGTCAAACTAAGTTTGAGTGATTTTATGAACTCGAGTTCGGGAATTAAATCAGCCGAAAAAATACAACCTTAAAAATGAATATTTTTTTCGTCTCTCTCTTTTACATACTCAATATCCTATAGTTTTATTCATTTGTTCGAACCATATTAACAAGTTCTACACAGAAGGAAAAATTGGAAGTGAAACATTTATAAATTCTGACTGGGTTCTTCTGTCGTGGCTCTAATTGTTTTATGGTCTGTGTTAAATGTTTGCACCTTTTATGTACGTTGTCATAGCGGGGTTTCGTTCTGATTATGACATACGTTTACCTTTAGCCCAGTAAAAACGTTTTTGAAATTTGCTTGAAAATATATATCATGTAGCATACGGTGCGCTAAAAACAACTACAGTAACTATGATTCCTTCTTGGGGAAGAGATTTTTATGGCCGTGTATATGTCATGCAGCTTTTCTGTATTTTTCTCGTGCGTGTCTTTTTAATTCTGAAGACAAGTTAAGTGTTAACAAAAGTAGATGAATAGGAGAAAGTCTGCATCTGCTGATAATAGGTAATGGAAAGGCACAGTACTAATTTCCCCCATACCGATAACATGTGATGACGTAGCAGGCCTGAAACGGTGTTGCTATAAATAGAAACGGCTCATGGGATAGGTAAATCGCACCTCTGCAGTGCCATCTGTATCGCACAGCAGGCATAAAATTGGCCATAATTGAACCTGTTGTTAGACCAATTATTTCATTAATATGTATGTTGTGTCAAGGCCGTTATCATAAATTTCAAATGTAGCATAGAGATGCTTTGCAATTTAATTCCTTTTGAGAAAACTGAAAACATGTTATTGACAACGGATATGTAATTGAGACCAGAATCGCAATGTTTCCTTCACGTAAAAACTATATATATATATACATCGTATCAAGGACTTTCTGTTTAGAATACATATTATAAAACCATGCATTTAAAATACGAAATTCATCAGAAGCATGTTCTATGCCGACATTATTGAAAAAACTATTGGCGGAATCAGTAAATCTTTCACATTCATGCAAGTTTTTACAAATGTGCGACTAACAAAAGATAAGACCAACCATGATATTTGCTAATTCATGAAAGTTGAAAATCGCGAGCAAATCACACATTTTAAACAGCAGTCAAGCTGTAGCGTATAACCCGAACGCGTGCCGGGCGCATGAAAAATCTCAACACGCTGAAGATTTTGGACGTATAAAAGTTAATTTGTTCCTTTAACTCGAATTAGCAGTCACACAGTAGCGCGTGACTGAGGCGTGTGCCGGACATATAAAAATCACTAAGTTTTAGAGTACGTTTGTGTTACGTCCCAAACACGCTATGCACGCACTACAGGCGCGCAGCAAAAGTTCAGCGTGCGTCTCACACACGCTTGGGGCACGCTACTGAAGCAATATCTGATAAAATCGGAACGCGCATGTAGCGTACACTGGCGTGTCTCAAACGTGCGCCGAACGCGTTCGAAGCGTATTCAACGCGCATGTAACGCGCGTGGAACTTATTCGAAAGGGATGACACATGCCGGGGACACGCCGAGCTTCTAGAAAATTTTTAAGCATGTTTAAAATTGTTCGAGCCCAAGCGCGCCTGGAGTGCTAAGCGACTTACAGCGACGTATATCGTGCACCAAGCGTACACCAAGCGTACAAAACGCGCGTGTAACGCGCTACTAACGTGTCTCCGACGTGCTCCTGGCGTATGTTGATTTTTACTTTTTTGTCAACATGCCTGGCGCACGTTTGGCTTATACGCTAATGTGTGACTGCTGCTTTACCATCTAATTTCTATTTGCTTTGAAAATGTCACGAAGTGTTTTCCACAATCCAAATGAAAGTTGAACAGAAAAGCGAGAATTTTTTTTCTGGCTCCTTTTACATTGCGACCATACATTTCACCAAATGTAGTCACAAGCTCACTAAAACTGTTCACAACTTTGTCAAAACATTATTTTCTTTAATTAATTATATGCTTCTCTCAAAATTTAGACAGATGCTCATTCGTATACACCCTGAAATCTTCCGCGATTTGTGATGAAGTTATTCAAATGCAATTTTAAAGATTTAAAAAATATGATCTTTTAGGGTATGTTTGTTGATATTTAAATATTTTATTAACATTCAGTTGTATATCGCCAAACCACCACAATTGCTAATGGTCATCGCTGATTATCATGTACATGTTAATTATCATTAATTTTATAAGAGTCCATGCAATCGTTGATTCACTCCTGCTGCTATCTCGACATGCTCTCCTCGCAATGACTGTTCTAATTATAGAACAAATATCTGCGCGGGAAGCCGCGGAAATTAGTCACATGTGTTTCCTCAACCTATTGCCGATGCAGGCTTTCGCCTTCATAGGCTTTTGGTGTTAAGTTTTAATCGTCTTAAAATGAGACTTATCTGTGAATTAGATGATTCTGTTTACGGAAGATGTGTTGATTAGAGTTTTATTTTTCCTGAAAATTCGAGAAACAATTAGAATTGTCTACAAGATAAAGGTTATATTGATATTGCTGACTAAAAGGCTCCACTATTAGATTTTTTACATACCAAAACCACGCTTATGCAATTTACAATAAAATTAAAACTGCAAAATAGACAATTATACAGTATTAAAATTTTGACAAATTTTCGTTTTGCTCAAAACATGGATTGTGGGTTATCATCAATACCGCCTCTGTTTTTTGTCATGAATTTCATAATGCCTTGATAATCTTAAGTTCTAAATTTGAATGGAGTATTTAGCTTGCTAGTGGGTCGACCGGGGTGGTGTAATGGATAGCGTAATCGAGAGTTTGTGAGTTCGAAACCCGGCTGGTACATATGCCTGTCATGTTGGTGACAAATGTTCACCCCGACGTAATAAAAGCAAACCGCCCATAGGGTGTAACATTTAGGGTCTCTTCCGTCATATATATAGCTGTTCAATTTGGATCACATTCTTTCAAAAATACCACAGTGACTCTGTTCATCAAAAAAATAACATGCGTGCCAGATCAAAACGTTTTGTGAAATGTGTCGTGGTACAAATACATTGACAAAAATATATTGTCTTTCAAGACTCTTTCATTGAACTATCTTGAACCAAGCACTGATTTGTCCTTCAGTACAAAGACAACTGACCATTTATATCGAATGTACGTACTATTCTTCCATCCTTATCAATTGAAAAAGACCACTTTCACTTTGAGGGACTTCAGGTATGATTTTTTTCTTCAGTTTTTCGATTAAATTTTTGTAAGCAAACATAATAACCCCACATTGGACGCCGCGTTCTGAGGCGTCACATCTGGGGCTATTCTGTTTGCTTATGTCCCATAAATAGGACGCCGGACGTATGTGAGTTTAGTTGTCGAGTTTTTAGGTCAATTCAAGATATTTTCATTTTAAAACTAATTTCATAGTTAACAACCCAGTTTTCATGACAGGAATGTTTCTCATCGCACAAAAGAGACATTGATACAATCGTTTAACTGAACACTACGTGCGCGTCAGTTTTTGTCGAAATGGACCCGTTTGATACATGTATATTAAAAGGTACAAGTAGGCAACGATCAGGAAAAGGGGCAATCAGAAAAAGATTCCCACTCCAAAAACCGAAGTGGGAAAAAAATAAATTAACAATGCATGTACCATGAAAACATAGCGTAAGCCGAATGAGCAGTAACTGCAGATCTACAAGTCGTCCGCCGCCTCCGAGCCGGGTACCATTCTCTCCAGCTTTAAAGTAAAGTTCACGACCAACAAAATAAACGAAGTGAACGGAACGAAAGCCCGATTGTCGGACTAAATGAGCAGCTATTTTCCCAATAGGTGGCCACACAGTTACCTAAACTAAAATATGATATCATATATAAGGCCGCCAACAGCACAAAAAATTTAAACACCAAGACATAAAACAATAAAAACCACCACAGAAGTATCGCCTTGAAACGATCAGTAATATAAAATTACTGGCGGGCTTAAAACGATTTTCCAGGTACCTAACCTCACTCTCAGCTTCTGCAGCAGTTAGCTGTTCGGTCCTCCTGGTGAATCTCTACCTAGTCAATGAATCATCATGGGCAAACAAGTAAATCATGATAAACACCATGTTGAATCAAAAACGAGGACTCACAGATTGAGTAAGCTGCCTGATTAAAATAAATGAATGACGTAACTCTTTATGTATCATGTGATCACTATTTGTTGTATGATTTAACACAACAATTAAAATTTCAAAAACGGAACTTAACACAACGTGGCATGTAAAACATAAAATTTACATTAAAAGCCTCAGTGGACACTACTGAAACTTGATGTTGAAGGGGGCACAACATATTAATATTCCGTCAAAGCAAGGCGTTGATTGTTCGGTGAGAAGAACATTTTGAGGCAAATTAAATCATTCTCGTAAACAATTCTGTGTGAGGAATTGCCATACAGCTGTAGATTGAAAAAAATGCTCAAATCTTTGGTGTATTGTAGGATGGAGCAATATGTCTCATTTCATCTGAATATCTTTACAACAAAATACTGATTATGCACAGAACATTTAAATCATTTGGACCAATAAACCGAATAATGTCGATATACAGGCATGGCTATGCATTACGGAAACTCGCCTATGCATTGTACAGAGATTTTTTTCAGATGTAAAAATTGAAAGTTTCATCATTAAAACTGATATTTTTGATATTTTTGCTCAAAACATAGATTGTGGGTACACGTTAGAACCGCCTTGCCTAGTACCCCACTATCTATGTTTTGGATCAAAAATTAGAAAAATAGGTATGCCTTTGCATACTCCAGTTTTGCTATATAAAGGTGGGGTTAAAGGGCTATACACTTGACGGGGATGTTTTCATGACATTACGTTTCCGGCCTCATATGTTTAAGTCCCCCTGTTTCACCACATTATATAGTAGAAAGGTGGATTCGAGGGGGCTTGAAATTTAAATGTCTGTTACACCTACCACAGGCACCAAATTATGAATTAAAACATTGTTATTCCTTCGGAATCACTAAAATGACATATTTGAACAATTTTGCTAATCCATGCCTTATAAAAATGTGTTTTTAATGTGAGCTATTTCGCGCTTCGGCATTGAAAATGTTAACAGGTTGAATATACGCGCGTAGTGATACAACCGACCAATCAAATTAACAAGTGGGCGGAGCAAATACCTGGTCAAAAACGTATCGATATCAAAAGAAAAACGATAATGTAAAAAAAAAATATATATATATTATTTCAATAAATATATGTCGTCTTGTAGATTTTTTTTTTTTGTTTCGATGTAAAAATATTTTCGATTTCGCTTACAAGATTGCTTCCTATGACTATGTGACTATGTGAAAACGATGCATCGATTTGATTTTCATCTAAGAAATAATTCTTAGAAAATTATATTGTAAAAAAGTAATAAATTAAATCATTGTTTTACTTAGCTGTTTAGAATTATTTTCAATTTGCCTAAGATCGCGCGTACGTTGACTTTGAAAACGAGAATTTTAAAATTTTAAAAATGTTAAAGGGAGCGAGAAAAAAAAATGAATCTGTTGAAGGACAACTGAATTTTGAGCATCCCGCAAACGCGAGGAGTTTTGTTCAAGTATATAAAATAAACACATCATTTTAATTTAATGCTACAATATCAATATAATACTGCTGTTTGATCAAAGAGAATAATTTGCATTTGTTTCACAAAACAAAATAAAAATGTGCGCAATATTTCGTCATAAAAAAAGGACATTTCCGAGACATTCATACTCATTGTAAAAGTATTCCATATAAAACTGGTTTGCTGTTACGTCCCGGTCAACAGCCATAGTCATGTTTGGACGTTGCTTCTATTTTATGGGACTTTTTACCCAAAAGATGAAGGCACAGACAGCCAATCTATTTCTTTAGGTCCCAGTGCGCTGGGCCCATATTCCCTCACAACCACTTTATTATAATGTAAAGCTTGGCTAGTTCAACAAAATTATGCAAAAGAACGGATCACAATATTGCTATGTAGGACATGCCGATAGCGTGTGCGTGCGCGAACGCGCGCGCGCGTCTCTGTGTGTGTGTGTGCGTGTGTTGTAGTCCCTACGCATAAACGCCAGTAATACACTGATCATTTTGCGAATGCATTTGAATAAGTACATATAAGTTCTATGAGAACGTTTACTTTTCACAGAGAAATACTGCAATTCTCACTAGCATATTCTCATCCTAGGATCAAGAGAATACAAAACAAAATAGACCTGCTTCCCATAAATGGAGTATGAAATGGTAAAATTTGTTGGCCCAATTTTAAATGAGCATATGAATATCAGAAAACCAACAATCTGAGTTTTCGACCAGGTCCGACACAAACCAAGATGGCTAGAGACGGGCAACTCAAGTTTGAATTTTGAGAGTTGAGGAATTGTACTGAACATGTAGCGAAAACTAATACACTGATTAGCTGTGCAGCTGATCTGCGTCTTTGGTTTCGAATATGCAGAGTGTTGGTTTTCAGCTGAAGCAGCGGCTCAAATGTGAAACCGCCAGTATCTGCCAAATAACGAGGAAAGAAAAATCAGAATATTGTTTTGAAATTTTTACCTAAAAAAAAGGTAATTTCGGGATTTTTTGAGGCTTGGACCCCCCCCCCCCCCCCCCCCCACACACACACACACACTCGTCTGTGACCAAAAATTACCATTTTCGTTGGACCCCCTCTCATGAAAATTTCTGGATCCGCGCATGCCACAATTCATACGAACGTACATGTATAATAATAATTATACATGAACGTACATGTATATTTTTAATCAACCAGGTGGTTAACGGACCCATACTTAGTATGTGAGGCGTTTTAAGAGCAACATTACGAAACGTTGTCCATGCAATATACAGAGATTTTTTCAGCTGTAAAAATTGAAAATTTCAACTGAAAATTTTTGATATTTTTCTTATTTTTGCTCAAAACATAGATTGTGGGTACAAGTTGGAACCGCCTCTAACGAGTACCCACAATCTATGTTTTGGAGCAAAAATAAGAAAAACAGGTATGACCCTGCATGCCCCAGTTTTACTATATAAAAGTGGTTTTAAGGGGGTATATATTGCACGGACATGTTTTCCTGATGTAGAAAAGATAAAAAGAGAAAAGAAAATATCTGCGAGAATCTATTGAAAAGTTTATGGTTTAAGTGACAGGCCCTCGAATTCCGATCGCATGCATTATACGTGAAGAGGCACTTGTACGCGTTAGGGCAGTGTACATGTTCTCGGCTTTTGTGTTCGGGTACACGAAGTAAATGTACGACGTAACATGGTAAGCGACAAACGAAAAAACAAACAATGCTGTAATAGTTTTTCTTCTTTCTTTTTAATCAATACCATTCATGCATCTGCTGATCAGAACGGTTTAGCATCAGGGCATAACGACTTTATCATCTTGGCGATCCTTAGGTCGCAAACATGCATCAAATAGGTATGCTTCACGACATACAACAAATAAGTTTGCATGATAAATGAGAAATGTTTTCGTCTAAACGATTTAATAGCTCACAATTTCGTATATCAAAAGATAAAACGCAATCATTTCGCTACTACCTTTTGCTTCTGTTTACAAAAAAGCTGATACTTGTATCATTTATTAAGGGAAGCAATCTTTAATAATTATATTAAAAAACCAAAATAAATATCTGAAAGAATTAAAGTGCAATATGAAACAATACAATAATAAAAGTAATGCAAAATTAAAATAACCGAATCAATCAAAACATGCAAAAGCTCTCCGGTCAAATTTAGAAACGAAATATTATTAAACTCGTTTCTTTTACAAGAAGAATGTAAAATAACAAACATAGTTAGTATTGAAATACGACATTATCAAAAACGATGTTTGGCAAAAGTAGACAATCAAAATTCAGCGTATCTCCTTATTTTCAAGATTATAAATAATATAAAGGACTTTTTATGCTGATTTTATGTCTGTGATAATAAAAGGCCCATTATACGTTTAGAAGATCGTATGTAACGTTTCAATATGAAAACTTTAGGACTCAAATGTCTTTGGTAATACATATATGAGAACGCATACAACTAAAGTAACACCGAGGTGATCAGCAGATGTAATATGAGCCGCGTTGTGAGAAATCCTGATGTTTCGCCTATATACAAAGACGCAGATTAGCCATGCAGTACCTGCACAGCTGCTCAGCGCCTTTGTTTTCGTTCGAGGGGTAGCGCAATTCCTCTTCTTCTTAAATTAAACATTTTAAGCTCCCAGCCATCGTCTGTAAGTGCACAGACCGGTTTGTGTCGCACCTGAAGGTTAGGCGTAAGTTACAGATTTTTCTTCGGAAAATCGCATTTATGGCGCACAAAGATCATTTTAATTTTTACTATCCATTAATCGTTGTAAACTTTGAGTATCATAATGTCAATTAAATTTTCAAAGTTCATTTCCAATTCCCGACTCTGTACGATAGATCGCCATGAAAAAAAAAACAGAAATGATACAAGATCAATTAAAAAGAAATGAATAAAATCAATTTATCAAGATTTAATATGACCGAAACTTTCCTTTCAAGCGTGCCAATAAACCATATGACACGTGGGGATATTGTGTGACATACCGCTCGGCATCATCAAAGAGTCGCACAAACTGGAATAAGATGTATGCGGAACCAAAACATGCTTTGATCAAAACATAAAACGCAATTAATCTCAGTCATAAAATCAGAGTAGTTGTTTCTTTAATCTTGGTCACCTGACGTAAGTAGGGGCGGGGCTAAAATTAAAGTAGTTCGGTCGCGTATTTCTTTCGAATATGCGCGAGAACACGTAATGATGTTTCAAATATGCCAAATATAACACATCAAATCAAAGCGTGCCAACGACGTTCAATCCCTGAAAAATGAAGAGACCCAATCAAATTTAGATCTCAAGTCAATCAAGGCATTATCTATATAATCTATAGCAATAACAAAATGAATGTTTGATTAAAAACGTCTCGACAGTCACTTTTGATGATATAACTTTTATCTTGCAGACAAGTCTATTTGTTTCTCGAATTTCCAGGAAAAAAAGCTAGATATATAATCAACACATATCTTCCTTAAATAGATTCACTCTTGTCTCAAATATGTCTGTGGTTGATAAGATTGAATCTTTACAAGACTCAGTCATTACAATGACAGGAGAACATGAAAAAGAACTATCGCCCGGTTATGAAAAAATACATTCCCACAAAAAAGTACTGTATTCGGTTTTTTGAGACCTCAGCCTTCTCGGCTGAGACACAATCAGGGTTGCCTTTACTACCTTGGTCATGTTATGCATCTGTAATTCAGTGTGATATTATCCAATACCTATTGTTTTTATTTTATTATAACTCTGGGATAATAAGCTTTCTGGCGATATATAATGATACCATATTGTGTATAATATTTTGCGTGAGTGAGAGATTATATGCTAAAAAAACACTGTTTTTAACATGTTATGATGTTGCACTTTTATTTTGGGTGTTTTGTAAACATGTTTGCTTTAATGTTCATGAATGAAATATGTTGCATATGGCTCTAGAACTAAGGAGACATATGTCCCCTGTAATATACTTTTTACGGCTTTGAATTTGGACTAAAATTAATGAAAATATGGAGTATGAAGTGAAACAATACTTTTCTTATGTTTTTCAATTTTTCATGGTGTCTTTAGTTGGCAGGTAAAAAATTACACCCATGATTAGAACATGCTTTTTTGGTATCTAGTCTTTCATTGTTAAGACAATAGAAAGTTTAGAATCAATGGAAGTTGAATTTATCCTCACAGTGAAGAGTACTTGTTTTTTTAAAATTCATCATTTTTATGTAGAGTCCGTAGCCCCTATTTTCATGATGGATGTTCAAAGCCAGATTCCTATATACAAGGATGAAATGGTCTTATTATTTTTTAGACTGAGGACTAGTAAAACATGGCTGAAGGTTTTGTCAAGAAATTGTATAGGACCGCTGATGTGGTCAAATATTTTTTTTGCATGGCCTGTAGAGTCCGTAGCCCCATGTTAAGAGACACCCTAGAAATAAAAATTGTGTTGCAGTCAAGGTTTCCTTCAATTTTGCATATGCAACCACACATGTTACATTGTATTAAATTAACTGCAGCATGGAACAATGACTTATCTAGGCTGCATGTGATCTTATTTAAGCAGCCCAAAACACTGGTTTGAAGCTCCTTTTCTGAACTATTCCCATTACCCACTATGGTGAAATTTGAAAAACGCGAGAGCCAAAAGAATTATTTCTGGAATATAAACCTAATAGGTCATAAGTTATTATAAACCAAGAAAAATGAAAATACAAAGAGGTTACTTTTTTGCCTAAAGTGCAACACACAAGGCAACCCTGATTGTGTCTCAGCCGTTCTGTAACCCTTAAAGTGAACAGGTCTAAATGTTCATGGTGATGCAATGTTAGTTTTTATTATTCATAAATATTGAAGATTCGGTTTGTATAAAATCCAGTGGTGATGCATAGATGCTAAATTGAGCACGTGCACTAAATAGAACGAGTACGATTAAGCTGGTAATATTTCGCATAAAGCCGTTTGTATATTGAATATATGTCAGAAGTGTTGTACTGTAATTAGCCTCATAACTAAAAATTCATGAAACACAGTCGTCACAAGACGTTATTAAGACTCTTATAAGAAATTGCCATGTCAAACGCGTTTCCTTCTTACGTAAATCATAGATCTGAAGTACATGGTTGTTATATGACAGCAGATAAGGATTTCACAGCAATCAATACCGATACCTTTGCTCTTGTTGCGAGGTATCCATCAGCGAACAAACTTGTCATTAAAAGTACAACAACTGTATATGAGCCTGTGCATGAGAAAACCAACAATTTGGGTTCCGACCAGGTCTGACCCAAACCAGCCTGTACAGCTGCAGAAGCAGGCTAGAAGCTTGAATTTTCGGATTTAAGTAGAAGAGGGATTGTACTATCCGAGTAGCGAAAACAAAGGCGCTGATCAGCTTCGCGGTCACCGCGAAGCTGATCTGCGCCTTTGTTTTCGCATAGGCAAAAATCCGGTTTTCTCACGATGCGGCTCATATGTCCTTTTAAAGGTTCAAACATGTCGTCGACAAACATTTTGATGTAATTTTACTTGGCATCAAACATAAGGTGAAATTCGGTTCCCTCATACAGAACAGAATTCTACGTATTCGGTTGCTTTGATTAAAAATTCATACATCAACGGTAACTTAGCTCCAATCAAGTGAACTGTAGATCTGGCAGGGGCCAGAATACCGCAATATTTTTGATTGATTATGTTTTGTTGAAGAACAATGATTGAAAAATAAGCCAATAAATATTTCCATAATAAAAATATTCAAGAAAATAACACCATGGTGTTTATCATATTTTACCTTATGACTGCAATATTAATCATGGGGAGTTATTTTTCATACCTTACTGCACGTGCAGTGTTTAGGGCAGTATAGAAAATACTTTCACACCTGTCTGGAGGCAAAGAAAGTACTTTCACACCTTCGGGCTCTCGGTGCATGCTTTTGGCTGGACAGGTCAGGAAAATATCATACCCACCTGTCGCTCAGCGGGTAATTACTACTTATACATCTTTGCCCGTGGTGATACATTGACTAGTAACAGATATATGCCACCACACAACTAACTTAATTTTGTAAACCACAGCAGAAGCTGAGGGCGAGGTTAAGAGCGCCTGTTAAACAGGTTTCACACCCACCCCAGTAGTTCAATATAACTTACTGTTCGAAGGCGATACTTCTGTTTGGTGCTTATTGTTTCAGGTTTTGGTGTTAATGTTTTGTACTGTTTGCACATCTTATGTACGTTTTCATAATTATATTTAGTTAAGACAATGTAACTGAGTTACTTTTTACATATATTTTGAAATTATTATAGCTGCTCACTTGGCTTTCAATATGTTCTCAACGTATTGGTACCCGATTGTCAATTTAGATTTTTCCCACCTCGGAGTGGGACGTTCGTTTTGATTGCGCCATTTCCTGATGGTTGTTTCTAATAACCTTTTATTATAGCTTCTCTCTCGGCTTACAATATGTTCTTATTGTATTTGGTACCCGATTGTCAATTAAGATTTTTCCCACCTCGGAGTGGGACGTTCGTTTTGATTCCGCCATTTCCTGGTCGTGGCATCTATTTACCTTTTCTTTATATGAATAAGCTTCAAGGTGCCATGTTTGATTTTTCTTACAATCAATCAGTTTGATAAATTGTACCCCAGATTCCTAACATATAATTTATAGACTGATGTGTTTAGAATTCGACATTATTGTGCCCCGGTATGTAAATATCTATATGTTGCCTTCTACATTTTACTAAACGAACTGAATGCGCCAACAATTGTATCTACATCACAATAGAAGTTGTTGACTGTTTTGTACCAAAACAAATCACAAAACAGGATGAAAGACTAAATTATTTTCTAACTTTTCATTCAGAACAGCAATCCCTGCGTAATTGAAAACATATTTTTGTCATACATTGTAGAATCCTATTGCAAAGATTATTACTCATGCCTCGTAGATTTTATTCGAATTGTGAACAAGGCAACACGTGCTGTAGATGTCGGTGCTAGTCATATATGTTATATAATTATTAGTTGGGGAACCAAGCCGTGAAATGGGCTAACCCTTGCACCCAAAAGCCCTACGACTTTATTATATATGGTTGAAAAGGTAATTATATGGTGTATCTGAAACAACTGTATAGAAATCATGATCGACTTGCATAACGACGCAGCATGCATTTTTCTACGGTAGCCCATGAAGTACTTGAAGTGAAAAATTAGATTTATAAACTATCGAATAACTTCTATCAGGATTAAGTAAATCGGCTTAAATTCGTTTGATATAATGGCTGGTATATACTTCAACATGCCTATCAAGGATGGTTCACTGCATGCAGTGGTTGTTGTTTTATAGGCATTTGATTGAGCGAACCCCGATCTTGCAATTTTATCTTTAGGTTTATTTGCCTCAGAGTCCATCAAAAATGCATTTCTGGCTCAAAAGTGCATTTCATGATTATTTCTAAATATGTTGAAGTCAATCAATGCACAAATAAGTCAGGTTGATACGTGTTTGATTTTTTTCACAAAAATTGTCAAAAACTGATTTTTTTAATATATTTATTGTGTGTTTCGAATTTAATGTGTTTGTATACCGTATATCGCTAGAATGACGTTTGTGTGTAATTTGCAGCATTTTACATCTTGTAAAATGCCTTAATTATGAAGATTCCAATATATTGTTACCTCCCTTTGACCGCTATTTCCCTTTTAACATAGACTGTCGCATTGCGGTGGAGCTTATTGTTATAGCTTGATTGGTCACATGACTGATCTATTCGCTCACTTGAAATATTTATGTGGACAAAGGAATGTGTTTTTGCATTATTTGTGGACCCTGGTGAGATTCATATGCTCGCGTTTAATTGGAGAAACCACATATACATTGATAAAACTTTACCGTTCGGTTTACGTTCCGCGGCTTATCTGTGTCAACGTACCACAAATATGATCCGTTATCTTCTGAAACAGCGTGGTGTGGATATTGTTAACTACATTGATGACCTCGGCGGTGCTGATTCCCCTGAAAAGGCATTGTTTTCATATCAAGTATTAAGACAAACTCTTAAAGAAATCGGAGTTATTGAAAATGAGAAAAAGGCGTGTGCTCCCTCGACACAAATGGTTTTTCTGGGTACTCTACTAGACTCTGAAAAAATGGAAATTCGTATAACAGACGACAGGATGGCTGAAATACGTTCTTTATTGCCTAAGTGGTTGCTTAAGAAATCTGCTACAAAACGGGAATTGCAATCGCTTATTGGTAAACTACAATTTGTTGGTAAATGTGTCAAGCCGAGTAGGATATTTATTTCGAGGGTTTTGGTGTTGTTAAGAGGTTTGAAACATGCGAATCATAAGGTTAGGTTGAATACAGAGTTTAAAAAAGATATTCAATGGTGGATTTCTTTCATGCACGTGTATAATGGGGTATCAATGATCAAAACTTGTGACTGGTCTAAGGTGGACCAGGTCTTAATGACGGATTCGTGTTTGACCGGATGTGGCGGGATATGTGGTGATCAGTTCTTCCATAGACAATTTTCTGAGTTCGTAACAGAAGCAAAGCCGTCCATTGTACATTTGGAATGCTTAACTGTTATGGTCGCTGTTAAGTTCTGGGCGAAACACTGGACGGGACTTAAATTAACAATATACTGTGACAATGAGGCGGTTTGTTCTTGTATTGGTTCAGGGCGTACCAAGGATCCTTTACTTTTAAACTGTTTAAGGGAAATTTGCTATTTTGCTAGTTTATATGAATTCCAGCTTCGAGCGTTTCATTTATCATCAAACGCAAATAGACTGAGTGATATCTTAAGTAGATGGCATTTGGACAGTAAATATGAATGTACGTTTTTTCAAGAGTCTGGTTTAAGGCCGTGTAATGAAATTCACATTGACGACCGCCTGTTTAACTTTGACAATTGCTGGTAATCTAGTGATTCATTATTCTATTTTACAGATTTTGCAGAGTTAAAAAGACAGTTGAGACATTCTCAGAGATCTGCTTACTCAGATGGAACGTTCAAAAACTTTAAGACTCAGTTAAAGTCATATTTACTTTTTTGTGAATATTTTCATATTGAAAGTGTGCCAGTTTCGGTTGAGACTTTGTGTTTGTATATACAGTTTTTAGGGAGATCAATGAAATCAACACAGTCGATCAGAAATTACTTGAATGGAGTAAAACTTTATCACTTTTTAAATGATGCAGAATTTCCTAGCCTACAAGATTTTCAAATCAAGTTAACGTTGCGGGGTCTAAGTAAAGTCGTATTCCACTCCCCCAAACAAGCAGCGCCTTTCACGCCTGAGATTTTGCTTGAAATTTGGCGTGTTGTCGATTTTTCTAAACCTACTATGTCATCAATTTGGTGTGCTTTTGTGTTTGCATTTTTTATGATGGCTAGGAAGTTCAGCATTGTTCCTAATTCTGTGCTTAATTTTGATCCTGTTAAATATTTGTGCCAAAGAGATGTGCGATTAACTTCCTATGGACTTGAGGTACAACTGAAAATTTCAAAGACTAATCAGTTTGGTGACAAAAACATTATTTTACCGATGTATGAGTTACACGACTCTCCCTTATGCCCTGTCCGGGCTTTTAAGTTGATGTGTCAATTAGTACCTGCTCCACCCGATGCTCCAGCCTTTTGTTATCTGGAAAAAGGTTCTCTGATTCCCATCCACGCCCCTCTTCTAGTCCGTTACCTCAAACGCTTTTTGAAAGCTGCCGAGGTCCCTAACGCTGAGTGCTTAACTATGCATTCTTTTAGACGTGGTGGCGCGTCTTTTTATTTTAATTCTGGCGTTCCTGGTAAAATCATTCAGCTTTTCGGAAACTGGGCTTCCGATTGTTATCTTAGGTACAGTACAAGCCAGGTGGATTTTTGTTTTCCCACCTGACACAGTGGCGCGGACTTAGGGTGGGGTCACGTGATTTTAGCATTTTTTCCACTCATAGGGGTGGGTTACTATTAAGTGCTTAATAAGATAATTACCCTCCCGCCACCGTGGATCTGACATACACTCATCGCAGTGTTTCCGCGGTGGTATTGATAAATGAATACCTGTATTCATTAGCCGGACTGCATGTGTTTCATGTTACGACCACCCTCCACCGCGGACGTACTAATTACTTTCGAGATAAATAGAGTCCTTATCACCTCTTGACATTAGGTATTATCACACTAATCGTTGCATTTTCTATGTTTTAGATGTTTAATGAAACATGTTTCATGAAACTGGAAGAAATAAACTTTAACATGTTTTAAATTCGATTTGTTGGTGACGTGAGTTTAGCCGCATACGGCGATGAGTGATGAAACATACACATCGTCAACGACAAATATTTCTTAGGACTTAAATTATTCCGCTGCCAATGAACATCAAAACTCACCAAGAATGCGTTTACTATATTTTCCAAATAATTCCCAACACAACTAGTAATAATTTGTTAAATATTTCAAGAATCAAATAACTGAGAGCCTTCAAATTTTCTACATGTTGACAATGAACATTTTCAGACAGAATGCTGAAAATGTATTGCAATCGGTGACTTTTGTCGAAAAAAGCGACATCCCTTCGTTCGAAAAACTGGAAGATGCTAAAATAGCAAAAACCGAATTGATAGGCCGGTGATAATCGCAAGTAAAGAGTCAGCCCCACTGGATCGTAAGCAATCGTACGATTGTCTAATTATACGTTTATTGATAAAACTGCGTAAGCCAAATTTGTAAAATGTTTTCCAACATGTTTCTGTTTTCTTAATTTGCATAACGAGGTCAAAGAAATGGCCCCTAAATTAATATCAAAACAATCGTATAGCGATTTTGGGAATGGGACTTCAAGTTCAACACCATGATCTATGCAATAATTTTATTCAATTGAGTGAAAAGAACAACACACATTAACATGAAAGTCAGTATTTTATCGCAAGTAAGCATCTCATTAACATTTTGGTTCCAGGTCGATTTTTCTCGCCCAGTCAGTACCTGGTGGCTTCAACAATTCCGTTTGCTTTAGCATTTTTATAATGTTAGCCCACTCAGCATCGCAGATTTGAAACAAAACGTTTACCACTTGCATGAGAATCTTTGTAAAGTGTGACAATGTCTAAGGACGACAGGCAGAAGTAAAAGTGACGGAAAACGCCAACATAAAAAGGATCGGTCGACGCTCAAACGAGATTTAGTATGATACCGTGCGACTTGTTACAGTAAAAAAGCAAAAGAAAAACGTTCTCGTTCCATTGAATTTAAACGTATTTTAAACGTTTCTATGCTAAATGAGCTACCCACCGTCTACGAAGCCGGCCGCTCTAGCTAATGTGTTTTCGAAAGAGAGGCGAATTCCATTCTACAAACTACAAGCTTTCTGATCTCATTCAAAAATTACCAAAAGACAATCGCCACGACCAGCACGTACAGAAAACCTGATTTTGCATGATCTCCTTATGCCGTGGTCACGTGATTATATGTATTTGAAATAATCAAGTGGTTATGCGTCTACGTTCATCAAAGAAAAGTATGCAGAATTTAAAAAGCAAACTCTTTAATGAAACAAAATTTATTCAATTTTTGAAACAGGTGCGTTGGCATTTTTGCCAAGCGTATATATATGTTACCTTATTTAACATAATCGCCAAAAACTCGCTCATTCTTATGGTCCTTAAAACTAAGGAGCGAGAACGTAATGGGTTAGATACTTACACAATAAAGACATCAAACAAGTGTGCGATACTACAGTATTAGTGTTGCCCCGAAGTGTGTAAATAATTAAATAATTAAGTAAATAATTAAGCTAGACTTGATCCAGATAAAAACCTATGTCCACAGATTGGTGGCATGTACATGTAGTACATGTGCGCATGTTGTTTCACGTTTTTGCAGTTTAATGAACTTTAAGGACTAAATTTTGTTTCGCATATGCACAAAAACATATAATAGTTACAATGGATTTGTTCCCCGACACAGGACACACAGTCTAAACTAAGTTTCAAAAACTATTACTTGTCCCAGTCAGCATTGCAATAGGGGACCGCTGACGGCCCGCTAATATTTGCATAGCGGCCCGCTAACTAAATTCTGCAGTGGCCCACCGGTGGATGTGAAAAGTAAAAAATTGTCGGCCCGCTTTCGGAAAAACGCTATGATGCCGCGATAATGCCCCCATTGTACCGACATGCAAAATATTAAGAAATTAGAAGTTTCGTTATTAATGTTAAAAAAATATCACATAGTTTTGCATTTGGAATCTTCGAAAACGAAGAATCTGTGTGTTTTAGGGCATGAATTAAGACATGCCCATGAACACACAAAATGGACTCAACATCAGAGGCGTTTTTATGAATCAATTACTTTTCCTTGTGTGTATATATATATAATAAAAATTTATTTCGAAGATGAAGTGCCATGAGATTGACCGAAACAAGTAATACACTTAGAAAAGCTAAATAATTGATAGTCAGAATCACTCTCTGTTATGAATTATCATTTACATATTTATTTAAACACCTTTATTTAAGAACAATGTGTAAAATAATGAAAATTCGATGCTATCGATTTTTGTTGTTTCCCTTTAATAAAGTGGCAGCCGTTGACGGGCCGACAGCGGGCCCTCTTGTGTTTTTGTTTGTTACATTTTGTGTTACGTTTGTGAAACACTCAATGCTCCAGCACTCATTAAATAATTGAGTTATAGTTATAGGAGGAAGCAAGGATTTATCGTTCAATCATCAGCTTTTTGTAGGGCATTGTCCTATTTCGTGCCCCTGGCGGGCCGTCGTTGGGCCGATATGCCAAGATGTCGCTGACGGACCGCCAGCGGTCCCCTTACTGCTCTAAGAGAATGTGAATTTCTTTCAGAGATCAAATAATTTTCTTTCTTTGCCATTTCTACCTAATGTAGAAATGGCTTAATGTCAATTCCAGGCACTGAGATGTATTTTTGTCAGACAATTTTTTATTTCGGGCCCCTGACGGGCCGATATGCCGCGATGCCCACTTAATGCCGCTGACGGGCCGATTTATGCATGCTGGCTGGGGTATTCCCGTGACAAATAAACCCATCATATTGGACAATATGTACATGTAATACGACAAAGCCTGCATCTGCTGATAATAGGTTAAGAAAGCCACGGTCATAATTTCCACCATGCCGATAAACATATGATGACGTATCAGGCCTGACGCGCTTGCGCTATAAATACTAATAGCTTATGGGGTAGGTAAATCGCACCTCTGCAGCGCCATCTGTATCGCACAGCAATCATGGCGTAATCAAACCTCTTATTAGACCAGTTTTTTGTACATGTGTGTTGTGTTTGACCGCTGTCACTAATTCTAAACATACAAAAGAAACAATTTGAATTAAAGTCTTTACAATGATGTATTGCTTAAACTACTGCGCAAGCAAGGCGATAATTTTTTCATCATTGAAGACAAAACCCAATTCGCATGCCGCAAAATGCAAATTTTTAAATTTACTCCGGTGCGCAATGTTGCTCTTGTGTACAAATCAAACTCTGAATACAGTTAAATTGCGCTGTAATGTTGTGCCTAGGGGTTACAAAACAAAAGAAAATCATGAAACTTCCGTCGTAATCGAAAGCAGACTCTGCAACCAAAATTGACTTATGCACGAGTGCAAATTTTCGTCACGCTCGCATTTTTAAGAACAATGTGTAAAATAATGAAAATTCGATGCTATCGATTTTTGTTGTTTCCCTTTAATAAAGTGGCAGCCGTTGACGGGCCGACAGCGGGCCCTCTTGTGTTTTTGTTTGTTACATTTTGTGTTACGTTTGTGAAACACTCAATGCTCCAGCACTCATTAAATAATTGAGTTATAGTTATAGGAGGAAGCAAGGATTTATCGTTCAATCATCAGCTTTTTGTAGGGCATTGTCCTATTTCGTGCCCCTGGCGGGCCGTCGTTGGGCCGATATGCCAAGATGTCGCTGACGGACCGCCAGCGGTCCCCTTACTGCTCTAAGAGAATGTGAATTTCTTTCAGAGATCAAATAATTTTCTTTCTTTGCCATTTCTACCTAATGTAGAAATGGCTTAATGTCAATTCCAGGCACTGAGATGTATTTTTGTCAGACAATTTTTTATTTCGGGCCCCTGACGGGCCGATATGCCGCGATGCCCACTTAATGCCGCTGACGGGCCGATTTATGCATGCTGGCTGGGGTATTCCCGTGACAAATAAACCCATCATATTGGACAATATGTACATGTAATACGACAAAGCCTGCATCTGCTGATAATAGGTTAAGAAAGCCACGGTCATAATTTCCACCATGCCGATAAACATATGATGACGTATCAGGCCTGGCGCGCTTGCGCTATAAATACTAATAGCTTATGGGGTAGGTAAATCGCACCTCTGCAGCGCCATCTGTATCGCACAGCAATCATGGCGTAATCAAACCTCTTATTAGACCAGTTTTTTGTACATGTGTGTTGTGTTTGACCGCTGTCACTAATTCTAAACATACAAAAGAAACAATTTGAATTAAAGTCTTTACAATGATGTATTGCTTAAACTACTGCGCAAGCAAGGCGATAATTTTTTCATCATTGAAGACAAAACCCAATTCGCATGCCGCAAAATGCAAATTTTTAAATTTACTCCGGTGCGCAATGTTGCTCTTGTGTACAAATCAAACTCTGAATACAGTTAAATTGCGCTGTAATGTTGTGCCTAGGGGTTACAAAACAAAAGAAAATCATGAAACTTCCGTCGTAATCGAAAGCAGACTCTTGCAACCAAAATTGACTTATGCACGAGTGCAAATTTTCGTCACGCTCGCATTTTAATTACATTCATTTACACGGTAGAAATGACATATACCCTGTTTAGACTTTTCCAATTTTATTCAGTTTAGTTTTATCCGCAGTAACACACCGTTCATCCAGATACAACAAACCGTACTTAAACTGGGGCAAACCGACCTGCCCCGTGACGACACCTCGGTGGATCAGGATAATCCGTGTCAACGACGGTTTCATCTTTTACAAGACCGGTGCTACACCGCGGTAACATCGTTACTGTGAGAACGCGATCTGTTTTTGTAGCAAAGTGACCTGGTTTTCGCGGTACACAGGTTTGTAGTCACTGGGACATTTGAACCGGGGTCAGAACCGAGCCATCATCTATGCATTCCACTTAATATCCCACCTTTATTTAGTGTAAATAGTGTTTACAAGGCTATAATTTTTTGCTCCAAAACACAGATTGTGGGTACCGCATTCAGTTGGCGAGGCGGTTCTAACGTGTACCAACAATCGATATTTGAACAAAAAATTCTTCATATTGCACATGTTTGAAAAGAGCGTGATTCAAGTAAGTTTTAACTGCACTCAGTTTACTGGTATTCTTTGTTTAGTTTTTTTTCTTTTTCATCTCTCCTTCCTAGTGAGATAAGGCATCTGGAACTGTGGTAAATCTGGATGCAAGGCCGCCCATAAGGATATCTCATTAGAAAAATATTGTTTAATGCAGAGACACAGTGGGAGCAACCTTGTTTTATAATGGTTAATCTCATTCCGGTATAAGCAGTCAGAGCACTTACTTAAACAGGTGATTATGAAAATCACCTTGTGCAGTACATTTTTTTTATAAATCAGTCACAAGATATAAGATTTGTTTCCCTTTGTTTGAAATAATTATCTTAAATATCACTTCTTCAGGTGATTATTTTGATCTATCAAATCACTTGCATAGGTGATTTAAGTAAATAAGAAAAAGGGACTGTGCTGTCTGTTCATTTTGCCAGGTACAAATGCCAACATGTTAAGGGAGATGACGAGCATTGTCAGCTAAGATGAAACCAAAAAACATAAAAGCCATATCGAGTTTTGTGGTTTTTATTTCATTGAGAAAGTGTTACTTGAAACAGTGATCGGCCAAACCGCTCAATGGCCGATCACGATGCGGAGTGATTTTTTGGGGTTGCCCTTCAACTTTTAACCCACTGCGCGTAGTACTTATTTGAATGCGCGCACCACACTTTCTTTTCACTATTCAACGAATAAGACTCCAAACTTATCAGAAAAAATAGGCGCTGTCTTCACAAAAAATAGGAAATCCTTCAAAACTGAACTTGAAAATCACGAAATTTTCACATAAAATTCACAGTTTTTCTCGATTTTCTCTGCGATGCTTACACTTTGGCTGTCTCTGACCATGTGACTGAATGGCGCGTCTTTGCATTGACCCCTCGGATAGCTTAGAGTTAGGAAAACAGCGCGAAATTAAAAATAAAACAAAAAAAAGGTAGGCATTTATTCATGCTATTGCAGTCTTCTCTTGGAGCCAAAAAATCACCCGAGAACGTGATTTTAAGATCACTTGTTTGAGTAAGTGCTTTGACTGATAAGAAGAAACGTAAAACAATTAGCAATAATCTATGATCTCCGATAACAATGATTAATCATACATAAGCTGTGCGGTGATGCTCATTAGACTATTCGCGATAATTATTCTAAAAAAATGCTTCCTTCTCTTTTTGAAGTACTCCATTTTCGAACAAATGCAATATTTATTTATTTATTTATTTATTTATTTATTTATTTATTTATTTATTTCACAGGACTGGAAAAAAAGAATTTGATTTCACGCCGTTTCGAACCCAGGGTCTTTGTTTAATATCATCTCTCTAGAGCATTCGGTATTTGGGAACCATTTAATGTTTTGACTCCCTTTTAAGGATTTAAAAGGCACTTATTTGTTTAAATACCAGTATGCAATATCAATGAATCAAATTATACTTCACTAAATGTGTATGCAATGTACAAGTATAGTAGGGCCTGCAAATAGTGCTAGCATTTTAGAACGCATGAGGGCTACATGGTAGAATAGCAGTAAACGTGTTTACTGTTCCCTCTCAATACACTCGTAATGTAATTATATAAATGAATAAATGCATATATAATAATCTAAAGCAAAGAATCGCAAGATACGTGTGTATCAGCTGTGTTTTTGTTGACTATGCATCGGTTCGGCAAAACGTATGTCGCATCAGGACATAATCTGCCTTCAGGACATCGGACGAGGCGTTTAGTTTAAAGGACTTGATTATATACATGCTTAGTATGAATATTGTACTATGTGTGTAGCTAAAACAAAGGAGGTTTCTGTGTTCAGGTGTTAGGGAACGACCTTTTGATTTTTATTGGGATTGGTGGATTATGCTTTCGGGCCTGGATTTAATTTTCACTCGACGCGCAATTATGTCTTTTTATTTACATATAAAACAGTGCTTACATACAACAGATTTTACCCTGTCCTAGATATTTGGTCGGGCCAAATTAGTCCTAGGTTGTTTTTTCAATATATATTCCAGCCCCGTCCCCTATAAATCAAATAGTCGCTCTCTTAGTGCACAGCTAATGAAGCTTTTACTTTTGCAAAACAGGATTTTCTCATGATGCAGCTTTATGCAGCAATTTGAAGAATATTGTCATTGTTTGTGTCTTTGAATTTCAGTAAATAAAAGAAAATATATAATATATCATGTGTCAGGTTATGATTTCTACTGTGCTCGAATTGCAAAAGAACCAAGACATTCTACAGTGAAAACTCCATCATGAACTTAAAAAGCAGATGCGCTGAATAGAATTAGACCAGTTTTTTATGATTCAGTTAACGTCCATTGTAAGATTATTTCAGCTCATATGAGTCGGGACAATCAGTAGGTGGGGCGAAAACGGGAAACCCCCCAAGAAAAATCACCTGGCACACCCGCAAGTAGATCTTGGCTTGTCTCACGTGATCTATATACATGCTACTTGCTTATTTAATCATTCAGCCACAATCCATTACAGATGTTTAATGACATCTCCATCACATGCAACAATTCGAATTGTATTGTTCTACTTGAAAACTGTATTAGCCTACTAGTATTACGTGCATTAAGTCCGTACTACATGTATATCAGGCGAAATGGTCTCGTATAAACGAATCTATCATAAGCTTTATTGTCTAATTTATCCATTGTTTTTTACGAGGGGATGACAGTACATTTATACATGTACGCACTGCGTTCATTGGCTGGATTCAGTGATCATAATCGTAATAAATGATGCTTAGATTCTATGGTTTAACAATACAGTCAACAATTCTTTGTCAGCCATTTCGTGACAGAGCCGTCGCCCCCTTGGTATTAATCTGGGTCTACCCTAAGTACATGACTTGGAAAAGAAAACTCCATTTATACAATAAGTGTATGTACACTATAGGAAAAAGACAACTCTCTCTAACACTCTCTCTTTCTTCACGACCGATGTTAGGTAAACAAACTCGGAAACATAATTTAGCATACCATAGCATCTTAAGCGCCGCCTTAAAATTTCGTTGTTAAAATATACGCTTTGCAGTCCGTTCCTTCAGTATATACGGAGTAACGCTTAAGCATTATTTGCCATTTTGATGTATTCTTTGTCCCTGTGCCATTTTTAGCTTTGTCACGACTCAAAATACGTTTGACAACTAGCCGGTGGTGCTTTCTGGCAAACTTATGACAAAAAATGACGCTCTGTAGCTCAATGAAAAGGCGTTGTATTCCGGAGTGAAAACGCATATTTCCCGCCATTTTGCCCATTCGGTCGAGGGTAAACTTGGTCAATATCGATTTGATGTAATCATTATTAGACACTTGTTTATAAAATCATAATTAGCCAGAAACATTACGGATTTCATACATTTAGTTCACGAAATACTCAAGGTCTGAATGTAAATGCAAAGCTATTATGAAAATTGAATTTGTTTTCGTATCTTTCACTTTTGCATCAGGAATAGCCTACCACAGCGTAACAATACGGCCTGTATTATTACGACATGCGACGATGACGAGTATTCCATCCATGCATTTTGCAGAAAACTCTTAATTCATTGCGTTCTACTCAACCGCGTATAGATAGAGAGCAAACAAGGAACAGTGACTGCACGCACTATCTCGTATTAGCGCAGCGCAGCTTACAATACTGCACGTACGACTGTGTTGTCCAGTAATGATAATATAAAAAAGTCCGACATAGTTCCAATTTTAATTTATCTCAACTCAAAAACGTACATGTATATAGTAAGCAAAAGTTATAACTTCTATGTACGTTCTTTTAAAATGGGTTTACACTTCCCTGCTCTACCTGTAGTCAATTGGTCCCTTTCATTTATCATGCTGTGCCTTAATTAGCAATCCACGGTGGCTTGCTAATGATATCAGAACAATCACGGTGGGGTTACGGTATATTTGATTAGCGATACCACGGTGTTGCGTGTAAACAAGGTCCACCGTGTTTCCACTGTGACGTCCACGGTGGAAATATTCCAAGGTCCCGCGTGGACACTGATAAGAGGTCCGCGGTGGAGAGTGGAGAAAAAAAAATCCACCTGGCTTGTACTGTATTTGAGATTTACTCGAGAATCTCTCCTAGATGCTGCTTACATTGTTTCCCGCAGCGTTCCTCGTTTTTAATTTGACCGGTTTTTGACGGGTATGAGGCTGCGCGCTGTGTAAACATGCTTATTTATGTGTTTGTTGACTATAATTACATGTATATATTCTCATATGCTCGCAGCCTCCATTTGGCCAAATTATATGTTTTCAATCACTTCATTTTAATTGTTATTTCCCCCTCCTTTAAAGTGGACTCGCACATAATTTGCAGCATTTTACATCTTGTAAAATGCCTTAATTATGAAGATTCCAATATATTGTTACCTCCCTTTGACCGCTATTTCCCTTTTAACATAGACTGTCGCATTGCGGTGGAGCTTATTGTTATAGCTTGATTGGTCACATGACTGATCTATTCGCTCACTTGACATATTTATGTGGACAAAGGAATGTGTTTTTGCATCCCTCCCACCCTCCCTATACTTGCGTTTGTAGTTAGAATAATTTCGCTTATAGGGCGGGTATGAGGCTGCGCGCTGTGTAAACGCTTATTTATGTGTTTGTTGACTATAATTACATGTATATATTCTCATATGCTCGCAGCCTCCATTTGGCCAAATTATATGTTTTCAATTACTTCATTTTAATTGTTATTTCCCCCTCCTTTAAAGTGGACTCGCACATAATTATTAGTTAATGACATTTATTTTTCAAACATTACTGTGGCAAGAATGGAGAGTCAAATTACTGAAAAATGTGGTTAGTGTATTTTCTGTATTTTTGCGTTTTTTTTCTACATCTTGTCGAGTTAGAAAGTAGCTACAAACAATATAATAAGTTGTATGATCCATAAAATATCCTGCTATGTTCTTTTTATATACAATTTCGTTCAACCTCCAGTGGCTGGATGGCCGTCTATAGCAATTTATAATATATAACACTACGAACTGATTTTCAACATTTGTGTCCTCCACCCCCACCACACCCTCACATTTTAGTGCATTGAAATACACAATGTATTTTACACCAGAAAGGAAACAATAAACTCTTCACGGATTCTAAAGATAAAACTTTTTTATTTTCAAATTGTACCTTACAGCGCCATTGTCGCCGTATTACAGTTTTTGATTTCGGCTATATCTTAAATATCATATATAATAACAGTATGCAATTCTTGCACATCAACAGATCAAAACCTTGATGTTCCGTTCATTCTATGACACATATTGACAAAAGTGACTTTAATGCCTCTAGCTGGGAGACAACACGATTTTTTTCTAAACGTTTGAATAAACATAACTTATTTCTCAGAGCGAAATGTCCAAAAAGCAGGTATTCTTGCAACAGAACTATTAGGTCTAAGTTTACTAACAAGAAAAACAAATTATACAACAAAAATAAATTTTGATTTAAATAAATATGTGAATGATTTTTGATCAAGTTCAAGAAATTGCATTGTCCTTGCATACTCACACTTGATAACATCATTAACTTAATAAGGTGTCTGACTTTACCAACTTTCAGGTCACCGTATACAAAACTTTCTAAGTAGCTAGTGTTCGTATTTTTCCATTGAACATATAATGTTACCCATTTTCAACTTGCCGTTAAATAGGCCAAGGTCCACCCAAGAGCATGATATATATATAAACGATGATTGTTCAGTCTTCTATGCGACATACTAAGTTTTGTTGAAATCGATTCACCTGGTCTGGAGAAGAAGATTTTAAAGGTTTGTATTATGACATGTTGCTATCTTGATTATGTGACCTGGACCATTCATACAATTTTCGATCCCCCTTTCTAAGGATACTCAACATGAAGTTTGGCTTTGACTGACCAAGTGGTTTCGGAGAAGATACTTGAAAGTGGTGCACGACGACTGACAGGCCAGGCTCCTGCCTAGCCTATTAGCACACCTTGTGAGCTAAAAGCAACGTTTAAAACGTGAAAATCTCTTAAAAGAACAGCTGACTAAATTTAAGCGTACAAACGGCTGCCCATAATTCTAAATGCATTTTAGTTCTCACATAGTTCTCATTATAACAGCATTGTATTAAGTTCACAATAAGTGTACAACATATTAATACACTGTATGTCATCCCACATAGCGAGTGTGCATGAAAGATTATACTCATGGAAACTTCAACGGCGTTCCATACAAAATGTACTGTTTCATCGAAATGCAATTCGCAGCGCATTTCTATACAGTGATTCCATATCAAGCACTGTTCAGGCTACCGGTATACAAAAATTCAGCCGTAGGGCCCTCGGGTGCAATTTTCCAGTCATTTGCAAGATACGCGATTTCGGTTCCCCAACTATATAACAAAGATTATAGCAATAGATCACTACATAACAGTGCTGCATACCTAATATACACTATTGGAATTAGAAAAGAACGACTTTTAGCTCACCTGAGCCGAAGGCTCACAGATGAGCTTATAGGATAGGGAGGCACCCGGCGTCCGCCCGTCGTCGTCGTCGTCCGTCGTCCGTCGTCCACCATTTTCAAAGATCTTCTTCTCTGAAACCGCTTGGCCAACCAAAGCCAAATTTAAATGAAGCATCTATAGGAAGGGGGAACCAATGTGTATATAAGAAATTCAGGTCACATGACCAAGATGGCCGCCATGCCCATATATGGTAAAAAACCTCCAAAAATCTTCTTCTCCAGAACTGGTGGACCGATTTCAACGAAACTTGGCATGAAGGATCGATGGCTCAAGCACTACAATTTGTATATAAATCATGACCCTGTGATGACCTTGACCTATTTTACGGCAAGGTCAACATAGGTCGCCTATGCATTTGAATGGGGAAAACTTTTAAAATGTTATTTAAAGTGAAAGTCTTGCAGGAAATGGGCAGTAGGACTGAATATTGATGATTCTGAAAACAATTGGACCCTAGGGGGGCAATATACATGTAGATTACCATAATATTCAAACATCATCTCCTCTGAAACCGCTAGGCCAATCAAAGCCAAATTTTATGTGAAGCATCAATAGGAAGGGTTACCAATGTATATTTAAATAATCCAGGTCACATGACCAAGATGGCCGCCAGGCACATATATGGTATAAACCCTTCAAAAATCTTCTTCTCCCGAACCGGTGGACCGATTTCAATGAAACTTAGCATGAAGTATCAATGACTCAAGTACAAAATGTACAACAATGTATATATAAATCATGACCCTGTGATGACCTTGACCTTTTTTACAGCAATGTCATCATTGGTCGCCAATGCATTTGAATGGGGAAAACTTTAAAAATGTCATTTAAAGTGAAAGTCTTACAGGAAATGGGCAGTAGGGCTGAATATTAATGATTCTGAAAACACATGGACCCCAGGGGCTCATCTGCCCTCACCCCGGGACATTATACATGTAAATTACCATAATATTCAAACATCTTCTCCTCTGAAACCGCTTGGCTAATCAAAGCCAAATTTTATGTGAAGCATCTATAGAATTGGGGAATCAATGTATATATAAATAATCCAGTTCACATGACCAAGCTGGCCGCCATGCCCATATATGGTAAAAACCTTCAAAACTCTTCTTCTCCGAAACAGGTAGACCGATTTCAGTGAAGCTTAGCATGAAGTATCTATGGCTAAAGTACTACAATGTGCATATAAATCATGACCCTGTGGTGACCTTGACCTTTTTTACGACAAGGTCAACCTAGGTCACCAATGCATTTGAATGGGGAAAACGTTTAAAAAGTCATTTGAGGTGAAAATCATACAGGAAATGGGCAGTAGGACTAAATATTAATGATTCTGAAAAGAAAATTGGACCAAAGAGCTCATATGTCCCCACCCCTGGGCAATATACATGTATATTACCATGATATTCAAACATCTTCTCCTCTGAAACCACTTGACGAATTAAAGCCAAATTTTATCTGAAGCATCTATAGGATGGGGGAACCACCGTGTATATTAATAATCTAGGTCACATGACCAAGATGGCCACCATACCTATGTATGATAAAAGCCTTTCAAAAACCTTCTTCTCTGAACCAATAGACAAATTTCCATGAAACTTGGAGTGAAGCATCGATGGCTTAAGTACTACAATGTATATATAAACCATGACCCTGCAATGACCTTGACCCAGTTTATGGCAAGGTCAACATGGATTGCACATGCATTTGAATGGGAAAACTGTTAAAATGTCGTTTGAAGGGAAAAGCCAAATGGCCCAAGGGCTTCATCTGCCTCTGCACTGGGGTTAAATACCATAATATTCAAACATGTTTATTGGTATATGCAGCAGACCTAAGGTGAGCGTTTACAGGATCATTGGTCCTCTGTTTTTCTTTCTTCAATTTATCGCATTATAAGCCTATACATATATCAAATAATGATGCCACAAGGGGTGGGATGTATGGCATAATGCATAAAAAGAATAACAAAACATGGCTCACTGGCTCTGGGTCTTGTGGTTTAGATTTTTTAGCAGACACCAACGCAAATATTCATTAAATGAGCCGCGTCATGAGAATGCCGGATGTTTGAGTATGCGAAAACAAAGGCGCAGAGCACGCCATTGTTTTTCCGTACACGGGTACTCGTACATGTAATACAATTCAACTTTCTAAATCCGAAATTTTCAGCCTCTAGCCATCTTCTGTGTTTGTACAGCTCGGTTTGTGTCGGACCCGATCGGAAACCACATTGTAAGTGTGGCTCAGATGTAATCGTTGGAAACCAGTAATTAAATACAAATTTGATCCTAAGACGTATTTGGAGAAACTCTAGGTGTGAAGCTTTTCATTCAATTGTGGCATATGTAACTTATGATTCTTATCAAAAATGACATTTAAACCGCCGCGCTGAATTTATTTCGTTAAACACAAAGCCATTTTTCATACAATCTAGTTTGTCCATTGTCAAAAGTGCTGAATTGGCTCGTAACACATTCATTGCATTAATGAAAAATCTGCATAATGGATATATACTAAAGGACTTTGAAAACTGGCCGTAATGATGATTATTTCTTGTAGAATACAGGAGATTTCGAAAACAATAGCTTAAATTTCATACCAAAACCGAAACGTCAATGCCAGTGATTTACGACATACAGTATGATTTCAAACGTTACCACCAATTGAACAAATACAAACTTTAAGGACGAAAAATATTCATCAGGTCTAACATGATTTCTGGAAAGAAACACAAAAAAATAAAGATATGCTGTTAGTTGTCTTTCAATTGCACTAAATTTGTGGTAATTACGTCACTTTAACGTTTATAAAGAAAACTTTAATTTTTGCGTAAAAATGAAACGAATTCGGAAGTTTTCAAACACAATAAATAGGCATGCACTTGTGTAAAAATTACCATAACTTTTGGCGTTGTAATCGTACATGTATATCCGTATTTTTAACCACTTTACGCTTGACGTCAGCGAAAAACGCTAACTCCTAAAACGGCATTGAACGACTGTCTCCATTTTTTATTTTCCTTTTTTCTTGTGCAACGGATTGTATGCTATCACCGGAGATGGTTAGTTTTCACAAAAAGCTTTTTTTTTTGTAGCCATCCTAAGGTTTTCTTTGACAAAACAACAAAAGCGTTACGCATCAAGAAAACGATAATAGCAAACAAATCTTTATGAATAAATATTGTTTATCATGTTAAGATACACACTAGTATGTGTAGTTTATACTTCAGGTTAATTTTAACCAGTTTTAAGCAAAATGATAACCGATGTATACTGAGGCGTTTTCAAAGTCCTTTAGTATATTATCTGAAGCAAATATTAATAAACTTACTGAGACAAGGAATACAGTAACTGGTATTGTCTGTATGCAAATTTGAATATGTGTGAGAGTCTATTGTATGGTGTATCTTTTTCTACTCTTCCTGACGTCAACAATGCCAATGGGCACTGATCTAATGAATATGTTTGTCTGTAACAATCGAATAAAATCAGTTGACTTGCAAATAAATCTTCTTGCTAAATACGTTCATTAATGAGTAGTTTCGTGATCTATCTTAGAATCATCTTTGAAGCGCCTCAAGTAGGTCTTTTGTCATCACAAAATTGCATCATATTAAGGACTTATGTGTGGTCACTGTATATACATGTTTTGAAGATTTAACTGCATAAAAATCATTGTTTATTTTTGTCAACAATGTTACATTCTTTAGCATGCTTTGTCATGTGGCTGTTGAATATGTTGCAAAAACATGAATTTGTGTATACATGGTTGTGAAATGAGTGGTCAGTTCAGAGCAAGTGAGTCATTTTTCAGTTACTTCCGGGTTGAAATCGTTGGACCAATTTTACTTAGCTTTTAAAAGAAAATAAGCCAGATTTTTCGATGTAGTCATTGACTTCAATCATATAAGAACCTGAAACAAAAGGCATGTCATCTTTCAGCAAAAATTAGGCGCACACGAGCCGCCCCAAGTTACCCACTTGGAGAATTTTCCAGAAAAAAACATGTTTACACTAACTTTTACCAGAAAAAATACATTTCCATGACCCCAAAATAATTTTTAATTTGTTAGATTATGTATCATAGACATGTAGGCTTTGTGTAGTTTTTATTCAAATGCATTCCATTTTCCAGGAAATGGGTCCCACGAAAACTAGTTACATTTCCAATTCTAAGCCAAGCTAATTAAAATTTTAAAATGATAACAATATTGAGTCATTCCTTGTATCTGTGATGTCTATTAGCAATAAATGCACATCATCATTTGATTGACAGATTAAAATAAAACAGTAGATGTCTGTTAACATACCCCACCCACTCATGCCAATATTGATAAATTCTTAAAGGAGTATTTCAATGGTTCATAGACATCTTTATAACATATTTTGTGACAACCCTGAGGCGATCGGGAATGGAATCTCTATTCCCGATATGTTATTATAAAAAGAGATTTACCCTTGTATTGTATTTTGCGGCTTTATAAACACCGTGACCAACATTAATAATGCCGCTATGAGTTTTATAAATAGTATAGCATTTGAGCCAAGTACATTTATTTTGCGTTCGAAATAACAAGATTCTTGAACAAAAGGCTTATCATGTATGTACTAAAGCGGATGCTTTGTGCTTTCATAAGAACATTTAAATCAAATAACACGTCGAACAGAAGCTATTTACATGTATTTGCTGCTCACTTTCTGAGAAACCTTGAATTTTTATCATCTCCGCCACGTGTGTTGACAACTTGCAATAACTTCTAAATGAGTTTCGTTTGTCGCCAATCATGAGCGTATACATTTGACTCCAGTTCGCCTTGTTTTAATGGTCCAATATCGTGCGCTGTGACAGGAAGAACACTCTGGGATCATTGTCATTTAGCATCAATACTTAAGAAGCCATTCAGTCATTGTGGTAAAGTCACTCGCGAATTAGTTCACAAAACAGCGCTGAGATAAAGGTTAAGTTTATAAAACAAAACACATTTAGCAAGTTGCCATTAACCTTTGAGAACTTCAAATGGTGCAAATCTTTTGCAGTTGAAATAACTGCAAGACTTGGGCAAATAATATTTGGATCACAGAGAATGCTAAGTTGGTAAATTCGTAAAATTACATATAGAAAGGTACAAGTAGGCAAAGATCAGGAAAAGGCGCAATCAGAAAAAACCGAGGTGGGAAAAAACCAAACTAACAATCAGGTACTTTGTTATATTTGTTTAATATTTTTTCTTAGAAATCATAGCTTTTTTAGAAATCATATGCTCACGGACACGCATGTACATCTAACATCATTTGGCCTTGGTTTTTCAGGCCGAATATCGCCCTCTGGGATTATGTGTTTTCTCACTTACCCTTAACTGCTGCTATGTCAGACACAAGGTGATAATTAAAGTCAAGAAATTATTCGGAAACATTGCATCATAAAACTAGTCTCATCACTCGTCAGAACCTGTATTAGGAGGGGCGCGGGTCATCGAAAGAGCATCCAAATAAGCGTAGATAATGACTTGTAGGTTTGCGATGCATCTCATTGGTTGCCAAATTCGTAACCTCAAAAATGGTAACCTCTTAACCCCTCTGTTGCAATATGATCTAGAGATCAAATGACTGTCATAAATGAGATGATTATCACAGGGGATAAAACGAGGCACCTTAATACCTGTATTACACGTACCACTATTTTATTGTGACTTGTGATAACCTGTGCAGTAAAACTGCCACATCATTACGAAAACATGTCCATGCAATATACATAGATTTCTAAAGTTGTAAAAATTGAAAATTTTCAATAGAAGAATTTTGATATTTTTAATATTTTAGCTCAAAACATTGATTGTGGGTACACGTTAGAACCGCCTCGGCGAGGCGGTTCTAACGAGTACCCACAATCTATGTTTTGGCGCAAAAATAAGAAAAATAGGTATACCCCTGCATACCCCAGTTTTGCTATATAAAAATGGGGTCCAAGGGGGTATACATTACACGGACATGTTTTCCTGATGTGTTTTAATATATTCTTTTTAACTCCTACCGGTATTCAGAGTCATTTTCAGGCCAGCAGGTCTTTTACTGTTCTGTCCCTTATCAGTGATCAGCTAATGACTTTCAATTGATAGGAACACAGCCCAGCAGGCACATGACGTCGGAATGACGTCAGATCGACGTCGATGCGACGTCATGACGTCGCATCGACGTTGATATGACGTCATTCTGACGCCATGTGCCCGCTGGGAGTCCTTTAACTAAGGTCCATTATAACTTGAATGGAGGATTGTAATCATGTGAGGTCCTGAGATGACGATCAGGAATTGATCGACTCAGTAACAGTAGATTATAAAAATGTACAAGTAGGCAAAGATCAGGAAAAGGCGCAATCAGAAAAAGACTCCCACTCCAAAAACCAAGATGGGAAAAAAAACCCAACAATCAGGTATAAGAATCTTGCATAAGTGTCATGGATGGATAGACAAATCTTTCCTGAGGGTCACTTTGGCATCACGAGGCTCGCAGAGTTATTCCAAACTGTGACCCGAGGAACAGACTTGTATAACCATACCTTACACGCATGGTAGATTCTTTTTCTTGCATACCTTAATGCGGCTACGCTTGATTTTCACAACGTTAACATTGAAAATATAAAAAACAACACTGCAATCGCGTCCGCCATTTTGAAATAGAACGTTTCTGACGTCCTCGTGACGTGTGCGCTTAACTACGACGAAGCAATTATTGGCTGTTGAAGGACAATGACAATTGAATGATAAGGCCACTATACAGCTATAATCTTGTAGGAATGTAGATAAGGTTTCCGCATTTCATTTAAAACATAAAAATCATTATCTATTTCTGATATTTGTCTGAGCATGACAAGATACAAGTGTAATGTACTTAAATCTTAATCATTACAATGACAAGAGAAAATGTTCGTAACAATACTTTCTAAGAATGTCAAGACAAAATGTAGGAGGTACACCCACGCATATGTTATTTAAGAGAAAACTATGATTAATCACTGCTGGTAAATGAATGTGAGATATAATGAACAATGATGATTTTAGACAACTGACTGAATATGAGAGACTTACTTCATTTTTAAACAATTATCCTAGGAAAATTGCTAATAGGCATTTCTTGTACGACGAGGTCAGATATATCAAACCAGATACTAAAAAAATCCAATCAATCTGATCGTTGAAACATACATGTAAATGTACTATCTGTATATATATATACGTGGGATCATCAAAAATTACGTGGACTTTTCTGATAACTTATGATTATATGACTCGATTCCACTCAAACTTTCAATCCACATGGACCTATGTAATATGCAGCAGTGTGCAAAATTTCATCACAATCCCTTCATCCGTTACAAAGTTATTGTGAAATGAAAACACCCACTTTCGCCACCATGGAGCACTCCGATGACGTCAGTGACGTCGACGCAAAAACACTGATTTTGATCCACAAAATGTGCTTTTTAGGGCTACTGATTTTTACAGTTTTACTGCTCAAAGTATGTTAAAAGATTATTTAACTATTGGGACATGGTTTAAATTACAAATCTATATAAATTTTTTAATGTATTGCCGTGATTTGAAAATAAATTTGGACTGGGCATAAGGACGCTGACTTTTAACATTATAATTTAGACGTTAGAACATTTTAAGTGACGGAAATGAATTTCGATATTTATTTGGGGTCCTATTTGTTCAAACGTGCACAAAATGTTTCATTTGTAATGCTTTATCGAAGGACCTTGAAGTTTTACCAGCAAATTACGAAATTAGGATTAGTTTCAAATGGGAATTGTACAATATTGCCGGTTGATCTGTGTTGCATGCAATTCAGACATCGCTTAAACATTTTGAAAAAAGCAAACATGTATGCCTAAGCAAAACAACGTAGGTGCACAACCGGACCACCCTCACCCTAATTTTTGAGCAAGCATAAATTGTTTTGTTATGGATTTATTAAGACACATGGCACGTTTGGCTGTGATCTGCAAAACCGTTTTGAAGAAAACAAAAAAGAAATGCGATACTGCAGTGCCAAACTTAACGTCAATTCTGACGTGCTCCGCCATGAGGAGGGTGGGGTAAGAAAAATCATCACCAACTGCTAATAAAACATTTTATATTAACCAAACTTTCAGAATCTAGTGGAGATATGCAAGTTTATTGTCAGCTGAAATTTGAATATGTTTGCCGGAATTGTTGTCAAGTTATGGGAAAAGTCCACGTAATTTTTGATGATCCCTCGTATATATATTACAACTGGTAAAGAAATCTAATGACTTTTTTCAATTCACCCTTCTCCACCTTTCATCCTTTTCCTAACAGTAAAATCTGTTTTCAAAGGATGTGTAAACCCTTTGTAGTATAAAATGACCTAAGTAACCCCAGGAAGACAGCAGTATACTTTTGTCATAGTAGCAGTACAGAGCTGTGTCATGTAAAAAGACAAAATAGACAAAACCATTTTTGAATGGACAGTTTATTTCATTTAATACAGATGTAATGCACCATAATAAATCTAGATGATGATCCATCATCTTTGAAATGAATGACTCTAAATCTTATGGTAATGATGTTTATAAAGATAAAACATAAAAAAAATCATTATGACATATTCTTCCTTTTCTCTGGACATGGCCATTTAGTGTACCAAAATAGAAAAGAAAACATCTTTTGATGTAAAGTTTTGACCTCCTGATTTCAAGGACATTTAGTGATCAAAAGAAAAATGTCACAGCTGTTTCTTTTGAAATTCTAGCCGCTTGTCAAACTTTGACAATGTGACCGTTATCTAATTGTGAATGACTGCAGCAGGAAAAATCATTAGATTATGGAATTAGTTGTATTTTCCGCATTTTTATTACTTTGACTTGTACACCCATTGGGTCGGGCGCTTATGTACTTTTTCATTACATTTATATATTTTGGTTAGCGTATGTCACTATAATAAAAATTACTTACTTACTTACTTACTTACTTACTAACTTACTTACTTACTTACTTACTTACTTACTTACTTACTTACTTACTTACTTACTTACTTACTTATATTCACCAAACTGTATTCGTCAGGGCTGTAACAAATAAATTTAATAGTCACTGGGTACTTCATTGGTCCCGATATAGAAAGGCTTTGTCTGACTTTTTGGTGACGGATTTTGTTCTACTAAGTGAACACAACAAATCTCCGCAAAACAGAGTCGGTAAATTATTAACTGCATAATTAATATCACTTCGTAACGAATCAAATAAAATCATACCCATAAAATTGGATTCAAAGCACCATTTTATGACTTGATTTTTTTCAATGATGTCATAATTAGAATCAAATCAAATCAAATCATCGACTACATTCTAGAATTATTGTAGAAAAACAATCTGATACCGGAATCAAACACAACCAAATCCAATCGGGACCTATCGTAATAATCAAACAAAACCTCATTGTATCGGGACCAAGGAACCCCCAATGATACTATCCTGCAAATTCTTGAGGATGGTTCATTATTCCAAATTGTACTATATGGTCCACCTCCCTATTTCTTCCAAAGGATCTTACTATAACATTGTAATTTTATGTTAATTATTTCCATCAAAATATTGATATTAGGATGACACGTAAGAAGAGTGAATGTCACATGTGCCTTCAGCAATTTTATAATCAGTTTGTATAAAATGAAGTGCACGTAAAAATGCCAGGGACTGAAGTCATGGACGGTTGCAAAGATCTATGCAATGAACAGTAACAGACATGAAAACTTTACTCTGTACATGTAGCATGAACTTCATATTGTATATGTCTCAATTGTATAAATTCCATGACTATTATACTCAGAGAAAAAGGTTTTGTCAGTAACTTTGACCAGCCCGATTACTATAATGCCCAACCGCTTGCCTTAAATGTTCCCCTTTATTAAATTTGCAAAGTCATCCTCATCCTTATTCTGGAAAGGGACTCCACCAGTTGTTAATTTTGACAGAGTTATTGGCCTTTTTCGTAAAACATCATTTTTGTAATTACCCGATAAATAATCAAATCGGCGCTTTGATTAATAGCGCTTCCTGAAAGAGGTGGTTGCCAGTGACAAAAATCCGTAAAAATCTTTTCAAAATTCATCCTCAGTCTCGAGAAAAAAACAAGCCAAATATTCTTTATTTTCGGATAACCTCGCTTTCATTTAAAACAAGAACGAAAATTGGTGTATGCAATGTGGCAAAATCACATTTTGTTGGAAATGTTATGTTTTATTCACAGTTTTATGACTGGTAATTTTAATCCGAAACTATCGAATGGTTTTTAAGCCATAACGGTTTAAACTGTCCCAATGGGATTTTATATGTATTTTCACTGACTTAACTTTTGCCGGTGAGCATATTTTTTATTGTTCTCGGGCTAGCAGTCTGCCATTGCTTTAAACAGTTAAAAGCACGCAGTCCAATCTATAGTTCGATAATGAGCGGGTGGGAAAAGAATACACCCATTTTAGAGACGGTACTTGCATTTTTACGACAAAAATGTCGTTTTTAAACCCATTCTCTGCTATTTTTGATCCAAACGATATAGCGCATACAAACGGTTATATCACACTGCACGTTCTGGTATAAAAATTATGTCGCAGTCATGTCTCGTGCAGCACGCAAATATGCACCAGTATAAATCAGCCCGTGAAAAGTGTGGGTTTGAAATCAGACAACGTCATAATTTTGGCCAGATTTTTTTCCGGTATTTTGCAATCACTTGTGAAGAGGTAAGTGCTATTTGGACTACGTATTATTGTATACTTTAAATTACTATTTTTGTTTAAAGCCCCACACTTTTGAAAATATGTTGATATAAATCAATTACGTCGTCTCCTACGATGAAGGGGTTTAGTATACGTATACTTTTACGGAGGGGCATTCTTGTTTCATGAATGTTATTCTGATGTGGCTATGGGTTTTCGTCCAAGTCAACAGGTTTTTCAGTCATGTCGGGACGAAACCATTGATTGCTTGATGCTACACAGTTCCATGGAGGAGATTAAAGTGTCTTGTGTATGGGCACAGCACGGCGAAGGTAGGTATCGAACCCATTATTTCTCGATCCTGACCCCTGAGCTCTAAATATAAGGCACCCCACTCCCCAGATGCATATTAAATTCAATGTGAAACGCATAAACACTAACTAAGGATTATCCTTTCTCATTGTAAAAACAACGACAAAGGTTCTGATAAAATCATTTGAACTTAGATCAGGAAAGTAAATTTCTATCCGCTCCGCTTCGGTATCTCGTTCTACTACCGTGTGAGGTTCGGGTAATTACGAAACAGCGACGGGAAATAATGAATGCAATTTGTCATATTTCAGAAATGTGGCATCTCGTTCGTTTAAATTTTGTTATATTATTTTTGGCCGGGGCGGATGGGGGGAGAGGGCAAATCTACAATCAATGGGCAAATCTACAATTTTGTTAAGTCCGATATTTAAACCTCTAGGCTCTAGACATGATCGGAAACAAAATAATTAATTGTTGGTTTTCACATGCAAAGGCTCAGAGCATATCATTACCAAAACTTGCCCATGCAATATACAGATAATTTTTTCAGGTGTAAAAATTGAAGAAAAAATCCGTAGAAAAAAATATTTATAATATATTTGCTAAAACATTGATTGTCGGTACACGTACAACCGCCTCGCCGAGGCGGTTTAAAGGCGTGCCCACAATGTATGTTTGGGATCAAATATTGAAGAAAAATAGGTATAACCCTGTAATCCCCAATTTACGAGTACCCACAATCTATGTTTTGGATCAAATGTAAGAATAATAGGTATGCCACTGTAGTCCCCAATTTTACTGTATAAAATTGGGGTTCAATGCGGTATACAATTCATAGACATGTTTTCCTGATGGCTTGACTGTTGCTTTGAGATCGATCACGTGACAATTTACGTCAATCACTTAAAAGGATGTATATGAAGATTTCTGTCATTGAGCAAAACGTTCAGACAATAGAGTCTGTATACACTTTTAAAGTTTTAAAATCCACATAAAATCCAGGCAATGTGAGTCAAATTTGTGGTTATATCCCAAGGCCCGGACCTGTACGATGACAATAATGAGAATCAACATTTGAAAGTTGTTCTTATGACAAACAATATATTCGAGAGAGGCTTAGTAATTTGCAAGTACGTGCACTAAAGTAAGCCCACGGCACATCCCCGGCATATCAGAAGTTAAATCCTGGCACGTAGGCCTCGTTTTCCCCGGTAGATACAAATGACTAGTGCGGAACAAATTATTGCAAAAATAGGTAAATGTGTATTTTGAGCTGTAATAGTCTGTTTTAAGTTCAGCAATGTGTGTTCTTTTATACCAATGCCATAAATATACATAATTCATCAGAAAAACATGTCCTTAATATGAATAACACATTGTGTCTCGCTTGTATATTGTAAAAATGGGGTATGCAGGGGTTAACCTATTTTTCTAATGTTTTGTCGAAAACATAGATTGTGGGTACTCGTAAGAACAGCCCCAGAGACGATCTATGTTTTGAGGAAAGTATTAAAAATATCAATTTTTCCTGGTGAAATTTTCAATTTTTACATGTCAAAAAATGTCTGCGTATTGCATGGGCAAGTTTTCGCACAGGCGTTTGAAGTTATAACCATAAATCATTAAAATATGCCCTTATACATGTATTTTCGGCTTGGGCCATGAAATATACACTGACTGTAGGTGAAATCGACAAAATGAAATAAAAATTCAATTAAGCTAGAATCTCACTGGCATGCGAATTTCAAGCGACTGTTTGCCAATTTTGTCGCGGGCTTTCGCACGACATTCGTGCGAGTGTCGCACAAGTATCTTGAAAATTTTCATGGTCGCGAATTGGTCGCGAAGTTTTTAAACAGGTTTTTAAAATTTATGCAAATGTTTCGTCAAAATATTTCGCAAGACTGTCGCGCGACTGTCGTAATAATGAAAATGAAAATAAGCCACATTCGCGGGAAAGTCGTGAGACACACTCCCGAATGTCTCTCGACTGTCGTGCGACAGTCGCGAGGTATATTTTCAAAATTAGTCCGAAATTCGCGAATTTGTCGCATTAATGTCCATTCAATGAGAATGCAACGTAAAAGCTGTGTTTGTCTTATCGTTAATCTTTGTCGCGAAATAGTCGAGAACTGTTCGCGAACTAGTCTCCAGTTGTCGCATACCGGTCTTAAGCTAGTATCTCACTGGCATGCGAATTTCTCGAGACTGTTAAATGCGAATTTTGTCGCGGACAACGAGTGTCGTGAGAATTTTCAAGTGTCGCAATCTAGTCTCGAACTGGTCGCGAACTGGTCGCGAAGGTTTTAAACATGTTTAAATTTTCATTTTAGTCAGCAACGTATGTAACCTTCGTATAGGCATTGTGCATTACAATAGCACAAACGTTAAACGTATTTTGTATGCTTTAAACAGCTTCACTGAAGATTTCAATATCCATCCCCTCCGGAAGAAAGGTACCTATTACAAATGCCACCTACGAAGAAACTACGTATACCTGAAAAAATCAGCCATGTGGCATCCGATCTTAATTTAGGATAGTATAGATCATTATTCGGCTACTGTGAAGGTCAGACATCATCAAAATTTGTACAGGTTATATGGAATTGCTCGAAACTTGTCATTTCATGATGTCGCATGACAGAACAGGTAAGACACAAAGCTTCGAATAAAATTTTGGCGCATCTATCACGCTGTTTCTACGAAGTGTTGCAAGGTCATTTTCATATCAGTTTAAAGCTTATGAGATGCACTTTATACTGCGCATACACATATTACAACAACTATCTACAGAGAAATGAGTAGCAATGATCTTACCAGGCAGATTCATTTATCTATGGTTTGTTTACACAATTTATTCATCCCACCTATCCGGAAGTACGCTTTAAACCAACCCCTCCGTTCCGTCGCTCAGTTATTGATTGGACTGCGTGAAAAGGTGTTTGTCTGTCCGTTGGCATATGCATATATGTGGTCAACATCAGGAAAACATGTCCGTGTAATGTATACCCCCTTAAACCCCACTTTTATATAGAAAAACTGGGGTTTGCAGGGGTATACCTATTTTTCTTATTTTTGCTCGAAAACATAGATTGTGGGTACTCGTTAGAACCGCCTCGCCGAGGCGGTTCTAACGTGTATCCACAATCTATGTTTTGAGCAAAAATCAGAAAAATATCAAAAGATTTCTGAAGAAAATTTTCAATTTTTAAATCTCAAAAAATCTCTGTATATTGCATGGGCAAGTTTTCGTAACTTGATGAATTAAGCACATATAGTCCTAGAAGACATGTAATGAAATATAAATGCGGTCTAAAGAGTGTGTCAAGAAGCTCTTGATCTAAAGCCTCTAACTGAATTAATGCAAATGTAGCATCCTTTCTGGGGCAATTCCTCTGCATCAGCCACAACATAACATACAATCCAATTTGTCCTCTTTTTTTCAAAGTGCTGAACTGGCGTGTAACACATTTATTGCAACAATGGAAATCTGCATAACGGATGTATTAACTGAAGAAAAATATTGAATAAATCTTCTGGGCCAAGTAAAAAAAAAAATGCTATTTTGTTTGGATGCAAATGTAAATCCTTTTGAGGGTCTATTACATTGTCTGTTGTATTTATCCCTTCGCTTCTGGCGTAAAATGTCAGTGGGCGCTGATGTAATGAATATGTTTATCTGTAACAATCGTATAAAATCCGTAGACTTGAAAATCAATCCCCGTGCTTAATAGGTTCATTAATAAGTATTTCGTGATCTATCTTAGAATCATCTTTGTAGGGATTAAGAAGGTGCTGTAATCACAAAGACGATACTGTGTAAAAGGAGCATTCAGTTAGCAGCGTCAATAATGTATAGCGAACCATCGGCAGCTCTGATTAGGAAAATATTGTGATACCACCCTGTCCAACGTTGACGACGGTGAAACGGTTCCAACATCGGTTACTACGGCACTTTCGCTACAAAATTTGATGGATGCGAATAAATTTCTTGTTTTCTTCAATGCTATATAAACGTTTGCGATGAAGTAAAAAGCGCATCTAATGGACAATTAACTTGACTTTTTATTTCTGCTTGAACGAAAAGCTGTTTTTGTATAATTTCCCCAAACATTCGAATCAAAGTTGGTAAACAAGGTTCGGGCAAGGCATATTCGGCCGATTTCTACAGAAACTATTCGTATTTTCCAAAATACGCACAAAAATGTAAGCAAACAAGCATTTTGCAATGACTTTTAGGCAAGATTGTGGGACGTCTGCATCGTTTTCGATAAATTTTTCCCCGAAAAATGCACAGGAAGATTTTTATGACAAAAAGAAAAAACAACGCCGGTTACTACGGTACCAGATTTACCTGGATTGTTGGATAGATGTGTCCTGCTTCTGCCTACACACCTGTTTCATGCTATATGTTCATTGGCATGGACATCAAGTCTATAGTGAAGAGTTTTTTTATGAAACGGGTCCGTATTCTGGTATTGTAATAATATAGATCGTGTCTCATTGTGAAAAAGGTTGCAGTTAGCCATATAAGACACTAGCCGGTCTTACTCATTTCTAATTATACTTCTTCGTATCAAGTTTGTTTTTACTTCAGAACTGACTCATTAAGATTAAGATGTTTCTAACAACTCTTAACGTCAAACTAAAAACAAAAACAGAAACAAAAACAACATATCTTACTGTTCTGGAAAATAAACGTTCTTCTGATCAACCCGATTTTCTCCCATAATTTAGATTTTTTAAAAGACTTTAAAATGCATAAGCTATATAGTAAAATAACTTCTTAGTCTGGCTTATTGACAATCAATAATTAAAACATACCATTTAAGAGCAGTGAACATATTAATGAGAAAGGGGTGGGTCATACCGCGGTTTCGGATACTCAAGCCTCATGAGTGACCCTTTAGATTTGGCAACATGAAGCAAGAGAATTACTGTTAATTTGTAACTTTCGAGAGGGAAGTCAACACAAACACTAGTATTATCTAAATGTCAAAGTATCTTGCAGAATATGACAATATAAGTGGAGGATGCGAAAGGAGTCATTATCGACTTTTTTTTATAAATCAAAGATAAAAAAAAGATCCACATTTGTTTCAAACGCGAACCTTAGAGACTTTCATTGAAGACCGAGCTCCAATTGAACTAAGAAGTCCAGTATCTGCTGAAAAGATAATCTTCTCCCCATTGAAAAGATCTTGTTTGGTTGGATTTTCTTTCTACAAACGTGACATTCCATTTCTGACAAAAAAATAAATAAACATAATTATACGTATCAAATTGATTATTTACTGTATTTCGGGTATAGCATTTCAAATAAGTATATGAGGCAATATACGGTTAACATGTGCATGTATGATGTCACTGAGGGGGAGATAAATTATTTGTTTGTATGTTTGTTTTTGCTTTGACGTTCCAGTCAATAGTAACTGTTGTGGCCAGATCGATATTTTGTGGGACTGCTGTTCTAGATTGGGGTGCCATTTAAAATCCATTTTTTACTCCAACACAGCATACATGTATATCTCATAGCATTATATACCGAAGAAATTACTCCGCTCACTTTACATTGCTGAAAATATTGAATATTTAAGAAATAGATAAGCTCTAACAGTGAGTTGTTGTGTAATAATTCACTGTTTGGAGGTCAGTTGTAAAGCGAGCGCGCAGCGCGAGTGATTTATCTGCGTACAACTGACCGACACAAAGTGAATTATTACTCAACAATTCACCCACTAGAGCTGATCTATTTCGATTCTTACACGCAATAAACAAAATAAAGCCATTTTTAACCTTCAGTTTCTTTAACTTTTCGACCATTGCACTGCAGTAATTCCGCCAAACTTTTGACGTTACCGCAAATGTCTACACATGTTTGTTACATTTTTAACGCGTTGAAATGACCTTACACCGTCTAACGTCAAGGTAACGTGACTTATGAGATAGCTGAGGTAAACGTCGTAAATTAAAGTCACGCTTATTCGCCCAGTGAAATTGTTGCACAATATAACACGTTTTTCATCACTGGCTATATAGGCGAGGTGTGTTAGAATTTTCCATATTCAATAGTTTAGAATGTTTTCCATGAAAACTTATATATGTCATATTCAATAGTTTGAACTAGTTCATATTGCACGGGTCGTAAGAAGCAAGTTCCCGGCAAGACCACTTTCGGTTGTACAGCAGGTCGCCATTGAAAAAACTTCTAGCAGCCATTTTCCATTTTTACTTCAACTAAACGAACGACGAATCTAGAAAAATACAGATTTCCTCGCACATTTATTTACATACACAAAACGTCATTTCAAGACAAATACCGGCAAATTTTGGAAGAACAATAATTTAAAAGTGTTTGCACTCCGAATTTCTAACTTTGTTCATGAAATTTCCGATCGCAACGACGTCCAAAAGTCACGTCGACGTCATCAATTTTACTGCAATGTCACGGTTGTTAACCATTTCCAGCCAAAGGCGAAGCTCTGCGTGCGTTGTAATATGGTGATAAGTCGTTAGAAACGATACCTTTTTACATGAAATGTGGCCAAATGAAATGTCTATCAGGACTGGAGATGTCTGGAATAAAAGCATTTACAAACCTTCCATTGCGTACTTTAGGGTCTATACATGTAATGAAAAGGTTATTGAATGAAAATCGTAAAATATTCGGAACTCGTTCATATGGCTGAGATTCACTCGCAAGCTCGTGCGTCCACGCCATATGAACTCGTCCAGAATAGTTTTTGACATTCATTCAATAACCTAGTTTTGGAATTCTCTCGAATCATGTAATGAATATTGTCTTGTTTATATAGTATGGGATACAGATTCTGAAAAAGTCGTTTCGACTTTCTTCTGAATCCCTTGTTATATATGCAACGGTTGTATAAAATGCTTTGTTTGTATTATTATATGTGCATGTATATACAGAAATAAAAGTTTAAACCAACCTATTATTATTATTATTATTATTATTATTATTATTATTATTATTATTATTATTATAACGTATTGAATAATGTTTCGATTCGAAACTTTCGAATGCGTGAGTCAGTCATAAAGTCATTGAGCGAGTAAGTAAGTACAAGCAAGAAAGTACTTCAGCAGAAAGGTTGGTGAAACTTATAATACCCACGGTACCTCAAAGTTATATATATATAGTGCAATTGGTTAGTCACGGACAAGCCCTGTTTTCGTTTTGGAACCACTTCTATCTCATAACAATACGGAACTGTTTCATAAAAAAAAATAAAAATAAAACCGAGATCCTTTAAGAGCAGTGAGAATATTTTCGAGAAAGGTGATGGGCCATACCGCGGTTTCTGCTATTCAAATCTCGTCAGTGACCCTTTAGATTTTGCAGCATAGGGCCAAAAAGAGTTACAGTAATTGATAGAAAGACTAGTATAATCAATATGGGGCCAAATATATTGAACGTTGGTTAACCTCTTCACTATAGACTTGATGTCCATGCCAATTAACGTATAGTTCCCGAAACCTACGTGAAACAGGTATGCAGGCAAAAGCAAAAACCGCATCTTGTAAAGCTAGAATGCACATCTATCCAACACTCCAGGTAAATCTGGTACCGTAGTAACCGGCGTTGTTTTTTTTTTCTTTTTGTCTTAAAATTCTTCCTGTACATTTTTCGGGGAAAAAATTATCGAAAACGATGCAGACGTCCCACAATCTTGCCTAAAAGTCTTTGCATAATGCTTGTTTGCTTACATTTTTGTGCGTGTTTTGGAAAATACGAACAGTTTCTGTAGAAATCGACCGAATAGGCCTTGGCCGAACCTTGTTTACCAACTTTGGATCGAATGTTTGGGGAAATTATACAAAAACAGCTTTTCGTTCAAGCAGAAATAAAAAGTCAAGTTAATTGTCCATTAGATGCGCTTTTTACTTCATCGCAAACGTTTATATAACTTTGAAGAAAACAAGAAATTTATTCGCATCCATCAAATTTTGTAGCGAAAGTGCCGTAGTAACCGGTGTTGGAACCGTTTTACCGTCGTCAACGTTGGACAGGGTGGATACAATCGCATTGAAAAGGTGTTTATGGCGTGATGACAACACGTTTGGTATAACATTGTGTTTTTAATCATGAACGATTTTAGCGTTCAAAAATACATTTTTGTCAATGCAATTCTATCCCAAATAAACAATCTAAATAAACACTTCCGTTTATGATCTTGCTGTTAAGTAAGAAAGTACCGCTCACGGATAGGTCCATAAATGCTCACAAACTTCAATGTATATATTCAATTAACCCTCTGAATTCCAGTTCCATTTTCATTACTTACTTCTGACTTATCATATATGTTACTAACACCGCTTCATTTGTATGTCTTACCATTATAAGTCCTTCAGGGGCGCGGCTGAAGGTGAAGATTACTAATACTTCATTGTAACAACTAACATAGTCAAAATGAATGTATTAACAAGTTATTCATTCTATGTGTGTATATGTGATGTTTATGTGTTTCGCCGATCTTTCTTCTACCTGATACCAGATACATACATACATGTACACGTAGAAAGCCCACTTCTTAAAACTTTAATATATAATATATATATGTAACACCACCCCCCCCCCACGGCACCCCCCCCCCCCAAAAAAATAAAAAATAAAAATAAATGAATAAAAAATAAATAAAAAAAAAATAATAAAATAAAAAAAAAATAAATAAATAAATAAAAAATGAATATACAAATAAAATACATAAATATGATGAGTAAATAAAATAAATAGAAAAACTGTTAACAAACTACATCTAGACGTAACTTGTACATTATTGAAATCACTAAACTACAACAACAAAAATCATTCACACTTAAAAAAATAATGTAAAATTATACGCATTAAGTATGCAAAAATGAAGTACCTACTCCAGATGTGTCTCGGGTTGACTCTTAAGTAGCCACCTAGCTCCCAAATCTGACAATTCAGGCAGATGCACTAGAGTGAGCGGGTGTAATCACTGTGATTAGAAGAGTAGCTTACTCGAAACACATCTGGAGCCTGCCTTTTTGTTTTCTATTTCAGATCAAGTTGACAACACAAAAGGAAAGACAAAGAACAGAGAAAATGGATAAGAAAAATATTTCATCTAAATAAATTCTTTAAAAATCATGATAGAATAAATATTAAATTTAATGCTTTTTGACTGCAAAAAAATAAATAAATAAATAAATACTAATAATAATAATAATAATGTGAAATAGATCACTGATTACAAAGAAAAAAAAATGTAAATAGATGATGACATCATCCACAACCTGTTGACAGTCAAATATATTACTGAAGAATTTTGTTGCTAAATTCCTATCAATAAACCAAAGCATGTCATGTATTTATATTTCAGATCGGCTGACGACAAAGACTGACAGAAAGAAAGACAAAGAACAGAGAAAATGGATAAGAAAAATATTTCTTCTAAATCTACATAAATTCCTTAAAAATTAATGATAAAATACACACACACACACACACACACACACACACACAAAAACAAAAATAAATCTATGTAACTAATGCCATGATCTAAATAAAAAGCACAACACAATCGGATCTCAAAGTCAAAGCAATCATATCATTGAAAACTAGATTCTATTATAATGTTGTTTAAAAAATGGATTTGTTTTTTGTTGTGTTTTGTTGTTTTTTTTCTTACCAACCCTTCTTTTCTGTTATAGGATTCCTGGCCATCCAAAGTCAATAAAGCTACCAGCCTACCACCAGCAGATCAAAAGCAGCAGAGAACCATCGTTTGTAGTATCAACTCTTTAATCTTTTCACATTTCAAACTACACGCGCAATTTCGAAACTCCACCAAATGACATCAAGACTCCATGACACAACCAACACATTTTGAATGCAGAAAATAGATTACTCCAGAAGCTAGACATTATATAAACATACGCAGCTAATATCAATATATTCCATAAGCTCAATATTATGCCACTGAATCGAACCGAAATACAACACACAAATGTTTTTTTTTTTTTTTTTTTTTTTTTTTAATTCCATGATTTGCACGAAAAACAACACGTGAATGAGAATGACGTCATGACCGCTTAGTCGAATCGAAGTTATTTTTTACACTAAAATGCGAAATTGTTATATTAACCGGTACCGTTGAATCACTGAATATTCTAAATTCCGCCGGTGTAAGCAGAACACCACGCAAAAAATACACCGAATAAGACCCTCCCTGGAGACTGGCAAAGCGGGTAGACAAACCAGTGCATAGACACTCGTCAGTCTCCTCGGTTTTGCCAGCTCTTGGGAGTGTTTTTCCGGTATAATTTTCCCCCACTAAATTAAGACATGTATATTGATATCTATTTCTGCTTTTTTTTTCAGATGACAACCAGTACAAGAGACTATCTTAAATCTTTTTGTGTCCATTATGATAATTATGTGTAAATATTTTGAAAAAGAAAAAAAAAAAAAAAAAAAAAAAAAAAAAAAACACTTCCGTTTACGCAGCTCAAGACAGACAATAATGATTTCTGTTTGATTTAATGACTCAAATCAACAAATAAATAAGGGTTTTTCTTACTCAATGAATCTGTACGTGCCACTGCATGAAAAAAACAATCTGAGTTTCCGACCACGTCCAACACAAGCTAGAAGCTTAGAATTTTTAGATTTAAGGATGTTCACTCCCGACGAAAAAGTATTCAAACTTTTTTTCTAACCACTCTTTTTATATTCCAAATTACAACACAAGACACTTGAAAACAAAATAAGTATAGGGTAGTGTGCATTTTTCAAGCTACAGGCCTCTGAATGAGACATCTTAACACCAAGTTTTAAATTTAGTAAAGTTAATTATTTTTTATTCTATGAAATATACATGTCCTGAACCAAAATACACCAAGAATGCTTTCAAAAGTCGTAACATATACGTAATGCAGACTATTTATGACAAAAAAGCATACAAGAATTTGCACTTTTAAGTGGATGACAAAATTTTACGACTTTTTTCACAACCCTACCCCATACTTGAAAAGTCGAAAAACAAATCAAAATTTTGAAATGTGGCAAACCCATATTTGCAGATTCAAACTTTTTCGTGTATTTTCAAACAACATAGAAAGGTACAAGTAGGCAAAGATCAAGAAAAGGCGCAATCAGAAAGAGATTCCCACTCCAAAAACCGAGGTGGGAAAAAACTAAACTAACAATCAGGTACTTATACCATAAAACATATCGTAAGCCGAATGAGCAGCTATTTTCCCAATAGGTGGCCACTCAGTTACCTTAATTAAAAATATGAAAACATACATTGTTATATATAATTGATTCAATAATATTGATTCTTTTAAAAGCTATTACTTATAATTTATATATATATAATCAAAGGGGAGTAACCCAATTAATTAATATATATTTCTTTTTATGTTTCTACAATTTATTATCTAGAATTTTGTAGAAGAATGTCATTGATTATTTTTATCACTGTTATATAATTTAGAAGTATAGAAAATTCTATGAGCACTTTGTGGATAATTCCAGATGAAAATGGAGTGAGTGTTTTTTTTTACCATAAGTTAAAAATATATTTGGACTATGTATCTCGAAGGGTCTAGTGGACTTTCGTTTAGTCTTGATGGTCGTTGCGGCCTTGAATTCTCTCTGGAGAATTCTAAATTCTCTTTGGAGAATTTAAAAGAACTTTCGTTTAGTTCGTTTCTTTTCTAGAGAAAAGTTTATTATATCATTCTCTAGAAACCTGGAGAATTTCCTTAGATGTATAAATATAGGTCCCAATTCAGTCTTAGGTATTCAGAAATTTGAAGTGATTTAAAGTATATAATTTTGGTTGTTTCACTAGTGTTTTGGATTAGAATAAAAGTGTGGATTAAAATATACATGTGCTCATATTCTGGTTACTGGATTGTGGACTTACATTTGAGGGACAAGGACTTATTTGACATTAACTTTGTAAGTTATTTATTTATTTATTTACTTATCTGTTTGTTTGTTTTTATGTATTTGCAGCATTTATTTGTTTGATTAAATATTGTTAAGTTTAAATTACTTGGTTGTTTTTCGCTGTACCTGTCTAGTTACGCTAGGTCGTAACAGATTTTGGGGGCTCTGAGCCGGGATTGAACATTTTGTGCACCGTTTATTCTGAATTTGAAACAATATTTACTGTTTGTCATACCAGCAAAAAGCAACCATGTCATTCAAACTTGAAGATTTCATTGCTGCGCCTTCTCAAGAGCTGTTAAACTTGGCCAAAAAGAGTGATCTTTTAGACATTGCTAGTCATTATAGCATACCTGATGTCAAAACATCTATGTTAAAACGTGAAATTAGGAATGTTATCATTCAGTTTCTTGTTGATGAGGAATTTTTTGAACCCTCAGCTACATCTCTTATTATGGTCTCACAAACCGACATACAGTTGAAAGAGTTAGAATTAAAAAGGCATCTTGAACTGGAAAAATTAAGATTAGAGTTTGAAGAAAAAAGAAGGGCAGATAAGGAAGAAAGGGAAGAAAAACTTGCAAGAGATAAGGCTGAAAGGGAGGAAAGAATACAAATAGAAAAGTTAGAGCTTGAAAAATTAAAGTTAGCATTTGAAGAAAGGGAAAGAGAAAAACAAAGAGAAATGGAAGAACGAGAGAAGGAAAAACAAAGAGAAATGGAAGAACGAGAGAAGGAAAAACAAAGAGAGTTAGAAGAAAGGCTTGCAAAAGAAAAATTAGAGCAAGAGGAAAGAATTGAGGTTGAAAAAGAGAAAATGCATTATGAAATAAGAATGAAAGAGCTTGAATTAAGCAGTAAATCAATGCCTCCTGTGTCTTTTGATCCTAGTAAAGTATTTGATATTACAAAGCATATCAGGCTCGTTCCTCCATTTCAAGAAAAAGAGGTAGATAAGTACTTTTTACATTTTGAGAAGGTAGCAGAAAATTTGAAATGGCCAAAAGAGCATTGGACCTTGCTTCTACAGAGTGTTGTTATTGGTAAAGCTCGAGAAATTTACACTCAGCTTCCACTTGATCAAAGTTCAGATTATGACACAGTCAAAAATCTGATTCTTAAGGCTTATGAATTAGTACCAGAAGCTTACAGGCAGAAATTCAGAAATTGTAGGAAAGAACATGATCAAACCCATGTAGAATTTGCTAGAACTAAGGAGCAATTATTTGATAGGTGGTGTTCTTCAAAGGATGTAAAGTCTGATCATGCAAAATTAAGACAGCTCATGCTTGTTGAAGAGTTCAAACGATGCATACACTCTGATGTCAAATCTTTTCTTGACGAAAGGGAAGTAGAAACTTTAGATGTAGCAGCACGATTAGCTGATGATTATGCTTTGACTCATAAGGTGTCTTTTGTAAATAAGCCTTACAAGAAACCTTTTAACCCTCAATTTAAACCTAATACACCTCAGTCAAAACCATTTAACCCTCAACAGAGAAATAATTCTCCTCAACCTAATCCACAACCACAAGCTGGACTAACAGCTGATAGTTCCAGTCCTTCACATAATCCTAAAAATAAAGATACTAGTGAAAACAAAGGTCAAAGATCCTCATACTCACCCCGGCTGTTTTGCAATTATTGTAAAGGTGACGGTCACGTCATTTCTGAATGTGAAACTTTGAAAAGAAGAAAAGAGAGACAAAATCAAAATAATTCTAGACCAACAGGTCTTACTTCTTTAAGGTCAAAACCACAGTCGATTATTCAGGATGAAAATCCTATTTTGGCCAAAACGTCTGCGACTGATTGTATTATGGAGATTTATGAACCATTCTTATCAGAAGGTTTTGTGTCACTTACTAGTGATTCTGCCCAGTCTACCCCTATTAAAATCTTACGAGATACCGGAGCTTCTCAGTCTCTTATTTTAGCAGATACCCTGCCTTTTTCCGAGAAGACTTCAACTGGGACAAGTGTCCTTATTCAGGGAGTAGAGTGTGGATTTGTTAATGTACCGCTCCATAACATTTATTTGTCTTCAGACTTAGTTTCTGGTCCTGTGGCTGTAGGTATTAGGCCTTCTTTACCTTTTAAAGGTGTTCACTTGCTATTAGGCAATGACTTAGCCGGAGATAAGGTTGTGGTAAACCCACTTTTGACCAATACACCTTGTGAGGATCAATTGCCTGATCCCATTGAGCAGGAAATTCCTGATCTTTACCCTTCATGTGCCGTTACAAGGGCTATGGCAAAAAAAGTCAAATTGAATGATGGGATACAGGATATTGACTTAACTGACACTTTTATAGGTCAGTCTTTTCATGATGAGATTTCAAAATCTCTTTCTTCAAGTCAAACTGACTTCAACAATCAAAGGTCAGACAATGACCTTTCACCTTCAATTTTTGACCAAGGTCACGACCAAACGTCAAGGTCACAACTTTGTCAAGAACAGCACAGTGATCCTGAAATCTCGCCTTTATTTGAAAGGGCTTTAGATGAAAATGAAATTTCTCAGGTTCCTGTTTGTTTTTATGTCAAAAATGACATCTTAATGAGAAAATGGCGTCCTCCTGATGTTTCAGCGGAAGACGAATGGACCATAAATCACCAAATTGTGGTTCCTAAGGCTTATCGTCCTGAAATCTTAAACTTGGCCCATGAAACTCCCATGTCAGGTCATTTAGGGATAAATAAGACTTACCACAAAATTCTCAAGCATTTCTACTGGCCAGGATTAAAATCTGATGTTTCCCAACATTGCAAATCCTGTCACACTTGTCAAATGGTAGGAAAACCTAATCAGACTATTCCAAAAGCTAATTTACAGCCTATTCCTGCATTTGATGAACCATTTAGTAGGATTATCATTGACTGTGTAGGTCCGTTACCCAAGACTAAATCAGGTTGCCAATATCTCTTGACTATAATGTGTGCTTCAACACGTTTTCCTGAAGCAATTCCGCTCAGGAATATCAAGACGAAAACAATAGTTAAGGCCCTTGTGAAGTTTTTCACACTTGTAGGTCTTCCAAAATCAGTCCAATCAGATCAGGGTTCCAATTTTATGTCAGGAACATTTCAGCAAGTAATGCATGAACTTGGCATTAAACAATACAAGTCATCAGCTTATCATCCTGAAAGTCAAGGTGCTTTGGAAAGATTCCATCAAACTTTGAAGAACATGATCAGATCTTACTGTTTTGACACCGAAAAAGATTGGGATGAAGGCATACATTTGCTATTATTTGCTGTCAGAGAGTCAGTACAAGAGTCTCTTGGGTTCAGTCCGTTTGAACTTGTTTTCGGACACACTGTTCGTGGACCTTTAAAACTTATGAAAGAGAAGTTTCTTTCAAGTAATGACAGTCCTTTGAACTTACTTCAGTATGTGTCTGACTTCAAAACTAGATTGACAAAAGCTTGGGAAGTTGCTCGGTCCAATCTTAAGTCAGCTCAGAGCAAAATGAAGTTGCATTTTGATGAAAATGCTCAGAACAGAAATTTTGACCCTGGAGACAAGGTGATTGCTCTTTTGCCCATTCCTGGCAGGCCATTACAAGCTAGATATTATGGTCCATATACTGTTGAGAAAAAGTTAAGTGATGTAAATTACATTGTTAACACTCCTGGGAGGCGCAAGCAAAAACAATTATGTCATATTAACATGCTTAAAAAGTACATTGATAGGGATAGTGATAATGATAGTTCAGTTATTTCCTCAGTAAGCATAGTTAATTCTGTCCCTCATGAACAAAATCAGACAGACTTTGAAGAAATGAACTCTGTGAACTGTGAACCATTATCCTCAAAACTCCAGAATTCTGACATTCTGCATGACCTCGATCAGAAACTGTCACATCTAGATCCGGACAAGAAACATGAACTAAAACAATTAATTCTTGAATATGAGCACTTATTTCCGGACATTCCATCCAGAACCGATAAAATCTACCATGATGTAGACATTATTGAAGGAGCAAAACCGGTGAAACAACATCCGTATAGACTTCATCCTGAAAGACAACAATATCTCAGGAAAGAAGTTAAGTATTTGCTGGACAATGACTTTATAGAACCTAGTCAAAGTGAATGGAGTTCTCCTTGTATACTTGTGCCAAAATCTGATGGGACATTTCGAATGTGCACAGACTATAGAAAAGTAAATTCTGTCACAAAAACTGACACATTTCCCATACCAAGAATTGATGACTGCATCGACAACATTGGTCACGCCAAATATGTGACGAAATTCGATCTTTTGAAAGGGTTTTGGCAGATTCCACTTACAGACAGAGCAAAGGAGATCTCGGCATTTGTTACTCCTGATGGACTTTATCAATATAAAGTGATGCCTTTTGGCATGAAAAACTCTCCAGCAACATTTCAGCGCTTGGTTAATAGTTTGATTTTCGGTCTGGATGGGTGTAAAGCTTACATCGACGATGCCATCATCTACAGTGAAGAGTGGAAACAACACCTGGAGATCATCAGAGACTTCTTCAAAAGACTCAGTGATGCTAAACTGACAATAAACTTACTGAAAAGTGAATTTTGCCATGCTAATTTGACATTTCTAGGACATATTGTTGGACAAGGTCAGGTCAGACCTGTAGAAGCCAAAGTTGAGGCTATATCAGATTTTCCTGTACCTACAGGAAAACGGCAACTGATGCGCTTTTTGGGTATGGCTGGATATTACAGAAAGTTCTGTAATAATTTTTCAGTTATAGCTGAGCCTTTGACAAATTTACTTGGTAAGAAGGTCAGGTATGTTTGGTCTGAGGCTTGTCAGAAGTCTTTTGATCAGTTAAAGGCCATACTTAAGAGTGCTCCAGTTCTATCAGCACCACGCTTTGACAGAGAATTCAAAATGGCGGTGGATGCAAGTGATGTTGGTGCAGGCAGTGTATTGTTACAAGAAGATGACAATGGTGTTGATCATCCTGTTTGTTACTTTTCAAAGAAGTTTGACAAACATCAAAGAAATTATTCTACTATAGAGAAAGAATGTCTATCTCTTATTCTTGCCCTTCAACACTTTCAAGTGTATCTGTCTTCTGCAAATTCACCAATTGTCGTCTTCAGTGATCACAATCCACTGACCTTCATACACAAAATGAAAAACAAGAATCAGCGTTTGCTCAGATGGAGTCTCATGTTGCAAGAGCACAATCTTGACATTAGACACATAAAAGGTAGAGATAATATAATTCCAGACACCCTTTCAAGAGCTTGACAGTTTTGCCTTGTATGTTTGCATATGAGTATTGCAAAAGAAAGTTTTATTTCACAAAACTTTCTTTTCGTTGAAAAGGGGAAGTGTTATATATAATTGATTCAATAATATTGATTCTTTTAAAAGCTATTACTTATAATTTATATATATATAATCAAAGGGGAGTAACCCAATTAATTAATATATATTTCTTTTTATGTTTCTACAATTTATTATCTAGAATTTTGTAGAAGAATGTCATTGATTATTTTTATCACTGTTATATAATTTAGAAGTATAGAAAATTCTATGAGCACTTTGTGGATAATTCCAGATGAAAATGGAGTGAGTGTTTTTTTTACCATAAGTTAAAAATATATTTGGACTATGTATCTCGAAGGGTCTAGTGGACTTTCGTTTAGTCTTGATGGTCGTTGCGGCCTTGAATTCTCTCTGGAGAATTCTAAATTCTCTTTGGAGAATTTAAAAGAACTTTCGTTTAGTTCGTTTCTTTTCTAGAGAAAAGTTTATTATATCATTCTCTAGAAACCTGGAGAATTTCCTTAGATGTATAAATATAGGTCCCAATTCAGTCTTAGGTATTCAGAAATTTGAAGTGATTTAAAGTATATAATTTTGGTTGTTTCACTAGTGTTTTGGATTAGAATAAAAGTGTGGATTAAAATATACATGTGCTCATATTCTGGTTACTGGATTGTGGACTTACATTTGAGGGACAAGGACTTATTTGACATTAACTTTGTAAGTTATTTATTTATTTATTTACTTATCTGTTTGTTTGTTTTTATGTATTTGCAGCATTTATTTGTTTGATTAAATATTGTTAAGTTTAAATTACTTGGTTGTTTTTCGCTGTACCTGTCTAGTTACGCTAGGTCGTAACAACATAAGGCGCCAACAGCACATAAAAAATTTAAACACCAAGACATAAAACAAAAAGAACCACCACAGAAGTATCGCCTTGGAACGATCAGTAACACAAAGTTACTGGCGGGCTTAAACCGATTTTACAGGATCCTAACCTCGCCCTCAGCTTCTGCAGTGGTTAATTTATACACAGATATAAACAAGAAATAAAATAAGGTAAATCATGATACGAAAATATATAGTATAGGTACCAACATGTAACATGTATAACGGAAAGCAGGGTGAGCAGCTATTGAAGTAAGGGGGTCACAGTGCTAGCTTGGACAGAAAAAGTAAAATGCAGAGGGCTAAGTGTACAGCCAAATTAAATTCGGGTGGCCACAAAGTCATGCAACATGAAACTCATAATAAGAATAAATTGGATAAATGTGAACCACAACAGCAGTACCGCCTTGGAACGGTCAGTTATAAATAACTGGGGGGCTTAAACCGGTTTTACAGGATCCCAACCTCACCCTCAGCTTCTGCGGTGGTTCATAACATTTAGTTAGTTCTTCGGTCCTCGTGGTGAATCTCTAACTAGTCAATGAATCATCAAGAACAAACAAATAATTCACGATAAACATCCTGATGAATCAAGAACTTGTTAATATTGTTCGAATTACGGAACGAAATATATAGGGTAGTGTGCAACCAACAACTTAAGCCTTTTTTTTTTTTTTTTTTTTTTTTTTCTCACCCAATTTGAAAAATTGAAATTCCTTACATTGAAATTTTCATGGCTCGTTCAGTACATAACATATCATCAATATATACTCAGATGTAAAATATTAGGAAAATATCTGCAATCATTTACGAGATATTAAACAAAATAGAAACCGTAAGTTCAGAAATGTCATACTAGTATGTAAGCAGCAACATCCTTCGCGCTGATCAGCTTCGCAGTAACTGCGCCTTAATTTTCACATATTCGTATATGCAAATGGTTTATTCTGTCATGACGCGACTCATGTATAATTATTGTTCGACTTTCTAAGAAACACTGGACTTATTGGTACTCTGACGCGTATCTGAATCGTTACGTCAAATTGTGAAAATCACAATCCTTTTAAGGCTTGTCACAAAACATGAACTTGTATATTTGACATCATTTTGTCTTGTTATTTTCTGACCTATTTATTGTAAGATTTACGATAGCTTTCCGTGGACAAACCCAAGGAGTACTCGCTCGGGGATTATCTGTCAATTTAAACCAGTCTATAATCGCTCTGATGTCAGAAATTACGATCATGATAAATCGGGTGTCCAAGTCCACGTACATTATTATGTTTTCCTTACCAAACCAGAGTCATATTCGTTGGCCGTCATTATTGCATAAACAGAATCAAGTAGGCAAAGATCAGGAAAAGGCGCAATCAGAAAAAGATTCCCACTCCAAAAACCCGAGGTGGGAAAAAACCAAACTAACAATCATGAAAACATTTCGTAAGCCGAATGAGCAGCTGTTTTCCCAATAGGTGGCCAATCAGTTACCTTAACTTAACTTAAAATATGAAAACATACATAAGGCGCCAACAGCACAAAAATATTAAACACCAAGACATAAAACAAAAAGAACCACCACATAAGTATCGACTTGGAACGATCAGTAACACAAAGTTACTGGTGGGCTTAAATCGATTTCACATGGACATGGCCATAACCTCACCCTCAGTGTAAGTAGTGGCTCTTATATACACAAATATAAACACACAATAAGGAAAATCATGCGAAGAAATTTAAAACATAGATACCAACGTATAACATGCATAACAGAAAGCAGGGTGAGCAGCTGTCGAAGTCAGGTGGTCACAGTGCTAGCTTAGACAGAACAAATAAAATGTAGAGGGCTAAGTGAACAGCCAAATGACATTCGGATGGCCACAAAGTCATACAACATAAAACTCAGTATTGGAATGAATAACTTGGATAAAGTTATTATTCGGCAAATAGGTTACTGTATTAGAGACAACTCGTGAATACATTATTAGACCTATACTACTTTTGATATGAATAAAAACCAAATGTATACAGATTCAATTCACAGGGTTCCCATTAGAATCTTAGTACAAAATAGGATTTTGCCTATTTCACTGGATTGGACTACATACATGTAGCTGATTTCTAACGGAAAATATGTGACAGCTGTCTACTCTGATTGAGTTTGCCTTTTCTATAATCTCTCTACTTGAACAGATGGCCTAGCCGACCACGTCATGATATGAATATTTAAGTTGCCATCTATACAGTAACCTATTTTCCAAATAATATCACACGATTTTAACGAAGAAAAAAAGCCGTGTATTAATGTGGCAATTAATTGTGCGCACGCGCTGTAAATAATGCGTAACTGAACTCCGCCCGGATCAAAAATAAGAATGAAAGCTTTAACGCGTATGAAAATATAAGGAGGCTGTATAATATAGTGCACACTTATTTCATTCGTTTGTGCAGAATTTATGCAATAATAGCGATCAAAAATAACCTCATTAAGATATTTTGCTAATGAAATAATATAGGGATAATATGATTTCCATTCATTTACATTCGATTATAGATCCAGAGGGGAGTGTTGAAAGCCGAGGGCATACTCCCCTCGGGACTTACTGATTGTTAATAAATAGAAAATCAAGCTTGATACCAATATTTTAATCAGCAAAAGATTTAAATGAGATTATGAAGCGGTGAATTAGGTGAACCCGGGTCTAAAACTCAATGACGGCTCGACATAAAGAATGATGTTAAATGATTAACGTAACACACACACACACATACACACACACACACACACACACACACACACACACACACAGATGGAGGTCTCAGCGCTTTCCTGGCATTGTATTCTTCCATAGAAAACTGCTAATTCCTAGAAGATAAAAATGGTCAATTAATATATGCTATTGCGGTAAGCACACTTTTGTCGAGGACAAACACCGAAGCAAGTACTAACCACAAACTTAGATTGAGTAACAAGACTATAATTTCCCAGGAGACACCGATTCGGTCATTCATAATGAAAACATGCCCCTGCGATATACAGCGATATTTTAGCTATACAAATGGTATTGCCATTATCATGTTAATACTTTTATTCGAAACATTACTGTACCCACAATCTATGCTTTGGAGAAAAAAAAAAAAAACAGAAAAAATTGTATAGCCCTGCACATCCCAGTTTTACTATATAAAAGTGGCGTAAGGGGCAGTCACATGCGTCCCGACAAAAGTTACAGGTAAGCCATGATAATGATAATGAACTGGTGCAATCAGAAACAAAGGCCTGATCAGCTTTGCAGTTTACCCCGGGAGCTAATTTGACCTACCTTGCACCCCCCAGGACAATTTTTATGGGTGCCAAATCGTTCATTGGGACCCCAGAAATGCAAAGAATTTTTGTCGTCAAAGATAAACTCAATTGTACTATGAAAAAATACATGGTTTCCATGGCAACCGTTAAAGCGATTCTTGAGCATGATGGTGTACATAGAAAATTGACCATATCTCCATTGTTACTTATCCTAGACCACTGAAATTGGTCTCATTTTAAAGCTTAGATATAGCCCTTTTATTCTGTAGTGAGTAATGCAAATTTATGAATTTGCGTATTCATGAATTTTAATGAAAACATTAAAAATGACAGAAAAAAGTTAAAATCCATAAATAAACTAATTTCAGGCCCAAACTGTCATTCTGACACTTTGTCATTGAACCAGTAATATTATGTGACAAATTTATTGATGACCTGGGCCTATATGAAACTTATCTCTTTTGTATATTCATGAATATTAATAAAAATGTCAAAAAATGAGGAAAAACAAGGGAAAAACTATATCCATTGCAAGGATTTGGATAGGTTATAAGCTTTATCTTGCATCCATTTAACCAATTCCCATGGCTGCCAGTGTGGTCAGAGGGACCACCTTAATGCCATAAAATATTGGCCTCAATGATGAACACATTTGCATGATGTAAAATGACATAGTCTTCACACACCCTTCGTGCGATTCTAAAGAATAGGAGGTACTAACAAAAATACTCACATTCCATCAATATCATGCTCTAGAATACTATAATTGGTCTGATAGTGATGCATGAACTTAACAATTTAACCTTGATACCTTATATTTATATCATAGAATTTGCTTATTCATGAAAATTAATAAAAAAAAAAACATTCTAAATTGGAGAAAAATCGTGGAAAAAATAGGGGTATACATGCAAAATCGCTTGTACAAGAGCTATTAATAAACCCAGAATACTGAAAGAGGTTTCAAATGAAGGCTATTGCAATGTTCTATGACCCTGAAGTATGATATAAGAATAATCTGAATTTCAATTTCATGAATTGTAATGAAAACGTAAGAAATTTGAGAGAAAAATTTAAAAAACTTATATGGGTAAAGCTGAAAAATGACTTGCATCTCTGCAATGAAAAGCCCTATAGTGCTGAAAATGGTATCAAATGGTGGCTATGGCAATACCATACCATTCTGTACTACAATATTTAAGTCATTTGATTTTTTATTTGAAGAATATTAACAAAACCTTTTGAATTTAGTGAAAAAATACGGAAAAATAATGGGGGTATACGTAGAAAAACGAACATATCTTGGCTACTGAAAGACCTAGAGAGCTATATTTGGTATCAAATGGTTGCTAGAACAATGTTCTATAACCATGTGATTAGCAATATAAAACATCTACTATTGTTGGTGTATGTATATTAAAGAGATTGTCATAATTAAGAGAAAAATCGACGAAAAATGAAGGGGTACACCAACAAAATTGCTTATATCTCAACTGCCAATATCCTTAGAGTGCTGAAAATGGTACCAATAGATAGCTAGGAGAATGCACTACTGCCATGTGGTCTGATAGTTTAACAAAATGTTATATAAAATTTTCTGAATGTTACATAAAGTTTTGAAAAATTGTGAAAATAACAGAAAATTGAAGGCTGTGCTTAAACAAAATTTATTCAATCTTGCTTGCCAGCGACGATGATTCATATATCTGAGTACCTGGCAATAATACATTGTCCTAGCAATAAATTAATGCCATTTTGAGTTCTGTATGGCTATTGGTAAATGAGATATTAGCGATTTGGTTGGTGTACCCAGTCATTTTTCATTGATTTTTCTCTTATTTATGACGATCTCATTAATATTCATACAACAACAATAGTTGATGTTATATTTTGCTGATTACATGGTCATAGAACATTGTCCTAGCAATCATTTGATACCAATTATAGCTCTCTAGGTCTTTCAGTAACAAAGATATGTGCGTTTTTCTACGTATACCCCCATTATTTTTCTGTATTTTTCACTAAATTCAAAACGTTTTGTTAATATTCTTCATACAGAATATCAAATAACAAATATTGTAGTACAGGATGGTATAATATTGCCATAGCAACCATTTGATACCATAGGTTATAGCTTGAATATTATGCGACAGTCTGCATGCTTAGTTTTTAACCCAATCACGGTTGATAACTATGTTGCCTTCTTTAATTGCACGCCGGTGGGTCGGGCGTCAGACTCTATGATGGCCCCGACTTAAAGCTATTCATTTTAGTTGGTTGGGGCCGGAGCTTCTTGTCTGCTGCTTGGCCCACCGGGGTCCAACTGATGTTTTTCTTTAGCTCCAGAGTTAGTAAGTTATTTGGCGCCCAGGGATCTCCATCGTCGGGCAGCTTACTGAATCTGTGAGTCCTGGTTTTTGATTCATCAGGATGTTTATCATGATTTATTTGTTTGTTCTTGATGATTCATTTACTAGTTAGAGATTCACCACGACGGCCGAAGAACTAACTAAATGTTATGAACCACTGCAGAAGCTGAGGGTGAGGTTACGGCCGTGTAAAATCGATTTAAACCCGCCAGTAACTTTGTGTTACTGATCGTTCCTAGTCGATACTTTTGTGGTGGTTCATTTTGTTTTATGTCTTGGTGTTTAAAATATTTTTGTGCTGTTGGCGCCTTATGTATGTTTGCATATTTTTAGTTAAGTTAAGGTAACTGAGTGGCCACCTATTGGGAAAATAGCTGCTCATTCGGCTTACGAAATGTTTTCATGGTATATGTACCTGATTGTTAGTTTGGTTTTTTCCCACCTCGGTTTTTGGAGTGGGAGTCTTTTTCTGATTGCGCCTTTTCCTGATCTTTGCCTACTTGTACTTTTTTAGTACTATAGGGCTTTTTACTGTTGAGATGCAAGTCATTTTGTAGGTTTACTCATTTAAGTTTTTAACTTTTTCCCTTAAATTTCTTAAGTTTTCATGAAAATTCATGAAACTGAAAATCAGATTATTCTTAAATCATACTTTAGGGTCATAGTACATTGCAATAGCATTCATTTGCAGCCTCTTTCAGCATCTTGGGTTTATTAATAGCTCTGGTACAAGCGATTTAGTATGTATAGCCCCTATTTTTTCCACGATATTTCTCCATTTTTTAATGTTTTTTTTTTATTATTTACTTATTTTCACGAATAAGCAAATTCAATGATTAAAATATAAGGTATCAAGGTTAAATGGTTAGGTTATGCATCACTATCAGACCAATTATAGTATCCTAGAGCACGCTTTTGGTGTGATGTATTTTTGTAGGTACACCCTATTCTTTAGAATCACACTAGTGGTGGGTGTAAAGACTATGTCATTATTCATCATGCAAATATGTTTATCATTGAGGACAATATTTTATGGCATTAAGGTTTACATTGAGGACAATATTTTATGGCATTAAGGTTGTCCCTCTGACCACACTGGCAGCCTTCAGAATTTGTCCCAAGGATCAAAGATACACCTTATAACCTATCCAATACCTTGCAATGGATATATCTTTACCCTCGGGTTTTTTCTCATTTTTGACATTTTTATTAATATTCATGAATATGCAAATGAGATAATGTTCATATAGGCCCAGGTCATCAATAAATTTCCCATATGATATTACTGGTTCAATAACAAAGTGTCAGAATGACAGTTTGGGTCTGAAATCAGTTTATTTATGGATTTTTAACGATTTTTCTGTCATTTTTAATGTTTTCATTAAAATTCATGAATATACCAATTCGCAAATTAGCATTTCTTATTATAGGATAAAAGGGCTATGTCTAAGCTTTAAAATGAGACCAATTTCAGTGGTCTAGGATAAGTAACAATTGGGATATGGGCAATTTTCTGTGACCAACCCCATGCTCAAGAATCGTGTTAATGGTTGCAATGGAAACCATGCATTTTTTCATAGTGCAATTGAGTTTATCTTTGAGGACAAAAATTCTTTGCATTTCTGGGGTCCCAATGAACGATTTAGCACCCATGAAAAATTGTCCTGTGGGTGCAAGGTAGGTCAAATTAGCTCCCGGGGTATTACTGCACAGCTGATCTGAGCCTTTGTTTTCGCATATGCAAACTGTTTGTATTCTCTTGATGCGGCGCAAATAGGTATTGATACACAGAGACGATAAGGTAAGCCGCGCGAGCAGCTTAGTATTTTTCCAAAGGTGCGTATGCAGTTACATGACGATTGTTTACTTTATTATCTTTTTCTATATACATGTATAAAGCCAATTAACAAAAGTTTGTCTGAAAAACGCTTTTAACATTTAGTACGTCAATGTATGTTTGCTCTCGAATTTCACGATTTTCAGGGTCGATACATGTAGCTCGAAAACGAGATGGGAAAGGTATCGATTTCTTTAGATACTCTTGGTATCCATCTTCATATTTTGAAATCTACTATTTTTAACTCTAATTAGTATTACATAAAGTGTGTCAAGAAGCTCTAGATCTAAAGCTTCTAATTGAACTAACGCAAATGTAGCATCCTTTCTGGGGCAAATATTTTTCGTGAATGCCTCTTTATCAGACTCAACATGAAATACAACCCGATTTTTTCCTTTTCTCAAAGTGCTGAGTTGGCGTGTAACACATTTATTGCAACAATGAAAATCTGCATAACTGATATATTAACTGAAGAAAAAAAATGAATAAGTAAAGGATTTGCTGTTTTGTTTGGATGCAAATGTAAAAATCTTTGTGAGAATCTAGTATTACATTTTCTGGTGTATTTATCCCTACGCTTTCAGTGGGCACTGATCTATTGAATAGGTTTATCTGTAACAATCGTATAAAATCCGTTGACTTGCAAATTAAGCCCCGTACTAAATACGTTCATTAATAAGTACGTTCGTGATCTATCTTAGAAACATCTTTGTAGCGGATTAGGTAGGTCTGTTGTCATCACAAAGACGGCGCCGTGTAATAAATAGTAGCCTTAATTTAGCAGCGAATCATCAGTAGCTATGACTTGGAATACTTTATTATACAGTCGCTGTTAAGAAAAGTGTTTATGGCGTGTTGAGTTCACATTTCGCATAACATCATGTATTTGTTTTTGCTGTTGTTGTTTTTTTAATCATGATTTTTTTTATGTTCAAACATAATGGTAATTTGATTCCGATTGTATAAAAAATAACTGCGTTTTCGCAGATCAAGATAGATAATGCAAGGAACCGGACAAATGCTTTTTGTATTCGTCGAATCACTCAAATCAAATAATAAATAAAAAATTTCCGACTTCCTGGAACTACATAGTTATTGTTCCACCTTCTAAGAAAAAATGGACTCGTCTGTACTCTGACGCGTATCTGGACCGTTACGTTTAGTTGTGATACTCTAAATCCTTTTAAGGCTTGCCACAAAACATGAGTTTGTACATTTGACATCGTTTTGTCTTGTTATTTTCTGACCTAATTGTCGTAAGATTCACGATGGAATTTCGTGGACAAACCCAAAGAGTACTCACTCGGGGATTATCTGTCGTTTTGAACCAACCCTTAATCGCTCTTATGTCAGAAATCACGAGCATGATAAAGTGAGGCCGCATTTTTTTTTTCTAATCAAGCCATAGGTGTCCGTCATTATTGCATAAATTGCCGTGTCACGCGATATTAAGAGCCATATATTAATGAAGAAAAAAGACATGTATTAATGTGGCAATTCACGTGCGCACGTGCTATTAATATACCGCATTTATTTTTGCTCGTTACCGGGCGCCACGCAAAGCACGTACTGATAATGAGTAACTGAACTCCACTCGGAAAGAGCATAAGAATGCAAGCTTTTACGCGTATGAAAATGTGACGAGGCTGCAAAAAATAGCACACCGTTGTTACTTTCGTTTGTGCCGAAAATATGCAATGATAGCGATCAAAAATGATTTTTTTTCATTCATTTACATTCGCTAAGTCCCTCGGCTCCGCCCTTGGTTTTCAACACTCCCCTCGGGAATTAGCGAATGTTGATGAATGGAAAATCATGTTTGATCCCTATATTATTGTATAAATATCCATGCGACGATATTAACAGCCATGTATTAATGAAAAAAAGCTATGCATTAATAGCAATTCTCGTGCGTACGTGCTGTTAATACATGTCTATTATTTATACTTAAGAAATAGATTTTCACTAACAGGGAATTGTTGTCCAATATATCACTGGTTGGAGGTCAGTCGACAAGTGGATATATCACGAGCGCGTAGCGCGAGTGATATATCCACTTTCGACTGACCGACAACCAGTGATATATTGGACAACAATTCCCTGTTAGTGAAAATCTATTTCGATTCTAACACTTTTAAGCAATTTACGATCGGTCTTTTTAATTCAAATTTGCTTGATTGACAACTTGTAAATCGTTGCGCGCTTGGTCATGTGACTGTTTTCGGCCAATAATTAGCGTCCAAAATTGACAACTTCGCTCTTCCATTCTTTTTCGTTACCGATGTAGGTACGTGTGAGCAGCGAATAATTGAGCAAAAACAAATTCATTTTATTTATTCATACATCATATGATGAATACACTGACAAAATATTGATTTTTGTCTCCATACAAGGAAAAGTGCACAAAACAAATATTTAATACAAAGTGTTTAAATGAACTTTCGAGTCGTAAATCAGTTCATCGGAGCGCCATTTTGAACACAATGTCAACAGAAAACTGGAGTTCTTTTATCGTAGATAGCGCCGGAAATATTCTGTCGTGAAGGACAAAGGATATATCTACTGCTTGTATACATTTACGGTAATATTCCCACCAGTTACATTTCCTGAGAAAATGCTAAATGAATTGATTTTTTAGTTGGACTGGGAGTTGAACTGAGAATGATTTTCCGTGTCAGTCCATGCAGGGCTATGGGCATGGGTGGGGAAACCTGGAAAGAACCTAGATTGAGGGACAATTTGGGTGCGCGGTACTTGGGTTAAAGAGAGGTTAGACTGTCTAACACCTGACAAAAGGCCACTCGTGTTGCGTCTTTCACTATCTGAAGGTTTTAGGTAAGGAAGGAGGGACTCTGCACTCCTATGCCCAGATACAGACATGATCCCCACATTGCTGACCCCTGCATTGAACAGAGTTGATACCACCATGGCCCTAATACAATGATTTGTGTATCGCTTGCTTAAACCAGCTTCTGCTGATAGCCTGGGCATGAATTCGTACAGATGATTAACCCCAACTGGTATCTTGCTGTACCAGATTGCCCCATCTTTGTGGTATTTTAACAGTGGCTTCTGAAACAAAGCATTGTTTTCAGGGTTTAATTTTGATAAGTACTTCTCAAATGCTGCGACAGGACAAGAATCGTCTCCAGTAGAATACATCCTGGGGGCCTTCGGCCTTTCCCTTGAATCGACTCCGTGGTGGGTTTTGTCAGCTTCGTTATAAGCCACTGCTACATAGCGATGTCCCTCGCTATCAGTCGCGAATTTAAAGGAGTCCGGTTTTAGGGTCCTCAAACCCTCCCTTCCCCTTCTGCCAAAATGGGTCATGATGTCAAACAACACTTTGTTTTGTAATGTTTGGGGAGTTTCAGTAGAGAGTAGACCAGATGACCGGAGTTTTTTTAAATCAGATGGGGAAATGGGGTCTTTATTCTCAGATATATCCTTGCCACATCGCTTAAGATCTTTTAAAATGCCGATCAGTACAGTGTTTGATTTTTGAAATTCTCTGTCTTTCATGATGTTAAACAGTCTGTTATGTGGTGGCTGCCGAAAGAAACGATTTATTCCAGCTCTAAGGCCTGTCAGTGCAGATTTTGAGTATTCCTTCCCTTTCCTTGTTTGAGTGAGGCATAGAACTTGGAGAGTTTTAAATCAAGCTGTTCCGGAGTTATGCTGCCCAGATTGTCGATGACTTCGGATGCTGATGCATCAGTTTCTTGGATCCACTCTGGAAAAAACATGGGATGTTCAAACCATAAGAAATGAGTGTCACTTATAAGCAAAAACACTGTACATAGAATAAAGTCTGTCAGTTGCTAGCAGTAGATAAATCACCCACACTACGCATTTGTCATATACACACTTTAAGACTAACATCCAACCAGTGATATATGAGCCGCCTTATGAGAAAACCAATGTTATGGTTTCTGACCAGGTCCGACTCAAACCATGCTGCTCAGAGACAGAAGGTGGCTAGAGACTTGAAATTTTGTAAGAAAAGGGAATGTTTTATCCATTAAACGAAAAACATGGTATTAAGCTTCGGGGTAAGTATAAGTAAACAGGTTTTCTCATAATGGGGCCTTTTTTTTAGGAATTATCATGTAGCCTATCACAAGATAAATTTATAAACATGTATACTTAGATTTTAAAATATGTACACCATACAGTGTATCCACATTTTGATTACAGATTGCTGAAAAAAAGAGTGTGTTTGGAAGAAGTATTAGATTGATTTCCTGATTAAATAATTATAAAATTTCTCATTTTTTTCTCGAAAATCTACAAAAAATACCAAATTCAACTTAAAAAATAAATATGTTCCAGTCTTTGTCAAGATACCATATTTGCATAAAAACATGCCATGTATATCCTCTTGATATGAGCAAAATTTCATGATAATTCAAAGCCGGTAACATTGTCATTTTTTACATTGTATACATGTATGTCACTTTTCATAATTTTAACAAAATGTTGAATTTGATCCAAAACATCGCAAAAAAGGTTTAAGATTATGACCATAATGCACATTTCTGACACACATTGTGCTAAGACAATCCAGAATGGCATACATGTAGTTACATTTATGTAACTGAGTGGCCACCTGTTGGGAAATAGCCATTCTCTTGTCAAACTGTACATTCTCTTTGTACAAGTAAATATTTGTTATTTCGCTTGTTTTCCACGTGGGATATTAGGTTGAACCTTGGTTCTAATTGCAGCAGCTCCTGGCCATTGCTTACTTTTGCCTAAAAGATGTTATTCCTGATGGTTTTCTGCTATCTGTTTTCACACTTGACTGTTTTCTTTAGGTTTAGAACGATATAAAGTATTTCTAAAACAGCAGTGAGTCCAAATGACTTACAGTTTGCCTTCAGTTGAATCAATGCTGAAAGCTCTGAATTATTCTAATGAGGAAATAATAGAGGATGTTTAAATTTGTTTAACTGATAATCATATGTTATGCTTCTCATATAGGAGTGAGACATGGAGGTCCATGTGGAATTGTCTCGTAGTGACAAACTGAATCTGATATTATTATTTCTCACTCTTGGACCAATAGTATTTTATTGTAAAAGACACAAGTGAAAATATAGACAAATGTTCACTGTATATCACTTTAACATACCAATTCCATGTTTTATTTTTAGAGGGAAAGCTAGAGTACCTCCTATATCGCTTACTGTACCCAAATTTTATAACTTTGATTTTCAACAAACGATCTGATTTTGATCTTTAAATGAGATAAAAAAGACAAAAATTCTGTAGTCATATGCCATAAGTATTTAAAGCATTTAGCCTTCAGTCAAATGCAACATCACTGCATTACATATGTTACATATGTTACCCACATAAATGCTTGCAAAATAAACATCAAAACAAACTCTCCTATAAAATATATGCATTTAGACTGATTATGAAGTATGTTTCATCGTTGAAGCAAGTCCACTTCCTATATTCACATTCCTTTGGATCTTATTCAGCCTATTAAACGTATATTGTACGTTACATACATTACATCATTCAGAACTGAATATTAAAGATAATATTTTCTTGGTAAAAATTAGATTTTATAAAGTAAGTTGTGTCATATCATGACAAACGTCTTGTAGACAAACTAGCTTCCTTTCATACAAATTTATACAAACATTAATCTTGCATATTATGTGTTCTTATCGGTTGCACAAGCCTGCAAAAGTACTAAGATAGGGTTTGCATCAAAATAAAACATGGTGAATGATGAATAAATGTCAGAAAAACAGATTGGGTTATGAACTTATAATCTTTTCTTGAGATTAATATCGCAGTACATGTATTGTGATGTTCAATGAAATGTAATTTCTTAATTTATAATTTTGTAACATGCTAATTAAATAAGGATAAGATTGATGTAATTGAACAGCCCCATGATTAAGCATGTGTATTAATTAGTAACATTTAACATCCATTTAAAATAAGAAGAAAAAAATCAGCTCTTAAAGATCGGATCATATGAAAATTGTCCACATTACATGTTTGCGCTAAATGTAACATATGTAACAAATGGAAAGGGTACTGAGAGACAACTTTGAATTCAGGATGATAAATAATATTGCATTTTAAACCCTGCAGTTATACTAATGTGATGTTTAAACACAAAACTTTATTGAACTCTTTAAATTATTTTAAGACTGTCCAAACGGTAACTTATGTAACAGGGTATAAGGTCTGTGTGTTGGGTTTCATAAAAATCATGCTATGATAATATAAATTGCTTATAATACGCCTACAGTAAAACTCCTACAGTCATAAATCATTTATTTAAGTTCTTTGTAATTATTAGTGAACAAGTTAACATTTTGATGAATAAGAGTCATGTGTAATGAATGTAACAAAACACCATGTTACCGGTCCACGATTTTCGTGAAATTTCACAAATATATTCCTAACATATATGGGCAGTTTTTATATTAAAATGGTGTCTTAACAAAGACTGGAACACAGAAAATTTTTAATTCAAATTCTACCTCTGTTAAAATAACCACGTGAAAATAGGGGTTACATGTACATGAAAATGACTGCTCCGCCACCTTCTTGATACCAACAAAGTCATTTATAGTATCAGCAAACTTACCAATGACTACTTTATTTCTGGAAAGCTTCCAACATTTGCTTCATGAATCGTTGACCACTATAGAAACGTTTAAAGTGGGGTGCTCTTAGCTATCGTAGTGACGTCATATATTACGTCATAATTTGCCAGTGGAATTGAATTTACAAGAAAATACACCATTATTATAGCAGTCATAACCAAGACAATTAATGCACATAATTTCATAAAATTCCATGCGTGGCCAAACTCCCATGTTAATTTCCCATACCCTGTAACAGGCCCTTTGGGGTTTAGGGAGGTATTCATTTCACGGTCATGTTTTCCTGATGTGTAAGCATCCGAAATGTCAAGTCAATCAGTGTTAGTATTTCGTGCGGATGTACAGCTTGGCTCAAGTCTGACCGGATCAGAATCCATGAGCCATGTTTTTCTCTCGAAGAAGTCCTGCTGCTCAAGTTACATCATTTTAGCTTTCTAGATTTCTCGAGGGATTCGGACACATGAAATAATTACGACGTTTTCAGGAACATCCATAACATTTGAGCCACCTCGTGGGAAAACCAACAATGTGTTTTCCGAACAGGTCCGACACAAACCGGCCTGTACAGTCACAGAAAAAGAGCTAGAAACTTGAAATTTTGGAGTTAAGTAGAGGAGGAATTGTACTATCCGAGTAGCGAAAACAAAGGCGCTGATCAGCTTCGCGGTTACCGCGAAGCTGATCTGCACCTTTATTTTCGCCTATGCAGATTGTTGGTTTTCCCATGCGGCGGCTCATTTTGTTCTCGAAGTACTCTATAAAAGATGCCGGATATGTAAAATGTCCCCGATAATTAGCGCCCATCTAGAGAAGTATCGGACTTGAGAGTGTTGGTTGTATTTTAACCAAAGAGAAACTTGATATTTAAAATTTAGGCCGTAAATTTGGGGATACCTTTTCTGGTCATGCCCTCTGGTTCACACCAGGCATTTGTGACACTGTATATACAATCATAATGTAGTTACCATCGAACATTTGAACAGCGACGTCTAATGCCAAAAGTACTATTTGATAAACACCGATCCCTTCTAAAACAATCATCAAAGAACAGCATCCTCTAATAGTTATTCCCAATAAATGCGTACTTTGGTCTATATACGGGTACGGGTATCATCGATTAGATGAGATTCTTTGGTCCAGAAGAAAATTAACTCTGACTTCATCAAATATTAACGATGACACCTTGTTTACCTGGGCATAAAACCAATGCCAAATACCGTCTTCTAGTCAGTTTTGCATTGGTGTACTATTAAATCGGAACTATGGTTGATTAAATTAGGAACGCAAACTGAATGTGACGTTTTTTTCTCACATCATAGTTTTGTAGTTTCACTCATTGTTGTTTACAAAAATGACGAACATATCAACTTTCATAAGGATTTTTATATTTCTGTATTCTTGCATCTTAGAAATTTCAGCCTCTAGTGACATAAAAGTATACGAATTCACTAGGAATAGTTCTCTGTCCTTCCCAGGAAAGGTCCTTGTCGGGCACGTGTTTGCCGAGTTCTCCACCAAGCGACAAGTTATCCATTGTGCGTTTGAATGTTTGAAGTCGAAGCGTTGCAAATCGTTCAACTACGAGTTGAATGATTTCACGTGTCAGCTAAATGATGCCACACATGAGGAGTTTAATTCCAGTCTGCACGATGAAGACAATGGAAAACGGAATGAATATCATCTGAGAGAGGCATTTGCAATAGATTTGGTAGGTGTTGATTTATGGGACTGCGATGAGACGTTAGGGGACTTGCTGATCTTTTTCAGCATTGCTTTTTCTTCTTCTTTCTATAGCAAAGACATACACATACAAGAAAACCTTAAGGTATCGGACTCATTACACCAAGTAATCACAGTTCAAGCTCACTAACACTAACATGTAAAATGTCACTAAATGTCGTGCTAAGAACACATTCATGTCGGATTTGCCTTGAGTGTACTAAAATTGATATGTCGTTCATTGTTATGTGCCCATATTTGAGCCGCCCCATGGGAAAACCAACAATCTGCATAGGCGAAAACAAAGACGCAGATCAGCTTCGCGATAACCGCGAAGCTGATCAGCGCCTTTGTTTTCGCTACTAGGATAGTACAATTCTTCCTCTACTTAACTCCAAAATTTCAAGCTTCTAGCCTGCTTCTGTGCTTGTACAGGTCGGTTTGTGTCGAACCTGTTCGGAAACCACATTGTTGGTTTTCCCACGAGGCGGCTCATTTTATCACAGGACATCGCTGATCTCTTGGGGCAACATGTAGAATTTCAATTTATCTTCGTTTTTATGCCGACAATGTGTCGATTTGAAATGGAGTAAACCTCATTACAAAACACCAAGAACTGTCAGATTGATATGTAGTCTCGTTATTTGTGTTATATGTGACGTATAAATGAGGAAACCAGCGTTTGACCTACAAATTAAAGTCTGAAAGGCAAGCCTTTTTTTCGGCGGAAAAAGCGTCATTTACAGATAGACTTGAATCGCCGGCGACAAATTAAAACTTGTAGCAGTTCCATACAAGGTGTACATTTCATTTTCGATTGGCTCTCCGGCTACGCTTATCATTAGCATATAAATTTAGAGGTTTTAATGTCCGTTTTCTCTCATTTCAATTAAAAAAGAAACTTATAATCATGTCAAAACGCTGCTAGCTTAATGTTTTATGTATGGCCTATTGGAGTACTAATAAACATTCGCATCATTCAGTGGTCAAATTATCTCTCATTTCATTTCCAGGAGGCTCTGGGACCATGTGCTCTGGAACCTTGTCAGCATGGGTCCCGTTGCCTAGATACGATGAACGCCCGGATGGAAAGGTCCTACTACTGCGTTTGCACGGAAGGCTGGCAGGGAGTTAATTGTGAATACGAAAGTAAGTAAACCGAAAGCAATCAAATATAAATTTGCATACCTAGATTAACCGGCTACATCTAATCTACGTCAAATTTCCACTCCAGTATTTTGTTCCACCCAAAAACATGTTTAACAAACCCCTTCCGGTATTGCGCTCCTGTGGCATCCTCACAAGTTTGAATATTTTTTTTTCTCTTGAGGTCCCAACAGACTAATTTAAAAATGTCCGCATGTACCAGCGATGGTGGTCCAGACTGACCCTTGTCCAATGTCCTAACTGACTAGGGCCGAATTAAATAAGGTCTGAATTGACTATGACTGAAGAAACCAATATCATATCCGCGCCTTGATTAGCAGTTTATGAAACCTCCGTACACATCATGTTTTCATGGACAACAATATCTTCTTAAGTATATCATGAAAACATATACTTTGCTTTGCCTTTTGGTTGTACGTGCGTATGTTGTTTTACCATGATAGAGTTATTCCAGAATAAATTGCACTTCCCTGGTCCAAGTCCTCCATCTTCTATTTCAGTGAACCGCATAGACTGGGATGAGTGGGAGGATTGGGGACCGTGTTCAAAAACCTGTGAAACTGGTTGGACCACAAGGAGACGGAAGTGTATCGACACTGTGACGTCAGCGACTGTTTCCCCGTCTAAATGTTTTGGTCGTGATGTAGAGTACCAGGAATGCACGTTGCAGCAATGTCCACGTAAGTGTTTTGTGTACTAATCATTCGATTCCCTTGTTGGTGTAGCTTATAAGAACAAGTGATCTCTGTCTATCAAGGACCCTTACACAATTTCAGTATAGACAAACTTGGCCTGAATATGGTCCTTTTGACTCTTTCAGGTATCATACCAAATATAACCGACATTATTCCATTACTGATTAACACGGCACCATTATTCAGCAGACAATTCATTTATCGAGTAGCAGAAAAAAGTCACGATTAAAGCACCGACTAATATTATGATTGGACGCAAAACCAGTGGTTGCATTTCATTATATGCCTAAATTATTCGTTTCCATTACCATCGTATACATATAAGCATAGGTCTAAAGTAGGAAATGGTGATCAGCGACTGTCACAATCATAGACAAAATGTGCGTGGTCCTACACTAATATATATTCTATGGGAATGGGCAACAAACAGCTAATAAACAAGCAACAACAAGAACATATTATAGACTGATGGATCAGTTGATGCCAATTGCCAATAAATAATACAGCTTTCAATTACCGGACATTCGTTTCCTACCAGGTATTCATTTTTGGCGGCTTTGCAATCAGTTATATGGACGTGGCTAGTGCATTATAATGGGCAGATGATACTCACCCTTCGCGAACACCTGATCACACTTCCTGTTTGGGGGGTCCATGCCTGTATGACTACATATCTAGTATTCGTCAATGTTATTACGGATTTTTATGAGCTTCGATATACGATTTCGGTACCTTGACCCCTTTACTTCACACTATTTTCCATCAGATCTATCTCTGGGTTACCTTAACCGAGGCAAAGTCAGCATTTGAGATAATGGAAGCTTCTAGAGGCCTACATGTACTTTGTTTCAAAATCGAATAAAGAACCATTAATTCACCATAGACATGTAATTGATTGAAAGTGCGAACTCTATGGGTTACCACTAGCGGTTCCTGTTGATTTTCTCTTCATAAAACAAATGTCCGTTGAATATTAGAAATATAGGGCATTTGCATGGAAATGAAATTTGTGTATGTCTGTAAATTAATTATACGGAAAAAAGAAAAGTGCCATTGTGACATCTATTGTTCATCTCAACCTAGAAAATTATTTCTTCCACTGCCAACAAAACTGGACATTTTACTGTAATTGCCTTTCCAGACATATTATTGCTATATCGCGCCAGGATATTAAATGATTGCTCCTAATATGGCGTCGCGGTTAATCTGTCTATTATCATGAATGGGAATATATCAAGGAATAATCGTCTTACTTTTAAGATATCAAAATGCCATCTCAGCGGCTAGGATTTGGAAACACAATTACTGCAAGCGCATGCGCATTGTCTTGTACCAGCCGGTTATGTTAGATATTTGAGCCTTCGCATGAGAAAACCAACAGTGTGGGTTTCCAACCAGGATCGACACAAACCGGTCTTTACAGTAAAAGAAGCAGGCTAGGAGCTTGGAATTTCTTATCTAAGAAGTAGAGCGATTCTACTATTTGTGTAGCGAAAACAAAGGCGCTGATCAGCTGTGCAGTTACTGCACGGCTGATCTGCGTCTTTGTTTTCGCCTAAGCATCTTGTTAATTTTCTTGCGCGGCGGCTAATTTAAGATTAAGTTCTGTTGTCACCAACTTTGTTTTTGTCCATGCCTGCCGGATGCCAAATAGCTTGAAAACAATTGGTCGTTGTTAAATTACGATATCTTAAGTATCACAAACTGCTAAATGTAAAGTTAGCATGGTTGGTAAAATGTACGGTATAACATCATGCAATTGTCCACAAAAATGACATCACCATGAAATAATTTAGAGCCTAAAATTATAGCACAACACCGGATTCTGTGTCTCCTTAGACTACTTTAATAGGACACCAGACCTATTATTTGTCAAAGGTGCCGCATGTGTTTAGTATATCTAAATTGGTCTGTTGTGCGACTTTTCTCCGTCCTTTGGGATACCCTGCAAATTATTATTAGACTAACGTCAGTGTAAAAAACGGAACATTATAGGTCAAACATCTAATTTAAGACATTGTACAAGAAGATAAACCCTCGTCTTTGTATCTGAAAATGGTTAAGGGTATTTCTGAAACTATCAGAAGATCAGAATACTCATAATAGCTGACTACTTTGTCACACTTATCCAAAAATTAAGGGTAATTGCAGTACTTGATAGATCAGTTAGACATACCTTATGGCCGTCTTCAGGGACTTATAAGGACAATAATTTACTTTAATCCTATGTACACATCTGTCTAGTCAGGAGATAAAAAAGGATGATGCTATTTTGGGTGTCGCTCGCCATTCCGAGGCCATCTGAGTATTTCTCTATTTGTACATTATATTATGTAGTTACACGGAAGGACCAGAAATGCTATGTAATAATAAAGCTCAACGAATTCCAAACAACCCCGACATCAACCTATATCTGACATAGAATGCCTTTAAACATTCACTAGATTTCGCCATTAGGGATCGACATGCGGTGTCAAACGTCACTTCTGGTTCCGTTATCGGTTAACTTAACGGGACATTGCAGGTAACAGGGAAACAACAATAAACACTTTGACCATTGAACTGGTTGCAATTTGGACAAATTACATAAATCGTTATGACGTTTTGTCGATATACGTGTGTTTTCAGGCTGGAATCAATGGGAAGATTGGGGCCCCTGTTCCACAGAGAAGACCTGTGGTCGTGGGGTTAAAGTTCGTGAGAGATCATGCTCCAATGGGGGCATCCCGGGGGTGGACAGATTTTGCCTTGGATTTACAAATGAGACGGCACCTTGCCAAGGGATAGACTGCAGAGGTAATACAACGCAATATGATTTTAAAGTACATGTATATTCATATTTTCATGCTTAAGCATGCGTTTTGCAGTTGAATATTGGCTAATATGGCGATTTTTAATGACACATTTTGAGAAAATCAATAACTGTTGTAACTTGAGAAGAACAGTGATACACCTTCGGTTTCCCGACTATGGTCGACGGTGTTCTGCAGAATAAAAGCACAAAGTCCCGATCACTAAGCCTTTGAGCCGCCATGTGGGAAAACCAACAATGTGGTTTCCGAACAGGTCGGATACAAACCGGCCTGTACAAGCACAGAAAAGAGCTAGACGATTGGAATTTCGGATTTAAGTAGAAGAGGAATTGTACTATCCAAGTAGCGAAAACAAAGGCGCTGATCAGCTTCGCGATTACCGCGAAGCTGATCTGCGTCTTTGTTTTCGCCTATGCAGATTGTTGGTTTTCCCATGAGGCGGCTCCTTTTAAAATATTTAAACCGTTTTCTCATTTCACTGAACCTCTGACAAATCCCTCTATTGTAGCATTTTCTCTTCTCTGAGAGTTTCAAAACCCGTGATTATAAAACTTTGTGCTACTTTTCTCGGGGTCTGAATCCAGCATACTCAAATGCCCCCTCCCCCCCCCCCCCCACCTTAAGTGATCTCAAACCCTTTTCTTCATATAATGCCTATACTTTCATAATGAGGCGACTGTTTTTATTTTCTGTCTTTACTATTAAAACTATTTCCAGGGCTACTTTACATGAGAGATGGTGATATGTACGGTGAAGGACGAATTGAAATCCTGAATGACCTTGACCGTCGAGTGATGCCGGTTTGTGCCGATGACGGCTGGAATATTACAGTCGCCGACATAGTTTGCAGACAGATGGGGTTTGAAGGGGCATATGGAGGTTCGTTATTTTATTTTTTTAGTTCAGAAGCAGTAAGATTGCTTATTGCTTTCAAATTGGCTAGTACAAGTCTTAAAGCTTAAAGTTGTATTTACTTCACATTCGTTGTAACAAAGTAGTGATATGCCAATCAAAAGTGGATTAAAGCAATGTTTGATTTGCAAGATATTTTTTTTATTTATTTATTGCTTTTATTTTCAAATCATTAACAATAGAATTATATGGTATTTTAATACACCACATAATCATTATATAAACCAAACACACACAAAAAAATCAAAATTAGAGTGAATATATATTGTCTTACCATTGCATCATTTTAGATGGGGCTAACAACACTTATGGGCCACCTGATATGAATGGTGATTCTGTGATAAAAATACGTTGTGACGGGTCAGAGAAGACTCTACAAGCTTGTCGTAGAGAAACAGTGACAACTTGTGATAGATACGCCGGAGTACAGTGCAGAGGTACAATACTACTAAAATAATAAAAAATAAATGCGAAATGGCGTAAAACCTTTTAATGCTGCCCTCTAATCTCATTTACATATGCATGTGACAATGGCACTTGAATATTCAGTTTGTAGAATTCTTATTTCTTACATCTTAACTCCGTCTGAAAAAAATAATGTCCAGAATTCAAGAATGGGGCGTACATCAATCAATTGTACAGTCATGTATAAAGAATTAACCGGTATTTCCCATCATTATCATTTGGAAGAGTCCACTTTCATTTTTAGGTGCTTCAGGTGTGATTTTAAAGTTCTATTCTATTTTTCAATGAATTTTCTCTAAGCAAACAGAATAGCCCCAGATGGGATGCCGCGTTCTGCGGCGTCACATCTGGGGCTATTCTGTTTGCCTATGTCCCATAAAAGGGACGCCAGGCTTTAATTAGTTAAAATGATCTCTTTTCTATCACAGTTCGAGGTAGTTGGAGTCTATGGACTGGGTGGGGTGATTGTTCAGTCACGTGTGAAAATGGTACCCGGACGCGCACCCGGGAGTGTAACCATCCACCCCCTAACTTTGTCGGAACCCCCTGCCCCGGGGATGAGATACAGTATAAACCCTGCCAGCTGCCCATGTGCCCAAGTAAGCCATTTTCTTTTCTTCATAATACCCTATATTTACAATAAATTTAAAAACAAAATGGAATATTTAAAGTAAATTGAAACTTGGTCAATTATGCATCTTATGATTTAATGAAGTAGAATAGTACTGCAAGATGATTAAAAATTATATTGTCAGCACTGAACGCTCATTTAAATGCTGTTGACATTTAATTATGTTGTTCTGTTTGAAAATATTCTAATTAAATAGTTTTTGCCAAATTATTAAAACGTCAGTAACAGGTGGCATACAGTGTCTGTCAATGGCAACTGCAATTTAACAATTCGATTTTAAAATAGACCAATTTTAGTTGAGCGTATGCTACAGCTCTGTTCAGCATTAGAATAATAATATCACTACCTTAGCCTTACAGCACAATTTTCTGTGGATTTGTAGTTTTACGAGAATCACTATGTCCTCTTAACCAAAGTCATTAGTCATTTTGCACCCTACGGACAGTTACGGAGCACACTTTTTAATTTAACTATATGAGCCGCCATCTTGGGAAAACCAACAATGTGGTTTCCGAACAGGTCCGACACAAAACGACCTGTACAGCTACAGAAAAGAGCTAGAAGCTTGAAATTTTGGATTTAAGTAGAGGAGGAATTGTACTATCCGGTTACCGCGAAGCTGACCTGCGTCTTTGTTTTCGCCTATGCAGATTGTTGGTTTTCCCATGGGGCGGCTCATATCTTTTGCACGGTATCAAAATGTGTGTTTTTGGTTCGTATATTGGCGACTTTTCCAATGGCGTATTATCTGTGTTTATTGTTTCTGTGTAATGGTGCTCTATGTTCCAGTGGTGTTATCAAATGTCATACACTGTTTTCGGTATTTGATTAAGGCTTTCCCAAGTGTTTGTTGCTAACTTATACAGCTGTACAGAATAATTGAACCAGGAGTTTTGAAACATCCCTATTTATAGCTTGATCATATCATTGTAAAAAAGGCACAAGTAGGCAATGATCAGGAAAAGGCGCAATCAGAAAGAAATTCCCACTCAAAAAACCGAGACGAAAAAAAAAAACAAATTGAGAATAAGGTACTTATACTTAGAGGACATATCGTAAGCCGAGTGAGCAGCTATTTCCCAATAGGCGTCCACCCTGTTACCAGAACTTAACTAAAACTATGAGACGGTACATAAGGTTCAAACAGCACAAACAATCGACTCCATAACATAAAACAAATAGAACCACAACAGAAGAATTGCATTGGAACGATCAGTAATATAAAACTACTGGGGGGCTTAAACCGGTTTTACAGGGCCTTAGTCTCATCCTCATCTTCTGCAGTGGCTTATAATATTTAGTTAGTTGTTCGGTCCTAACTAGTCAAAGAACTATCATGGACAAACAAATAAATCATGATAACCACTATGATGAATCAAAACGAGGATTCAAAGACTCAGTAAGCTGCCCGACGATGGAGATCCCTGGGCGCTGAATAACTTACTGAAATCCGGAGCAAAAGAAAAATACCAGTTGAACCCCGGTGGGCCAAGTAACAGACAAGAAGCTCCGGCCCCAACCAACTAAAATGAATAGCTTTAAGTCGATGCCATCATAGAGTCTGACGCCCGACCCACCGGCGTGCAATTAAAGAAGGCAGCGTAGTTATCAATCATGATTGGGTTAAAAACTAAGCATGCAGACTGTCGCATAATATTTAAGTTATACCCTATACGTCTGTAACGTGTAATGATTTTTCTGAACTGAAAAGAAAAATCATTCCTTCATATACATGTACGTTTCTTAAATTTGTAAACCAAGTCACCATAAAATTCAGGTTCCGAATGGCCCTTACTTAAAAGCGTCTTCGTCTTTAGCCCAACATTAATCGTTGAAATTGAATTTTCCTTTTATTATCTGACATTTTTGTTATACATGTAGCATACTATTTATTGAAATTCCAGTTCTTGAAAATGATATCTTTACATTGTATCTTTCTTGTGCAGCATTTCATGTATTCAAGATGATTTTAGTCACCTTATTGAAAATAATGTCAGTTATTAACGTATGTGGTACATTTGTGGGATGTACCTTTCCGCAAATGATCTGGTCGTTTTATAACATGTATATTTTCCATCGACAAAATACTACCTTTTCATACATGCATATATATCATCGTTACTTTTCGTCGTCAAATATTCCGACTGTTATGTTTCTTCGATACTTTCCATCAAACGATAACTGAATGTTTGGTATCTTCGATTCTTTCATGTGGCGATAATTTCCTTGATTGTCTAGTAGCATCGATAATTTCCTTTAACAAATATATTATTTGCCCTGTATCATCGTTTTTTATTAGTTTCATTTAACAGATTTTCTGGTTGTCCAGTATAATCGATACTTCCTTTGACAAATAATACTATTTGTTCTGTATCATCGATTATTTCCTTTGGCAGATATACTTTTGTTCTGTATCATCGATTATTTCCTTTCACAAATATACTTATTGTCCAGTATCATCGATAATTTCCTTTGACAGATGTACTATTCATTCTGTATCATCGATACTTTCCTTTCACACATAAACTGGTTGTCCAGTATCATCGATAATTTCCTTTTACAAATATACTATTAATTCTGTATCCTCGATTATTTTCTTTGACAGATATAGGTACTAATTGTCCAGTATCATCAATGCTCATTTGAGGCAAATGCCCTTATCGTTCTCTTCACCAAAATTGTGGCTTTTTCAAAACTTTGCTTCCATTGTAAATAAATCTAATGGAGGGAGGGACTAAAACAAAGCAGAGTATTTTGACACCATATTTATAGAAATGGAATGATTTACTTATATTTGATAAAAATCTTTTTTCTATTTCGAATAAAAAAACAACATGTTTAATTCGAAATGCCCACTATAACACCAGGGGATTCGAGCCACTTATTAATCTGATTAAACTAAGGAGTCAGAAAGTTTGGGGAAATGCTCACGCTTTGCTGACTACTTCCTCTACAGTTATGTTCATCAATTATATGAGAAAACCTTATATTACTCTAATTCCTGAAATTTCGAAATATAACTAAGAGGCTGGTTTCATAATTCCTTCTGCTATGTTTCGTTACCAGGACCAGGTGTGTGGGAATCATGGGGCAGCTGGTCTGAATGTGATGTAACTTGTGGGGAGGGGATTAGAGAAAGGTTCCGCCTCTGTTTAGATGAGAATCCTTGTATCGGCACCAATGTAACATACGACATATGTAGGCGATATCCCTGTGACGGTACATTGCACTAGTTTAGAAAATCCCTGCACTATCATCGTGGTAGATTTAGACTATGGTCTCGAAGCATGTAGGTCACATAATCGTCAACTCACTATGGCAGATTAAGGAGCTTGCAAGTCACAGATCAGCGTGGATAGATCTAAGTTGGCATCGATATCTCGACATTGATGTATAGTAGAATGTGATTTTAATCGCAAAAACTTGCTTTATGCTACAAATTTGGTTTTGTAGCTTTATTTTCTATGTGTTTACACCTTTTTTGTTTTAATATTAGAATATGTTCATCTATATTATTTTATTTAATAGAAGATAGACAAAGGTTTATGTTTATAGCATTTCATTTTATTCAAACTATATTTGAGCCATCTCATGGGAAAACCAACAATCTGCATAGGCGAAAACAAAGACGCAGATCAGCTTCGCGGTAACCGCGACGCGAAGCTGATCAGCGCCTTTGTTTTCGCTACTCGGATAGTACAATTCCTCTTCTACTTAAATCCGAAATTTCAAGCTTCTAGCTCTTTTCTGTGCTTGTACAGGTCGATTTGTGTCGTACCTGGTCGGAAACCACATTGTTGGTTTTCCCACGAGGCGGCTCATATCTCGTAATGCTTCGTTTTTCGTTTCTGTTGATTTTTTACACTTGTATTAAATACTTGATCGTATATATATTTCACAAACAACAAGCCAGACGTATATCTGTATAAGATCTAACTTTAATACCTGAGGGACAGAACAAGAACGCTTGTACGACATTGAAGAATTTACATGTCGTACCTTCTGTCAGTTCTCTTCAAACCGTGTCAGGTTCGCCGCATGAGATTTAAGTATTACGTCTAGCTTCTTGTTTTTCATGTCACACATAATAGAACTGAATAGAGCTGTAGATGTAGGCCATATTTGCAGGCAAGAGAAATCATACAATGCAGGAGACAAATTAAAAGCAAAACCCAAAAATATTGCAAGTCCAAAAACATAACGAGAAAACAATATTGTTGTTAAACCAAAATTAATGACGAGCCGGAATTTTAGTCGATGGTATTTGGGAAGATTGGACTTCATGGTCAGCTTGTGACGTCACTTGTGCTAATGGTACCCGGTTCCGAACGAGAAACTGCAAAGGACCTTTCTACGGCGGGGCCGAGTGTTCGGGACCAGATAAGGCGATTGAGGAATGCTTCCCACGCATGTGCGAAGGTACGAAATTCAAATACTATACTCGAGGTTGACCTAGTACCATAGTATATCTGTCGAAATCTAGTACATGCTGGTACACCCACTTCCGTTTAGTTTGAAAGACTCAGCTTTCTATTTTAAAGAACCTGAATCAATTACATTGCCTAGTCTAAGATTTATCAGGCCATAAATATTGGAAAATAGAAGAAAATATTCATAAATTTCAGGCAAATGAAACTTAATAATATACTGTCTCTAATAAACTGATAAAACATGCACATATGAAAAGATATTAGACTCCTATAAACCGCAACATTGCTAAAACCAAACTAATGCACCAGACAACAACTAGATCAGGAATATTCGCTTCTAAGCAAATACTTATTTGTGCCCAGACTGATATAAGTATTTGCGTTGCACAAAAGTGTTGCAACACATTTTACAGTCAAGCGCCACCTCTCATAAACTATTTTGTATTAGGAACTCCTCAAAGCAACACAAAAACAATGTTAAAGTATTACAAAAACAATATGACAGCAGTACAGAAAGAAAAGATTTCTTAAATTCTTTGTTGAGGATTGGCTCTGCTTTGTTCACAAATACATGTGCTCTGTCATTTAAAGACCCCTTATATTATGACGGTTTATATAATATGTATTGACCAAGGGCCAAGTAAAGCTACTCTATCACCAATCAGGCATGTACTATGATTTATTTTCAACCATTTGATCCACAGTTGACGGGGTTTGGAATGAGTGGACATTGTGGACGGATTGTAGCCACACCTGTGGGTACGGCAGTCGCAACAGATCCCGGACCTGCTACGGACCGTTTTATGGTGGACTGGAGTGTCCCGGGAGTCCTGACGAGGTGGAAACATGCAATGCCTTTTCATGTCCAGGTGGGAATTTTAATATTTCCCATCGCATAATACTCGGAAAATTACGGTGTCGCAGTATCAATAGATAGATAGATAGATATATAAATATGCCAACACAAGACGTTTTGTGAATAGCTAAGTCGATTGATACATGTACTTGTGTGAATTGAATAGGCCCGGGCCTGCTACAGACCGTTCTGTGGGGGACTGGAGTGCCCAGGAATCCTAGTGATGTGGAAACGTGCAAAATGTGCGCTTGCATGTCCAGGTGGGAAATTTGAAATAAAACGACAATAGAAGCACTTATGAAAATAGTTTGGTTCAGTCACATCTACATGTATTGGTATGGAAGTGGGAATAAGCAATCTAGGACCTTCTATGGGGGACTGGAGTGTCGTGAGGAGTGGAAACTGTGTAATGATAAAGGTCACGTGTGTGCAGCAGTTTTCCAAGAAATCCCACATGCGTGTGCCAGGTGTTCCCTGATCAAATTTTATTTGCATCTTTTATCATTGCAGTTTTTACTTTAATGTCTGACTGAGCTATACAGTCCGGATTTTGGCCTAAAGTCAACTTGCCACGAACTACAACAATTTATGAAATCTTATCATGTTGTCGTTCCAACAGTTGATGGCTCCTGGAAGCTGTGGTCAGAGTGGGGAGAATGTAGTGTGACCTGTGGTGGAGGATTACGTAACAGAACACGTGACTGTAATGATCCACTTCACGGAGGCGCTGGCTGCGTCGGTCCTGGTGAACAGGCGGAGAGTTGTAACGAACACGCGTGTCCAAGTGAGTAGTGTGGTTGTTCATTTTAATCAGTTTAATTCTTTAACCTTAACCTTTTTAGATGTTTGACCTCCATAATTCATTCCATGATTAACCCCCTTTTAGAAGTGTTCTTTACCATTTTGTCATTCTCCATTCTTTCTACTTATTATATTATTTATCATTTATGTAATAGGTGTTGCAAGGTATTTTTTACATATTTGCACCGACACAAAGCATGCTTCCACGACTTTTTCATAGATGAAAGTGTGGGATACTTTTTACTTTAATATACTGAGTATTCAATGAAATACGTTCATCCAGTACTGCTTCTGTAAGCAAGTCATCTTCGCCGGTATTCAATTTCATTTTGATGAGGTTACCCAATGAATAAAATTACTTGTGTGAAGGTCTTTTCCATGCCTTATTGACCAGTTGATGGCATCTTTACCGAGTGGGTCCAGTGGAGCGATTGTTCAGTGACGTGTGCAAATGGGACCCGCTTCAGGACCCGGGAGTGTGTCGGCCCTTTCTTTGGTGGGAGTAACTGTACTGGCCCTTGGGAGGAGGAAGAGATCTGTCAGGCCGCGTCCTGTCCAGTCGACGGAGTTTGGAATGATTGGCAGGGTTGGGAGTCCTGCAATGTGACCTGTGGGGGAGGGGCACAGATTCGTCAGAGAGTATGTCATGGCCCTTTTTACGGAGGGGCTGAATGTGTGGGGCCGGAGATTGATTCGAGGGAATGTAACATGCATGAATGTCCAAGTAAGTTGGGACCTTTGTGTGACCCTCTTTTCTTCTAAAATTGTAGAAATGCATTGTTTAGCTAGAAAATGCTTTCACGTGCCTTTGAAAACCCAGGCTCAGGGAAATTATCAAGAAAAAATACAAACGTAAGCAACTCTAAAGCGTAAAAGATTTCACTCAAAACCTAAGTAGAGGTACGTTGTTGAGTTTGCTCAAGATCTGAGAGTCGTATTTCGTTGAGCCTGGGAATACATGGTAGATTGAAGTTATATTGTAAGATCTGACACAGTAACCAGAAAAACAGCAAATGAAATATAACTTGTAATATGTTAAAAAAAAACTTTATTTACCGAATCAGTCCATTATTGAAAAGCATGAATTTATATCCTCAAAGGCTTTTTCAATTTGATTTTTTTTTTTTTTTTTTTTTTTTTTTTCAACGATATTTAAAACAAGATCTTACAATGGCACATGTCTAGTTGTAGAATATAGAGATTCCTTGTTAGTATCTGCATTCAGTAGAAATTAGTTTCACATTTTAACCTAGCATTCACACTGGTGGTGGGTGCCTTTCCCAAATGCAAAACTACAGTCAAAACTAGAAATACAGCCAATTTTTGGAAAAGGGGACATATAGTGTGTTATTTTTCTAGATGTGTTTATCATGCATGAGTGATTTCAGTCGACGGTGTTTGGTTGGAGTGGTCAGACTGGGATTCGTGCAGCGTGACCTGCGGTGGGGGTTCTCAGAACCGAAGCCGCGCTTGTTTGGGACCATTTCATGGTGGGGCCGAGTGTCCGGGGCCCGAACATGAACAGCAAGACTGTAATACGCATTCATGCCCGGGTATGTATACGAGTACTTTTATTTCCATTTGCAATTACGAGGCAGTTAGCCGTTTTCTAAGAAAAAGTTTGAGGACATATTATAAAATGATGGCATTACCCAAAGGTGACCAAAGTTAGTATATTTGATTGTAAATTGCAAAAACCTTTTTTTTTATTTATTTTCTTGCTAATATGGGTTTTGTCTTTTTTCTAAGCGTGACTTCAGTACCTGTCAACTTCAATATTCTTGTTATTATCGTTAGCATACAGTAAAGTTACATGGTCATATTGTATGGGTAATTTTAAAAAATAGATACGCCAACAGTCTGATACGGACCGAGAACTAATTACCACCAAATCAGCGCAATTTCATTGATAATTCAATAGTTGGCATCCGAAACCTCATAAAGCTATGTCTACAAACAATCAATTATTTACCATTAAGACACTTCAAAGGCAGAAAGCTGATAGTCAGGTATAATAAATTTGGTTTTGTGTGCCGACATGCGATATTTGAGCAACCACATGGGAAAACCAACAATCTGTCTAGGCGAAAACAAAGGCGAAGATCAGCTTCGCAGTAACTGCGAAGCTGATCAGCTCCTTTGTTTTCGCTACTCGGATAGTACAGTTCCTCTTCTACTTAAATCCCAAATTTCAAGCTTCTAGCTCTTTTCTGTGACTGTACAGGTCGGTTTATGTCGGACCTGGTCGGAAACCACATTGTTGCTTTTCCCACGAGGCGGCTCATTTTCTTGTTACCAATCCAGTAATTCTCTGCGTCATTACCTAGTTGATACACTACATATCTTGTCCATTAATATTTCATGAAACAAGAAAGTTTGCTTTGATTGTTGGGAGCTATTTAAGATTAGTCTTAAAGTACATGCCTTGACATTCATGAAAACATTTTCAGCACTTCAGAATAGCTATTAAGTCTTAAATGCCGAGACTTGGCATTCATAAAAAAAACAACTTAAAATTAAATTTAAAGGTCATTTACATCAGTACATTGTGCTGTAATACAAACGGTCGGCTCTTCATCTCTGTTGACCTGTTTATAAAAATAATTACACAACATGTACCACTTTTAGATGTGTAATAGTTTAAAGGCAATAAGAATTGACAGCATGGTGTCTGAACAAAACTTAGATTAGAAACATAAGTCACCATTTAAGTTTACCATTTAAATAAGCCTTAAAAGCTATGCTATCTGCTGCAGTGTGTTGGCCAAAATTTCCACCGTTTATTATCATTCAGAAAAGCGAAATTTTTCACAAGAATGGGTAGCTTATGAGTATGTTCTATGGCTTTCTATATACATGTATTTAAGACTATTTATTTTCATAACGTCATTTGGTGACGACTTAAGCTGTTGAAAACGCTAAAAAGAAAACAAAATAAACAAGTATAAGCTCTCTCTTTTAATTAAAATAAAAGAAAGAAAAAGAAAACTATACTTTGATTCTGCGATATCATACCGATGCATTTTATCTTAAAGTTGACGGTGAATGGAACTCGTGGGAATCCTGGAGTAAATGCAGCGTATCATGTGGCGGAGGAACAACTACCAGGCAAAGGGAGTGCCACCAACCCCTACACGGGGGCATGGACTGTATGGGAGAGGGAGAGGAAACTATGCAGTGTAACATACATGAGTGTCCAGGTAAGATAAATTTGTTCTTTAGGGTTTTTTTGGCCCAGCTTGGCAGGCATGGAATGTAGATGAAGAAGTACAGACGTTTTTCGCGGCCTCAGTTCTGCCACTCAGCAGCATTTAATTTCAATTCGTTACAATATTCAACGCTTTGAACACTATATACCAAGAGAGGTAATACTGCAAGCAACTCCTAGAAAAGAAAGACGATAATTATTTACACTTTAACACAGAATATCCATTAAAATTAACTTAAAATGCGATAGCTTTTCATTTGACGATTGAAAACAACATGCATGGCTTCGAAGGGTCAGATGTGGATCATCTTAACTTAGAATATCCTGACAAACGGATATGATGTTTTTTAAAGTTTTTTCATACACGTAGCTCTTAACGAATAAACCAAAGGTCCAAAGCCAACATTATTGTCAATAAAAGGGACTGGAAAATCTGGGATGTGTAAAGTATTGTCCGTGACAAAGTCCACCACAAAAATGGTTGAATAAAATGTATTTTTATGCTATAGTTGATGGTGTATGGTCTTCTTGGACGAACTGGACAGAATGTACTCTGACCTGTGGGTCGGGCTCTCAGGGGAGGAACAGAACCTGTGACGGCCCATTCTATGGTGGGGCTAACTGCTCAGGGGATTCTGTTGAGATAAGGGACTGCAATACACATAATTGTCCAAGTAAGTTGTTTCACTATATCTCCTCATACAGAAATAGATTTTCGCGAATCTGCAAACTTGTTGTGAACATAGAAGTAATATATTTAAGAATAAATTTGTTTTTTTCGCACCTTAAGTATTTGTACATTTGCCTGTTCAATGCGAAACGTTGCGAGAGTGCATCGTTTCACCAAAGACAAATACACATATAAAACTTTGTCCTCTAAATGAGCACTTACCATTTATCATTATCGGATGCTAATGGCCATGCCTCGGTACATTAATGAAAAAATGATGCATTTGTCAAAAGTTTATGGCAGCTGGGCTGGTGACAGTGTATGTTACATGTAATATGTACTTATTCTGGCTTAGCAATTTTCCAGTTCTGTTCCCACTCTCCTGGATTCTTAGTTTTCTCATGAAAAAGTAAACTCACGATTATTCTGATGTTTCAGTTGATGGTATCTTCACGGAATGGACCGACTGGAGCCCATGCAGCCACACCTGTGGGCGGGGCAGTACGGAGAGAAACAGATCCTGTGTCGGTCCTTTCTTTGGGGGCCAGGGGTGTGAAGGAGAAACTCATGAAACCAAGTATTGTTACCCATCGAGCTGCCCAGGTAGGGTTATGTCTGTCCGTTTGTGCCCCATACCCCATGTGGTGCTAATTATGATTGCAGTGATATATACCCCCTATACTCAGTCATTGTTGTGTATATTGCATTACAGATATCCCCAGTATTTGGTCTTTTGTACAATAGACTACATTCTTAATCTCGAAACTAAAGATCCTGGGATGTACTTAATAAATTCATAATCATTTTGAGAAGTTACAATCTAAAATATTCAAACTAGTAAAACTGAAATAACGTCTGATAACTATTTGTAAAAGAAATGTCAGATGTTTTATCAGATTTTTTAAATAAAATGTGTTAGGAATGCATGAATGCAAGATCTTTTGCTAAATATCATTTTGAGGACTACATTTAGATGAATAATTTTGATGTTTCCCTTAAATATAGAGTGAGCTATTTCATAATAGATTTTTAATGGTCGTGAAAATCACTATAAACTAACATCAACTTCAGGGCAACATTCTAGACTAGTTTCGTTAAAGGTAAACTCTCAAGCACATTAGATTTATTGCTATTGCTGCAGTTTAGGACATTTGCTTCCACTTTACAGACATATACAGGATATAATACTTTGTTAAGGAAATGGAATAAAGTATCAAAACATTTTCATGATGTGCAAAATCTCCCCTTAGTTTGTGTTGTGAACTGCTTCTTCACGCTGCTTTTAGATTGTGTGCTTAGAAAAATGCTTTTCACATCCCCAATCTTTGCTTTATAGAAAATAGATTGCATTTTCCTTCAAATCTTTTAACTAGTCCTTGCTTCGACTAAACATTAATCAGCACATATTTCGTGGTTTGGTTCCTTTAAGGTAAGTAGCCTTAACATATATTTGATAAAAAAAGCAATTTAGTATCTGATAATCTTTTCATAACATTTTCTTAGAAAATACTTAAGTCGCTTAGCGACATCAGTATGAGTAATATATTCTTGTAGTTCACGGAATCTGGTTTTCTTGGAGTCAGTGGACAGATTGCAGTACGACCTGTGAGAACGGGACTCGAACTCGCAACCGGACATGTGACGGCCCGTACTTTGGCGGAGATGAGTGTGCCGGACCTGCGGATGAGGTTGAGGAATGCTTCCTCAGATGGTGCCCAGGTTATGCTTTTCCTTTTCTTTCCGCCTAATGTGTAATATGTCTAAAATTAAACTTCAGATGAAAAAGTACGTTTAAAGGACGCTTGATTGATACATTAAAACAAACATATCTAAAAGTAAGAAAAGCGGGACCAGATATCGATGTAACGTTTTCAAAACTTTCCGTTAAACTTTAAAACTGCCACAAGAAATGGAAGACTCTCAATGTTGCACTATCCAAAGAAGGTTGTATGAAATCGATGATTAAATACTGCCTGTGAGTTGCATTATTTCGGCAGTAGTTATATACAGCAACGGTAGCGTCAAATACTTTAGGTAGCAAAATTGCTCGGCAAAATAAGCTGGCAATCGTTAAAATGTTTTCAAAATAAAAAAAGCTTATTTTTCTTTTGTTAATTTTGCCCTTATTTTTACTTTAAAGTTGACGGTGTCTGGGATCAGTGGTCGGACTGGGATCAGTGTCCTGTGACCTGTGGTGGAGCCATTCAGAATCGCTCCAGAGTCTGCATAGGACCCGAGTATGGTGGGGCCAATTGCAGCGGGGCATGGGAGGAGTCCAGAGAGTGCGGGACAATACCTTGTCCAGGTAAAATTATATTCTATGGGATCAGTGCCTTGTAACCTGTGTGGGGAATCATCAAAAAGCTCGAGGGTCTGTATAATTGGTCTGTATTGGTCTGCCTTGTGAACTGTGTGGGGAATCATCAAAAAGCTCGAGGGTCTGATAATTGGTCTGTATTGGTATGCCTTGTGACCTGTGTGGGGAATCATCAAAAAGCTCGAGGGTCTGTATAATTGGTCTGTATAGGTCCGGTCAACCGCTGCGGGGCGTGTGAGGAAACTAGAGAATGTGGAACAATACCTTGTCCAGGCATAGTCATCCAATAAAAGGTCCGTCATCTATGGGTGACAGTCAGAACAGATTGAGTTTTTTTTTTTTTTTTTTTTTCTTTTTTTTTTTTTTTTGTTTGTTTGTTTGTTTGTTGTTGTTTTTTTATGTCCTGAGCTTGGTGGAGCAAACTTCAGTGGGTTTATATGCAGTGGGTATGAAAGGAATCGATCATCGGGTGTGTGGGACAGTACCTTGTCCTGGTAAAACCACATTGAGTCCTTGTTTAATCGAATCTACGATTTCATACAAGTATGAGAAACTGAAAATCAAACGTTACAAGTATGTGATACTTTAATTTAAAATATTTCAAAATTGATTTACGTCTGATAAACCATTCCTAAAGCGGGGTTTATTTTTTCTACAAATGAATAATTAAAGACATTCATAGTGTCTTCACATACGAAGAAGAACAATCGCTATTCTTAGATTATCACGTATGCATATTAATATAATGATTAAAATTATATTTTTCCAGTTGATGGCGAGTGGTCTTTATGGTCTGGATGGTCTGTCTGTAATGCCACATGCGGCGGGGGCACCTCTGGTCGGTTCAGAATCTGCTCAGAGACGCAACATGGAGGATCAAACTGCACAGGGCCGGACGAAGATTATAAATCTTGTAACGAGCATGAATGTCCAAGTAAGTGTATTTCTGAAAAAATATACTAGCGTATGACTTTCAAGTGCAAGAGAGATCTCATTTTCAACCCCTGCTATGCCATTCCATTCTGGAGCATTTACATGTATTTTCCAGGTTGTATAAATGGGTTTGTATTGTGTGTAGTGCTCATTGCATTGTCGTCTTCAAACGTGAACTTATTACAGTGTCAGTCATTTTACCAAATTGAGATTTCCAAAATAATTTATTGATTCCCTCATCGTTCTCTTCAGTTGACGGTGTGTGGGAGTCCTGGTCGAACTGGACAGAATGTAGCCTTAGCTGTGGTACTGGAGACAGACAGCGATACCGAGACTGTGACGGGCCATTCTACGGCGGCGCCAACTGCTCTGGGCCTGCTGAGGAATCGGAGCCTTGTAACACGCATGAATGCCCAAGTATGTATGTTTTCCGATCCATGTAACAAAATTCAAAACGAATTGGGTTGAAAAATCCTGCACCTTCTTCTTGTACATGTAAAAACACCAGACTTCACCCTGTTATCTTAAAAGGACAGTTGTTAAAGTCAAACGTATCATCGTATCTGCATATCTGTCTTTTCTATTCAACATTTTGTTTTCGGAAAACAAATCTTTAATTTTGCATCAGTGATAAACACTTGATCAAAGTTCATATTTTTCCACAACGCTTTTGAGAAGCTAGCCTACCGATGGGACGCTCCTGGAACCTTACATATTCTTGTATTACCCAATATTCATCAGGCTTGCATATAAAGAGATCTTAAGAGACAGACCTCCTAATCCGGTTAAATATTTATTTCATGTATCAAGATATGTTTTAGTTGACGGTGTGTGGGAATCTTGGGCCGAATGGTCCTCGTGCAATGTGACGTGTGGCGGCGGTACTCGATGGAGATCACGTGATTGTTACGGTCCGTTCTACGGTGGCGCAGAATGTCCAGGGACTAATATCAGCAGTGAGGACTGTAACACTCATGAGTGTCCAAGTATGTGACATAAGGGCAGTGTAATCGCAATTAAGGCATGCTCTTTCTAGACGTTTTGTCAAACCGCTTAATACATTTATATCCGGTTCTGTTTTGACATTCATATATTTGTAATGCGATGTAGTCAAACATTTGGCAAACTGTAGTTTATTTCATGTGTATGAAAATGTGCAAGACTAAAAAATATAGCAGATGCCGTGATAAACATGTATTCTGTTTTTAATCACTATTGCAGTATATTGTATTCTGTTTTTAATCACTATTACAGTATATTTGTTATATTGTAGTACATTTAAACAATGAACGCCAGCATATGATAATAAATAAATATAAAACGCACAAAAGTTACAGAAATAGGTACAGAAATGCAAAAAATATAAACTTCACACATTGTCCATTTATTTCGAAATCTAAACATACATGTAAGTTCAACACTTATTTGATTTAAATCATTTTAGTTGATGGGATTTGGCAGCAGTGGGCAAGCTGGGAAAAATGCAGTGTCACGTGCGGTGGTGGCAATCAGACACGTGTTCGAGACTGCACTGGACCCTTCTTTGGTGGGGCAAACTGCTCTGGACTGTGGGACGAGACGAAGGAGTGTAATACATTTGAGTGTCCAAGTAAGTATTTGTGAATTGACACAATAAATGCTTTAAAATATACAAATTTTGGTAAAACACATGCATAACGCACAGTAACCTACATCCAACGCATCATTCGGCCAATTTAATCAAAGAAGCAAACCCTACATCGATTTATCGACATAAGAAGACTGAAAAGGACCTTCTTGCTCTTACCAAATATTGAATGACGTTTTTAATTAGAATTTTAAATATACCAAGTGCTTTTTTTAATATATTCTAATCTATATGAACATGTTATTATTTAAGGATTGAAATTCAGATTTTAGCTTTCACTGGATGATGAAAAACATTAGTCTGTTTTTATGTCTGTGAAGCCCGAAGGGTTTCTCGGAGACATTAAAACAGCTAATGGTAAAAGCTAAAATCTGAATTTCAATACTTATATTTACATTTTATATTATCAATCAAGTATCAGATTTTTAATTGCGCATATCACCGTTCATTTTCATGTTATTTGACATCATATCAGACTTAACGTAATTTTGGAACAGCCAAAACATCAAATTCGCGCCTAACGTCATGGCGATACGCGACCAACGTCACGTCAACAAGAGTAAACAAACAACGTCACTGGATGGATGGGTTTTGACATCGCCTCGCCCATAGGCGTGGCCTCTTGATCACGTGACATAATGTTTTTCATTGGGAAATGAAGAACATCAAGAAAGATACTTTCATCTAGGGCGATTGCAATAAAAATGTAAATATTATTTTAATTGTTTGTCATTATTCTAGATTTGGAAAGGAACTTACTTTTGAATGTACAAATTTATTATCGTTGCAGTTGTTAATATTGTTTATATTTCCATCTGCTTCAGTCGACGGTGTGCTGACCACGTGGTCTGGATTTTACGCTTGTGACGTCACCTGTGGAGGTGGTATCCAGTGGCGAAACAGAACTTGTGAGGGTCCATTCTATGGTGGAGCCAACTGTACGGAACCACTGGAAGAATCCAGGGATTGTAACACGTTCGAATGTCCCAGTAAGTACAAGTATACTGGGGCCATGTCTTGTTTAGCTCGAAGTAGATTATGCTGGATGTGATTTGCCTTCGCATGTTACTGTATTTTAAATAGCTACTGATAGAGATATAGGATTTCCTAAAATTGGTTTCAATCAGCCTTTTAAAATACTTCTCTATGGTAAGATTAATATTATATTTCAGAATTAACGAAACAGCTGCAGCGTCCCTATTTTACTCTAATATATTCTGATTCGGGCAAGACGAACGCTTAAATAGTATTTTCTATGAATGAATTTTTAAGTATCATATGCAATTTAAATACAAATATTTCCTTTCTCCAGTCGATGGTGTCTGGATTTCCTGGTCGCCATGGGGCCAGTGTGACGTCACATGCGGAGGTGGAATTCAGTTCAGGAACAGGTCTTGTGACGGCCCTTATTATGATGGGGCTGATTGCGTCGGAGAGGACTTACAGGATCAGACATGCAACGATTTCCATTGTCCAGGTGAGTGTATTCAGCTTCTGTCTGTATATAAAAATTATTACAGGGCAATTGATTTATGGACATATTTAAGGACAATCTAAATGACATGTTATAAAAGATAATGACTAATCCGGGTAAATGGGTTGAGTTTATCTTTGAAAAAAAAATCCGCAAGAATGGCCCTTGCTAAGAAAGCCAAGAAAATAATAGATATGCATGATAAGCGTATTCCTTAAGACATTTCTAGCTGATACAGGGCCGAGTTTTTGCAGCATTATAACGGACCAGTTCGTTTGAGGAACCTTAAAGTTTCAGAAAACTACAATCTCATGGTAACATGATTTCTTGTATCGTTTTAGTGGATGGAGTTTGGCATCAATGGAGCGATTGGGACGAATGCAGTGTCACGTGTGGCGGGTCAACACATCACCGCTACCGGGACTGCGAGGGACCGTTCTACGGCGGGGCTAACTGCTCCGGACCTGCGGTGGAGGAGCAGCCCTGTAACATACATGAATGCCCGGGTCAGAATGGCGATATAGAAATAGTCTTTTCGCACGGACTTATTTTCTTTATTTTAAAAGGGTCGACAAAATGCAGTATCCGATTGGAACTGTAACAAGTTAATGTAAACAATGATCCGGAGCTGTATAGGCTATTCCAAAGAAGTAAACTACCTTCAGTACCATGCTGCCAGCTGCTTGTCTAGGCTGTATGGTGCACCTCCACATGTGTGCAATAATTGGTTACAGTTTCTATCTTCAGTACTGCGTTTTGTCATGACCTTGAATTTCAGCAAATGTAAAGTGGTAATAAAAACATCCATATTAAAGGAAATTTTATTGCCATTAACTACACGTGGGATTCGACTTCTAGAATACACCATCTCCGAATTCTTACGACGCGTTTAAAGGGCCAAGAGGAAATTTGTTTCAGGTCGGACATACAGCAAATTATGCACCGCTACGAATGGAGTGGTTTTTAAGAAGATTTGAAGCAAATGCTTTAACAAATAAAACAAAATAGCATATGTTCGGCGCTTTTGTTCATTCACTTCACGCTCACAGCTTACGCGAACCCATTTTCCCCTGTACACAGTTATCACGTCGCACATTCACATGTGTAGTTATATGTTGACTGTGCACAAATACGTCACCATTCATAATTAAGATAAAGTTGCCACTGGTTTATTCTAAGCGAGAGCTATGCTGATCAAGCTAAATTGTGCTAAATTAAACGCACGCTTTCTTAAATCTAGTGTCAAGCAACTGATTACGACAGATTTAGATTTCTTTAATTAGAACTATAACAAGACAATAGTTTTTCTTCATTAATCAGTTTAACATTAATTTGCTTTGATAAAACTGTTCCTTTCCTCATGCCATTTTACTTAATAATAAATTCCTAGTATTTCAAAAACGGATCGAACTTTCCATCAGGATAACATTTATAATGAAACTGAATCATCGTTAATTATTATTTGTTCTTTTCATCAACATCATTGATTTTATATACGTTAAAACATAAGTCATCTAATTGTTATGTTAACTTGTGAAAGTACATTGTCATTGAAAACAAAAATATCGGATAAGAAAGCCAGGATGGATTTTGGTAATAATCATAACATGGTATGACAAAAGCTGTTTTACAAACGCCCGTCGTGATTTTAAATTTGGACAACTCTCTGAGATGCTATTGACTAAGTGCTTGTATGTGTGTTGTTGATATGTGACTGATGAGTTCTATGGCGCCTGCCTCGGCCAATTTAACATCCACAGTGTCGGCCCTAAGCACATAAAGTCAATGTCGAAGATTATGGTGTTTGCTCATTCACCCTGGTTCTCTGCGCTTTCTTTCAGCTTTACAGATAACTTTCCGTCACAATTTCCTCCACCTTTGTCGCTGAAGCAACGCTACTTTGATAGTCTGTCCCTAACTGACGTGCTTAATACTCTATTGTTGTGTTCACTCTTCAGAAAGGCTTTGAGGGTTTCTTAGAAGTGCTTCTTGTGACCTTATTGACAGCGCGGTCTGTCTTTATTTTAGTGCTGATGCTTGTTGAATGGATGTCCTTAAGCGGTTTGCTGTTGAAGAGTGAATCGCTTCATGGAAAACATGGTTGCCCGTTACAGAAATTGCTCGTCTTTGTTAGCTGTGAGACATCCAGTCACAATCTGGATTTTAAGTTTATGTTTGCTGAAAACCACTTTATGGCCTGCATAGCAGCATTTGTCTCTTTGACACATTGTCTGTCTGCTCTCCGTCCTATGGCATTTTAAACTATCAGGTGTCATTGGTATGATCGGGAGTGTAACCAGGACTTTTGTGTCTGTTTATTTATTTATTGGAAATTTCATGATAACATACATACATACAAAGTATATACATATGTACCAAAGGATCAGACAGTAGGCTAGGCCTATGGTGGTCTTCTCCTCGAATTTGGTACTGAACACGGATTTCAATTGACTATGTAGCTATAACATAAGTTATACATGCATGGGTAATACATAAACATAAATATGAAAACATGTGAAGGCATGAAAAATAAAGACAACGGGTATATTAAATATCATACATAACTGTATATACAGAGTGAAGGTAAATAAAACGTTATATTTCTTATCAACTTATTTAGTGGAGAGAGAGCTAAGAGAGTCCAAGAGAGAGAGAGAGAGAGAGAGAGAGAGAGAGAGAGAGAGTTGCACTGAGTTGGTTGTAAATAAGATTCATTTAGATGGATGATATGGATGTGTTAACTTAAATTTGTGCTTCTTTCGCTCTAATAAAATTGAAAACAATTCCAACGGACCTCGTTTTTCTTTTTTTAAAAGCGTATTCTTGTTTACTATTTATAGCTGGCTAAGCTGCTAGGGGCAAGTCACTCGCGTCACATGCCATCACACGTGTCGTAACTTGATTTCCACGATTTGGGTCAGACAATAACAGTTATGTGGGTCATATTGACGGTAAGTATGAGCTATTATGTAGTAAGTGTTTTGTGTCATTGTCCATTGTTTATTATTTGGCATATGTTTTGCCCATAAACCGTTATTGATTTTAGCTTTCGGTCTCGAGTCAATTCAATACACAAGTCTTACACAAGTATTAGCTTTTCTCAAGAGTTCAAAAGAAAAATGGAATCGTGGTAAGTATAATCAAAATGCTAGTGAAATCTTCCAGTTCGATCAACAAATTTAAAAATCATATCACAGAGGGTTTTGTTGTCGTCTTTCTGATTTTCAGGTAAGCCTTTTAGTAGATTTAATGCATTTATTGCTGTAAGATTTCCATAGATATTTGGGGACCTCTGAAGGGAGTCAATAAGTTCAAGCCTTTCAACCTCGAATTTTTTACAGTGGAAGAAAAAGTGTTGGGCTGATTCAGGAACACCGGCATTACAGTTCTCACAAATTCGAGAGTCTGTTAAATGGTCATGGAAAAGATCATCTTTTAGTTGGCTTTTAGAATTTCTTAGCTGGCATAGAATAATGTTAAGTTTCCTGTTTCCATATGAATGATGTGTCATTGCTGCTGGTATTTTAGCTTTCAGTATCTTTTTGAATGAATATAGGGATGTTGCATTAAGTAAGTCAGGTGGTAAGTTGTTCCATAAATCTGTTGTTGATAAAAAATAACTGTCTTGGTAGGCTTTAGTTTTAGGGGTTGGATGTTTTAATTTTATTTGTCTCATAGAGTACTGTGATTGATGTTCATTAAACTTTGCAAGGATGTTATCAATATAGGGAGGGGCTTCTTCATTTAGTATTTTGTAGAACTGAATAAGTCGATGTTGTTCTCTGCGAGATGATAATGGAGTGAGACCAAGCTCATTGTAAAGAATATCATGATCAGTTCCTCTACGAAGTCCAGTAATTATTCTGCATGCATCAAGCTGAATATTTTCTAAGAGTTCTGCATTTTGTTTGGAGATGTTGTCCCAAACAATATCGGCATACTCTAGGGTGGGACGAATATAAGAGATATAGAAACGCAGTAAAGATTTCCTATCAAGGTCATATTTGAGCATTCTTAATAAATTGAGCCTGGCTGCAGCTTTTTCATGTATTCTGCGTACATGCTCATCCCATGTACCATCAGAGGATAGAGTAAGACCTAAGTGGGTATGGTGCTTGTCGTCAACTAAAACACTGTCATTCATTACAACATCAGGTAGGTTACTATTGTCGTGTTTGCGTGTAAATGTCATAGATGATGTTTTAAGATGATTTAAAATAATACACCATTGGTTGGACCATTTGCAAATTTTGTAGATATCCTCATTCAGAGTTTTAATAGAGTCTGCATTCTCAATGACGGTAAATAGAGTAGTATCGTCGGCGAAAAGTCTGATATTGCTTGAGATATTATCAACTATATCATTTACTTTTGTGTCTGTTACGCTAACACAAGGCTTTGTTATCATGTTCATTGCACTAAGAAGTAATATACCAACTATAGAAGTGTAAAGTATTTTTCAACACCTCCTGGAACTCCAACTCCTTCACATGCCTCATTCAATTGCAAAGCTAACTTTCCTCGTCTTTTCCTCCCATGATCTCGCCTCTGCGAACCAAGTATAACCTATTGCAGATATATGTATATTGTACTTTGTGATATACATGTCCGAAATTCAAGGGTCCACCAACAAACTGCCAGTGACAGTCTATTGTCAAAAGAATTGTCTAATAGCATGCAAAACTGTCCATATACATTGATGTCCGGATTGTCATTCTGATTCCCTGTAATCTTATTTGGCTACTCGGATATGCAGATTCCGATTGAATAACTGTAGCTCTAACTTCTTTCTTGAGTTGTCAAGGCCGTTGTAACGATTTATATTACGTCATATTTTAGCATCTTCAAGATCACCGAGTAGTAATTACTTAGAGCTTCAAGCATGTTCGCAGTCTAAACCAATATTTTCTTGAATTTTGTGTTATAAATAGTACTTATGAAATCATTTTCTTCTTTTTTTCATTCATCTCTGGCTTTCTTATTGATAGGGTCGTCAAACATTATCTCAGCTTTGGTGTCTAACTGAATACTGGTGATTTTAAATTTAATACAAATTAGAAAGATAATCATAGACGGAAAATGCATGTAAAGTTTTAGTGCGAAAATAAGTCAATGCAAGTATTTGCTTGTAGTAATTACAACGCCTGTTTAGATTCTTTATTTATGAGTAAAACAAAATTTTGGAATTCAAGTTTTCTTCACTGAAATATGTAAGAAAACACAAATGTGGATACATGTACCTCACATGTGAGTACCCCACAAACATACAAAGCTTCTAACCAAAAGATAATGTATGGCGACATGAGTTTATGTGTCAACATCATGCTAATGATCTTACAATTATGATCAAATATTCTGATACATACATATATATGGAAAACAACATTTTCTTTGAACATGACATTACGAAAAGAGATTACTTACAGTGGATGGAGTGTTCACTTCCTGGAGCGCGTGGGAGGACTGTGACGTCACGTGCGGCGGAGGGATACAGTGGAGAAATAGGTCTTGTCATGGACCGTTTTATGGCGGAGCTGACTGTGAGGGCGCCGTCAATGATTCCCAAGTCTGCAATACCTTGAATTGTCCAAGTAAGTTATAAATCAAAATGGGCAAAGGTTTTGCGTGAAAGACATAGGAACAGGAACTACAGTGGTTTTGAGATTTTGTGAAAGATATAACGTTTGTAGACAGTATTTCAAACGGAAAAAAATCGATGAAACACCAGCTTAAATGTACATATTGCTAGTAATTCCTGGAAAATAATGATTAATTAGAAAAGCGGCAGAATCAACTGGAATGTAATATATTCAGTATCTTATTTAAAAATGAAAATGTAAACATTACTGATGAGTATGCAAAACTAAAGGATTGCAAAATGTTATTGAACTACTTAACTCATTTTTCACCCACCTAAACTAACCTGGGGTTTTTCCTATAAAATGTTACTTACGTTGACACTTTCATTCTTCAGTTGATGGCGTTTGGGAGGCTTGGGGATCGTGGGGAGAATGTGACGTCACGTGCGGAGGCGGACTGCGGCTGCGCAATCGTACATGTGACGGTCCCTATTACGATGGTGCGGATTGTGAAGGGTCTGATACCGATTCTGAAGAATGTGGGCTTGAACCTTGTCCAAGTAAGACACGATGGGTTGTCAACCGCAAAACGGTGTCAGCATTTTGATATAATATGCATTATACCCATGGATTTTCCATCCAGAAATATGTTGTGTTAAGAAATATATTTCATAATGATTCGTTATCATATTTTGCATCATCGACGAAAAATTAAACAATTGAAAATAAAAACAAATCAAAATGATTTGCATTATCGAAAACTTGATACAAACATTGGTCCCGGTTGTTATTGCGATATTCAGTTGTTTCTGAATACTTTTGCTATTTATCAGATGTGATGTTGACTATTTATTGCAGCTTTAATGTGGACGAGTTATTACAGTATGTCTCGGTCTCGTATAAAGCACTGATAATCATATACGTTAGGTGGAAACAATAACATATTCTCTTCTTAAAGTGCCAAAAGGCAAAAAACAAAATGTTCTCTTGCTTGCATGCCTAGCCATCACATAATTGCACTATTTGCTGTTAACTGCCACCATTGATATTAAAATTCAATTATAGTTTTACCTTTAAGACTTTATCAAATATTGTATTCAAATAACGTACTATTTTGCACTGTTTCAGAAAAATCCTTAATGAATTAAGCTTAAAATGTGACCGATTCTGATTTAAAGATATATAATACTTGTATTTATTCAGATTGTTATTTTTGTCAACAAACGATAAGTAAAAATACAAACATTTATAATGTATTTTAATTTCTTAATTTTATGTACTAGTTTTATATACAAACTGTATTCCGCCCAGGTCAGATGCACGGCTAACGGCTAAAGTATTGCATTTTCCTTTCCACTTTCAGTTCCTGGACTATGGAATGAGTGGACCCCTTGGTCCCTATGTTCGCAAACTTGTGGCGGGGGTCTGCGCTACAGAAACAGAACTTGTGATATGGAATCCTTCGGAAATCTGACCATAGACTGCGAGGGTGAACCCGAGGATTATATGGACTGCCATACATTTAGCTGCGAGCCGCTTGGTAAATATCATTTTAGCGTTGTTCGACGAGGTCGTTTAAGATCAGTTTGTGACCCAGATTTTAACTTGTATGGAAGGAACCGATTGTCATGGAATCTTCATTGATCCATATACACATTATTTTCCGATGTAAAATTATGTTTTCTTTTATTTTTTTTATTACATTCATATTTTATCGTCATATCTACGCTGAAAGATTGATAATAATTATCACTTAAAATGGAATGTACGGGAACAATTTACTGTGTCGGTGCTCTTGAAAATCTGATTAATGTGGCGTAAAAAATATTCCATACACAAAAGTATGAATGAATCGACGAACTATTTTCTGTTGCGAAACTTGTAATGCGATTTTATGAATGAAACTGTTATCCCCCCCCCCCATGTAATTCTGCCTCGAAAAAGAATAACAGTGACTAGCCTGTTGTATAGTAGCACAACAGGTACGAGTTGATATTCTCAAACGATCCTATTGGTTGGGTAAACAATAAGCTGGCGATTTGCCAGGGAAAAGTTAAACTCATAATTTATGCCGTATCGGTGGTTTAGGCTATGGCTATTAGAACTGTTGAAAAACTGACCTTGGACAAATCATTTGCTATTTATAGGTACAGGCAGCAAATGTATGTATGAATCGATTAGATAAATCATATTTGCAATAAATGGATTGCATTTTGCATCATTGCATTCTCTCTTATTTAATGTCTGAATTTATATGCACACAAATAATGCGGCAAATTTTGCTTTAAAGTGCATTTTATACTCAAAAGCGTCTTGCAGACGACAATTATTACACTACGTGTAATCCCAGTTTTAACTGCAATCAGTACAATTATTATAGCATCTATAAAAGTTTTCTGTTAAAACGAATGTTTGTCCAGTATTGAAAATAGAAAATAAACCAGAGGACCATTGTTCCTGAGAACGCACACCTGAAGCCTGATTTTTTGGCATTTAGTCATCATAAAATGACCTTGACCTTGAATACTCACACACCTTTATTGATTTTATAAGTTTCAAGTCTCGGGCTGCAATAGTTTCTAAATATCCACTGTTTTCACTTTTTTCATATAAAAGCCAGTTTCAAATTTGACCTTGTGGTAAAATCGGTCAAGGTTACCCTTTGGTCATCATTAGCAAAATATGATGGGTTAATGTCCCTGATGCTATATATCCAAGTTTCAGGAATATCAGCCCACGGATTCTGGGGCAGGAGATGTTTGAGCATTTGTGAGCATGGCAGCCATGTTGAGCATTCAATCCAGATTTTGTCCCCCCCCCCCTAAACATGGAGGCTAAAATTTCACTTTCAAAAGCCCAGAGATTTCTGAGATAACCATATTTTTACTTTTGATATTTCAAAGACCTTGGGCCAAGGTCAAGAAATGACCTTGACATTATCAACATACCTACAGGTATTTCGTGTGATTTGAAAGTTGAAGAATAAAGCAATAAAGAAGGTAATCTCTTAAGCTTTGTTATTACATTTATCATATACATCAATTTACAACTTTTGTAAATTTTGAAAAGGTCATTTTCCCATTATGTCATTGCTTAAAATTCCCACAATTTTGCTAAAACGTGTAAATATTATTAATTCACACAATTCTTCAAACGTGCCAAAACTCGTAAATAAAATTAAATGAAAAGATCTTGTTTATTGCTTTATTTATCTAGTTTTCAAATGACAGAAAGAACTTGAAAATATCGCTATGTATAAAAAGATGCTTTTTCATGACCTTCGATTATCACCATTGCCAATGCGAAATTCCTTTTGCGCCTTTTCCTGATCTTTGCCTACGTGTATCCTTTTCAAAATTCATTTTGTCTATGAAACTAAAATGGCACAAATGACATACATAAGATGAAATCTTGTTGATCATATTTTAAAAAAAAATCTTTTTCATGATCTTCGATTTTCACCATTGCCAATGCAAAATTCCTTTTCAAAATTCATTTTTTCTATAAAAGCTTGATTTGCTCACTGTGTTCCAAAAGTTTAGCAGGTCATCAAAGGACAAACTAAGACCCAAGAAAAATCCTATCGTCCTCCAAGCAAAACTTTTCTGCGAAAAAACATTATCAGAGGCGAGTTTTTCGACTTTAATTACATTGTACATTTAGTTGATGAAATGTAAATGTTTTAGACCCATTGTTCAATTTTTCAAACATGATAAAACTAATGAAATCATCGTCTTCCCTTCGTCGTATATCTTTTTTTTTAAAGATATTTCTTGTCCTTCATAAACTGTTTCTACTCTGTAGGCTAATTGCGAGCATACTTCTTTGCCAAAGATTGTACGCTCGGTAGTCTTATTCGTCTCGTCATTTTTTGTAGAATAACAACGGTTTATCTATATTCCACGGTTCATTTCTTTCTTTTGTGATGTAACAAATACGGCATAATACGCGATCTTTGGCAAAGCAATTTGCACATGTGTGAACCTAGCATAAGCATGTTCAACGTTTAAACGACCACATTTATTTCTATTCTAACGAAACAATACGGTACAAAATTAGTATGTTTTATATTTCAGCTATACATTGTGCTGACTGGGCCAGTCGGGGACTGAACCAGAGTTGTGAAGCTTTGATAGATCCTGACGGCGAAGAATACATGTTCGGACCCGAGCTGGTAGAATGTGACTTCGACTCCTCTCCTGGACTTGCTCTGACAATTTTGCGTAAGTTTCTACGATATAGCATAGTTGGTTTTATACATGAACCAAATTGTTTTGTTTTGAAGCCAAAAAAAAAAAAAAAAAACAAGGAAAGTATATAGATAGTCCAAGTTGTGACACAATACTATACAAAGCATAAAAAGGAAAATTCACACCCACCAACCCGATTGAAAGTATGTTGCTTAAGTAAGTTTGTTAATCAAACTTCCACATACATCAATAAAAATCGCTCTATTAGCGGAAGAAGGGACCTTCTTTACATTTTCTTTTGGACCTTTGTTCCTTTACCTTTATCCAACAGTATTATAGTTATCAAACTTAAATAACTTAATAAAGACGCACTCCTGAACTACATCCAAGCTCCATCCCCATTGAGAACGGTAATCGCTAATCAGACCCTTTTATGTTTAAGACCACAAAGGATTAAAATGTTGCAGAAGTCGGTCTTTTGAATACTTTTTGCTTAAAATACCCGACTATTTATTTTGCAGACCACGATTCTGAAAATAGGACCCATGTGAAGGGATTTGAAGGGGCCGGAGAATATCAAGTTGTGATAAACTACGACATCGGATGGGCAGGTGCAATAAAAGTAATAGACTCATCTGCCGCTTGCTCACAGTTCATGAGATGGGAATGCTTTGCTGCGATCATACATAACCCGTACGACCCCGACATGCTGACGACCTTCTGGTACAACCGAACTGAGCAGATGGCGAACTACTTCGGCGGAGGTTCGCCGGAAAGAGGGAATTGCGCATGCGGTGAGACAAATTCATGCGCCAATAGCAGTTTGCCGTGTAACTGTGATAAGAATGACGAGGTATGGAGAGTTGATGAGGGATGGATTACCAACAAAGCTGAACTACCAATCCATTCATTTTATGCCGGCGACACAGGTCAGTATCTATTTTAAGTATAGAACACTATACCGTATTCGATTCTTTAAACGTACAATGTTTTTAGATTTTGATGAACTGCTGAACAAGCTCTATTAAGAACCAATGAAATGAACAATTGTCAAACATTTGAAAGCAGTCGTTTTTAATTGCCTTAGATATTGTTTAAGAACATTCTAACAATTTGTGTCAAGTAATTCAATAGTGTCATAAGTTGGACAGGCAGTGTGCGTGTAATCAGGTTCTTTCAGAAATCCTCTTGATGTGCGCCTGTAATCAGAAGCATGTGCGGAAAGACTCAAATACGGTATTTCGACTGTTAAGATGAATTAGAGAGTATACACAAAAACAGCACGTTGTTAAGTCCTAGAGTAAAACTTTTATCATCGTCATGCTTACCACAGCTGATTAAGCTGTAGACCGGTCCGAATCGACAGGAGAATTGTTACTTTGACGGCTATATCATTAACTGAAAAAAAAAATCATGTCATATTACAGTTTCCAAAACTAATGCATAATACACTCGTTCTCCATGTATAAGCCCGATTGTTGTATATTTAACAGTTATTTTGAAGTTTTACTTTATCATTGAGACAAATGTTCAAGCATACTAATCAAAGCCATGTTCTAATTTGAGATTGAAATATATCAAATAGGTCATATATATTTATGACTTGTTGCCCTATAACACATTGCTTCCTGACAGGACGTACGAAGCAGGGAGCTGAGATACAAGCTAAATATACAGGCAAACATTTATTATATTGAATAACCAGCTTTTCCTGTGAATATAACAGCCATATGCATTGTTGTAATTGTATATTATCAAAAATATTTCGCATTATCATAACATTGCTTATATAAGATATACAGATTTATTTTGCTGCTGGCTTCTGCATAGACGTTTATTTTTTCGTTCTTTTTCTTTCAAATTTTAACGTTTAGAATAAAGTGCTTTATTTTCTGTAGTATGCATTGTCGTTAGCATACCATGTACAGACTATAAAATTAAACTTTCTCAAATTTCGAGTTAATACCTTACACACGAAGTCTGCTACTTCTTTTCTCAACGCATCTCAAATAAATTACGTGTATGTTCATCCGTTCAGCAGATGCTCTATATCGACTAAGACAGGTATTTTCGACAACTACCAAAAATATCATATTCATCAGTTTGTCGTTTCTTATCTCTGAAATGCCTTCTTTTACCTTAGCTGAAAAATTACTGGAAATTCATCTGCAGTATGTGAAAAACGCTTACCAGTCCAGTCATTTGATAACTTAAAAGCTAACATCGTGCGGTTAAAAGAGCGAATACGGTATAGTTTAAAATCATAGTAAGCATATAAATCCAGAAACATATATGGATAAATTTAGAAAAATAATAGAATCTTAATATGTTTCTGGTAAACGTAAAAAGTCTTAGATTTCTTCTTTACATTTTCTATCAATATCAGTAAAAACGATTCAACTTATTCTTCTACTTTCGACGGTAAACTTGCACATCAAGACTAACCTTGCATATTAACACCTGACGGTGACGGTATTTAGTCAACGGCCATGGACAAACTAAAATGATATATCCGGGCGATTTATACCCACGTTGACAGTGGCAGAAGCATGCCAACACCAGTATTTGCAAACCACTTGTCTACGAACAAACCAACGAATGACGAGCACCATCATAAAAACACCCAGTGTCTCACTTGACACATTATAAGAACACATGTACCAAAAGGACTTTGAGATAAAACGCTGACAGTATCTAGCTTGCTGCTATGTTACTGTTGCAAACAATTGTCCAATATATAAACTAAAAGCATGATGAAATCCTTTCTCAAATGATCGTCTGTAATTTTTTTTTTTCATCAGTGTTTGAAAAACTACGAGCTATAATATTCATTGTAATAGCTTTTAATCTAACTGATTCGTTTGCTTTTGGTTAATGTTCATATATTTCAGCTACTTTTTAAATATTATTAAATTGATGTTTATATAACCATGTGTACCTGATATTGCATAAGTTCTTATAGTGCATGTTGCTGCTATGTGACTTGTAGCAAACAATTGTAAAGTACATAAACTTATAAAATGATTTCTAATATCTTTGAGAACTCATTATTACAGTTTGAAAAGGTACAAGGGGGCAACGATCAGGAAAAGGCGCAATCAGAAAGTATTCATTGTAATAGCTTGGAAACGTAACTCATCCGATTTGGTTTTACTATATTTCAGTTACTTTTAAGATATAATCCTCTATGTATGTATAAACACGTGTTACTGATATAGAGAAGGTATGTGTTATGTAATTAAAATTACATAGTCGTTTACAGCGTACAATATTTTATACCAGAATATCTACAATGCAGCTTAATCTTTGACAATTATGTATATTGAGCCTTTATTTCCATATAAATCCTGTTTTGTGGGAGTTGAGTAATATCTAACTAAGGCCGCATTGACACTGGATAATCATAATTGAGTATTTGCGTCCAGCTGATCTCCAGTAAAGTTGGGCAAATCATTAATGAAAGATTTCTCTACAGCAATATTTTAAAGACAAAACTCATATTTTAACTTTGTGTGCCAATCAACTTCCGAAATATGTCAGTAAAATTCAAAAGTACATCTACCAAACGAACTGCAGTATCTTTCTAAAGTTATTCAGCTGTTAGCTGTAATCGTGAAGCATGTTTACCATAAAATGAACCACCATTCAAACGCCAAATCAATAGGAATTCAAGAGAGAAGCAACAAGCAGTAGAATAAATTTTAGTTCTTTCACAATATCTAACCTATACATTTTGGATGGCAAATACTTACTAATAGTCTCATTCCAGATTCCATTGTTATATCCACTCTAATAGGTATAGCAAATTAAACAATGCCTTGAGGTTTTAATTTTATTTATTTATACATACTTGTTTCTTTTCATTGTAAGGTGGAACTATCGAGGATGGATACAGATACATAGGACCTGTCATTTGTTCCGGATTTCATTAACTGAAAGGCAAACCGATGAATGAGCGAAAAGACTTATATATCACAAATATGTTGCCTCCATTCGAAAATGTCCCAAAAATTGTAATATTTGATGGCGTTTTCGAACAATATGCATCAGAGTTCACCGTTTTCAAATGTTACGATACACTAGTCAAATGTACACTGAAAAAAAGTTATAAGAGGCCACCTCATATTTTGTCTTCTAGTTCAGAAAGTAAAATACGATCAATTAAAATTCATGATCATATAAATAAACCAATGTCTAACAGTGGCTCTGTGAGTTTCTGCATTCCAAAATGCGTGATACTTCTCACACAGACGAAGCATGTGTAAAGGTACCCTATTTCAAAAAGTCACACTTTATTAACATCAAATTAAATGTCATATTATGACGTTGTGTTTTTACATTTTAATTTATTTGAAAGTGCTACTGACTGCCATGATGCAAGATAAAATTAAGTCAAAAGTGTTGCTGCAATAGGAATCTTCGTTTCTGTTTTGCACATGCAAGAAGACAACAACCTGAATAACAGGAATTCAGCTTTTGTATGCAATTTGCATACCAACTTTGTTCTTCTCCAGTTGCGTTATTATCAGCAGCACGGCATTGTAATTTTCAGCGATTATTTAGGTCAAATACTAGACTCTGATAAACTTTGAAAATTAAAAAAATCGTCCACAAATTTTGTTATTTTGTTCGTTAAAAATTGGCATTGAAACCGGAAGTGTGCGGCAGCCTTGACATGTTGGTCCTCGAAAATGGTCAAAAACAGTTCAGTCGAATTATATCTCTCATTTCCAGGCCTCATCAAGTGAATTTAACAGGGGTCAACATGTTTAAGAGGCACATTTATGAATTTTTCAAAAAATCTCAAAATTGGCGATTTTTAAAAATGCATAAAAATTCTACCAGTAGAGAAAATTCGAATGTTTGATGTTTTTCCGAGCCGTAACGACCCCTTTGATGACACCCGTTCCTAATTTCAATAAATGGTGTGCTGTATCCAATTCTTTATTTAAAAACATTGATTTTTGCATTTTTACTCCAAAAACGCCTTTAGTAAAAGAAAATTATTTCTTAACACTTTGGAACTTTACTTAGTTGAAAGACACGTCTTTTGGCAAAAAAATGTGCAATTTTGAACTTGGCTTAGAAACAAAAAATGAGTTTGAAAAGTGGCCTCTTTATAACTTTGTTTCAGTGTACGTACATTAATACCATCCAGTGTGAATTGATACATTACCTCTCCTCACATCCCTCTGATTGCTATGCCATTTGTTGTGTACATCCATTCGTGTGTGTGTAAGTGTGTGTTTGTTCAACATCCAGAGTGTTTTATGTAACAAAAATGTCATCAAGTGATATGTATCATCAGACATCATTGTTTCAATCCATTTCATTGGTTCGTCGTGGTGTGATTTTGGCTTCAAAACAATATAAAATCATATACTAGTACTTTCCTACTGTACATTATACTGGACTGCCTCTAAAGAATTTCATTTGGATAAACTAGCTTAATCTCTACTCCTCATTCAAAAGATTCCAAACGTCAAACGTCCTAAGTCAAATTCACACCTTTATCGTAACGTTCATTTCATACACGAGTATTAGTTACTTTTCAGCTAGGTAAGTATACTGCTTAGAAACTCCAGGCAAACTTCCCCATCTGTGTTAATATTTCAGCTGTTATTGTTGTTGTTTTGCTTGATTTCTTACTTTTCAGAAATTCTGAAAGAAATCTATAGCTACACAGTGTATTGAGATATTTGTCTTTAAAAATAGGCTATTGCAATTCCATCATAGTAAGCTGTGTCCGTTAAAGATGATTCGTCAAAAAAATTGACATAATGTCTTTTCGTAACGTATTGACTTAATATCTGAGTAATTAATCACAAAAAAACTTATTATACACGCAAACAAAATAAATATGAAAAATTTAATATAATTCTAAAGTCAAGCTTAACCATTGTCTTGTTTATTCATGAACAGGTGCTGACTCCGAACACGGCATCTTTACGATCGGACCAGTGGTCTGCTCGTAGCCGGCATGGAAGTATTCCACGCACGCCTAAAATATACATATTGCTTCTTTTTATAGCACTAACCTGCATGCTTCACTACTGCAACTGTACTTTTTATCCAATTATGGCTCAAAATGTACAGTACCTTAAATTATCTCTTGTATTTTTCAAAAGCTTACATAAGGTTCTTTTGATAGGTCAAATTGGCTTAGAGGAAGGCGTATTTGCAGCCGGGCCAGTGATTTGTTCAGCTAGTGCTGATTTAAGTGGCGCTCTAGATAAGCTATCAAATAAACTTCCACCGCTTTTGAAAGTGGGGAGAGAAAATGGAACCACGCCTGAAAACGAAACTTTGTCCGAAAGCATATACACGTAACAATTTACGTTGACTTTGTTGACTTAAGAACGAATTTCTTAAACGAAATACAAAACTGAAAGGATCTACGATGACTCAGATTTGTCCTAGATCTTTGATGCACACCGCGAAATGTTTTCATGAGCGATCAAATTACATTATAACACTTTCATATAAGAATGCACACCCCTGCACCTGCATGACTCTCCTTTATTCATTCATTATTCACTATTCTAAAGGAGGATAATCTCTATTTGCTTATTTCATCGAACAGTATTTGGATTATTTCTCTTCGGTCTAAAGACAGCCGGAACAATGAGTTCTCAATAAAATTACTTTTCCCATTTCTGAAATTCTGGATATTCAAAGGGACACGAAACTTCCCAAAGCCGGACCCTTGTTATATAACATCAGTGACGACGATCTATCTATGGTTTCGGACTCTGAATGTTGGTGAAAGGAATGTGTGTTTAATTTGTTTATTGAGTCGCACCTTAGCAAAACCAACAATGTATTACTACGTATTTGCGCATATCAAAGATCAAAATTAGCTTTGATATCCACCACTCTAGCCAGAGGCAATGTTTAGCGCTAACCTGTATTTTCATAAACAACTTTTATTCTTGGGATTGAGGATAAATCAGATCTTCGTTTTGTTAACCAGGTTCCTTGTCATTGCTTATACATTCGCATTTCAAAAGTAATGAAATCGAAGGATTTAGGGAAAATATCTGTAAAATGTCATATGATTGTTTAGTTTAAAAAAGTAACAGTAGGCAATGATCAGGAAATGGCGCAATCAGAGAGAAATTCCCACTCCAAAAACCGAGGTTGGAAAAAACTAAATTAACAATCAGGTACTATTTCAAAGAAAACATATTGTAAGCCGAATGGGCAGCCATTTTCCCAATAGGGAAAAACAACTACATATTGGAATAGAGATTTAAGATTAGGAGCAAAATGCCAATTGGAAGCAAACATACAATTCATTTCATTACTCTGTCTAAAGACATCTAAATCTTTTCAATTTTCATAGCTATTCGACTACTCATCTAAAAGATAAGCAGTAAAATATAAATTGCATATGGACAATACAGAAAACTTTCCCAGACCGAAACAAGAAATTCCTTAGCGCTTACGATTCAAAACGACAAATTTCGTGTAACTGTAATGAACACGTCCGAAAGCGTTTTCCAAAATTTGAAGTTTGCAAGTATATATTTAATATATTTTTCATTTATGACATCATACCAGTCAGATGGACCGGACCACTCATTGTTGGTTTTCTAAGGTGCGGCTCAAAAGTAAGACAGAAAACCGGAGATCAACATGAACAGAAGAGATGAATGCACAAGTAATTTCACACATTCATTCAAACGGACTATCCAATCTGAATCTAGAACATTCATATTATTTCAAATGTTTTAGAATTAACATTTTGGACCAGTTTCTGTTTATGATAATTATTCTAAAACTACGAGTTGCTATGCAGTTTTATATTTTACATGGATAGATCGAAACAAAATTTCATACAAGACTTCGATTATTCTTTCTAACCCGAATCTGATCATTTGCTTTCCCCCATACAAGTAAATTGTAAAAGTCTGATAACTGACGATTTGCACTGAGCATTATAAACTAAATAAGTAAATTCGGAGATGGCATTCGACCAATGAAAAGTACAAATTAAAAGTATTCTGAAAACAAAAGCATTCATTCACAACAGTCAAATAAAGTTTTGACAAACATTTATTTTAGTAATAACTTGAACCAAAAGTGAATCTTAAGCAAGGAATCATTTCATGGCGAGGAGCACTGTTGGTTTATGGTTCGGGTTGTATCTTGGTCGATGCGTGTGTTGAAATCGCAGAATTTGCTGCTGTAAAATTAAAGGAAAAATGACCGACAAATAATATTATCAGATAAAAAATGTATGCAAAACATTTCTTGGTTAGAAAATTACAACAATTAGATTAAAATGAGTCTAAATCTAAGCTTCCCTACATTGTGGCTATTTACCATAATAGTCAAACATGTTTATTGGTATATACATGTATGGCAGATTTCCCGTGAGCGTTTACAGGGCCATTGGCCCTCTGGTATTGTTTTACTTTATATTTTGACCGTTTTCTGCAATGCTCACAATAATGGTTATGAGCTGTTTTAAGAAAAGCATTCTTGTGAATCATCATAACCACAAAACGCGTAGCGTCGGAAGCTTTCAGTAGACCGTGATCGCATAGATCATTGTTTTCAATGTCATATACGTCAACTTAAGATAATAAAATGTGAGCGTTAGATCACAAACCTACAACGAAACGTCACTCGTCAAATATACTCGTATATTTCACTTACTTCAGTTGAGTTTCTCCGTTCACAACCTCTACTTTGTCAATAAACAAGGCTGGGTGACTGAGCAGGCTCCAGGTGAGCGGATTGTACCAATGGGAGTCGTGTTCCCACCGGAAGTCGATGCTGCTCAATCTGCCGACGTCATGGGTTGATTTCAAGATGAATCCGTAAGTATGACCTGGCTGCACATTGATGAAGCTGTTCAAAGGCGGGAAACATCGCAATTTAATAAATATTTTTAATCTTATAAAGGGAAATCTACGGCTAACTTTCGAAACAAAATAAACGCTGAGTTATCTCATGATCACAAGAGGTGTACGATGATGAATACAAGCATGGCATATACTGTTCTATGGTTTTGTCCTAAAACCTCGGAAAATTATACTTGCAGAAAATCCTCTTTTCTCAAAACAAAGACATACGGTAGGAGACTTGTTGCCAACACCATTATTCAAATGGTTCTTACTTAAATCGATAATTGAGCCGCACCAGAAAATATATGCGAAAACAAAGACGCAGACCAGCTGTATAGTGACAGCACAGCTGATCAGCGCCTTTGTTTTCGCTACACAGACAGTACAACACCTCTTCTTCTTATTTCAAGGTTCTTGCCTGCTTCTGTGGCTGTACAGCCTGGTTTGCGCAGGACCTGGTCGGTCAATTTATAAACATCAACTTACTCGTCTGTGAGCGGTACATCTGAGCTACTCAACTGTCCATTGCTTCCCCTGAGGTTGATAAACAGTTTTCCCTTCTGTTCACTGGCCGCAGAGATTTGACCAAACCCTACCTTGATCTGATAATGGTATCCTGGAAACGAAAGCAAAATACATGAGCCTTAACAATTTGGGTTTCAGATCAGGTCCTACAGAAACGGGCCTGTACATTTACGGAGGCAGGCTAGAAGCTTGAAATTTCATATGTAGGAAGGAGAGGGGTTGTGCTATCCGTGTAACGGAAACAAAGGAGCCGATAAGCTGTGCAGTTGCTGAAAAATTGACATTCTGATCAGGCCTATAAGATTCATGTGACACTTAGTATATAATGTCTAAAGAGAGTAGAAACCCTTTCGCTATTTACAAACATGTGTCACGTGAGGTTAAGCGGCACAGCCAAATTGTCTTACAAATACCTGTTAAAATAACGGAGCACGGAACTAAACATGACCTGTGACAAGACAAGTTCTCAAAATGGGAATATATTATAGTATTTTATTTTGCATAAACGTATTTTTGCTGCAAAAATATAATTGCGTTCAACTTACTGCAGTATGGTGACCTGTCTCCGGTGTCTAGATAAAAGTTGACATTTTGTTTGCCCATGGAAGGTATCATTTTGTCAGCATGGAATCCCATGTAACCACACTGTCCTGAATGGCATGGCAGACACATTCCTCTCTGTAAACAATATTGTCATAAGAATAAGTATTTTTCAAGTATTTTTCAAAAACTTCTTCTTTGATAATGAACCATTGGTATCAGGCAGACCATGGTTGCTATTTTATGCAAGAAATTCTAAGAACGTTTGTATTTGTGGGGAAATAATCACCTTAAATGTTCTTTTCAATGTCTTAATTGTCAGAATATCTTTTTTTAATTTTCAACCGATTTTAAAAATGTTTGCTGCACATTTCACGACAGATTATACTGCGAAGATATTTGTTTAAAGAATGTAAAATTCCGTTTTTAAACACTACAAAACACACTTTCAGTATACTTACTTCGAAGCTCTGGTAATCACGACATTGGTAACCTTCAAATGGGCATTGGCTGTTAATTGTCTCTATGTAATAATCCGGGGCTCGCAGGTGGTTACAGGCAATAACCACTTTAGCACCTGCAAAGATATTCAAGGTACGTGTATACAGGTATTACATTTAGACCTTGCCGACGTGGTTCTTTTTGAAAATATAAGTACTGCGATCAACAAATGCGCATCGATGCAAGGGGAAAACCGTAAGTGTCAAAAAAATCAAACGATGCTTTTATGGTGTTTACATGTGCTTTCGGAAATAACACATTCCGAATAAAGCTGTAGATCAATGAAAAAGAGTTTTATTCCCTTTTATTCAGTTTTCAATCGATATATAACCCTAGTGGAACGGTCAGTGAAGAGAAGATATTGGAGGCATTACGAAAACTTGCCCATGTAATATACAGAGATTTTCTCAGCATCAAATATTAAAAATGTCATTGGAAAGTTTTAATAATTTTGATATGTTTGCTCAAAACATTGATTGTGGGTACACGTTAGAACCGCTTTGGAACAAAAATAAAAAAAAATAGGTATACGCCGGCATACCCGAGTTTTACTGTATAAAAGTGGGGTTTAAGGCGGTGTACATTTCACGGGTATGTTATCCTGATGACTTCGATTTTTAGGGACCCGATCATTGCATAAAGTCTGCGATGAAATCGTTGATAAGGATTAATCGCTAAGATCATTAATGCAAAGTCACAGAAATCTAATACATGCGGTTTGCATCTTTCCTTGTCAAAGCACCGAGGCATTCACGACATCTTTCGAAAGTCTTGTCATATGTATTAAATACAAATTCCATACCATTGTATAGATCAAATGTATGTTGTTGCAATGTTGTAAAGGGATCCTTGTCACAGCCTGTCTGATCTTTACCGCCGTTAGGCCAGTAGTCGACATGTCCGCACGACTCATGGGTACCAAGACCTGCAACAACATTTCATTAAAATCGTTTCGAAAGGAAATGAAATGAAATATTTTAATTAAAGATACTTGAGCTTCCGCGTGGGGAAACCAACAATCTGCCATAGGCGAAAACAAAGACGCATGTCAGCTGCGAAGTAACTGCACAGCTGATCAGCATCTTTGTCTTCGCCATATGGATAGTACAATTCCTCTTCTACTTACATCCAAAATTTCAAGCTTCTAGCCTTACTCTTATGCTGGTTTATGTCAGAACTGGTCGGAACCCCAATGCACAGGCTCATTTCAGAAACATAAGGTTTATCAGTATCATCATTCATTTCGATACCTCATTTTGCATTGTCGCGAGCTACGACATGCTAGCTTCCTTCATTTCATATGGGTCTACAACGACTGCCCATTTATCTAGTTATCAAAATAACGTTTGTTTTGTTTAAATTGATGCTTAACGCCCCAATCGGGGCGATGCCTCCTTGACATCCAAAAAGTATTTCAAATTATAACCACCAAAGTAGCCACTAAGGCTTATACGAGTATGTATGGATGGTTCGACTTGAAACCACTTTCAGTCAGTAGCGTATAAGCTTTACAGGAGACACAGTCATCCCATTTATTTCTTTAGGCCCGATGAGCGGGGGCCATATTCTCATCCGACTACCCTTTCAACCGACATAAGGATATAAAACGATTGGTTTTCAATTAGGCAACTCTTAGCCTAGCGTCCATGATAGTGTAATACTTTTTGTACCAGTACCTGATTGTCAATGTGTTTCCCACCACGCTTATTACTGTAGGTTCCATAGTTTTACTTTAACATCATCAATCTGAAAAAGACCACTCAGCCACTTTGTGGCCTCATACCTAGACGAGGGAGGTGAATAAAGTTCTCAGCGTCTGTGTGCATGACATCAACAAACGTAGCATCTGTAGGGTCCAGTCTCACTTCTGGGGCGGTGTGGTCAAAGTAGGGGCCCGCTGGATCCATTCCTAGAAAAAGTAGATTTATTTTAAGATATTTAAAGCTTCGCTGAAAACACCAAACGAAATAAAAAAAATAAATTTAAACCTTCCCAATAATGCTGAAGGCTACTGCAAATGTATCAATGAAAACAGACAGCCTGGATGTGAACTTCTATTCGCGTCAATATTACATAATTGACTGAAATAATATTGAGAGATGTCCTTACCGACTCCTTACGGGCCCGTTAGCCGTGGCCAATACAGTGTGATGTTGTTGTTTATCACGGTACGTTAACCCCTGTCTCACTTGATAACATGAAAATAATTCTATCGTTATATTAAAACTTAAAAAGTATATTTTCGAACCTGAAATTCTGCCCATTCCTGGTGTTCGTTCTCCTGCGTAGCCACAGATATGTGCTCCTAAACTATGGCCAATGCAGTGGAAATCTTCTGCCTTTGCCTTAACCTGCGTCTGTAGGGAGTTCCCAGTGGGCACATGACGTCATAATGACGTCATATCAACGTCGATGCGACGTAATAACGTCGCATCGACGTCGATATGACGTCATTATGACGTCATGTGCATGCTGGGTTTAAATTAACACAGAGTAGAATGCAATGTTAAGAGTTGTATTGTTCTAGGAAAATACTAAAAAGCACATGACAATTCAGCATGATGCGGATATTGATCGCTTATGACAAGAAACTTCCATTGTTTTATGCTGATTCAAGAAGAGAATTGAGCCTGTGCATGAGAAAACCAACAATTTGGGGTTCCGACCAGGTCCGACACAAACCGGCCTGTACAAGCTCAGAAAAGAGCTAGAAGCTTGAAATTTCGGATTTAAGTAGAAGAGGAATTGTACTATCCGAGTAGCGAAAACAAAGGCGCTGATCAGCTTCGCAGTTACTGCGAAGCTGATCTGCGCCTTTGTTTTCGCATAGGCAATAATCCCGTTTTCTCACGATGCGGCTCATTTGTAAGTGGTCACATAAATGTGTACCAAAGACTGGTAAAATTGCCTCTGCGGGTATGACACAGTGAGGCTAAAATAACTGACAATTCATCCCAATAATTATAACCATTGCTGTTGGCCGTGTCAGTAAAGACTTTAAACAAACAAGTGACCACAAAGACACACCTGGTTGTGTCAAATAATGATTCTGGCATCTTTCTTCTTACACTGTCTGTCTGTTTGTTTGCTTGCTTGAATTGAGGCTTAACGTCCCAGTCAACAATTTTTCAGTCATGTCGGGACGGAGCCAACGCTTCCTGGGTTAAACCAGTACTGTAATGTGTCTTGTTCAAAGACACAACACGGTGCCGCCCTACATTTTTGCAATTTTTGAAATTTCAATAAATGTTTTCGAAAAACAAGTATTATTTAACCGATATTTTCACCTACCTGGAGAGTTTTGATAAGTTTGGCTATCTCTGCACCCACAACTCTGGTGTTTGCTGTGGCCTGTGTGTAGGGAAAATTCGAACCGCTACTCCAGTCTAAGTTGATCACGTTGTAGTCGCCGTTTTTGAGAAGTTCATTTTTCATGTTCTAAAAATGAAACATAAACTGTTTGTTTTCTATAATATGAGCCGCGTTATAAAAAAAACCGGATTTTTGCCTATGCGAAAACAAAGGCGCAGATCAGCTTCGCGGTAACCGCGAAGCTGATCAGCGCCTTTGTTTTCGTTACACGGATAGTACAATTTCTCTTCATCTTACATCTGAAATTTAAAGCTTCTAGCCATCTTCTGTGACTGTACAAGCCGATTTGTGTCGGACGAGGTCGGAAATCCCGAAGACCGGTTGTCTCGCGTCGCGGCTCATTTCTGGGAATGTCGCAACAGTTCAGTTACAAGGTGTGTTAATAAAATATTTTGAGTTTCCCTTGTACCTAAAGTTTGTACTCTAGTGAGCTTAAGTTCTTCATCTGCCGACATCCGCGAGATGAATGACGAAAGCGCAACGACATGAATGCAAAAATAAGGTTTGAATTTTCTTCAATACATGTCGAAATAAGTATTTAAACCCAGTGGGCACATGACGTCAGAATGACGTCATATCAACGTCGATGCGACGTCATGACGTCGCATCGACATCGATCTGACGTCATTCTGACGTCATGTGCCTGCTGGGAAACATCTCTAAGTTTGAGTTTCTAGGGTTCGTGTCAATTCTGTCTTGAGTCTTGTATAACTTACAGTCATCCACGGTGCGAATCCAGAGTGAAGGAAGCCATGTACGACTATTTTAGTCTTCTTGGCGGGAGAAAAGTTCGAGTTCTTCAAACTAGCGTAATTGTTAGCATTCAGCGTCTCGAAGCTTCCATTAGCTCTGTTAGCCCGGGTGTAGAGCATGAATCGGACGTTGATCTTGGCCGGAGACTGCGGGGAAATGTTAATGGGACGTCCCACGCTGATCCATACACCACCAGTTGGGAAACAGCCCAGGTCACCATAGCACTTTGTAGAACCTGTGGGTAAATAAATTTGTTTCAAAGCCAGTTATCATGATTCAATTTAATGAAGTGAGTTGCCAGCTCTTTTAACTCGGATGACCGGTTGTCCTCTTTGCATCAGTTCTTATTTGTTATTTTTCGAATCTTTCTGGTGTTGGTTTGTGGGGTTTGGTATTTACCCAGCGGGCGCATGACGTCAAAATGACGTCATATCAACGGCGATATGACGTCATGCCGTCACATCGACGTCGATCTGACGTCATTCTGACGTCATGTGCCCGCTGGGAATTGGCTCTGCTTGCACCGGTCCCTGGCTCTTGTTTTCTATAATTGGTAAGCCAGATGTATACTGAATCTGTGAGTCCTGGTTTTTGATTCATCAGGATGTTAATCATGATTTATTTGTTTGTTCTTGATGATTCATTGACTAGTTAGAGATTCACTACGAGGACCGAAGAACTAACTAAATGTTATGAACCACTGCAGAAGCTGAGGGTGAGGTTACGGCCGTGTAAAATCGATTTAAACCCGCCAGTAACTTTTTGTTACTGATCGTTCCAAGTCGATACTTCTGTGGTGGTTCTTTTTGTTTTATGTCTTGGTGTTTAATATTTTTGTGTTGTTGGCGCCTTATGTATGTTATCATATTTTTAGTTAAGTTAACTGATTGGCCACCTATTGGGAAAATAGCTGCTCATTCGGCTTACGAAATGTTTTCATGGTGTGGGTGCCTGATTGTTAGTTTGGTTTTTTCCCACCTCGGGTTTTTGGAGTGGGAATCTTTTGCTGTTTGCGCCTTTTCCTGATCTTTGCCTACTTGTACCTTTCCATGTACTCGTGATAAGTCAAACACGAACGCTACAATCATACAAATGAGAATACGCAAAGGGCATACCAGAGTATATAAACGTATAAAACAAACTTACGCTTCTCATCTTCGTTCGCAAAAGAAACACAGAAACTCAGTGCCAAGACAAATGCAAGAGATGACAACATTTTCGTGTCCATCTTGCCAGAAGGATTGTCTGTAGACGAAAAGAACGGAGATAGCGAAGTCAAAAAGAACTTTTTCTGATAACCTGAAAATTTGCCTTAAACTGGGTCATGTATTGGCATGTTTGCTTTGCAAGGACAGATAAACTAGTGAGAGTGTCACAGATTTGCAGAAAAAAAAATCTATTTGCGTCTGTTAAACTGTTTAAAGTAGGTCCATTGCTCTTAAGGGATCTCAGTTCTTTCTTTTTATAATTCAGTACGTTGCTAGATTCCTGTAATGCTGAAATATATGTTTTCAGGAAATTCTTTGGAAGGCACATAGACTGCCATTAAATAATGCATCACATGGTCACAGGAAAGGATGACTTACTATCTGTAAATGAATTGGCAATTCACTAAATGACCTTGCGTCTTTAACCGACAAAATAAAAATATATACTAAGCACAATAAATTTAGCAATTTTTAATGTTTCATATATGTTTGCTCATCGTAGTAACTTTATATATTTCTTTCATGTAAATGACAAAAACAGGATCTTAGGCACATGATACAATGAATTTAAAAACGCCACCATCCTTTAAAGAGGCTTTTGGAACAACCAAGAAATACAGAAACGGCATGAAGGCAAAATTCACAACCACTGAACACAATGCAAACAACTGACTTTTGTTCAGTCCAACAAACCAACCCTTTTCATCTCTTGTTTATCAACGCTGTTGCTTATGTAACAATAGAAACTAGGCTTTGGCGGTACAAGCTTTACCCGACGAAAAAATGACGTCAACGTGCCGTCATATGGCCGAAATTGTCTTAATTTCGGGTTACTTGGTTTCCCTGGATGAAAAACCAAAACAATATAAACGGAGCATGATGTAGCCAATACAATGGCGAGTACAACTTGAAAGTTTCTGAGCCGTAACGCGTCATTATTTTAGCTCGTGTTAGAGAAATTTTAACATATTGATATGCACCAGGCATTTAAACTCAGTGACGTTTTCCAGGAATTTCTACTTGGAAACGTAACTGTAAGGTGATGTAGAAGCCAAAGAAAAACGTAAAATTCAAAAACTTACGATCTTTATTTCTCGACAATAAATTTTCGTTTCGAAACGCTGTTTTATTTTTTTCTGTGTTTTGATGACTAAACAGTTGCTTAGGCATGATTCTGGTTTCCCACTTTAAGCGAACCTGTCAGTTTTATTCATGTCTTTTAATTGTGACGTCACATGAGTATCGCCGTAACGTTTTTTTTTTTTTTTTTTTTTTTTTTTTTTTATTTGCTTGAAAGTTCTTGTCGAAAGGTTGCCACTTATGCCTATATTCAAAAAAAATATTCATTATGTGAAGAGGCTGTCATATGTAACGAAAAATGCTTTTATTGTGTATGGTATATATAGCTTCCCTAGCCGAATTCCGGTATACGATGTCCGAAACTAAAATGAAAATGGAGCGATTGCAACCAAAATTACGTTACAAATAAAGCTCTATAACAAGTAATAGATTTAGTTTATGGTTGGCTCTGACATCTAGAACAGAGCCGATTACAGTCAGCTGTCGAAAAGAGATAAGTACTACGCATGCATTGTTCATACATGAACATGTCTCTCATTCAAGTCTGGCTGGTTGTAAATTAAGGAAGTTGTTAAAAGTTTAAAACGTTGATAAGTAACGTGCCTGATTTTGACACATCTTCCGCATATGTATGCCGTCTTTGATAGTAAAATGCGGTCGAAAAAGATCCTGCAATGAACAGGATGAAAAACGACAGTTGTTAATAGCTCTGTCACACATTCACGTATCAGCGGCGTATCGCTCGCTTATCTATGAAAATTTCGATACGTCGAGATCTGAGCCGCATTTTGCTCTAGCGCCGTATGTACCACGTACGTGTGACGTTCCTGCTACGTTCCCGTGGAGTATCCGTGACGTATCTGTATTCGTATGGAATTTCACTTTCGTATGTACGGCGTATCAAGGCGTATGTGCTACGTACGTGTGACGTATGTATGGCGTATGAAGTGTACTCGTGACGTATCTACGGCGTATGTACTACGTTTCATTCGTATCTGCGGCGTGTCTGTTCTGTACCAATTGCTTTTTAATATCTATGAGAACAAACGGTTGTGTTCGCTTTGTTCATGCAATTCACACATTACAGTTATCAATTATCAGAGGTCGAAGATACCTCCGGTAAAATCTAGATAATCTAGATTAACACCGAAGAAAAAAACCCGAGGTGGCGGTGATGGTGGTAGTGGTGGGGGCATCTCCAAGCTCCCCATCCTGGTCGTAAGACGACATGAACAAAGACACTAGGCTACACCAAGCGTGGCCTGCACGGCACCTCGAACCGTGAGAAACATCTGATCCATGACTTCGTAAAAACGAAAACATGTATATAGAAGCGTTAAGATTCTCTTGGAACGCCACAAAATATTCCTAATACTCCTAATACGTCACAGATACTCCACAGCAGCGAAACGTACGTAGCACATACGTAGCACAAATGCCATTGATACGCGAGATACGCCACACGTACGTCGCTGATACGCCGTAGATACGAAGAGTCGAAGATACGCCACACATACGTAGCAGATACGAAAGGTACGCTGTACATACGTCACTGTTACGTGGCATGTTAACCGCGACTTACGTGTGGCGTACTAGGAGTATGAACTACGTATCTACGGCGTACCTGCCACGTTGCTTTCGTATGTACCACGTATGTGTGATGTATGTACGGCGTATCGGACCTGCTACGTACGTGCTACTAATTTTTAAGAGCGCACATAAAAAAACTGCGTAGCAACTCTGCGTTTGAGGAGTATCAGCTACATATCGAGGAGTATCAGCTACGTATGCTCACGTATGTATACGTACGACGTACGCGTGACGTACCTTTCGTATCTTGATACGCCGTAGATACGCGATAGTGTGACAGCGGTTTAACAGGCAACGATCAGGAAAAGGCACAATCAGAAAGAAAACTGTTTCACATTACTAAGTTAGGTTACTGCATAAAACAGAAGAAATCTGACCAAAGCAAAAGGACAGTTTGAAAACAAGATAGGAAATATTTAAAAAAAAGAAATTACGATTCTGGAAGTTCCAAAAAAACGTACCAACGTCGCGCTGTTTGGATTTTTGCAAGACACTTAAAACCCCCGCATCATTGCGCATAGGAACTATTTAGGTCTTATTTTGTACTTGATCCGAATTGGCCTAGTCAGCCATCAAAGAACTCACCAACATACAAGAACCTATTCAAGATATAATGATGGTCTTTCTCATTAGTGAGAGACGAACGACCATTTAGTTGATGCTAGCAAGATGACTATCTTGTTGGGAAAGAGCTAGTCATTTTGCTCTTCATGCGCGTTGTGATATTATTGTGTCATTTCATGCTGTGCTTTCTTTCTTTCCAGTCTGGTGCCGCGGCTTTGTATTTATTCTAATTTTAATAGTATCAATTCTCGTAGCTTCTGTTCTTACTTTTTCTCTCCTAATCTTGTAAAAGTTCAGACAAGCAAAATGTCATCGACCTGTAAAGTAACCAGTGTTTCCCCTACAGTTAATTGAGAATTGCTTTCTGCCAAAACATACCTATAATATAGCAGACATTTTAAATCATGGGTCCTTTGCTTCTTAGAGACTTTGCCCCGGTTTAAAGTTCAAAAAATGTTTCATCTCCAATCATTTCAATCTGAGTGTGATTTTATTTCATCATCTTCTAAACCTGGCTAAACGGCGTTTTGTTTTAGTTATTGACATATTACTCGCTTCGTTAGGTTATCCATCACTTCATCTATGTTTAGGTTCGCTTTACAAAATTAACTAACGACACACTGAAAGAAAGATTCTTTTCGTTTGATGTCATCATTAGCAGTAGAACTTCCAGACTTTCTGGAGACAGATGCCGTCAATTGTGAAATTGACAACCTTTTGCAACCATGTTGGTAGTGCTACACACAAATACTAGAGGACAAATGCTCTCGAGAATGTTCACATGAAATTAAGTCTTTGAAAATGACTAACATAACTTCATTAACTCAATAAACTGTTTTTATCTACCGACTTTAGGTCACAGGCTTCAAAGCTTTCAGAAAAATCCAAAGTTTACTCTTGTTCTAGCTGAAAAGCTTATTTGACCAACTTTGACATTGCCCTAGATAAGGTGTAGGCTCGTAGGGACATCGTACGGTCGTCCAACGGACATAGCACACAAAAAAACCGCAAGATTTGGCATCGTACGTGGTCACCGTAAGCTAATCGTAGGCAAAATTTGAACTATGCATAAGAAATCAGTAAAAATATTAATCAAACTACAATACAATTTTGTTAAAGGTCACTTTTGGTTCCATGTTCCGTTGTCAAAACAAGTAAAGGGGACAATGCAGGTCACAAGAAGATACAATAATGCAAGGATTATAAAACGTGTGCCGATCTTTGTCTTTTTTGTATTTGATAGGCGCTATATGCGCCGCGCCATGAGAAAACAGGATTTTTGCCTATGCAAAAACAAAGGCACAGATCAGCTTCGCAGTAACTGCGAAGCTGATCAGCGCCTTTGCTTTCGCTACTTGGATAGTACAATTCTTCGTCATCCTAAATCCGAAATTTCAAGCTTCTAGCCTGCTTCTGTGACTGTATAGGTCGGTTTGTGTAAGACCTGGTCGGGTTTTCTCGCGAGGCGGCTCATATATGTCACATTCCTCATAACCAAGTATGAAATGTAGATCTTATCATCCTAAGATGATTAAACCTCCAATTTAACGATTTCAATTTATTGCCACGCGACATTAACAATTTTGTTTCATTTGTTCATGTTCAGAAGAAAGACAATTGGTCAAACATCAGGCTAAAATTAGAGCTAGTAGTTTGGCTGCCGCTAATTTATTGGCGACGATTGTCGAGGATTTTAGACGTCACATTCCATATTTATTTGGTCATAAGAAGTCCTTACAACCCTAGAGGTAATGGAGTAGGGGAAAGGGTCAATAAATGAGCCGCGTCATGAGAAAACCGACAATGTGGTTTCCGAACAGGTCCGACACAAACCGGCCTGCAGAGTCAGAGAAGCGGGCTAGAGGCTTGAAGTTTGAATTTAGAAAGTAGATGAATTGTACTATTCTTGTAGCGAAAACAAAAGCTCTGCTCTGCGCCTTTGTTTTCGCATATGCATTTTAATGTTTGTTTTCTAATGACGCGACATATGTAAAAAGGTGAGAATATCTAACTGCCTTGTGATATACCTAGCATTAATGTCTTAATGGAAATTGTTTGTTTCGAAATTTCTGACCGTTCCAACTTAGCATTTTGTTGCAGTTGTTAATGTAATTCCTTGTGATGATTTATTTATTTATTTGTGTGTTGAAGGGATATATGGTGTTTTGCTGAGAAGATTATTATTTTCTTGTTATTTTGCATTTTTTTTTTTTTTTTTTTTTTTTTTTTTTTTTTTTTTTTTTTTTTTTTTTACGATGACTGTTTTTTTGTTTTGTTTTGGTTTTTTTTTTTACGATGACTGAATTTTGGCGCTTGAAGCTATTCGTAATATTTTAAGGAATCCTGCTTGCTTTTGTCACTTTTAAAAAATCTAATGTCACACCCCCTACAGCGCCAAAATTGGTTAAAAGTATGAAATTGAAACACTATCCGCTGTGAGGGTTCTAATTCTGTTACAATTACAATTTTTTAACAATCATAGACAAAAGAAGGTTAAAATGGTATATATCTAAATATGTCTAAATATGAATGTGTCGAAAAGAAAAACGTTATTAAAATATCTTTCTCTTTATCTTACATTTGTGTTTAGGTAAGTCAACGAGTGGCAGACATTACGAAAACTTTCCCATACAGAGATTTTTTTAGCTTTAAAAATTGAAAATTTTCAGCTAAAAGATTTTGATATCTTTCTTATTTTCGCTCAAAACATAAATTGTGGGTACACGTTAGAACCGCCTCGCCGATGCGGTTCTAACGAGTACCCACAATCTATTTTTTGGATCAAAAAAAAAGAAAATAGGTGTACCCCTGCATTCCCCAGTTTTACTGTACAAATGTGGTGTTTAGGGGGGTATTCATTGCAAGGACATGTTTTTCTGATGGTTAAGGGAAAACTTTCTTATGGTCCTCGAATGAAATACGTGAATATGAGCTTGCAATATTTTAGCTTTTTGCACATCTCAGGACCAAGAGACAATTTACTATCCAATGAACAAAGGCGAGGGATTGTTCCGATATGACAACAACCTTTTTCGTGGCACTCTAATTAGAACGATATCCGCATAGTATACTTTACGATACTTCCAACGCTACCGATAGAGATTTTGCTATAATTTCAAATCTACACAAGATATTGAAATGAAATTGCAGGAACGGTAGAAAAATTCATGAGACGTATACTGAAAGCAAAATTATGCCAGCAGACTTTTATGAAGAAACGCCCCGGGCGTTTGGACACGCCACACCTCATTTTCAAAAGTCACAAAACCATGTGTAGCGAGCAAAGATAGTTACAACAGTTCATCCGTATTTCCCTTTCGTTTTGTTTTCTCTTTTTGCCACAGCAGATGAAGGAAAGAGCAGTTCTTAGAAAAACAAATATGCAGGGACTCACATGGGTATGCGTCGGTGCGACGTCTCGTACAGTACGGAAAAGCAAACCTTCTGCAAGCAAACAAAATTAATGTTCTAATGTTCTAGCCATCCAAATCACCGACATAATTCGAATCGACCATATCTGTCCCATATCTGGGACGTTATCAGCTGTGTAGTAAGGAGGCGGTACCCTGCAAATGTTATATACAGTTTGAGCAATTTGTAAAGTATGGGTGGAAAGGTATAGCGCAGCGTACTTGTATGCGGTACGTGGCTTCGATGCGTAGTTGTGGCCACCTGTCATTCGAGTAAATGGCGGCCGTACTAGGTAAATTGATTAGACCAGATGAATATTTTGCTGTGATAGTTTAGTTTCAATTGTTTTGTTTGTAGGTTTGTTTTTTCTTCTTTTTCATGAATAAAAGATACAAAAAGAAATACAGTTTAGCAATAAATTGTAGGTTTTTTGCTGAAATAATGCTTTGTTTATTCCCTCAAGTTTTGCGACTTTTGAAAATGAGGTGTGATTTGTCTAAACTCCAGGGATGTTTCATAATAAAGGTTTGCTGGCATGATTTTGCCTTCAGTACACGGCTCATGAATTTTGCTATCGTCCCTGCAATTTTCATTTCAATATCTTGAATAGTTTTGAAATTATTGCAAAAACTCTATCGGTAGCGTTGGAAGTGTCGTTAAGTATATAATTGTATTTCATATTTTTATCTATTAAAAACGAAACGTCGTGTTTATTCTTTGAAATAAGTAGGCTAGTACAAAGTGGACATGGTTGGCAAATACACTAAGCAGTTTACAAATCAAATAACTACCATCTACAATCATCCCATGATAATTTTTCAATTGGTCGGGTGGGAATGTAGGACCCCGACAATTTCGACCCAAGACAGTTGGTCTATTTGTGCCTCCAGGAGTTTGGGTTTAGGTACCTGGGCGAATCTAATTCCATACAATAAAACGATAGACAACAAAATACTCTTACAGTATCAATAGTGATATTTTATTCATTGTGTTTTCTTTATTGTTCAACTTTTTGACGTTTTTGCTCTTCACAATGATGACATCGGAAAACTGACATGCCGTTAAGCTTTAATGCAATTATGTTTCACAGGCCTGCAGTGAAAATTATTGAATTTACCACATGCAAGACAAGATAAAGAAAACATTTGAGCCACCTCGTGAGAAAACCAACAATCTGCATATGCGAAAACAAAGACGCAGATCAGCTTCGCGGTAACCGCGAAGCTGATCAGCGCCTTTGTTTTCGCTACACGGATAGTACAATTCCTCTTGTTCCTAAATCCGAAATTTCAAGCTTCTAGCCTGCTTCTGTGATTGTACAGCCTGATTTGTGTCAGTCCCGTTCGGAAACCACATTCTTGGTTTTCCCACGAGGCGGCTCATTTGACGTTTCTTACAGATAAATTGATTTTTAATATGCACACAAACTAATCTTGCGTTTTATCAACTTTTTTCGATAATAACGATAATCGATCATTATGATAATCGTTCGTTGTCTTTGCTTTCTAGCCATAAATTATACGAAATAGATACTAAACAATATATCAACAATAGATATTTAATAACACTTTGAAGTGTGATTACATATTTTGCAAGATTTCTATCTTGTTGATTGTAAACCATTGTGTTTTCATTGTCTCCCCCTCGTGCTGGTGGTCTGTGGTAGACCAACTCTGAGCGATAGTTCTATTGATAATGTCGATTAAGTTCACACCATGACCTAAAACAATAGCCAACATTTCAAAGCTCAAATCATTGACTCCCAGTAAAAAGGTACAAGTAGGCAAAGATCAGGAAAAGGCGCAATCAGAAAAAGATTCCCACTCCAAAAACCGAGGTGGGAAAAAACCAAACTAACAATCAGGTACTTATACCATGAAACATATCGTAAGCCGAATGAGCAGCTATTTTCCCAATAGGTGGCCACTCAGTTACCTTAACTTAACTAAAAATATGAAAACATACATAAGGCGCCAACAGCACAAAAAATTTTAAACACCAAGACATAAAACAAAAAGAACCACCACAGAAGTATCGACTTGGAACGATCAGTAACACAAAGTTACTGGCGGGCTTAAACCGGTTTTACAGGTACCTAACCTCACCCTCAGCTTCTGCAGTGGTTCACAACATTTAGTTAGTTCTTCGGTCCTCGTGGTGAATCTCTAACTAGTCAATGAATCATCAAGAACAAACAAATAAATCATGATAAACATCCTGATGAATCAAAAACCAGGACTCACAGATTGAGTAAGCTGCCCGACGATGGAGATCCCTGGGCGCCGAATAACCTACTAACTCCGGAGCAAAAGAAAAACACCAGTTGGACCCCGGTGGGCCAAGCAACAGACAAGAAGCTCCGGCCCCAACCAACTAAAATGAATAGCTTTAAGTCGGGGCCATCATAGAGTCTGACGCCCGACCCACCGGCGTGCAATTAAAGAAGGCAGCATAGCTATCAACCATGATTGGGTTAAAAACTAAGCATGCAGACTGTCGCATAACATTCAAGTTATAACCTATACGTCTGTAACGTGATATGATTTTTCCGAACTGAAGAGAAAAATCATTTATTCCTTTAAGTTTCTTTAATTTGTAAACCAAGTCACCATAAAATTCAGGTTCCGAAAGGCCCTCACTTAAAAGTGTCTTTAACCCAACATTATATTTGGAAATCAATTCATAGTGTCTACGATAAAATTTAGAAAAGGTTTTTCGAAGTTTATGATACCGATAGCCCTGTTGGAGAAGTTTTGCCGTTAAACATTTATTTCGAGCGTTGAAGTCTGTAACATGATTGCAGACTCTGGCAAACCTAATAAGTTGCGAAATGTATACACCATAAGAAGCACGACGAGGAACGTCACCATCCAAAAAAGGAAAATTTACTATATCAAAATCAAAGTCATCGCGCTTATCATAAATTTTAGAAGAAACAAATCCATTTGCAACAGAAAGATGTAGACCTAAAAAGGGGGCTTCGGTATCTGAGATATTAGCTTTGTTCAACTGAAGTTCAGGTGGATAAATTTGATTGACCATACCTTCAAAATAAGGGTTGTCAATGTTCAAAAGGTCATCGAGGTACCTAGATGTGGAATTAAAAGCCTCGATAACATCAGCTTGATTATCATGGTTAAGAGAATCCATGAAATCTCTTTCGTAGCAGTATAAAAATAAATCAGCTACGAGAGGTGCGCAATTTGTACCCATCGGAATTCCAACAATTTGTCTGTATAACTTGGTCCCAAATCTAATATAAATATTATCAAGGAGATAGGATAAGGCGTCGCACACATTCTGACATGACCAAAGGGTATACCGACTTTGGTCAGAGGAAGTGAAAAAAGCCTTTCTGTCATTACATGCCAAATAAAGTGAACCATAGTTTTTTAATGCCCTTTTGAAGGTCCACTCTATCAAATCCAGAAGTTTTTCTTTAATTAGATTATGTGGTAATGTTGTATACAGAGTAGAAAAATCATATGTGGACAAGCTTGTCGCACGGAACCCTCTACACTTCAATTTACTGAGCACCTCACCAGAATTTTTTATTGACCAAAACCAATTTTTATTTGAAGTTTCATACACTGTCTCACAGTATCTTATAACATGAGATTTGATAGCAGTAAGACAAGAAGTTAATAATTTAGAAAGTTCAGTGGTAGTACAAGAGCTAGAATTTGCAATAAATCTAGCTTTGTATGGTCTTTTGTGAAGCTTAGGTAACCAATACATCGTAGGAAGTTTGTCTTGGCCTTCATTGACACAAACAGAAAACTTAACAGGTAAATCGTTTAAGTGGGCATTTACTACAGACACCTCATCAGTATCTGTCTCCGGATAAGCCCTGGTACCATCAAGCTCCTGTTTTAAGGTGTTAACGTAGTGAAGTCTACAAACGACAACAAGTTCTTTTCTGTCTTTTCTGTATGCCGGTAGATTTATTTTTGTCTCGTCGCGAGAAAATTCAAATGCAACCAAATTGTGAAGCAAGAGACAAAATCAACACACACACACACACACACACACACCATTTTTAAGAGTAACAAGCGAAATGTTTGATCAAGATGGTAACAACACATGAATGCTTGAGTGAGATGCTCTATGCTTGAAAAAAGACCTTTTCTATGACGCACATAAGATTCATAGCGCATCCTGACTATTATAGGTGCCAGTAAAGCCCTGTCACTCCAGAAGGCGTTTCCGCGGCGTTGGCACGGCGTTCTTAAATTTTCCAAAACGCCGGGAGAACTCCACAAAAATATTTTATTGTAAAACAAAAGGAAGCCATGGCGTCCACATCGCGTCCTCACGGCGTCCTCGTTGCGTCCAAGGCATTGCTACGGAGTTCGCAATGCGTTCTACCGCGTTCCTGCGGAGTTCAAGGTGGCGGTCATGGCGCTTGCATGACCTTTTTTTACTCCGATTGCGCGGCAATCTTGGTGTATGCACTGCGTTTCCACAGCGTTTGCACCGCGCTTCCAAGGCGTTCTGGCACTGCGCTAACGGTTTGTAGGCAAATTAGAAACGAAGTCTCACTCATTTGTACGTTTGCTTTCAAGAAGATCATATAATCTCAGCTCTGGCATCAGTCTATAAAAATGACCATGCTGAAAAGTTGCCTCCAACCATGGCCCGACCCAAAGTATTCTACGTCTTTGCAGAACTAGGTGGGCAGTTTGTATCTGCTGCGCCTGCATATACACAAGTATTAAACCGGCGTGTTGTTCGATAGACATAGTGAAAGAATTTCTTAAATGCTGATTGCTTTTGTCATATCTAAAATATGCATATTTTTTATCTTCGCATTCATCTTATTTTGTGTGTTTTATCAGAAAACGCCATTGGACGCTGTAGAAGCTCCACGCGAGCGCAATGAACGCCGTGAAAACGCCTTGCAAACGCCGTAGAAACTCTACGCGAGCGCCATGAACGTCGTGAAAACGCCTTGCCAACGCAACAAAAGCGCAGTAAGATAAACGACACGCCGTGAAAACGCCATAGACGCGCCGTATTAACGCGGTGCAAACGTAGTGAGGTCGCTATGGACGCACTAGCATCTCCGTGGAAACGCTAAGGGCTACCTCGGCGTTTGCACTACGATCTCACGCCGCGCCCGCGGAATTCCTGGCGCGTTGATGATTTTCTGCGTTGTCACGGCGTCCTCTAGGCGTTCCCACGGCACTCTTATCAGAACGTCGAGTGACGGCGTTTGTTTTGAGCATGTCCATTTTAGAAACGCCAACCCTTGGCGTTCTAGGATTTTCCACGACGTTTGATGGAGTTCCCACCGCGTTGCTACGGCGTTGGTGGCGTTTGTACCGCGCTCACCTCGGCGTTATGCATTTTTTTTTGTAGAAAGCCGCGAGAGCGCCGCGATAACGCCACCCTGGTGTGACAGGGGTTTAAAATTGTACCAAAAAGTGCACCGCCAGATGTGCAATTATGATGATTATTCAAACGCAAACAAGATTGCAAACACTATGTCTACAATGGTTGGGACAACTCTTTGAACAAACAAGTAATGCACAAGAATGGCAACGTACATGTACTCTAAGCTGTCTTACAGATGGAGCCTGGAACCTACAATTAGTGGTCCAGTCCACATAACTGTACTTTAAACTGCGTTTTCTTCTGTTTCGGAGTCGGCATTACTGTTGAGGCGTCGTTAGTCCTTCAACGCGGTACTTACATTTGTTATTTTCTGTGATACTTCATTAACTCATATAAGCCTGGCGTCCCTTTTGTGGGACATAGGCAAACAGTATAGCATCAGAACGCGGCGTCACATTTGGGGCTATTCTGTTTGCACAGAGAAATTTCATCGAAAAATGAGATAAAAAGATAAAACTCACTCCTAACACCCCTTAAAATGAAAATGGACTCACCCAATTAATAACGATTGGAGAATCCATTCGTCAAATATGTGTTAACGAGTAGAACCGAACAAGTTCTTGATAGCATGTCACAGAAGACTAATGGTGAGGGCTGAGATCCCGTAAAATCGATTTATTCTCTACTGTAACTGACTTTTTCTTTACTTACGTGTCGTTCCAATGCGGCTGTACTATGGTTTATCGCTGTTGAATATTTGCCCGTCTACTTTGTTGTACTGGTCATCATTTTAGTGTTAGCTGGGTGTCTGACTTGGTTATCTTGCTGATCATAGGCATTATTCAATTTCATGTGATGTTTCCTTTCCCGCCTAAATCTTACTTTCTTACTTTTCTATTCTTACATAGCCAGTGAAAGATTGTAAATGAATTCATTAAACGACACACTATCCTTCTTGAGTACATGTGACATTCAATTTACAGGGGGCATAATTAGTCAGTTAAACTGATACATTTACTTGTTATATGACACCAATTATTGCAAGACAACAATTAGAAAGTAAGGAGATATGACAGTAGGACAAAAGTTTGTAATTAATTTTTAAAACAAACAACGTGTTTCCGCAGTAGGGGGCGACTCTATTATGTTTCAAAAATATCACTCCGTGGGTATATTTTAACCAGACTAGAGTTCGACGAATCGGCCAACACCTTGCTAGTTTTGTTTGTTGTTATTATTTTAACCTACCAGTCAAACCAACTTCGAGGGTCTTAAGTGTAATGCAAAAATCCAAACAGCGCGACGTCGGTACTTTTCGTTGTAACTTATACATGCAGAAACGTAATTTCTTTTTTAAAATGTCTTGTCTTCAAACTGTCCTTTTGCTTTGGTCAGATTATTTCTGTTTGATGCAGTAACCTAACTTAGTAAGTGAAACATATTAACAACTATCCTTTATTGCCGGATCTTTTTCGACCGCATTTTACTATCAAAGACGGCATGCCTATGCGGAAGATGTGTCAAAATCGGGCACGTTACTTATCAACGTTTTCTAAAACTTTTATTTGAATGAGAGACAGTGTACATGTATGTACAATGCATGCGTAGTACTTATCTCGTTGCGTATCGGCTCTGTTCCAGATGTCAGAGGCAACCATAAACTAAATCACTGCAGTCTCATTTTCATCTAGTGCAGTTTCGGACATCGTCTAATAGCATTCACTTGTTACGCATGTAAGAAGCTATAAATATTTTTATTTTGTGAATCGGTTAAAGATGCAAGGTCGTTTAGTGAATTGCCAATTCATTTTCAGATAGTCAGTCATTCTTTAAAACAATGACCATGCGATGCACTATTTTTATGGCAGTCTGTGTATCTTCCATATTCTTCACCAGTAGCTGTTGGTGTCACAGTCTCGTCGCCAATAAATTAGTGGCAACCAATACATGTACGTCTCGCTCTTTTAGCGTGATGTTCGAACAATTCATGAACAAATGAAACAAAATCTGAGTCAAATTAATGTAAATGACGCGTGGCAATAAATTGAAATCGTTGTTGGAGGTTTTATCATCTTAGGATGATAAGATCTGCATTTCATACTTGGTTATGAGGAACGCGTCATATTTGAGCCGCGACGCTAGAAAACCGGACTTCGGGGTTTCCGACCAGGTCTGACACAAACCAGCCAGTACAGTCTCAGAAGACAGTTAGAAGCTTGAAATTTTGGAAATCAGTAGGAAAGGAATTGTACTATCTGAGTAGCGAAAACAAAGGCGTGATCAGCTTTGCACTGATCTGCACCATTGTTTTCGCATAGGCAAATAACCCGTTTTCTTCCGATAAAGCTCATATGAGTCACCGACTCATTCTTTTCAAACTATTTGTACATTCTTTTCTTTCTCCTGAGAGAGCTGATTTTTCTAATCATTCCAAATGTACAGGCAACACGTCAACAGAGGATCTATACTGAGCGCCTATCAAAGACAAAAAGACAAAGATCGACACACGCTTTATAATCCTTGCATTGTATATTGTCGTCTTCTTGTAAACTGCATTGTCCACTTTACCTGTTTAGATAACATGGAACCAAAAGTGACATTAAACACGTGTTTACGAAATTGTATTGTAGTTTAATTAACATTATGCCAAATACACATTTTGCCTACGTAAGCTTTACTGTGACCACGTGCGATGCCAAATTTTGTGTTTTTGTGCGATCTCCATATAATATGGCGACCGTACGATTCTACGCCTTCACTTATTTTATGGCAATGTCAAAGTTGGTTAAATACGCGTTTCAACTAGAACAAGAGTGAACGTTGGATTATTCTGAAAGTGTTAAGGCCTCGTACCTAAAATCGGTAGATAAGAACAGTTTACTGTGTTTATGAAGTTATGTGAGTATTCAAGGTCACGGTCAGCTTTTGACTTGGTCAAAATGACCTGCCATGGTCATTTTTAAAGACTTAATTTCAGGGGAACATTTGCTTGACATATGTCTTCTAGTATTTGTGTGTAGCAGTAGGAACACGGTTTCATTTGAAGTAAGTTGTCAATTTCACAATTGACGGCGTCTGTCTCCATAAAGTCTGGAAGTTGTACTACTAATGATGACATCAAATGAAAAGAATCTTTCTTTCAGTGTGTCATTCGTTATTCAATTTTTGTAAAGCAAAAACGGTACATCTAAACATAGATAAAGTGATGGATAACCTTTCCCAACGAAGCGATTAATATATCGATAACTAAAACAAAACGCCGTTTAGCCAGGTTTAGAAGATGATGAAATAAAATCACAGATTGAAACGATTGGAGATAAAACATTTTTTGAACTGTAAACCGGACAAAGGCTCTAAGAAGCAAAAGACCCATAATTTAAAAACGTCTGCTATAATATTGATATATACACATGGAAATAAGTTAGGGAACACCTGTAATAATGCGACTACCACCTTTGGACTAGATATATTCTTCTTTGTAAAAATTATGAAGAATGTTTTGACAACGTGTCAGAATCTGTAATATCCAAAGTTGCTTCTATGTGAAAATATTATCTGTGGCGGACAGCGGCCATCTTTGATTAAGAAATTTTTTGCTAAATTTAAGAAACGCACTGCTAGTCGCTGCGATAACTTCATTATTTGAACTCGCATTGTCGTGATTTTTCGCAAGCATAAAGCTGAGACATTGCTTGTTGAACTCTGATCACAAATTCTTTATTTTCTGACCGACTGTCGGCGGTAGGTCCATACTTTCCCGGGGGTAGGTTTCTTGATCACGTTTTGTTCTTTGGGTATACATTTTGCAGGTTGTAAATGTTGGGTCAGATATTCGATATGATCCTTTAGGAATCTAAACATGCACGTTCTGGTTATAGTGTCCTAGCGGAATTATTCTTTTACGGCTTTATTTGCAAAATATCCAAGAATTTTGCTTTCCATAGAAACCAATGCAAACAGTAGATTTTGTATGATTAGCTGATTTAGGGAAGACGCATGAAGTTTTAGGTCCGAAGTCGTTTATTCATTCAAAACCATCAGATTCAACATTTTATTCCAGTTTTGCTTTCAAAAATTGAGTTTTGCGGAGTGCAGAAGCAACCAGAGGACCAATGGTCCTGTAAACGCTCACCTGAGATCAGCTGCATATACCAATAAACATGTTTGAATATTATGGTATTTAACTCCAGTGCAGGGGCAGATGAAGCCCTTGGGCCATTTTCTTTTTTCAGAATCTTCAATATTCTGTCCATTTGCCAATTTTCTGTTGGCTTTTTCCTTCAAATGACATTTTAACAGTTTTCCCAATTCAGATGCACAGGCAACCCATGTTGACCTTGCCATAAACTTGGTCAAGGTCATCACAGGGTCATGATTTATATATACATTGGAGTACTTTAGCCATCGATGCCTCACGCAAAGTTTCCTTGAAATCAGTCTTTTGGTTTCAGAGTAGAAGAATTTTGATGGGTTTTTACCATATATGGGCATGGCGGCCATCTTGGTCATGTGACCTAGATTATTTATATATACATTAATTCCCTCATTCTATAGATGCTTCACATAAAATTTGGCTTTGTTTGGCCAAGCGGTTTCAGAGGAGAAGACGTTTGAATATTATGGAAATATACATGTATATTGCCCCGGGGTGGGGGCACATGAGCCCCTGGGATCCAATTTTTTTCAGAATCATTAATATCCAGTCCTACTGCCCATTTCCTGCAAGACTTTCACTTTACATGACATTTTAAAAGTTTTCCCCCATTCAAATGCATTGGTGACCTATGCTGACCTTCCCGTAAAATAGGTCAAGGTCATCAGAGGGTCATGATTTATATATACATTGTAGTGCTTGAGCCATCAATGCTTCGTGCCAAGTTTCGTTGAAATCGGTCAACCGGTTCTGGAGAAGAAGATTTTTGAAGGGTTTTTACCATATATGGGCATGGCGGCCATCTTGGTCATGTGACCTGGATTTTTTATATACATATTTGTTACCCCTTCCTATTGATGCTTCACATGAAATTTCGCTTTGATTGGCCAGGTGGTTTCAGAGGTGAAGATGTTTGAATATTATGGAGATATACATGTATATTGCCCCGGGGTGGGGGCACATGAGCCCCTGGGGTCCAATTTTTTTTTTTCAGAATCATTAATATTCAGTCCTACTGCCCATTTCCTGCAAGACTTTCACTTTAAATGACATTTTAAAAGTTTTTTCCCATTCAAATGCATTCGCGACCTATGTTGACCTTGCCGTAATATAGGTCAAGGTCATCACAGGGTCATGATTTATATACACATTGTAGTGCTTGAGCCATTAATGCTTCATGCCAAGTTTCGTTGAAATTAATCTACCGGTTCTGAAGAAGAAGATTTTTGAAGGGTTTTTACCATATATGGGCATGGGGGCCATCTTGGTCATGTGACCTGGATTTCTTATATACACATTGGTTCCCCCTTCCTATTGATGCTTCATATAAAATTTGGCTTTGATTGGCCAAGCGGTTTCAGAGGAGAAGATCTTTGAAATTGTGGACGGACGGACGACGGACGGACGCCGGATCATGGCCATCCTATAAGCTCACCTTGTGAGCCTAACGGCTCAGGTGAGCTAAAAAGGCAAACTTGTATTCCGTAAAAGTGGAGTTTTTTTACATATGGCATATTGTATCCTCCGTAGTATAAAGACAAAATGTTGTGAATTTCCATAAATTGGTCTGTAGCTAGGCCAAGGTATGAAATATATGTGATAAAAATTTCAATATCGCCAGAAAAAAGGAAAACGGATTTGTTCAAACTTTCCCCAAGAGCTAAAAGTGTTCCCTAACTTATTTCCATGTGTATATATAGGTAGGTTTGTTTTTGGCAGAAAGCAATTCTCACTTATCGGTAAGAGAAGCACTGGGTATAAGACATTTGAATTACTATATACAGGTCGATGGCATTTTGCTTGTCTGAACTTTTACAAGATTAGGAGAAAAAGTTAGAACAGAAGCCACGGGAATTGATACAATTAAAATAAAAATAAATATTAAACCGCACCACCAGACTGAAAGCACAGCATGAAATAACACAAAATATCACAACAAGCATGAACAGCAAAATGACTAGCTCTTTCCCAACCAGATAGTCATCTCCGGCTATCTTCAACTAAATACAAAGGTTACAGGTACAAGTTGATTTTGAAATAAAGAAATCCAGACAGTTCGACCGATTCCGATAGCGTAATGGTTAGAGCGTCCGCTTCGGGAGCGGGAGGTCGTGGGTTCGATCCCGGGCCGGGTCATACAAAAGACTTTAAAAATGGTACCAGTGTGTACCTTGCTTGGCGCTCAGCATTATAAGGCAAGCACTGGCTTCTCTTCTCCCAAAACAAAATATAGCATCACAAACATCGCATGTCTAATATGAAAGAGTCCGAATAATAACAAAAAAGTTCCGAAAACAATCATTGTCTGTATTCACTAGAGGACCGTATGGAAGACAGGCCGTTGTGCTAAATACGTTATCCTCTATAAATATAGAGATTATTATTATTATTACAAACATAGGCATTCTGACAGACAAAAACAAAACAAAAAGATAAATATCATAAATCACAACATTACCGCTCTGGAACGACCAGTAAAGAAATAAATGGTAAATCAGATTAGAGCTTTAAAAAAACACACTATCGTAAGTGCACGAATACAAGGTTTTTGTTTTACTATATTTGATCTTACTGTTTATTTGTAGCGGTGTATTTATTCAATATTCAATCTTTCTTTTGCAGTGAATGGACATTAGAAGCAATGTCACTATCTATATATAAATACACCACAACAAATGATATTATTTTTAAATTTCCTTTCAAACGCGAGCAATGTCAAATAGGTCAAGGACATCTGAATCAGAATTGGGAAAACACTAAATTAACAATCAGGTATGTATAAGAAAACATATCGTAAGCCTAGTAAGCAGCTATTTCCCAATAGGCGGCCACTCAGTTACCCAAACTTAACTAAAATATGAAAACATACATAAGGTGCTAAACAATTAGAACCACCACAGAAGTGTTGCATTGGAACGGTCAGTAATATAAAATCAGAGATAGGAAAATACAAACCGATTTACTTTTAATTTTACTTTACTCTAAGCAATCCCTGAGGATTGGAAAGCTAAGACTATTAAACGGATAGGGCCGCCACACGGCATAACCACAAGAACCCTGATATATAAATTAAAAAAGGCAATGATCAGGAAATGGTGAGAATGGATTATTTACGAAGCTTAAGCGTTTTATTGTCTCTTTTTCCGAATTGTAAAATAATTTTGGACTGTCCAAATATACATGTACCAGGCTTTATACGGAATCAAAATCAGATACATTTAAGACTGAGATGAATAGCACTACAATACAAATATATATGACAATATTTAATTTGTCAGTGTCATTGCTGAATAACTTCAATCGTCCCTGACACGCATCTATTATTAGCGTTCGTCATGAGCAAGAAATGCGTTGTTGGTGCCCGATTCATTCATACTGTTTAAAAGTAACATTAGGGTTATTAACCAAAGAAAACATAAAAGATGGATCCATTTGTTACGGGAAACTGTTAATTATAACGTTCAAAGCGCAAAATCTGTTTATGTATCGAAACAAGTCCTAAGATGTTTTGGTATCATTAAGTGCATTCATGAAGCAAAACTGGGTGATTTGTCATCTTTAAACTTCTCAAAAAGCGAAATGATACATTAAATCAGATATTATTGTTTATCAATGACTTTCAACAAACGTGGCACAATTCAAATGAAACAGTAGTTATTTTGAACAAATGGTTGTCGCCTAATCCCGAGACATGTCGAGACATATAACCAATTAGAGGGTTGGGGTGAAGAAAGGATTAAAGTGAGAATGGCGACACATTACATATTGAGAAGATTTTTGTAAAAGATATATTCTGACGCGCACGACAACTGGTGACTCACTTTAAAATAACGGTGCCTTTGTTAGAAGAAAGTTTATAAAATACTCAAAATGACCGAAAAAATATGATTATCATGATAAACTTTCAACGCTCGTAAAGAACATATTGCTGATTATTCTATATTGGTTAAATTGAATGGTATATTAAGCATGAAAAGGTTCATGTCTCTTTCTCGGTTATGCCCTGCTCTGTTCCCGTCTATGTTTGTTTGTTTGTTTATTTGAATTGATGTTTTACGTCCCAGTCAACAACTAATGCCATGTCAGGACGTTGCCTTCATTTTATGGAACTTTTACCCAAGACATCCAACAAGTGCTTGAAATGTAAACATCCAACTAAACCACAAAAGGCTTATGAATGGTTTGACTCGAACCATTTTCTTGGGCAGGCTCAGACCTGAGCGATTAACCAGTAATCAGATGGTCAGTCAGCAGTGTATAAGCTTTGCCTGGTGGCACAAGCAGCCCATCTATTTCTTTAGGTCCCAGGCGGGGGCCCAGTTCCCGTCTATGATTGTCCGCCTTTCTATTCAATGTTTCACTGCTTTCAGTTGATCTGCTTGTTTAATGTAGTCGGTATTTTCAAACATTGAAAGGTCATCTTACCTGTGAAAAAGGTGGTATTGAGACAAATAAAACCTCCCAATTGCAAACGAGACAGAAGCCGGGAAATATTTTATTCATCATTTTAATGCTACATAAAGAATGCAAAATCGGAATTTGTGCATTTCTAGATTCTTAAGATGATGCCACTTTTTCGCTTTATACTAAACCAGTAACAAATGGCTTCTTTCAGTGGGAAGTGAAAACTAAAGTAGCTCAAATTGATAATTTCTTCTGGAAAACTGTGCTTTTCCTGAGAACAATATAAAGTTGACTTTCATAGGAGGTTATCTACAAAAGTTAGATATTCATACTTTATTATTATTCATTATCTCTGAGCCATTTTATTCTGAAAAATAGGAAACTTCTTTCTAAAATCCCTTACTGTCAGTTTCAGCAAAGTTAAGCTTGCACATCGAAAGTCAAACTTTTTTTTTCAAACTGATGCATTTCAATTTCTTTAAAAAAAAAAAAAATAGAAATGCTCAAAATACCCAAAGTGTTCTGCAAAGGAAATTTTATTTAAACACTGGCGAACCAACTCAAATATTTTGGATGAAATTATAAAAGAAGGAAATTATGAAAACCGATCTTTCCAACGGAACCTTGACTGACACTTTGTGAAAAGATCAGCCAATAGAAAACACTGGTACCAGTTTTGACAAAATAGTCGCCCAATAATTTCACGTCATTCGTTTTAAATTTTTTAGTTTCGAAATAGATTGAATTTCTTCTGAATACAAATGGGCGGCAATTTAACACTCAGCATATCAATTTCAGTTCGACTTTCTAATAATAATATCTTTAGCGTTCATTCAACTCATAACGTCTTCAACAATCGCCAAAGAGACTCTTCGAAGGTTTTTTTTTACAGAAAAAAGTCTTAAATATTCAAAACAAACCCGTGCTATAGATTAAAGTCAACACAAAGGACACAAGTTGAAACTAACGAAAATGACGAATACGACTGACGAGGATAAATCTTTAAGTGATGCTGCCACTGGACAAGCTATTGCTATCGCTGGTTCCATGTTTCTAAGGAACTCGGACCGTTACCCTAGGACCCCGAAGTGCGCCAGATGTAGGAACCACGGGGTCGTGTCGGCGCTGAAGGGGCACAAGCGTTATTGCCGTTGGAGAGATTGTTCTTGTGCAAAGTGTACTCTGATTTCTGAGAGACAGAGAGTTATGGCAGCACAGGTTAGTATCATTATTTTCTATTATTAAATATGGTTGAATCTTGTTTATGACATCTAATAACTTTTGCAAGAACGAAGCACTTTGCTTCTTTTGAGTTATTGTAAAATGAAATTATAGATAAATCTTTATTTCAAAAGAGAGGAAATTGACAAATACGTTCGTACAACATAAATATTGATAATATTATGAACAGGACTTGTCAGATAATATTTTAAAGTATAGAGGGGAAAACTAAAAACAATATAAACATGATAGCAGCAATAAGTAACTGATGAAGACTGACTTATTCAAAAAGCTGTCATGAAAGTGTTTTAATGTATAATCTGAACTCTTTCCAGGTTGCTCTTCGTCGCCAGCAGGCACAAGAAGAGACAGAGGCGAGGGAGATAGGAATGGTCTACAGTCAAAAACTGATGCATCTCGGGACGGAGGGTATCCATAACTACCCTGACAATCACAATTATCAACGCACTTCTAACAGTAGCTATGAAGATCTTGATGAACCTCGTAAGTATCTATAGATGAATTGTTCTATCCTGCTCATGATAATCTAATCGAAAAGTAATATTATCAATTGTATACATTATACAGAGAGAGGGGGTTCTGGTCCTATACGATTTCATAGTATTGGTGCGTTTGAAAACCTTAGAGATAGTATATTGTTTGCTAGAATGAATCACTTTCAGTGCATTAAAGACTAATTTCAATAAAATTATTAGTAATTTTTGATTCGCATGTTTATTCACTTTTCGATTCGAAATAAAAACACCTTTTTATTCTTTCCTTCAGCTGCTAAACGGTTCCGACGAGACGATGGAAGATACCATAGCACATCTTCACATGACGACCGACACAGTTTATCTGACAGCTCAGATAAACCACGAACACCCGACAGTCGCTCACTGTCACCCGCATCAACCAGCTCAAACTCGCCAGTACCCGAACACGACTTGTACACTCACCGACCAGAGGTTTACAGTCGAACGCAACCTGACGAAATGTCTCACTCTGCTAATAAGTCAATGGACATGCTCACTCGTATATTCCCTACAACTAAACGAAACGTGCTACAACTCGTGCTTCAAGGATGTAACGGTGATGTGGTTCAAGCAATAGACCAAATTCTAAATCACCCGTACGAGCAACAAGTTAAGCATTCACCGCCTCAATCACCTTCTTATTCAGCGCCAGTATTTCATCAGCAATATTATGGAACTCCATTGGACTCATTCAAATCAGCATTCTCTCCTGCAGGACTTACAAGTTTACCCAGTGTGCATCATTATAACTCTCTTAGATATGCCCTTGGCGGGGCCGCGGGACTTAATTCAAGGACGCCATTTTCACTGCCATCTTATACGCCAGTTATGCCAAGTGTTGGAGTTACGCCAGGGTACAGTAATGCATTCAGTGGACTATCGCCAAGTGTACCGGCAACTTGTAACTATCCGGCATGTCCTTGTGGAGGAGAAAAATCATTTACTGCCTCTTTGATGGAGAAACACATGCCGCGTATTGGGGAACCTTGAACTATTCCATTTTTGTGAGAAACTGTCTACGTTTTTCTGACCGCATTCCACACAGTCCTTAACCATCTCAAGTACAACGCAAACTAAGTCTGACAATTGAGAGGAACTTTCCTTTTTTGTATATGGACCACTACAATAATATTGGACATATCAGGACTAAATAATTTATGGACAAGTTCAACTGCCTGAACTAAAACGGTTTACCTGCAGATTAAACAGTTGCAAGCGTGCACTATTAAAAAAAAAGAACAATGTACATGTATGTGTAAAATTGTTAATAGCCTAAAATTTGTCTTTTTTGTTTAATTTCATATTTTAAGAAATACGTACGATTTCACAAATACGTGAAATAAAATAAAATACAACATATATCATTGGACTTTGTTTCTTTTCCTACATTTAACTTTACGTAGTCTGTTCCATGTGAGAAATGCATCTTCTGTCATTTTAAAGATTTGAGCCGCCTCGTGGGAAAACCAACAATGTTGTTTTTGAACAGGTCTGACACAAACCGGCATGTACAATTACAGAAGCAGGCTAGAAGCTTGAAATTTTGGAGTTAAGTAGAGGAGGAATCGTACTTTACGAATAGCGAAAACAAAGGAGCTGATCAGCTTCGCGGTTACCGCGAAGCTGATCTGCGCCTTTGTTTTCGCCTATGCAGATTGTTGGTTTTCCCATGGGGCGGCTCATTTGTTAATTTTCAGTATATTTTTCTCCGGCTCCCTTTACCGACCGGATGACAAGGATTCAGTTTTTAAAATATCCGAAATCGTGAATGTCCCCGTAAGCACAAAGTGTTTTACAATGAAGCTGATTTTAACTGTATTTTTGCATTAATGATAAATACTTGTTCTTCATAAAATCATGCATTTGGAGTCTGTGTCATGATCGCCTGGTCAGGAAAAGGCTCAATCAGAAAGAATATCACACTCCAAAAACCGAGGTGGGAAAAACTAAATTGGCAATCAGGTACTAATACTAAAAACTATATCGTAAGCCGAGTGAGTAGCTGTTTCCCAATAGGTGGCCACTCAGTTACCCGAACTTAACTTTAACTAATTATGTAAACGACCATAATATTCAAACAGCACTAAAATTCGACACTAAAACAAAGAACCACAGCAGAAGTATCGCATTGGAACGATCAGTTTGAGTAATATATAAAAAATACTGGGGGGGGGGGGTTAACCCGTTTTACAGGGCCCCAACCTCACCCTCATCTTCCGCGGTGGTTCACAACATTTAATTAGTTGTTCGGTCCTCGTGGTGAATCTTTAACTAGTCAATGAATCATTAAGGACAAACAAATAAATCATGATAACCACCATGATGAATCAAACGAGGACTCACAGACCCAGTAATCTGCCCGACGATGGAGATCCCTGGGCGCCGAATAAATTACCGAATTTGGAGCAAAAGAAAAACACCAGTTGAACCCCGGTGGTCCAAGCAACAGACAAGAAGATCCGCTCAAACCAACTAAAATGAATAGCTTTATTCATTTATGAATAGCTTTATTCATTCCAAGTATCGCCTTGGAACTGATCGTTCCAAGGCGATACTTCTGGGTGATTCTTTTTGTTTTATGTCTTGGTGTTTATTTTTTTTTTTATTTTTTTTTTTTTTTTTTATTTTTTTTTTTTTTTGTGCTGTTGGCGCCGTATGTGTGTTTTCATGTGTGTTTTCATAGTTTTAGTTAAGTTAAGGTAACTGAGTGGCCACCTATTGGGAAAATAGCTGCTCATTCGGCTTACAATATGTTTCATGGTATAAGTGCCTGATTGTTTGTTTGGTTTTTCCCCACCTCGATTTTTGGAGTGGGAATCTTTTTCTGACTGCGCCTTTTCCTGATCTTTGCCTACTTATACCTTTTTAAGTCGGGGCCATCACAGTGTCTGACGCCCGACCCACCGGCGTGCAATTTAAGAAGGCGGCATAGGTACAGCCATAATTTGGTTAAAAACTAAGCATGCAGACTGTTGCATGAAATTCGAGTCGATTATAAACATATACCCACAATATGAGATTTTATTAAAAAGTATTGATAACAGCCCCTGATTTATATTATTTTCCTATTTGGGGTAGCGTTTCCATGGTGTACATGGTTACAATTCATTTAAGTAAAGACAAAAGGAAGCAATGTTCAGAAACCATTGTAATCAGAACCAAAGTTCCACCTTAGAAACCCCATTGGGAAAACGAATTAACAATCGGGCCAGTCGTTCAAAACTTCGTTAGCTTAACGTCATCGTTAAGACCTCAACTCGTTAAGTAAATGCCGCCTACCTAAGCAAATTCACTGTTATTTTTGGTTGATAAAATGTGAGAATCCTTTGCGCGTGTTTGTCTTATACGCTCATGTATGACTGCAAACCGGCATTTTGCAATGGTATTACGACACTGTAAATATAAATGCATAAAACATTGATAGCTGCTTCTATTCCACAATTCTGGGAGTCAAATGTCATCACAATTTATTTGATACAGATACATATTTACTATATTAAGGATCGTGATAACTAGGTCTTATTGTAACGGAAACCTCACTGAATTAGTTCACATTTCAAAAATGTACATGTTTCGTTTATTACATGTACACATGTAGATTCAAAACGCATCTATAGACCTGTATTATAATGGCTCTGTTGACATACATGTATTTCAATATTCTTATTTGTGTTTTAATTACCGAGGGACACTCATCTACATCTATCATTGTAAAGGGGGACTTGGGTGGATTCAACAAGATAGGTATGGACAACACGGGTATGTATTTGAAAAAAAGATATAATTCTTATCTTAGATATCATCCTAGCCCGGAAATTCAAAGATTCGTTCGACTAATTGATAAAATAGGTTCATAAGTAATAGTTAGAGTATGGAGGAGAGGTCAATACGAAAATTATAGACCCGGCACGTGAACTTAAAGCCGACCGAGCGCAGCGAGGGAGGCTTTAAGTTCACGTGCCGGGTCTATAATTTTCGTATTGACCGATACCGACATACTCTAACTGACTTATATACTGGCTGCTTTGTTTCGTTATAACGACTGTTATTTATCTTAAGACAGCAAGCCTTGGGCAAACCTTGCGCAGCATATTTAGCCCAATTATATTCCGCTTAACTTTCTTTTCTCGCGACATGGCATTTTAGCCAAACTATCCCACGGACTTAACGAGGTAACTAACTGTGAACGATATTTACATTTCCTCGTGCAATCATGAACAAATAGAACCGTCACAGTAATTTCCCTTTAAAACGTCGTTAAACGTATTGCTTATTATTAATGCAAATAATTCAATACCATCTTAGTATGATTTTACATAACTACATAATGTGCTTAAATTGATGAGCTAGTGTATATGGATCTGTCAAGGGCTAATCTCCTTGCTCGAAAGACAGAGGACCATTTTATGCCCGGCTGTTTTGGGGGAAAACAGCTGGTCAAAAATAACTGAGTGTGAAGTTCGTTCCTACTGCCTGGTTTCTCATTGTTTCTCATTCACCTCACACTAACCCTAACCTTCTACTAACAATGGAAACAGGGAGCAAGAGCTGTTTTCACACAAATGTATACTATATTCGACGATTCTTTTAATATAATGTTTGGGGAATTGTAAATAAATGCAACCGGATTTTTTTTTCTTTTATTTCACCGCAAAGGACTTTAAATACTCTCTACGAAGAAGTTGCATTTGACGTTAGAAAGATTCTTAACCACGATTTGCTAAAAAAGCTTCCAATCAACTTTGGCAATATTTAATGTCTTTGAACACGGTGAAAACATTATTTTTGCGGTGCATCTGACCCATTACACAATATACTTACCTTTTATTGAGTCTTATATAAAAATCACAACTATATCTTCAGGACTGATAAGTTTCCCGCCTGATATTAGAGACCGGTGTATAAGTTTCCCGCCGGATATTATACACCGGTGTATAATAAACGGCGGGAAACTTATACACCTACCGCCAAAACTTCCTTTGTTGAGTAGGTGTATATGTTTGTTAGAGACCTGCTCGAAACAAAGGAGCCAGTATATAAATAATATTATTACGATAACCAGAGATTTTTGCATCTTCTACTCTCATGAAACGTGACATGGTCTCGGCGGAGTCACTTTCCATAAAAAAAACCTTAAAACCATACTCATTCAAAGTGTTTCGAGACATCCACATTTTTGTCACCAAAAAGAGTATTTCCTGAGTCATTGTTACTTCCCTTTTGTCCCAGAACCAATACTTCTTGCCCTTTTCACAAAACGTGGACGACATTCTGTTAAGATATACCCCTTCCTCGTTTAAAATATGGTACAGAAAAATAACCCTCTTTTTATCACCTTAAAATGAAGCACAATTTGCTGCCAAAGGGAGATGAAAATGACAATCAGAATAATTTCTTTTTCACAGGACAAAGTACGTGTGTTTTTCACACGAGTTCTGGGCGATCCCTTTCAAAATCAAATTAAACGTTTGATTTGAAATACCATATATCCATACCAAACTGCTGCTCATCCAAGGGGCAACCAAAGTAAAGTAACAATATCAGGCACAGAGATTAAATCATAACCCATATACGCCTTCTAAGATGTTTTCACTATGGAGGATAGTGCAAGTAGATCATGCCCATTTCAAATTCTTTAATTTCAGAATCCCCTTTGACTGAACGACAAAAGCGAGCATGGACACAGTTTTAACTGGCATGGAGGAAAATCTTGTCAGGAACAACGCGAATGGTTAATAGTCCTTCAGAAGTTATCGTATACATTACGAAAACATGCCCATGTAATATACCGATTTTTCTTTAGTTGTAAAAATTGAAAGTTTTCAGTAGAAGATTTTTTATATTTTTCTTATTTTTGCTCAAAATATAGATTGTGGGTACACGTTAGAGTACCCACAATCTATGTTTTGGAGCAAAAATAAGAAAAATAGGTATACCCCTGCATACCCCAGTTTTGCTAATTAAAAGTGGGGTTAAAGGGGGTATACATTACACGGACATGTTTTCCTGATGTATCAGAAACAGGGAAACCTCAACAGCGTGGTCAACGATTTTTATTTCCTGAAGCCAAAAGATATTATGCGAACGCACAAAGATCGAGACGAGATGGTTGGAACGGTAGGAAACACGCATGTTATCGTTGGAAAAGGACCAGAGGACCCGGTCCCAAAAATGGTGCTGCTCGGCAAGGAGGATGCTGAAAATGTGAAAATGATAAGCACAAACAGAGTTACTAAAATAGTATACTACATGCCTAAGGGACACTAGCAGCTATGCGTAATTTGTAGTAGAAATTTTAGTGTTTTAACCAAAATCAAATTCGTACCAGGTTAACATGTCCGTGTAATGAATATTCCATTACACCCCAATTTATCTAAGGTGGTGCTAATATGAAGGAAAGATGCTGAAAATGTTAGAATGAGAAGCACAAACTGATTTGCATTTAGGAGTCTTGATTTTCATTACCAAAACCAAAGTCGTAAAAGTAGTTGTGTTCTTCAGAAAATTTCCATAACTGTTACGGAAAAGGCATTTGGTCTTCGCCTGTTGGAGACTGCCTATTTGTATCGTGTAGAAAGATATCAAGTTGTTTTATACGTATTTTGGCATTTGCTTTGCATGTCGTTATATACATCTCTTAGTCCTTGAATGGTGTATTTAACTTTAAACCTCCTTGTCGCTTGAAATGTAAATGTCAAAGTGGACTGGTATTCAACCATGTCTTTGCTAATGTTTTCTTTTCTTTGAGAACTGTAAAACTAACTAAAGCGAGATAGTCGAATGGTTTGGTGTACAGAGTAAAAATATTTCTTAATTGTGAAAATAAGATTTTAATATATTTTACAAAACATGACGAAAACAAAAAAAAGTGTTCAGATATGAAATACACAATAAACAGATAAACATGTGCAAAACATTTCAATATGAGCTAAGCCAATACAAACATACCGTGTACATGTACGTCATATGTTACCATTTTAAATATTTATATAAAATACCTTAGAATAGTATAATAAAATGTTATAACAAACCACTATGTTTTAAATTTAAAAGCGAAAACAATGGACAGCAATTCAGGTAAAGCTGTTCAACAACGTTTGACAGTTGCACGATACCTTCGTTCGGACACATATTTAGTCTTTCAGTTCTGTGTCTGCTGTGGTCAGTTAGACTCAGCATTGTGTATTCAATCCATTTTGTGAAAATAGAAATAAGAATCTTAGCACTGCGTAGGAGATTCCTTTTTAGCAGATGGCCAATGACTTTTAAGAATGCGTATGCAATACCTTTTTTAATAGATGGTCAATGATTTTCCATTTTAGCACATAGCCAATGACTTTAATTTAAGAATGTGTATGCAATACTTTTTAATAGATGGTCAATGATTTTCAGTAGCACTGCATATGATTTTCCTTTTTAGCACATGGCCAATGACTTTTAAGAATGTGTATGCAATACTTTTTTAATAGATGGTCAATGATTTTCAGTAGCACTGCATATGATTTTCCTTATGACTTTTAAGAATGTGTATGCAATACTTTTTAATAGATGGTCAATGATTTTCAGTAGCACTGCATATGATTTTCCTTATGACTTTTAAGAATGTGTATGCAATACTTTTTAATAGATGGTCAATGATTTTCAATTGCACTGCATATGAATTTCCTTTTTAACAGATTGGCAATGACAAAATCTGACTGGAATCTGACTGGAAACTGGATGATGATTCAGATTTTGAGGATGATTCTGTTCCGTTCAAATCACTTTAAAACGTACAGTTTATCTCAGGATCGGGAATAATGTGAATTGTGTGCTGTTTTCACAGACATCTGCGTTCCCTGTGCCATTCATTTTCAGGATTTTGTGTAGTAAAAGTCAGTATTAACATATAGCAAATTACTATAGCTTATTTCCACAACAAACAAATTATCAGATTCGGGCTGCATAATGCGAAAACTTTGAGCCTATGCCGCCCTCGGAGATGTGTTCAAATCTGCCAAAATGTTACCTCATTTTCTATCATTGTCTTCAAAACATTATTAACACAAGATCTTGAAAGAACTGTCCTAAGTACACTTGAATTTGTCTTACTTCGTATAAATAACAGTGTATTTTCTTCTTAATAATGTTTTACATATTTTTCGAAAGTTGTTTTGAAAAGGCAATTATATTGAAACGGCGTCATTTCCCTCTTTGCACTGCATATGAGAATCCTTTTAGCAGATGGTCAATGACTTTCAGCCACATACCGTGTGTAGCAGCACTATGAGATTCTGTTTAGCAGATTGTCATTGAGATTCAGTAGCACTGCATATGAAATTCCTTTTCAGCAGATGACCAATGACTTTCAGAAGTATTTCGTATGCCATTCCTTTTTTATTTTCTTTTTACTTTTAGATTATTGCTAAGCCGTTACCCTCCTGTCCATTCGCTATTAATCGTCCGGCAATCTAAAAGAAATAAAACAAGAAAAATGAATTATTTTGTTTTAAAAAATATATAGTATAACAATACTATTAAAATTGGCCATTCCAAGGCGGTACTTCCGTTGTGGTTCTTTATGTTTCTTGCGAACGTATAAAGGTATATGTTCCAGTAATGTTTCAACATCATGTATGTCTAAATCTATGAAGTTAGTTTTTGTAACTGAATGGACACCTTTTGAGAGAGAGAGAGAGAGAGAGAGAGAGAGAGAGAGAGAGAGAGAGAGAGAGATGTGCTTACAAGATTAACTCATTGTTCTTTTTGTAGAGAGAGAGATGTGCTTACAAGATTAACTCATTGTTCTTTTTGTATCAGTACTTATTACTTGCTCATTATGAAAACTTGCCAATGCAATATACAGAGATTTCCTTTCAGCAGTAAAAATTGAAAGTTTCAGTGGATGTCTTTATATTTTTAACATTTTAGTTCAAAACATTGATTGTGGGTACACGTTCGAAATGCCTAACCGAGGCGGTTCTAACAAGTACCCACAATATATGTTTTAAAGCAAAAATAAGAAAAATAGGTATACCTGTAATCCTCAGTTATACTATATAAAAGTGGGGTTTGAAGGGGGTATTCATTGCACGGACATGTTATCCTGATGCTTGCTTATATTTCAATTGTGATGTACCCATATGAGACGATAATGCCCTCCAAAAACGAGGGTCACGTACAAACACTGACAATAAGCCCAAATAAATCGTTATATATTTACTGAATGGCCGCTTATTGGAAAACAGCTGCTCACTCGGCTTACAATATGTTTTTAGTGCAAGTATCTAATTGTCAATTTAGTTTTTCCCACTTCGGTTTTTGGAGTGGGAATTTCTTTCTGACTGCGCCTTTTCCTGATCATTGCCCACTTGTACCCTTTTTATTACGATATTGATGATGTAGATCTAATGTTTATGAAAGTGTGCATTACATACCTAAAAGCCAAAAGGTCTGTTATCTCAGCGCGCTGATATAAACGCCGTCTGAAATATCTGAAATGATAAATCCACTTTCATCAAGTATGAAAAAACATCTAAGGGCAATATCATAGCGATTATTAAGGATGTTCGCTGCCAATGAAATCGTATTCAAACTTTTTTAACAGCTCTTTTTTGGCTTCAAAATATAAAAGAGATTTGAAAACAAAATAACTACAGGGTAGTGTGCATTTGTTCGAGCTACACCTCTGAACAAAACGCTTAAAAAAATTGAAAATTTTATTTTTATTTATTTCATATAAATATCCGTCCACGAACTCATCTAGTATGTTTTCAAACGTCATTTAATTAATTTGAAGCAGACTATTTTGGACCAAAGTCCTGCAAACAACTTGAAGCGGATTACAAAATTTAACGAGTCATTTTACAACCCTACTCGAAAAGGCGAAATCCATAGCTGTAGATTCATATTTTTTGGATTTCACACTTTGTAGAACTTCTTCATATTATTCGAATAAAAGAATGAAAAATATAGGGTAGTGTGTATATAAGAGAGAACCAACAGCTTGAAAATCGCCATTATTAAGCCAATTGGTTCTCTCTTATATACACACTACCCTATATTTTTCTTTCTTTTATTCGAACAATATGAAGAACCATTTTTTTTGTCTCTTTGATTTCAGTAGCACATCATATGAGATTCCTTTATAGAGGGAGACCCCATTTCATAAAACCGCAAAAAAATAACAAGCACATACATGTATATGAAAGAAATACTGGCACAGTATAACTTGTTTACATATACTGTTGCTAAAATGTGCATTGATTCAGTGCATTTAATTTGCAGACGTGCAATATTCAAGTTTAATAAACCCTATACCCACTAATTTTTATTGACATCTAAAATTTTCAAAAACAAGTTGCAGGAAATGGGGTGAAAAAATTAAGTTCAATAGATTGACATTTTAATGGCTTGTTCGATATACACCATCAATATGTATCTAAATGTAAAATATTAGGAAAATATCTGCAGATATTAAACAAAATAAAAACCGAAAGTTCAACAGTGTCAAATGTTGGCAGCGAACATCCTTAAGTTGTTTGTGTTGTAAGTATTGACATGTTGGCCAGTAGTAATTACTGTCTGTGTATGGATGTGTTAGAAAGCATATATGTGTGTCAGTCGGTTATCCCCCTTGTACAGTCTTTTCGTCCCATTAACTGACTGAGTCATCTCTATCAGTGATAAAGATGGATGGCTGCACTTTTTATTGCATGACCGCGGTCATCAGACTCTATGAAGGGCCAGACCTAAAAATGAAAGTCATGTTAGTTGGCTACGTCAAGGACGTTTTCGCCAGTCGCTCGGTCCTCCAGGACCCGACCAATCATACTCTTTTGCTCCAGATTAATAGCGTTGCCGACTTTTAACGGTTATTTTACAGCTGTACATGCAACATAGAGATGATCTGTGATCATCTGTACTGGCATCACTTGTTTCGCTTAAGTTAAAGATTTACGTAGATGCAATTAATTTGCTTACCGCGACGATTCGTTTGTTGACTTTGGGAACCTAGCAACCAACTAAATGTTTAGAGCCATTTTAAAAATTGAGAGTGAGATTGTCGCGCATCGTAGCTTGAACTGATTGTGTCCCCTTAATCTATTCTATAGCGCTCCAAAGCAGTAGTGCTGTATCGAACCATCTTGCTTGATGTCAGTTTCGGCGATGAATGTTTTGTGATACCACATGTACATAATATATTTGGTTCGGCTGAAACTGCTAAGTGTCCACCGTTTGAGAAATTACTGCTCCCTCTGTCTGCCATTTTCCTATCCTATGGTAAAGACCTGGAAACATGTCAGTAACCGTTCAGCTTTGTTGGAAACATATATATGTTTTTCAGTTACCTTATCCTTTGCACCGTAACAATGACCATCGCACCCAATACCAAGAGACACAATAGAACAATCAAACCTATTTGCCACCATCTGAGCGTTGAACCTAAAATGTAACAAACTATTTTTTATAATGTACATATAAATACAATGAGCCGCCTCATGGGAAAACAAACAATCTGCATAGGCGCCAGAAAACAAAAGCGCAGATCAGCTTCGTAGTAACTGCGAAGCTGATCAGCGCCTTTGTTTTCGCTCCACGGATAGTACAATTCCTCTACGTTCTAAATCCAAAATTTCCAGCCTCAAACCATCTTCTGTGACTGTACAGCCCGGTTTGTGTCGGACCTGATCGGAACCCAAATTGTTGGTTTTCTAACGCAGAGGTTCAAATAATAAAGGTCATGTAGATTATTTTCCATTTTATAAGTAATCAACTGCGACATTTGACGGGCATTATCAATGACAGACGAGCTTCTTCATGAGCAGTGAGGAAGGGGATGACACGTGACTGGAAAGATATCAAAGAGACATCAGAACATGCTTATCTATTGACAAAATATGCTAATTAATGACACATTAGCGCAGAAGAACAAAATTACAACTTTTGGTAGACAAATAGTTTATACAGTGTCAGTCCAAGAATGGTCCTCAAGAATGGTCTTTATTGTTTTTGTCTCTGACAAACTAACCTTCAACGAATGGCCGCCCGATAACAGCTTTACTGAAGACACTGGTAATATTTGACAGAGTGGCGGCTTGTACAGAAACTGCATACTGAACAGCTGGATCAAGCCCGTCGAACTGAACACTACTCTCATGTCCATCAACAATTTTAGAGAGTGGCTCTGCAAAAATATTTAGCATGAATCATTTCTACAGTTTCAAGATAAAAGATGCTGTTGGAATTAAGTTTGATTCTGGGAAAGATTGTTTATAACATCATGGTGGTCAAATGAGGCTATGTAACCTGGAGCCAGTTGTTCAAAGCATCGTTAGCTTAACGATATCGTTAAGACATAAATTTGTTAAGCAAATATCAGCTAAAGTAACAAATACACTGTTATTTTTGTTAAAAAATGTGAGAATCCTTTGCAGTGCAAAGGATTCTCACATTTTTTCAACAAAAATGACAGTGTATTTGTAATATTAATGTTTGAAATTTTAACGAAATGTTAACTAACGACGTCGTTTGTTTTGAACAACTGGCCCTTGGAGAAATGACATATAAATGGGATAAAACCGTTCTTTTCCTGAAGCTAGTCGCAGATACCGAACGGAATAGCTGGTCAAGAGATGGAAATGGTTAATGTTACCCACCACGTTTAGAAGTGTTTTGGATCTATCGTATTACAATGTTAAGACTAAGACTAGTTTCTTGCACTAATTCCTGAATCAATATAAGTTTCATACCAGAACAATTATTTAGAGCTGCCTCTCTCACTGAACACAGATGAACTACATATTGGCGAATATAGGGTCCATCGCAAGATGGCTTGTCCCAATGCACATGGAGTGACCCTTCCTTTGAGCCTGTCATAACACGAACATTCTTCGGAGGAACAACGTCTGCAATCATAAAAGCGACACTGGCATTAATTTGACTTGATAAGTCAAGGATTTAATAAGCTGTTCTACCAACAATATATTTGACAAAATAATTCTCGTGAATTAATCCCTGTTTGTCGTGCACATCTGTTGTTTTCTTTTGTCCGCACCTCCTCCCCATCGGACACCAGTGCACAACCTGACTTTATTTATTTCACTTTTTACTATTTACAGTGGCCTACTATATACAAGATTACAAAATCGAATATCATCAGACGTATGTATGTATGTATGTATGTATGTATGTATGTATGTATGTATGTATGTATGTATGTATGTATGTATGTATTTGTGTATGTGTGTGTGTATACAAACAAAAGCAAATACATGCATGTATGTATGTATGTATGTATGTATGTATGTATGTATGTATGTATGTATGTATGTATGTATGTATGTATGTATGTATTTTACGTGTGCGTGTGCAAATAAGTATGTATACAATCTATTAAAGGAAATTTGTATGTATGTATGTATGTATGTATGTATGTATGTATGTATGCATGTATGTATGTATTTTACATGCGCTTGTATGAATGTATGTATGTATGTATGTTTTTTTTACCAAGGAAATCTGTATGTATGTATGTATGTATGTATGTATGTATATATGTATGGATGGATGGATGGATGGATGGATGGATGGATGGATGTATGTATGTATGTATGTATGTATGCATGTGTGTATGTATGTATTTTACATGTACGTGTATGTATGTATGTATGTATGTATGTATGTATGTATGTATGTATGTATGTATGTATGTATGTATGTATGTATGTACGCATGTATGTATGTATGTATGTATGTATGTATGTATGTATGTATGTATGTATGTATTTTTACATGTGCGTGTGCAAATAAGTATATAAAATCATATTAGATAGGTATGTTGGTGTAAGTTTGTTTCAAGATATTTGTAGATTGGTTGGTAATAAACGTGTGTGTGTGTGTGTGTGTGTGTGTGTGTGTGTGTGCCATTACTGATAATGTAAAATTGCATGAGTTGCATGTATGTGACCTAGTAGTTACAAATGATTTGTATGTGTGTATTGTTATCTCTTTGTGTATTGAGAAGAAAGCATCGTCTAAACTTCATAACTTCAAACCCCTATGCGCCAGAACAGGATAGCACAGTGACCCGGCTCTGACACATATGGGTTTATCTGTTATTCCAAGGGATCATTCATGCGTTAATCTTAGAGGCTGGGCCACATCTCTCAATCCAGGCTACTCCTATTCAAATGTTCACAAACAAAAAATATGAAAGTGTGCTAGACATGGGGCCCAACCGGCTTATAGGTTTACAATATTGCAAATGGCGTTTAATATTGAAATAGGTTATAAGTGTGTATTCTGTATATAGTACATATTTACATAATTAACAATTGGTCGAAATCCTTTTTTTTTTTATATAATCATGGTTAGATCTACTTTATGATGTTATATTAATGTCTTATATATACAGTGACACTGCAATACAGCGTACATATACACTTTCCATTCATATTTACATGTTTAAGATTGATCATAATCAATTTTGTTTGACATTCTTGTTGAATGGTGTTATATATACAATATAATGTGATTGTAACATATAATGGGATAGGGATCTGTTTGTAAAAAAAATGTTTTGGATGGTTCTATAGAAATTTAATACTGTTTTATGTTTAGGATAACTTTATAGCATACATTTTCATTTTTTTTTTATTTTTATTTTCGAGGGTGTATACATGTATTTTGATTTCTGTATGAAATTTCGCTTTTCATGTATGTTATATTTGCTACCTGTTTTGCGACATTGTAGCAAGGAACTCAGAAGGATACCGCTGGATTGAAGGAACCGTCAAAGAAAGCATAATCCTTGCAGCTGCAACACGTGTATCATGACGATGATGTTCTGTTCAACTACGAATTGAGTCGTCGCATGAGAAAATTAACAATTTTGGGATCCGATCAGTCCAACACAAACCTAGCTATACAACCACAGAAAATGGCTAAACGAAGAGAGTATATTGTATTGTCTATGGCGCTTAAACAAAGGTTACTGCACAGCTGATCTGTGGTTTTCTTTTCGCCTATGCAGAGCGGTGGCTCAATTATTAATTGAATGCCTCACAGAAAAGAGCTACGTTATCCACCAGAATTAAATTGCAGTCTTTATATCATTACCTTTATCTCCAGAATAGATACAGTTTGTCCATGTTATTCCTGAGCTTGTATTTGTTGATTGCACTGATATCCCGAATACATATTTGTAAAGTGGCTGAGGTAATGCCCCTTTTAATAATGAATACTGTCGCCGATCTCCAGAAAGTTCCGTCCAATTGAGACTAGACTGAAACGAAATTAATATATTTTACACCCACTTGCAAAGCAGAGATATTACCTAAAATATGCTGAAATGAAAATAGCCTAACATGTTTTTTCTATCGAGTCTACTGGTGTTCACGTTAAAACAACCAAGCATTGTGGCCATTATTGAGCAATACAGTTATAAACAGTGAACGCTGTTGAAAAGTAGTACATGTATGTGTATGCATAAGTTATTGAAAATGCCATCAATTTAATATAATGATCTAGCTATGAAAAGCAATTTTGTAACTTTATTACTGTCCAAAGTAAGGTAATTAAATACAGCCCCTTTCACTCGAGCTTGCTCCTAGAGCATTATCACGTTTTCTGAAGATCTGAGCTTTTTTTTTTTTTTTTTTTTTTTTTTTTTTTTTTCTTTTTTTTCCGTTGTCCACAAAGACATCTGGATTGATTGATCTGCTGATTTAAGTGACAGTTTCAAACTAAATGACGTTTAACACGGCAAGCTCGAGTGACATTTTTATCATACTATGTGGTGACCAAACAATCACAGTGTTTTTTGTCAGAAGATGTGACAACATTACACAACAACAACAACATCTAAAAGATCAGTATAAACAGGATTGATCCAGTGCATTATAAAATTCATCTAGAGCTTTATTTTATAGAAATTTTGCTGATTTCAAATTTCAATCTCATTTCGAAATCATTTCTGTGAAGAAATTTCGTACAGCGATGACAAAGTTAAGGGTCTCGTCTCACCGATTAGAGGTCGAAACCGGTAGATGGACCAGGCCTGCATCTACTCCTTTTAACGACAGGAAATGTCGCATTTGTGATAAACTCGAAGATGAGTTTCATTTTATTTTTGAGTGCCCATTGTATACTGAATTAAGACAACAGTATTTAAACAGGTATTATATTGTTAGACCTAACTCAGCTGTTTGATACAAATGTTAAGAAGTTCGTGAGAAATCTATCAATCTAGATATATAGAGCTTTTCAGCTCAGGCAAAATACTATTTACAATGAATTGTGAATACAGGATAATTAAAATGCTATGTTGCTAAAAGTCCACATATTCTCTCCATCAGACCCAAAATGTGGTTATACATATCTGTCCGTCGGTACGTAAAACTATAATATATTTATATATGTTACTTTTCATATACTGTCTGTCATTTTGTTACATTGTATGTACTAATTTGTATTGTTGTGCTCAAGGGCCAATTTGCCTATGCTTATTCAATAAATTTCTTCTTCTTCTTCTTCTTCTTCTTCTTCTTCTTCTTCTTCTTCATAAATAACTGGAAATTGTGTTTATGAAACACTATACCCCCAACTGGTAAGTCACTTTCAAGATGTAAAATGTCTAAATTGAAAAAGAAAGTGACAAAAATTAATCTGAGGAGTATATTTCAACCACATGCATATGTTCAAAGCATGGTCACAATGTCCCAAAAGAATCGGTATTAAATTGTAGGAGGAGTTGCGCACACAAGGTACCCTCTATCCATTCACTAAAATGCCCGAAAAAGTTCAAATTGTGAAAAAAATAACAAACAATAATCCAAGGATTATATCCAAACCACATGCATATCTTCAGACCATGCCCATAACACATGTTAAGTTTTAAATGAATTGCCATGAAACGGTAGGAGGAGTTGCGCACACAAGGTACCCACTGCCCATTCACTTTCATTGTGAAAAATGCCCGAAAAATGGTTAAGTTCAAATTGCGAAAGAAAATGACAAAAAAAAATCTGGGGATTATATCCAAACCACATGCATATCTTCAAAGCATGGTCACTACATCTGTAATGCTTCAAGAGAATCGGAATATAAATGTGGGAGGAGTTGCACACACAAGGTACCCACTATCTATTCACTTTATCAAGAATTATAAAGGAAAATAACTCTCACAGAATGGGCCCCTAGCCCCTTGAATTTACCTGAAAGAAAAAATACGGGTCCTCTTAATTTTCATATACAAACTACATACCAAATTTCAAGATCCTAGCTCTAACGGTTCCTGACAGACTGACTGTTCTGCACTGCACTGCACGGACAGACCCAAACCAATATACCCCCTCAACTTCTTCCGAAGTTCGGGGCATAAAAATGCTGAATAGATTTTAAGAACACCTGGCACCTGGGACACATTTTCAGTTCTAAAATACATGTAGAGTAAAAAGGTTACCTGATTTACACAAAAACATTATTGATCTAAATGCTGAAACGGCAAGCTCTAGTGAAAGGGGCTGTATGTACCTTTAACATGAAACTCACAAACTGATACCACACATGAACGGGTTTCGTTATGCCATACCTGACATGTTCCGGTGATAGTTTTCAAGCACAGATAAACAGTGACACTTGCGATGTTGAAGGTGACGTTGCCTTTTAGGACCCATTTAATGTTCAGACTGGCGTTTATATTGACAAGTACTGGAACCACATCAAGCTCTACATCTAGAACTGAAGAAATTTACAAGAAATGCTTATAATCACGTGTGTTCTGTTGAATATCTAATTCGGGTCCATTTGGATGAAATGGGGTATCCTGAGAAATTAGAAAATTGAGATCGGATTAGTTTCATTTTCCGGACGGGGCTCGATGTTTGGCATCAATCTGAATTCATATCAGTCACTGCGATTTCGTGTTTTTAATAAATAAATACTTTCTCTCTGGCTTCCCCGTACATCATTTGAGCCACCACATGAGAAAACCTACAATCTACATAGGCGAAAACAAAGGCGCAGATCAGCTTCGCAGTAACTGCGAAGCTGATCAGCGCCTTTGTTTTCGCTACTCGGATAGTACAATTCCTCTTCTACTTAAATCCGAAATTTCAAGTTTCTAGCCCTTTTCTGTGACTGTACAGGTTGATTTGTATCGGACCTGGTCGGAAACCACATTGTTTGTTTTCTCAAGAGGCGGCTCATTTATAGTGCAGATTATATTTTCCTTTTGGTCCTTTGAGATCAGCGAGTGTATTCTGAGAGATCAGAAAATTATTATCGGTTTAGATTCATTTTCTAACCAACGTTTTCAGATCTTTGATCCCATTTGGATTGGTTACTAGTCCGCTTTGTATCGACTACCCTGTTGAAAGATGCAAAATAACTGAATATCTCTTTGGCTCCATGTTGCAAAATCTATAGGGCCACTGAAGAGGCTTGTATGGCGCATTCCCTTTCTCATTTATATGCTCACTGCTCATAAAGGACCTCAGTTTTATCTTTATTTTGTGATTTTTGAAGGCTTTTCGTTTGCTCCAGATTGTCAGTGATGTTGTTTGCCGCCCAGGGCTCTATATCGATAGGCAGCTTATTGTATCTGTATGGAACCATACAGTGTATAACAGTCATTTGTTTGACAAGTAAACGATACATGTAGATTCTTTTCAGTGGACTCCCCAACAACAGAACAAAGAAACAACATAATTATAGTTACAACTTTACCCGAGTTATAATCAGGTATGGATATTGATGATGGTGTCTTTGAAGGCCCTTTTGAAGTGAAAGCACTCAAAGTGACAATGTAGGAAGATGAACACAATAAATTTGTAGACGACGTAACCGATCCATCACCATGCACGGTGTGTGTCTGTTCAGGATCTCTAGTTGGTGTTTTCGAGTTGTAAATATTTATTTCATAGCCTAGTATTTTGCCGTTTCTAAACGCCGCTGGAATAGTCTGAAACAAAAATGGAAAGATCATACACATTTTACTTAACTTTAAAATGTGTTTTATTTCTTTGAAAAAAAAAATAAATGCAAAAAAGTCCATAAACTAAAGGAAGTGTTTTTTTTTCTTCTTCTGTTTTTCTTTTTTTTTTTTTTTCATTTTCCCCCCTTTCTTTTCTTCTTCTTCTGGTTAAGATGTCTTTGACATAGATAGCTTAAGCCAATTTGAGATAATACCTATTTTGGGCTAAATTATTTATTTACGTATTCTTCTAGTACATATTTTGGCTCTTACTTTCCAATAGAAATGAACACTTCTAATCTTGTTATCTTCACAATCCTTTCTGACATATGAAAACCCGCCTTCTGTCGTCTCTGGAGAAACGCCTGGGACTGAAACAGATATGTTTAATTCATGTATGCATACTGAATAATCAGATTCCTGTTTTACAACTGTACTATCTATCCCAGTCTCATGAACATGCTAGACTCTATACTGAGTATTTCATACATCTGTCTGGCCAACTTTTGATTTTCAAAAACTTCCACTATGATCCTTAAACAGCAGTAAACAAATGTCTATTCTTAATTTTGTCTTTTAACACGAAAACAAGTCCATGAAAAGTATACCCCCTCGAACCCCACTTTAATATTGCAAAACGGGGGTTTACAGGGGTACGAGGTGTGATCAGAAAGTTCTAAGCCTCAAGTGCTTGTGATTACCAGGGAATGAAAATCTGGTGATTACTTTTCAATATAATCCCCCTTCAAGGCAATGCACTTCGTCCATCTCTGTTCGAGCTTGCGTATCCCTTCCAAATAGAAGTCCTTTTCCTGGTCCTCCAAATAGTCGTTCACTGCCGCTATGACGTCTTCCTTGCTTCCAAATTGTGTTCCACGACGGTTGGATTTCCATTTTGGGAACAGATAAAAGTCAGAACGGGCCATACTTCGAATCCGCATTCAGTCGCAGCAGTCATGGCAACTTGCGACGTGTGAGCAGGCAGGCGCATTTTTCTGCCAGAGCAGAACACCTCGGTCAATTTTCCTCTCCTTTTTTTGTAATTTTCTGGCACAAGCGCCTCAATTCTGCTGCATAATATGCACCAATTATCGTGCGACCTTGTTCAAGATAATCAACCATGATTACCCTCTGACTATCCCAAAAGACTGATGCCATCACCTTCCCTTCCGAACAAACTCTCTTAAACTTCTTGGGAGGGGGTGAGCCAGGGTGCTTCCATTGCATGCTTTGTATTTTTGTCTCTGGGTCAAAGTGATGAACCCATGTCTCATCTTGGGTTACAACTCTGTCGATAAAATCACCGGGATCATCTTCATAGCGAGACAGGAGATACCTAGAAATATCGAGCCGAGATCGTTTTTCTCACCAGTCAACAATCTCGGTCCCCATCTTGCCGAGACCTTGGACATACCCAAGATATCCGTCAGAATTTTTTGCACTGCCCCAAAACTTATGCCCACTTCGCTGGCTATTCTTCGCAAGTCTCGCCTCCTGTGAATGATCTCCACATTTTCATCAGTGGGGGCATCTTTGGGGCGGCCAGACCTTTCATCATCCTCAATGCTCTCTCTCCAACGCTTAAATTCTGCAGCCCATTTTTCACAGTGCTACAAGAAGTAGACTCATTTCCAAGTGTTTTCATGAAGTGTTCGTGAATTTCCTTGGGAGTCATTCCCTTCTTACAAAGATATTTTAAAGGGTCACTGACGAGACTTTAATAGTCGAAACCGCGGTATGGCCCATCCCCTTTCTCATTAATGTGTTCACTGCTCTTAAAGGATCTCAGTTTTAATTTTTATTTGTTATTACTGCACCTGATGTTGTGCCGTGTGGCGGCCCTAAAACGTCTCCCCGTACATCATTCATAGTGCAGGTTATATTTTCTTTTTGATCCTTTGAGATCAGCGAGGATATTCTGAGAAATCATAAACTTATTATCGGTCAAGATTCATTTTCTGACCAATGTTTAATATATTTGGTCCCATTTACATAATATATACTAGTCTCTGTATCGACTATCCTGTTGAAAATTGCAAAATTTCTGTAATTCTATTTGGCTCCATGCTGCCAAATCTAAAGGGTCACTGACGAGACTTTATAGTCGAAACCGCGGTATGTCCCATCCCCTTTCTCATTAATGTGTTCACTGCTCTTAACGGATCTCAGTTTTAATTTTTATTTATCACCGCTTTCACTTCTGCAATTTTGACGCACTGTCCTCTCTCAATACTGTCGTACAAAAGCAATCAAGCGCGAATGCTTTTTACTCCCCAAATGACTTTCAATTCAATAGAATGACAAACTGAACAAGGATTTTGTCTTATGGAATGCTTTAAAGTGTATCAGGCTTAGAACTTTCTGATCACATCCCATATTCGCCAATATGATTATTTTAGGATGTAAAGCTGTAGACATACCTATTTTTTCATATTTTTGCTTCAAACCATAGATTGTGGGTACTCGTTAGACCCGCCGAGCGGTTCTAACGAGTACCCACAATCTATATTTTGAGCAAAAATAAGAAAAATCTCAATACATTATTTCTACTGGACTTTTTCAATTTTTACAACTTAAGAAAATAAAAATAAAACTGAGATCCTTTAAGAGCAGCGAGCATATTAATGAGGAAAGTGATGGGCCATACCGCGGTTTCAACTACTCAAGCCTCGTCAGTGACACATTAGATTTTGCAACATGGAGCCAAAGCCTTTACACCATATAGGCAAGTTTTCGTAATGTTACGCGGCATGACAGCGACGTCAAAACTTCATCAGGAAAACATCTCCGTGCAATGAATACCCCCTTAAACCCCACTTTTATATAGTAAAACTGGGATATGTAGGGGTATACCTATTTTTCTTATTTTTGCTCCAAAACATAGATTGTGGGTACTCGTTAGAACCGCCTCGTCGAGGCGGTTCTAACTTGTACCCACAATCTATGTTTTGAGCAAAAATAAGAAAAATATCAAAATTTTTCAGCTGAAATTTTTCAATTTTTAAAGCTTAAAAAATCTCTGTATATTGCATGGGCGAGTTTTCGTAATGACTCACCATCTTCTTCTGTTCTGGTTAGTATTGTGTTTGTCTCACTCCAATGTCCAAAGTACTTCCCATTGTTAATAACAAGCCTACAGTCAACTTCGACATCATAAAATGTATAAGGGATAAGACCGCATACAACTTGATCTCCACTACAGGTGTTTGTTGGCCCAACGTAACGTAACTAAATCAATATAAAACACAACAATATAACGCAACTGGTGAATAGAATTAGAAATGCAAGAGAGAATCAAGAAATATGCCAGGCGTTCTATTTATGAGACCTAGGCAAACAGTATAGCACCAGTTGCCCCATTTTGGGATGTTTTGTTTAATCTCACAATGACATTAACAATACCAGAGGACCAATGGTCCTGTAAACGCTCACCTGAGATCTGCTGCATATACCAATAAACATGTTTGAATATTATGGTATTTAACCCTAGTGCAGGGGCAGATGAAGCCCTTGGGTCATTTTCTTTTTTCAGAATAATCAATATTCTATCCATTTGCCAATTTCCTGCTGGCTTTTCCCTTCAAATGACATTTTAACAGTTTTCCCCATTCAAATCCATAGGCAACCCATGTTGACCTTGCCTTAACCATCTTTCAAGATCATCACAGGGTCAAGATTTATATATACATTGGAGTACTTTAGCCATCGATGCTTCACGCCAAGTTTCCTTGAAACTATTGGTTTCAGAGAAGAAGATTTTTGAATGTTTTTACCATATATGGGAATGGTGGCCATCTTGGTCATGTGACCTAAATTATTTATACACATTGGTTCCCCCATGGATGCTTCACATAAAATTTGGCTTTAATTGGCCAAGCGGTTTCAGAGGAGATGTTTGAATATTATGGTAATATACATGCATATTGCCCTGGGGTGGGGCCATATAAGCCCTTGGGTCCAACTTTTTTTCAGAATCATAAATATTCAGTCCTACCTTGTCGTAAAATAGGCCAAGGTCACCACAGGGTCATGATTTATATACACATTGTAGTACTTTAGCCATCGATGCTTCATGCTCAGTTTCTTTGAAATCGGTCCACTAGTTCCGGAGAAGAAGATTTTTAAGGGGTTTTACCGTATATGGGCATGGCGGCCAGCTTGGTCATGTGACCTAGAATATTTATATACACATTGATTCCCCCATTCTATAGATGCTTCACATAAAATTTGGCTTTGATTGGCTAAGCGGTTTCAGAGGAGAAGATGTTTGAATATTATGGTTATATACATATATAATGCCCCGGGGTGGAGGCACATGAGCCCCAAGGGTCCATTTTTTTTTCAGAATCGTTAATATTCAGTCCTACTGTCCATTTCCTGTAAGACTTTCACTTTAAATGACTTTTTTAAAGTTTTCTCCATTCAAATGCATTGGCGACCTATGTTGACCTTGCCGTAAAATAGGTCAAGGTCATCAAGGGATCACGATTTATATATACATTGTAGTACTTGAGCCATTAATACTTCATGCCAAGTTTCATTGAAATCGGTCCCCCGGATCCGGAGTAGAAGATTTTTGAAGGAGTTTTACCATATATGGGCATGGCGGCCAACTTGGTCATGTGACCTGGATTATTTATATACACATTGGTTGCCCCTTCCTATTGATGCTTCACATAAAATTTGGCTTTGATTGGCCAAGCGGTTTCAGAGGAGAAGACATCTGAATATTATGGAGATATACATGTATATTGCCCCGGGGTGGGGGCACATGAGCCCAAAGGGTCCAATTTTTTTTCAAAATCATTAATATTCAGTCCTACTGCCCATTTCCTGCAAGACTTTCACTTTAAATGACATTTTAAAAGTTTTCCCCATTCAAATGCATTGGCGACCTATGTTGACCTTGCTGTAAAATAGGTCAAGGTCATCACAGAGTCACAATTTATATATACATTGTAGTGCTTGAGCCAAGGATGCTTCATGCCAAGTTTCGTTGAAATCGGTCCATCGGTTCTGGAGAAGAAGATTTTTGAAGGGTTTTTACCATATATGAGCATGGCGGCTATCTTGGCCATGTGACCTGGATTTCTTATATACACATTGGTTCCCCCTTCCTATAGATGCTTCATATAAAATTTGGCTTTGATTGGCCAAGCGGTTTCAGAGAAGAAGATCTTTGAAAATGGTGGACGACGGACGGACGGACGACGACGACGACGGACGGACGCCGGGTGCCTGCCTATCCTATAAAAATCACACTGGATGACCCTTAACATAAAGTGGATTCGTCCATAGGATAATACATGTGTGCGTGGTTCTTACAATTGGTAAAAATGGTAGACAAATATTATTCAAGACTTTACCAGTGTACCAATGTTACCAACCATTGGTAGCAAATAATGCAGACGAAATACAACATAGGAAAATCTACCACCGTGGGAAATCACATTGACTCAATATGACAGAAAATAATAATGACAAAATTGATAACGGTATATTTTTCAATATAAAATTATTTCACTACAGGCTCTACTAGTGGTATCATTGTCATCAATGGTGTCATTGGCTGCCGAAAATCGTTCAGTGGTTTATGGTTACCTTTGGTAAAATGGTACCATTGGTAAATTCGCAAATGTTACCATTGCTTTTGAAAAACCCCACATGTACCCTATTAATTATATGAAAGTACATTCGCCACAAAGGGGTAAGTTAACTTACAACCCAAGTACTATTCCTACTATGGCTCTCCTTGTATTGGAGACGATATATCCTCGACTTTGACAACATCTCAATACAATACTGCCCATATTTGGCTTTCGCATTAGTATATTCCCAACTAATGTGGATACAGGAACTGTTTAACGTTATTGCTGATACATTGTCGATCTTTGGAGGCTGACCTGCAATTTATATAAAATTGATTATAGCATTTTCTTCACATTTTTAGTTAAAAATACAAAAATTAAAATACCTATGAGGCCCAGAGAAATAGATGGGCTACTTGTGCCTCCAAACAAAGCTTATACACTACTTACTGACCATGTAATTACTGGTTAACCGCTCAGGTCTGAGCCTGCCCAGGAACAGTAGTTCAAGTCAAACCATCCATACATATAGGCCTTATTGGCTTAGTTGGCTGGTTATATTTGAAGCACATTTTGGTCGTCATGACGTCCTAATTTTGGGTACAAGTCCTATAAAATGGAAGCAACGTCCCGACATGACCATAGCTGATGACTGGGACGATAAGACATAGCTCGCTCAAACAAACAAACAAAATTTCTGAAATGTTACCGTATTCGTTCTGTTTTATTTATTGAATACACACTTTGGTTCCTCAAACCTGCTCTTCACCTTCATGTCTCGGTTGATGTTATCTTACTTTCGCTACAATGGTTATAGAGTCCACATTGAAATTGGAGTGAACTCCAAAATAGCCCACTTTTGAGTTCTAAATGCCCCAGTTAATACAGAAAATAATGAATATTTAAGTGAGTAATAACATCAAAACAACTTACGACAGTCAGTGGTGTTGATTCTCCAATTAGTGGCCACATTTGAATCTTTGGTTACTATGGTGACCGTTAGATAGAAGTCGTGTGCAAAATTCATAGAGTTGTTGTCCCGTCGTATCATTTTACATGACGTCATCGTTACCTCACTACAAGTTCCTACATTTTCCTCCATTTGCCTATAAGGTTATATATGAGCCGCATCGTGAGAGAACCGGATTTTTGCCTATGCGAAAACAAAGGCGCAGATCAGCTTCGCGGTAACCGCGAAGCTGATCAGCGCCTTTGTTTTCGCTACACGGATAGTATATTTCCTCTTCTTCTTAAATCCGAAATTTCAAGCTTCTAGCCTGCTTCTGAGACTGTACAGCCCGGTTTGTGTCGGACCTGGTCGGAAATCCCGAAGACCGGTTTCCTCGCGTCGCGGCCCATATAAGACAGGATAGAAGTGCAAAAAGAGTCGAGTAGGTCATATCGACAGGCTTGTCTGGATGGTTTAATGACTGACATGACATCTAGACCTAACCGTTGTTTTTCAAAAGGACGGTGCTTTATAGGGAAAAATCGAAATAAAACATTCGTATGCTATTAATTTAGAAAAAGGAATCTTGGGTACACAATAATGGTTCCAATCAATAATTAAACTAGAAATGTATTTCTTATAAATCATATAAAAGCACACACTTTCGTTTTTTTTTTTTTTTTTTTTTTTTTTTTTTTTTTTTTTTGTTTTTTTTTTTTTTTTTTCAATTGCAGTTTATTCACCTGTCTATCGGTTTATAAAAGGTCACTGATGAGGGAACAGTGCCCGAAATTGCGCAATACGGCACATACCACCTCCCTTTGAACGTTTTCACTGCTTCCAATGGTTATTACATTTATAGTTTATTATTTACCAGATATACAACTGTCATGGATGCCTTGGTTCATACTGCAAGTTAAGCAGCAAGTTAAGCAGCCGCAATACAGGGAATTCAGTTTAAAGACCAAAACAATAACAAAAATAATATTTTAAGTTGATTGGAAAATACTCACCAAGAAGCGCTAATGTTTATGTATGACGTGTTGGTCTTCTGTGCATAGTCTACTGGGAGTGTCCATGTTACCAACAAATAGTCATCCAAGTAATTTGAAAGTTTCAAGATGCATCCTTCGTACTTGGGCGTCCAGCCATCTGTAATAATATATGAAACGCTAAATATGAATTTCAGATACGGTTTTTGTGTTTATCACAATTGCATGAGCACTGTGTTTCAAACATGTTTACAAAAATGTGCCTATGAAAATGGGCATCACCTAAGTTTAACGTTTATTTAAGAAATTCAGAAAACTATTATCAATGGACAAACGTAGCTGAAGGAAATATATATATTAAAGTATGTATTGTCAGAGACTGAAGGATAGCGAATTTCAGTTCGATAAAGCTCTGTGACTAATGAAAGGAGGTAAATATTATTTGTTTGAAAAAAAAAATAACAAAAATGATTCGATCATATACCTGTTGTTACAGGGCAAACAACTACCACCAACATCATAAGGAGACATAGGCCATCTTTTATACTGACACTCGAGATACCCCAAGGAATCATTGTGGTTATGTATAGTTGTCCACGGGTACAGTCTTCGGATAGTTTTCATTGTGATCTCCAGCGTTTCCTCCTTGAAAGATAAAAACAATACGGTTTGTTGTCAGATCCGATAGAAAAATATAATTTTAACTCATTTAAGCATAGCGTCCCTTTTTGCGGCGTCCCATCTGTGGCTATTCTGTTTGCACAGAGAAATTTCATCGAAAAATGATATAAAGATATAAATCACTTCTAACATCCCTAAAAGTGAAAGTGGACTCACCCAATTTGATAATGATGGGAGAATCCGTTCGTCAAATACGGGTTAAGATATCACACCAACGCACCATGCTGCGACTTTTCGGGTGTGTATTTTCTGAATTATAAAACAGCAGTCATTTTAGATAATGGTCGGCGCACTATGGCAATATTTCAGGAAGGGATACTTGTGGTGTACCATACAGCAGTAAAATTAATATCGCATCGGAGCATTGCACATATCCAGCAGGGAATTACAATGGTGTTCATGGTCTTGTTCTCGATCAGCCGGTAGCCCACACAAGTCAACGTTTGTCGTAGGCTGGCACTTGAGCTCATTTGACAATACGCAGTAAGTGATATAGTCTCTGACAGACAAAAGACAGCGACTCGGGTCCTTGGCCTACCATGAATTGTTCTCGGTTCTAAGAAATGCGTGCACGTACCGACATGAGACAAGCATAGCACCACCATGTCGTCATAGTTTAAACAGATGACCAGATTTAATTGGGTACGCTTTGTCCGCATTCACAGGATTCGAACCAGTTCAAGTTTGTTGTATTTAAATCATTAAACTATATATATAATTTACGAAGCATTTACTGAAAATTAAAAGCGAGATCCTTTAAGAGCACTAAATATATCAGTGAGAAAGAGAATAGGCCATACCATGGTTTCGGCTACTCAAGCCTCACCAGTGACCCTTTAGATTTGACAACATGGGGCCAAAGAGTATTACTGTATTTTTACACTTTTCAACAGGGTAGTCGAAACAAAAATACTAGTGTCATTATACAAATGGGGCCAAATATATCGAATGGTGGTTAGATAATGTATCTAAACCGATGATAATCTTCTGATTTCTCAGAATATCCTTTCTGATCTCAAAGGAAAGTATCATCTGCACTATGGGTGATGTACGGGGAGACTTTTTAGGCTGGTATGATCAGGACATGGCTACTCATCCAAATATAGCCGAGAGCTAGCATACTGTCGAGCCCAAACACACCTTTACGCGAAATGCACGAAGACCAAAAACTTCAATCAACAAATATTACTAATACGACAGGGAAGCCAGAACATGCACCAGCATTAGAATGTGGCCAATCTGAATCTGAATATTTAAAAAACATAGGCTTGAATGACTCTTGCCTTACCGGTAGAAAAAGGCGATGTTGATTTGTTCTTGTCCGGTAACGCAATACGAAAACATGCCCACATAATATACAGTTTTCTTAAGTTGTAAAAACTGAACATTTTCATTATAAAAATGATACTTTTAATATTTATGCTCAAAACATACATTGTGTGTACACGTTAGAACCGCCTCGACGAAGCGGTTCTAACGAGTACCCACAATGTATGTTTTGGATCAAAAATAAGAAAAATAGGCATACCCCTGCAAACCCCAGTTTTTCTATATGAAAGTGGGGTTTAAGGGGGTATACATTTCACGGACATGTTTTCCTGATGGTCTGTTTTAAATGTTTGACAGGATTTTAAGCTATATACGCCTCATTCATTATGAAAGCACCCTCGATATAACACGTTTTAATGGGCCCTATTGTCCATATCACCAGCCCTCATGAACGAAGTCCGAGTATATCAAAGGAAATGCTTGAACTAAAACCGCATGCCATTTGGCTTTTGTATCTCTCCGAAAACGTTCCGAAGGTTTAAGGAGAGATCTATGGGTAACTTAAACTCACGAGAGTGCCTTCTTATGTAGATTTTGTTTATTTGAATTTATGCTTAACGTTCCAGTCAACAGCTATGGACATGTTGGGACGTTGCGTTCATTTTATGGGACTTGTACCCAAAGTAGGATATCCAGAATGCCCTTCAAAGGCTAACATTAGCTTCTCTCGCAGCTTTCAATGACATCCTGGGCGCTGTGAGTCTAAAGATTAGACTAACAAAGTGTGAGTCATGGCCAATTCTAAAGTAAGGTGAGCCGTACCAAGGTTGCTCGGCCTTACCGACTATCATAGCCGTTTCTAAAAGTGCTACATCGCATTCTCGAACAATCCACATTTAGATCTCTCGTAATTCATGCATTACATTGTGGGAATTAGCCGATTTCGATGAATAATGGCGTAGGAAAAATCTAAAAGCGTCCAGCAGAAATGTTCCAGATTCTTATTGGTCAAAGTCAGTACATTCGGCGCTTCCTAGACTATAGCAAGGTCACTTTTGTAATGCAACCATTCCTCATTGAAAACGAAAGACGGTGCTTGCGATAAAGCAACAAGCCAGCTTTGACACAATCATATACAATCATTACTAGCGAATGCTGACCACAGTTAACTTTTCAGACTGGTGACTCCTTGATTTGGATGTAAGGGTCAGTTTTGTATCAGCAACAGAGAAAGAACATACGCCAGTCAAAGCCTGAAACATTCAGAAAGAAATTTCCCCGTCCACAAACTAAAGCCTTAGCACGGAATCGAGATATGTTTGAAAGGTTTCAAAATTGAAACCAAACCCTATTGTACCATAGCCAAAACAGAAGCCTGAGGTCAGGGCTGGATATCTGTACATTTTTCCTTGCTAACCAGACATTGATTTATTTCAATCGAGACACAATGACGTAAAAATTGGACAGATAAACATTGATTCCTATTATGCAAAATTGACGTTAGTGTGTATCACGCAATGTTGAAAAACAATTGCTCATATTTTAAATGCGTAAATGGTATATATTCTCTTGCTTTGAAAAAAAGAATCTTAACCTAATTTTGTGGTCGCATATTTTACTGTCAAAATCAATACGAGGATATAGCCAACAATACCCTGGGTTGAGTTTTGAGGTCAGTCTATTGTTATTCCAACATTTATAGTGTATTGGCCATATTTCTACCCGCATCAATATGGACCAAATATAAATTATATAGCATCATACAACGCGAATTGTAAAATAAAAAGGGGAAAGAATGTACGATTAAACACAAAATTTAATAAACGTACATGACAAAACTAAAAGATGTTCACCTACCTTCTTCTGGTGGTTACTGTGCCGAGATAATCCATCCTATTAATCTGTTGGGCAGTGATTTTAAACTGACTTATTGGTATTTTATTGTGGTTTAACTGGTGTTTTGGGCATAGTAAAATTCTTTCGTCAGTTAAAATTGGCAATTAGTACGCATTCACAATTTAGTTACGGACACGTGTTTTTGTGAAGAAAAACAAAAGAGAAACAATATCACTTATTACCTATCTCGCAGTCTTTGTTTTTAATCAGTCATTCGGGTATTTTTGAAAAGGGTTTGTTACTTCTCGGTTGGGAAATATATATTTATCCTTATTACTTTTTGAAAAAAAAATGTCTGGGGCGTTTTTGGGTTAAAGCCACCTGTAGGATCCCAAACTCTCGACAATTGCGCAAACCTACAGTCTATTTGTGACGTAGTTTCAAGGATTCCAAAGTTCTTTATAAGGAATTTAATTTGTCGTGTTACGATTTTAAATGGCTATTGAGCGTCTTTGTTCCAAATTGTCATTGTTTGAATACCGACTTTTGTTATCCTTCATAAAAACTTCGTTTAAAACCCGGAATGCTGCAGTAGGCGTTACAATCATAAATTGTCCATGGCCCAATGATACACATCTTTGCCTTAGACACTAAGTCATGTTTTGACTGCAGTAATCCTTGTCTTAGAAACTTAGACCAAGGATGGGTATATAGTTTCGACATTTCAATGTTTCTCTGTTTTTGACAGTTTCTATCGTCCTCAAATACAGACTGATGTCATGACTATAGTTATTCCTTTGTTGTTGCACATTTTAATCGTCCTCATCAACAATGGTCATGACTGGACGTTGCCACCAATTTAAGGGACCTGTATCAATTATTAAGGGTACCATGACACCAAAATATGCGATATAACCACCAAGTAAGCAACCACATTACAAAAACTTGCCCATGCAATAAACAGAGATTTTTTTAGCTTTAAAATTAAAAATTTTCATCTGAATTTTTTTTTTTTTTTTTTTTTTTTATTTTTCTTATTTTTGCTAAAAACATAGATTGTGGATACACGTTAGAATCTATGTTTTTGAGCAAAAATAAGGGAAAAGGGTATACCCCTGCAAATCCCCGTTTTGCTATATAAAAGTGGGGTTCAATGGGGTATACATTACACGGACATGTTTTCGTGATGCAAGGTTTGTATGGATGGTTTGACTAAGTACCAAAGTTTGACTAAGTTTCCTGGGCAGGCTCAGACTTTCTTAGCGGTTAACCATTAATCAGATGGTATGAGTTTTTCCAGGTTTACTTGGAGGCACAAGCAGCCCACCTATTTCTCACGGCCCAAATGGGCGGGGACACTAATTTGTGTTTTGCTTTGATGTTACATGTAACCCACGAGTTCTCCTGTACAGACCAGATTCTGCCCTCAGAATACCGTATATATGGAGTGATCGTGAAGGCAAGTCTTTGGTTAGCAGTCGTTTTTATAAATCAGGAAAACATGCCTATGTAATGTATACCCCCTTTAACCCCACTTTTATGAAGAAAAACTGGGGTATACAAGGGTATACCTATTTTTTTTTTATTTTTGCTCCAAAACATAGATTGTGGGTACTCGTTAGAACCGCCTCGCCGAGGCGGTTCTAACGTTTACCGACCATCTATCTTTTGTGCGAAAATGAGAAAAATATCAAAATTTTAGCTGAAAATTTTCAATTTTTAAAACTTAAAAAATCTATGTTTATTGAATGGGCAAGTTTTCGTAATGTATACTCAGTATGATCAACGCTTTAAGATGTTTCGAAATAATTATAATTCCAATGTTCCAAATCTCCTACGGGAAAGGTCAGCTTAAGCCGAAACTTGTTATCAATTGTCAAAATACTCCAAAACAGATTTCTTTTCCCGTAATCAGACTCACAGAATACCACGATAAATGAATGGTATGGAAATAAAAGAAAAATCAAAACGGATGTGAAGAAAAAGTCTTTAGTTAAAATACATTTTATAAGATTTAGAGACAAAAAATGTAGAAAGTATATTTTAGTAAAAACAATAACTGGTTCATGGCACATTAAGGAAATATGCAAATGTATAAATGCATTCAAATCAAATGATAAAATTAATGACAATAACTGTCATTGGTACTTCTAAAATAAAATGAATAAAAAAATAAAAAGAATATAAAAATAAAGAAACTGAAGACTTAATGAAATGAATTGTTCAGTAAGAACAAAAGGTCCAGTAGTGACTTTTTCTTAATACTCGAATACAGTCCTTTGACCATTACTCTTTAAGCATCACGAAAACACGCCCATGCAATCTATAGAGAATTTTTTCAAAAGCAAAAAAATGAAAATTTAATTGGAAAAATTTTAATATTTTTAATAATTTTGCTCAAAACATTGATTGTGGGTACACGTTAGAACCGCCTCGCCGAGGCGGTTCTGACGAGTACCCACAACCTATGTTTTGGAGCAAAAATAAGAAAAATAGGTAAACCCCTGCATACCACAGTTTTGCTATATAAAAGTGGGGTTTAAGGGGGTATACGTGTATATTGCACGGACATGTTTTCCTGATGCTCTTTAAGTATTTCAATGAATGTAACTCAATACCATGAATGCATACTGCGTCATATTTCCCACTATATGGAACCGTATCGCCTAAACTGTCTTCGTGATTTCCAAGTACATGTACATGTTGCTCCGCCCGTTGTAATTGTAGCGGATTTTTGACATAGCACATGTTTTTGGCTCTATTATTCCTTTACTCATGTTTTAAAAAACAAGCACGTAGCCTTACTATCACATACGTCATAATATGCAATATATGAGCCGCCTCGTGGGAAAACCAACAATGTGCTTTCCGCCGAACAGGTCCGACACAAACCGGCCTGTACAAGCACAGAAGATGACTAGAGACTGGAAATTTCGGATTTAGAAAGTAAAGGAATTGTACTATCCGTGTAGCGAAAACAAAGGCGCTGACCAGCTTCGCGGTTACCGCGAAGCTGATCTGCGTCTTTGTTTTCGCCTATGCAGATTGTTGGTTTTCCCATGAGGCGGCTCATATGTATTTGTAAAAAATACTGTCATATAAATATGCAATATGAAAGCGTAAATTGCACAAAACTATCTTCATCATGCTGTATATATGAGCCGCGTCATGAGAAAACCAAGAATCTGCATATGCGAGAATAAAGATCAGCTACATGGATAGCACAATTTCTTTACTTTCTAAAACCAAGCTTTCCAGTCTCTAGCCATCTTCCGTGCTTCTACAGCTCGGTTTGTGTCGAAAATGTTAGGAAACCACATTGTTGGTTTTCTTACGACGCGGCTCATATTTTCAAATGCAGTGTCTATTTGTTTGATTTCGTTCGTCCTACTAACTGGGGGTCTATATTGGCTGGTACAATCTTTGGGCTCCTAAAGTCCCCATTCTCAAACAGTTGTAGTGGGGCTCCTGTTGCCATCAATATTGCTAAAAAGAAAAACAGCATTCTTTAATTTTGAAATTCACACGACATATCTCATTTCCGATCTGGGCGGATTTCGAGCACAAACGCAGGTGAAATTAACTCATTTAAGCCCGGCGTCCCTTTTGTGGGACATAGGCAAACAGTATAGCCCCAGATGTTACGCCACAGAACGCGGCATCCCATCTTGGGCTATTCTGTTTGCTTAGAGAAATTTCATCGAAAAATTGAATAAAAATTAAAAACCACTTCTAACACCCCTAAAAATGAAAGTGGACTCACCCAAATAATAGTAATGGGAAAATCCATTCGTCAAATATGGGTTAACGAAACAATGACAACTCTTCAATAATTACACTTAATAAGCAACAACTAATTACTAGTGCATACCGATGATGCGTCCAAATTGTGTACGTGAACAACGTTAATTTCTGTATTAAAGTAAACATTACGAAAACTTGCCCATGCAATAAAAAATATTTTTTAGCTTTAAAAATTGAAAATTTTCAGCAGAAAAATTTTGATAGTTTTCATATTTTTGCTCAAAACATAGATTGTGGGTACTCGTTAGAACCGTCTCGCCGAGGCGTTTCTAACTAGAAAAAGTGCCTTGAGAGGCACGTATACCCCCGGCTGGTGGTCACCCAGTCCTCCTTCTCCCTCCCACAACCACCCAGCACATGTACACCCCTGACATTGAATCACAAATCCCGAACAAAAGACAGTACCCTTATCAAATACTTTATAGAAGTGTGCATTCTAAAGCACTTTGACCAAACACATGAGGGAGTGTAGTTTTTAGAGTGACATATCTTCTTTAGAGCAGTACACAGAGCTGACTTGTGTACTCCATCTAGGACTTAATCACGGACATTGAGGGTCAGGTCCTCAGTCCTAGATGGAAAATGAAAATAGAATGTCAGTCTAAATAAAAAAAAAAAATAATAGTTAATAGTAATAATAAAAGTATTGATGTCCTAGATCTTGAACTCAAGCCCCCCCCCCCACCACCCGCGACATGGACCCAACCCTATACCCTATAGGGTACCTATAGTCCAAATATGAATGGCTTCTGATGATTGGCTAATGAGATATACCCCACTAGAGAAACTTTAACCAAAACTTTGACGCAAATTAAAGGTGACCTAGATTTTGAACTCTAGCCCCACCCCCGGGCATGGACCCTGGGGTCCACAATCATAGAAACAAAGCTAACCCTATAGGGTACCTATAGTCCAAATATGAATGGTTTCTGATATATAGTTCATGAGATATACACCAATAGAGAAACTTTAACCAAAACTTTGACGCAAATTAAAGGTGACCTAGATTTTGAACTCTAGCCCTACCCCCGGGCATGGACCCTGGGGTCCAAACTCATAGAAACAAAGTCAACCCTATAGGGTACCTATAGTCCAAATATGAATGGTTTCTGATATTTAGCTCATGAGATATACACCAGCAGAGAAACTTTAACCAAACCTTTGACATTTTAACTGAACTAACGAACCAACGAACTAACGAACATACGAACGGACGAACGAACGGAAAAGCGAAAACTATATACCCGTCGGCATAAATGCCGGGGGTATAATTAGATATTTTTTAGCTTTAAAAATTGAAAATTTTCAGCAGAAAAATTTTGATAGTTTTCTTATTTTTGCTCAAAACATAGATTGTGGGTACTCGTTAGAACCGTCTCGCCGAGGCGTTTCTAACGAGTACCCACAATCTATGTTTTGGAGGAAAAATAAGAAAAATAGGTATGCCCCTGCATACCCCAGTTTTCTATATAAAAGTGGGGTTCAGGGGAGTATACATTAAAAGGACATTATTTCCTGATGACAAAAAAAATACATTTTTAGTATATTAACCGTGCAGCATAACCAGAGGACCAATGGTCCTATAAACGCTCACCTGAGATCTGGGATATGTGACTTAAGTTGACCTTGCCATGAAATGGGTCAAGGTCATCCCAGGGGCATGCTTTATATAAGCTTTATAAAGCTCTATTGCCTGATGCTTCATGCCAAGTTTCAAAATCATAGGCCTTCTGGTTCTGGAGAAAAAGATTTTTAAATGTTTTTGCTATTTATAGCCATGGCAGCCATCTTGGTCATGTGACCTTAACCTTTTATATAAATTTTCATTCCCTCTTCCTAACAATGCTCCACTTCAAATTTGGCTTTTATTGGTATAGCGGTTTCAGAGAAGTAGATGTTTGAATATTATGGTCATATTCATGTATATAGCTCCAGGACAGGGGCAGACAACCTCCTGAGATCATTTTTTTTCCATAAACATTTGCATACTCCCAGCAAGTTTCCCCAATTTAATTCCATTTTACTATTTTTCCCATTCGAATGCATTAGTGACCTAAGTTGACCTTGCCGTAAAATAGGTCAAGGTCATCCCACGGTCATGATTTATACAAACTTTGTAGAACTCCATTGCCTGCTGCTTCATGCCAAGTTTCAAAATCATAGGCCTTCTGGTTCTGGAGAAAAAGATTTTTCTGCGGTTTTTGCTATTTATAGCCATGGCGGCCATCTTGGTCATGTGACCCTGACCATTTATACAAACTTTCATTCCCTCTTTCTAAGGATGCTCCATATAAAGTTTGGCTTTGATTGGCCAAGCGGTTTCAGAGAAGAAGATGGTTGAATATTATGGTCATTTACATGTATATAGCCCCGGGGCAGGGGCAGACAACCTTCTGGGCCCAAAATATTTTCATAAACATAAATCTTCAGTCCATTTGCTCATTCCTAACAAGTTTCCTGCCAGTAAATGAAATTTTCCTATTTTTCCCATTCAAATGCATACGTGACCTAAGTTGACCTTGCCGTAAAAAGGTCAAGGTCATCACATGGTCATGATTTATATAAACTTTGTAGAGCTCCATTGCCTGATGCTTCACACCAAGTTTCAAAATCATAGGCCTTCTGGTTCTGGAGAAGAAGATTTTCAAAGTTTTTTTCCATTTATAGCCAAGGCGGCCATCTTGGTCATGTAACCTTGACCATTTATATAAACTTTCTTTCCCCCTTCCCAAGGATGCTCCATATGAAGTTTGGCTTTGATTGGCCAAGCGGATTCAGGGGAGAAGATGTTTCTTTATTATGGAAATAGACATGTATATAGCCCCAGGGCAGGGGCAGACAACCCCCCAGGGGCTAAAATTTTCCATTAACATTAATCTTCTGTCCATTTGCCTATTCCCAGTAAGTTTTACCCATTAAATAGCATTTTACCATTTTTCCCATTCAAATGCATTGGCGACCTAAGTTGACCTTGCCGTAAAATAGGTCAAGATCATCCTAGGGTCATGATTTATATAAACTATGATGGACCTGCGTCCCCGATAATCATAACAAGTTTCATGGAAATAGGCCCACTGGTTTTGGAGAAGAATATTTTAAAGGTTTTTGCTATTTATAGACATGGCGGCCATCTTGGTCATGTGACCTGGACCATTTATATAAACTTTTGTTCCCCCTTCCTAAGGATGCTCCACATGAAGTTTGGCTTTGATTGGCCAAGCGGTTTCAGAAGAGAAGATCTTTGAAATTGTGGACGACCGATAACGGATGGACGGACGCCGGAGCATGGGTATACTATAAGCTCACCTGTGAGCCTTCGGCTCAGGTGAGCTAATAAAAATAATGTTATGCATTACCCAATGAAGCGCTGTCGACAAAGATGGTCAGAAATTTCATCTCGCCTTTTCAGTCTGACCCAAATGTGCCTATTAATATAAATGACGATATACTTATAAAGGAATCATTGTACTTTTTATAAAGGAACCTACGTTTTAATTCCTATCATACTTTTCTTGACATCTTGCTTTTCAAGTGCCACACAGACCAATATGCAAAAGCGACTTACAGTGTTCACCTTTTGAATCAGAATTCGCAACTTGAGATATCCACTGCAGCTGCGCAGACTTTTGTGAAGCTTTTCTGGTTAGGAACCCATAAAATTATTCTGTTGATGTACAGTGCTGTATATTTTCTTTAATTTTTAGTGGTTGTGTCGTTTGACGTTCAATCTTAAAACAGATGGAAGCCGCCTCTGTGAAAAGTCTCATTCAAAAGACTGGAGCCCAGATTTGAACTTAAAAGTGAGAAACGCACGTTACGTTATGCCAGTATGCTGACTTCATAGCTGGGCACCCTTTTTGTCTTTTTTTGATAGGATGGAACCAATAACTTGCTTTACCTTTTAATAAGAGAAAACACACCAAACACTATAAGCACAAACCCCACAAGCGACCCGATTGCTATGGCCACAATTTTTGATGGTCTAAACATTGAATCTGAAAAGAAATATGACTTTTATAACCATTTAGACATTTTCACCAAAGAGGAAATGGCGTGAAAGGTCTAATAATATCAAGCATTGAACACCATAGAATGTCAAATAGCTCTCGGTGTACTAGATATCAGTATAGTACCAAAATGCAATTATTCAGGGTTCAGTCATTGGGTTGAAAGTATTTGGGTTTCAATTAAAACTATCCGGTGACAGTCTAAAATTACTTGTTTCGTTCTGAGAAAAACCATTCCGTCGCCATGAGCTATCCAAAAACATTTTGTACTAAATGCGGACATCCATGATTTGGTCGAAATTAACTCATATAAGCCTGGCGTCCTTTTTGTGGGACAATTGCAAACAGAATAGCCCCACATGTGACGCCGCAGAACGCGGCGTCCCATCTGGGGCTATTCTGTTTGCACAGAGAAATTTCGTCGAAAAATAAGATTAAAATTAAAAATCACTTCTAACGCCTCTAAAAATGAAATTGGACTCACCCAATTGATAATGATGGGAGAATCCATCCGTTAAATATGGGTTAACAGACAACTGTTGGGCAGAACATATCGGATTCAGGCAAATAATGCATACAACGTACATGTTGCCCCTACTTTATATGGCATGATAGAATTCTCAAATATAGAAAAGGAAATATGCACTGGTAGTTACAATAGTTTCACAAGGTGTGCATACAACATGAACATCGCAGTGTAATAATACCGTTAGATGTTCTTACCATGTCTAAACGGACCTCCCTTGACAAACAAGCTTCTGCTCGTGATCCCTGATCGGGTTTGAGCCTCAACATAAGCACCATACCACTCTGAAGAGTCTAGATCAGAAAATGCTACGCTGTTTTCAGACCCGCCAACACTCTTCGTCAAGAAATTACCTGAAAGCCACGAACTCGTTATTAGAACAATAACAGAACTGGCATTATCATCATTTGAATCCAGATTTCTATTGCATCCATACAGCATCTTTCTACACTAGAATTTGGACAATTTTGCAAAATATTTGATTTATGGTCACTTCACTCTAAGAACAGAGGATCAACTGTTTAACCAATCATGTTATGGTTGGTGGCCAAAACAACAATGAGGCTTACGGTGTGGCACAGTACGTAGTCAAAACAAATGTAGACATTGTGATACTTTCCATACTCATTTTTATTTTCTACGGCCTTAGTGTATTATTGAAACAAGAATCTCTTTCTAGTTATTCTTGAGTTAATACCTTTATAGGCCTATACTTAAAACCAGTTTTGAAATGGACTATTCCGAAGTGGGTGTGCTCACTTCTGAATTATTGCAAAAAAAGTGTATTTATTGAATTTTGACGAGTTTCAAAAGCTGATGTTTTGATATTATGTGGTCTCTGTAAAAATTAAAAGGTACTCATTTGTCTATACAGTGAGTTTTTGCTTTTCGAAATTTGGTTAAGAAGTACCTGAATCACCCTTGGACTACCAACTTCGAAATACGTCATAAGTCAGGAAGCAGTTCCATTAATTTAATAATGGCGTCCTTTCATGAAGCAGTTTCATTCATGGATTTATATTTAGGGATCATATTTCAGGAGTTATTCATGCTGTATCCTAATAATCATTGTATTAGGATGAAACATATTCTATTATCAAAGCATTGCTACATAGAATATAGTGTCAAAGCAACTAGTTTTATTATTTTGGTTGACATTAAATCAATATGGGCTGGTCCATGTGAGACCGTTACAACATTGCCTTCAATCGAAACGGGGTGTAAAGAAAAGAATGAACATGATTCACTGCTTTCTGTTTCATAACTGTGTATAATAAATTTGACAAGGAAGGTCCAAATTGGTCATTTTGAAATTATAATGAACAAAATCTAGTACTTAGAATGTAGAAATTGAATGATTAATTGTTTTATTCACTTGACATACCTGTAAAACGTGTTATTCACTATAATAGACTAATCCAAACTTCCAGCACACTTACTACCAATTATCAATGAAGGGTTGTTCCATTTGCTGCACAGGGGTGTAAACAAATGCTTCCGCATGCTTCCGTTGCTTTCTATTTTATAACTCATGTTCATTAATTTCCAATCACGAGAAAATGTCTTTTCAAAGACAACTTGTGAAAAAATCTAGCATTTAGTATGTAGCACTATATGTAATTTAGTTTGTTTTCTTATTATACCTGTAAGTCAATAGAATGGGCAAATCCAATATTCCAAAAATAGATTGTCTTCCTAGCAATTTGGGTAAAATACATCACCAAGTATGGTGTACTCGAAGAGTCAAAATGACCGAAGTGGTAAACCGAACTGTCCATGCCTATTTCGAAATAGACATGCACCCGCAAATATAGGGGTGCACCCACATATTTAGAGGTTCACTCCTATTTTAAGATAGAGGTTAACCCCTAGAATGCTGGTACACCGTTATAGATTGTGATTTTGTCTTGTTGTCCGTTTGATTGTGACTGCTTGGTGGCACAGTTGAGTGTGACTCTTCCAGGTAGTCGTGTCTGTATTGTTGTACGTTGGTATAATAAATATATTATGTATGTATCATATTAAATACTATGTTATGTTCAGTAACATGCACTGTGTATGTGACATGTTATTTCACATATGTGGCGTTATGTTATGTTGCATATGTTGCATAGGTTACATATGTAATATTATGTTACATCTGTACGTTATGCCATTTTGACCCTTCCAGAACACCATAACTAAGATTTTGAGTGCGTCGTCTTAAATAGGGTAAAATACATCAATTCGTATGAGTCACTTCGTCCTAAGGTTAAGATTTCTGAAAAAAAAAGTTGAATTAAATAAATAATAATGAATAAATCATGAATCGCCAAACGTTGACCGAAATATGCGGCATCGCCCATGGATCCGCAAATGGGGTCTTTTTAGCTATAATTAAATAAATATTACATCTTCATTGACCATAAGGTCGTAAGAAAAAGACAAGCTTCTTGACGCCTAAACACGTATATTGCGGGCATTTTGTTGTTGTAATTCAGAAATGGTGACCGAGTCCCGACATAACCATAGCTGTTGCGTTTGGTATCAAATCAAATAAATGCACAAGTGTGTATTATTGTACTCCATATAGCTACGTTCATACAGTTACATGTGAGTTACTAAATAAACAGACATGCACTAAACAAACAAAAAGCTCTTAACACTTTTTAACGGTTGCCTTACTCCGTGTTTGAGAAATGGTGTGACAGTTGATAGAGGCCAAATCCAAAATAACAAATCACGTCCAGTTTCGAATGATTAAAGTCATTGATTGTTGAAAATGTTAGAACGCATGAAAATTAAAGTTGACCGCTATTAACCGCTGACCTACATGCGTCATGGTACTAATAGGGTTATATCTCGGCGCTGTAGCTTATGTCACTTTAATTTGAATGCGTCGACGATGTCTCCGCTTTTTTTTTTTTTTTTTTTTCTTTTTTTTGTACCCAAGAGTTTATGGTTATTTTTATGACAACAATGAAACAACTCTACAGTCCGTGTTGCATGCGTTTCTGTCGTGCTGACGATTAACTTGCCCACTACTATTTATTGCGCTCAACCTGACATTAATGTTGAATTGGCACTGTAAATTCAGAAACTTCATTTTCGATGTGCAGACTGGGCATTTAGATATTCACATAACCAACTCGTAAACTTATAATTCATATAGTACAGTTTAGCCTTATTTCTGTGATGAGCATTTACGACAGATCAATTATCTTTTTTTTTTAATTATTAACCAACAGTTATACGTACAAAGAGTCAATACATGCTACTATTGAACCACTCTGTGTCTATTCAACATAAACTTATTGAAAATGAAGGGTAAACACACAGTCACAGAAAAAATACAATGTATAAAACACACTCTTAAACTGCTGACAACGTTAACGCTCTCCCTTGTAGTCATTTTGATTGTGACTTTGTCTGGTAGCCCGTTTGATTGTGACTGCTTGGTGGCACTGTTGAGTGTGACTCTTCCAGGTAGTCGTGTCTGTATTGTTGTACGTTGGTATAAGAAATACATTATGTATGTATCATATTAAATGCTATGTTATGTTCATTTACATGCACTGTGTTCTGTGACATGTTATTTCACATATGTGGCGTTATGTTATGTTGCATATATTATGTTACATATGTAATTTTATGTTACATCTGTAACGTTATGGTACATGCGTTATATAAGATGCATTATGTTACGTGTTTTGCTACAAACATAACGCTATGTTGCATAACGGGTGCTGATTCATTCATGTTGTTACATATGTTGCGTTTTGATACATTATGTTACATACATTACATAACTTATGTCACACACGTTATGTCACATACGTTACTTCCGTTTATAATGTATTCAATACTGAGATTTATCAAGATATCATAGATTTGACTATAACAACACTGTCTGTTTTGTGTGTATCTTTGATGAGCTACGCTATTTCAGAATGTATGAAAATTCTTAAGATGCAACGACACCACATATGTGAATGAGAGCATGAGAGAGTGCATATATATAAATATTTACATTTTTCTAAAACCTCCTTAGATGAACCATTAGATGTTCATCTGTGTTCATACTTCCATGAACAACATTGTGTCACGTGACGTGACGTAATCCAAACTTGACGTCAAAAAACATGAATCTTGCCAATCTGATTGGACGTAAACGTCGACGCTGTTAAGCTGTTTGAACACACACTGTGTGTAGATTCTCTGTTTGCTGGTAAATGTGACCGCCTTGGTGATTTTTCAATAAGCGATAGAGAGAAATGAATGTAAATATAAGCAATGAATTTAATTTTTCTGTTGTTCATGGAGCTATGAACCGCAGTGGGTCGCTACCAAAGCTTACATGAACCCCTTCGGGGTTCATTCACTTTGCACGCGACCCACTGCGGTTCATAGCTCCATGAACGCCAGAAAAATGAAATTCATTTCTTAAGTGAAACATGTATTGCTTTAATATTGAATTAATTGTTTACACCATTATGCCATAAATAGCTAGCTATGTTAATTTATTTGGGGGAGGGCTATGTAATGTTTATTTTTGCAAAATTATGTTTACTCCTAAAGATCTTACACGCACAAATATGTTACATACATTGCGTTATGTTACATATTTTACACTATGTAACATATGATAAACTTTGTTACATGCTATGTTATATATGTTTTGCAATGTTGCATATGTTACATATGTTACGTTATATATGTTACGTATGTAACATACGTAACATACGTACATATATAACATATGTTGCATGATATTTACATTGATTAACTATGCGCAATGTCGAGAATATAGCATACGATTCGTCGACAACGATAAAAATAACTAGTATAGATAATGAAAATAAATTGTAAAAATCGTGAGGTCATTTCAAAATCAATGGAAACCTGATATTAAAGACGTCTTTTCTTCAAACACTTCAGGAAGTATGTTTACTCTTTAAATCTTACACGCACAAATATGTTACATACATTGCGTTATGTTACAACTTTTACAGTATGTAACATATGATTAACTTTGTAACATGCTATGTTACATATGTTTTGTAATGTTGCATATATTACATATAATACGTTATAATACGCTACGTTTGTAATGTACATAACATACGTACATATATATATTACATATGTTGCATGGCGTGCATATTATGTTATGTAGTACAATGTTATATATGTTGTATTATGTCACATACGTTACATTATGCTTCATATGTTTTGTTACAAACGTTACATTGCTACAACATGTCGAGATTATGTCGAGAGTATATCGAGAAGCATGGCGGCTTCGAGTACAATCCACTTCTTCAAACGTAAATGCATGAAAAGGCATGTTTGATCGGCCACTCAATATTAGCATTAACTAAAATGAAACAAGGCCGTATATAACATGTAGCACATGTTATAGTTTTTCTTGTTATTATTACCATTATTATTTTGCCCTCCATTTTTGTTGTAACCATGAGCATTTAACTATATGGATTTGGCGTTGCCAAGTTCCGCCCGAGCTCATTATTTTATTCAGACAGGTCTAATTTCATTGCCACATAGACACAAGTTCATATGAATATCAGGCAATCTTACTGTTTCTTGTTTTTTTTTCTGGATGGTAGTTATAAGTTTTTGCTGTTTAAATGTAATTTGAATATGCTACCACTGAGCTACCGAGCCACTCGATCGACCGGTTACACTAACGCATATACATGTATATAGTACCTGAACAGTTGTTTGCAGAACCGTCTTCCAACATACACAAATACACTTTGTAACCCGTAATATAAGGACCTGAAATCCCATATCCACATGAGGGCGTGTCCCACTCCACAGTCAAGGTCTTTTCAACTTCCGCATGTATCAGATGTACACTTCGTGGAGGCGTCAATTCTGAATACGTAACACAAAAATGTTTTAAAACAACTTGTTCCAAGGCGATACTTCTGTTGTGGTTCTATTTGTTTTATGTTTTGGAGTCGATTTTGTGCTGTTTGAACCTTGTGTACGTTTTCATAGTTTTAGCTAAGTGAGGGTAACCGAGTGGCCACCTATTGGGAAGTCGCTGCCCACTCGGCTTACGGTATGTTCTCTAAGTATAAGCACCTAATTGTCAATTTGTTTTTTCCTGCCTCGTTTTTTGGAGTGAGAGTGTCTTTCCCTGATCATTGCCTACGTGTACCTTTGTATTATCCGTGTAGCAAACAAAGGCGCTGATCAGCTTCGCAGTTATTGCGAAGCCCCGCGAGACACCCGTGGGTCGGCCCGCCCCCCCCCCCTGGGTTCCGGGTCAACTCGGTACATGTACTCACTTTTATCGTTGTTATAGAGACACTTAGACCTACATGTACTCACTTTTATCGTTGTTATAGAGACACTTAGACCTACATGTACTCACGTTTATCGTTGTTATAGAGACACTTACACCTACATGTACTCACGTTTATCGTTGTTATAGAGACACTTAGACCTACATGTACTCACTTTTATCGTTGTTATAGAGACACTTAGACCTACATGTACTCACTTTTATCGTTGTTATAGAGACACTTAGACCTACATGTACTCACTTTTATCGTTGTTATAGAGACACTTAGACCTACATGTACTCACGTTTATCGTTGTTATAGAGACACTTAGACCTACATGTACTCACGTTTATCGTTGTTATAGAGACACTTAGACCTACATGTACTCACGTTTATCGTTGTTATAGAGACACTTAGACCTACATGTACTCACTTTTATCGTTGTTATAGAGACACTTAGACCTACATGTACTCACTTTTATCGCTGTTATAGAGACACTTAGACCTACATGTACTCACTTTTATCGTTGTTATAGAGACACTTAGACCTACATGTACTCACGTTTATCGTTGTTATAGAGACACTTAGACCTACATGTACTCACTTTTATCGTTGTTATAGAGACACTTAGACCTACATGTACTCACTTTTATCGTTGTTATAGAGACACTTAGACCACATAATACCAGAAGTACCGTTGACTGATTCTATAGAGACACCAATTTTATATCTATGGATGGCAAGGGAGAGCATGGATGTCTTGATCAAATAATGTTCAAAGCCAGGAGACAGGACTGTCCAATTGAAATTAGTCTGAAAAATTATAAAAGGTCAACAGTACTCCTAATCATCACCATAGCAAGTAAAAACAAAGGTAGTTAATGCAAAAATGAGTTGAAATAGAGGCCTGGTCAGAAAAAATAAAAAACGTATTCCAAAATCATTAAATGCATACACTACAACTAGAATCAACATAAGTTTTTTTTAAATAATGGCAATTATACAGGGCTAAGTTCGTTAGTCTTTTTACAGGGCGTAGCACATCGATAAGTTCAAGCTAAAAAGACCGAATTTGTTTAAGGCTGAAAATAAAATTTTGTATGTTTGTCCTCCACCTACTACCCACTTTTTACCCCCCCCCCCCCCCCCACCCCCTACTCAAAAATTAATATTGCAATTTTGTGAGGTAAAATATTTTTATTATTTGATAATTTGGTAGGAACCCAGTTTCTATCGAACATTTTTCCTGCAAATGCATCCTGTCTACCAAAACCATTGTTGAAAACACTGTTGCTACAATGGATGCAAAAGATCAAGAGATCATACAGTCAAGATCAATGGTAGCCTGTGTTACCATATTCATCAGATAAAACGATGACACGTTGGTGTTTTTGTCAGCTTTCTACTGAAAGCAAAATATTATATAATAAGTACCCACCTTCCTACCTAATTCTAAAATGCTGGGTAGGTAAAGGACAGAAACAATATTTTTTTAATTCAGGCCTAACAAAACAGGAGCATGAAAATGTAACATATGAAAGGCCCCTACTTTAAAATCTATTAAGATGTATGAATGATCTCCATTGATCTTCATTCTGAACTCACGACTTGTACATGTACCTGGCATTTTCCATCTAGCCCTTTCTGACACCAGTACAGAGTGTATGATGAAAGGTTGTACGTGGTTTTGTTATGGAATAGCAAGGAAACCAGAATATCTTTAGGATGATCTTGTACCACCGGTATCACGTCCAAATCAACGGCTAGAACTGAAATGGGAGAGTTATATCCATGAATGTAATTACGTTAATTACGTTACAGTATGTTACCTTATGAGATAAGCTATAAATGAAATTGTATTGTAACGTGTCGAGCGAGCGTAACCGACTGGCTAGACTACTGATAACAAAACTTATGCATGGTCGACCATTGAATGCGACCATGACTTTACTCATTTAAACAAATACTGCCACCACACAATAATCTTATAGCAAAATTGACCTAAGAAATGAAATAGGTCACTCAAATCGACTTCAACCAATACTAAGTTAAATAAGACCCTTCGAAAGGTCTGACAGGCATGAACCATACCAAGAGCACCGCCTTGGAACGGTTAGTAATACAATTACTAGGGGGCTTAAACCGGTTTTACGGGATCCCAACCCTCGCCCTAGGTCTTGATAAGGTTCATGGCCCTTTATTAACAATCATAACTGAATGTTTATAACGATATAAGAACGTTCCACTGGTCTTTCAGACCAGTCCAAACCACTCTGACTTGAAACTACCCAAGCGTTGTAGAGACATCATAACCATATCTATCATTCATCCCATCTATGTTACTTTCTTGAGGCTAAACCCGCACTAGGACCACTGTCCGCCATCACTGTCCTCTGAGACCACTGTCTCAGAGCTGAGACCACTGTCTCTATGACACCTGGACCACTGTCCAAACACTGCACTGAGAGATATACAGGACAGCTGCGACCCAGGCAGCTTTGGCCTAAAGTCCCAGCTGTTTACCCCTGTATAACTCTCCTTCACAGCCTCCTCTTTAAACCGCGTCTGGAGCACCCCAGACCTACCCAACGAAACCTCCCTAAAACCTCAAACCATCCAGGATAGTTCAACAAAGTTATAAAGCCTCAGACCACCCAAGTTGTAATAGTACTGAGAACACTATCTCAGTTGCTGAAATCACTATTTCAGCTTTTACTGGACCACAATCCAGTTCACCACACTTGGGAATACCCAGAACAGATACGACCCAGGCAGCTAATATTTTTGTATTTATTGTTCACTCCACCTGGCGATCTAGCACCTATGGTCATGAACAGTTTTAATACTTATATATTTTGGCCTAAACTCCTATCCGTTGACTCCAGTTATTCCCTACAAATTATTTAATTTTAATGTTGCTTCTTTGGCGGTCAGCTTACAACTAACCAAAACTGTGCGAACTCGTGCTTTTATAGTGGTGGAGCACGCGCCATCTAGCGGCGTCGTGTGCAAACGGACGTTCCTTGCACAACGGTCCATATACCTAGTAATGAGCGTCTTCCAACTGTAAGCGTCTAGCAAACGGGAAATTGATCAAAAATTAGATTTCTACTTTCGTTTTCAACCGAAAAAGATAAATACAACCACAACACTAGGACATACTTTTGCAAAACCATTGGGTTAGATTCTGAAATCGCCACATTACCCCCTCCTTAGTCAAAATTCGTCCCGAATTTTAAAATATAATCCACCGAAAATAGTCAAAATAAAGGCCAAACCAGTTTCGAAAAGTACATGTTCCGCAGGAAAAATCACTACCATTCAATTGAGCATAAGTCTGAATCATAATAAAATGCCAAAGCATCTGAACAATATAACCATTTTGAAAAAAAAAGGCCATCTGACATATGGCTTTTGCAATAGCCCGAAAGAATAAATTTTTAGACAAACAAAGTTGTAACTTTGCATCTTTAACCAAAATTTAGTTAAGAAATGAAGGTCCCAGATAATAATGATCTCATCCAATATCCTCCCAAAATTTGATACTATGTGGGTAAGGCAACCCCTGTCCGGCAGTTGTCATCATCCCACCGCTGCCACCAATTTTGTAACGTGTCGAGCGAGCGTAACCGACTGGCTAGACTACTGATAACAAAACTTATGCATGGTCAACCATTGAATGCGACCATGACTTTACTCATTTAAACAAATACTGCCACCACACAATAATCGTATAGCAAAATTGACCTACACGTAAGAAATGAAATAGGTCACTCAAATCGACTTCAACCAATACTAAGTTAAATAAGACCCTTCGAAAGGTCTGACAGGCATGAACCATACCAAGAGCACCGCCTTGGAACGGTTAGTAATACAATTACTAGGGGGCTTAAACCGGTTTTACGGGATCCCAACCCTCGCCCTAGGTCTTGATAAGGTTCATGGCCCTTTATTAACAATCATAACTGAATGTTTATAACGATATAAGAACGTTCCACTGGTCTTTCAGACCAGTCCAGACCACTCTGACTTGAAACTACCCAAGCGTTGTAGAGACATCATAACCATATATATCATTCATCCCATCTATGTTACTTTCATGAGGCTAAACCCGCACTAGGACCACTGTCCGCCATCACTGTCCTCTGAGACCACTGTCTCAGAGCTGAGACCACTGTCTCTATGACACCTGGACCACTGTCCAAACACTGCACTGAGAGATATACAGGACAACTGCGACCCAAGCAGCTTTGGCCTAAAGTCCCAGCTGTTTACCCCTGTATAACTCTCCTTCACAGCCTCCTCTTTAAACCGCGTCTGGAGCACCCCAGACCTACCCAACGAAACCTCCCTAAAACCTCAAACCATCAAGGATAGTTCAACAAAGTTATCAAGCCTCAGACCACCCAAGTTGTAATAGTACTGAGAACACTATCTCAGTTGCTGAAATCACTATTTCAGCTTTTACTGGACCACAATCCAGTTCACCACACTTGGGAATACCCAGAACAGATACGACCCAGGCAGCTAATATTTTTGTATTTATTGTTCACTCCACCTGGCGATCTAGCACCTATGGTCATGAACAGTTTTAATACTTATATATTTTGGCCTAAACTCCTATCCGTTGACTCCAGTTATTCCCTACAAATTATTTAATTTTAATGTTGCTTCTTTGGCGGTCAGCTTACAACTAACCAAAACTGTGCGAACTCGTGCTTTTATAGTGGTGGAGCACGCGCCATCTAGCGGCGTCGTGTGCAAACGGACGTTCCTTGCACAACGGTCCATATACCTAGTAATGAGCGTCTTCCAACTGTAAGCGTCTAGCAAACGGGAAATTGATCAAAAATTAGATTTCTACTTTCGTTTTCAACCGAAAAAGATAAATACAACCACAACACTAGGACATACTTTTGCAAAACCATTGGGTTAGATTCTGAAATCGCCACAGTATGTCAAGCTGGGCTATCTAGTTTTTTTTTTTTTTTTTTTTTTTTTTTTTTTTTTTTTTTTTTTTTTTTTTCATTATCATTAGTATTATTATTATTATTATTATTATTATTATTATTATTATTATTATTATTATTATTGTTGTTGTTGTTGTTGTTGTTGTCGTTGTTGTTGTTGTTGTTGTTGTTGTTAAAGCAAATGTTCATGCAAGACGGCTACACCGACACTAAACATTTTTGTTGTGAAAAAAAATCTAGTTTGGCTAACTTTATAAAGGTTTTGTACCGGTTTGTCTTACCGTTTTCGTCTTTCGGAATAAGTACAGTCGACGATACTGCTGATGAACCTTTTGCAGAATATGCCCTCAATGATATAGTATAGGAGTCGGAACAATACAGATCAGTTGTAAACAACACTGCACCAGGATCCACACCATGTTGTGTCCTGATGTTTGTTTGAGGGTCATTATGGTAGACCTCTACTTTGTAACCCCCGAGGACGCCGTTAACGTGCTTTTCTGGAAGGTTCTGGAAATCACTGTTATTTTTAAAAACGGAGTGTCTATTGACAGACGTCTGTCAACAACAAATATTCGGTAACCGTGTTATTGACAAACTTCTGGCAATAGCAAATTAAACGACATTTTGCTAATGACAGACAAATCATATCCCATTCAATCCTTTGTTCCGAAAGTTGTCGTTTTGATACAGCGAGGTGTTGTTCTACCGGGTACATTTATATTTTGATAAAACCCTGGGATTGATCTGGACAGGGCATGTCCGTGAAATGTATACCCCATGAAACCCCACTTTTATATAGAAAAACTGGGGTTTGCAGGGATATACCTATTTTTAGCTCACCTGAGCCGTTAGGCCCAAAAGGTGAGCTTTAAGGATGGCCATGATCCGGCGTCCGTTCGTCGTCCGTCCGTCCGTAGTCGTCGTCGTCCACCATTTTCAAAGATCTTCTCTGAAACCGCTTGGCCAAGCAAAGCCAAATTTTATATGAAGCATCTATGTTCATCTATAGGAAGGGGGAACCAATGCGTATATAAGAAATCCAGGTCAACTGACCAAGATGGCCGCCATGCCCATATATGGTAAAAACCCTTCAAAAATCTTCTCCAGAACCGGTGGACCGATTTCAACGAAACTTGGCATGAAGCATCGATAGCTCAAGCACTACAACGTGTAAATAAATCATGACCCTGTGATGATCTTGACCTATTTTACGGCAAGGTCAACATAGGTCACCAATGCATTTGAATGGGGAAAACTTTTAAAATTTCATTTAAAGTAAAAGTCTTGCAGGAAATGGGCAGTAGGACGGAATATTAATGATTCTGAAAAAAGTGGACCCCAGGGGCTCGTATGCCCCCACCCCGGGGCAATATACACGTACATTACCATAATATTCAAACATCATTTCCTCTGAAACCGCTTGGCCAATCAAAGCCAAATTTTATGTGAAGCATCTATAGGAAGGGGTAACCAAAAAGTGTATATAAATAATTCAGGTTACATGACCAAGATGGCCGCCATGTCCATATATGGTAAAAACCCTTTAAAAATCTTCTTCTCCGGAACCGGTGGACCGATTTCAATGAAACTTGGCATGGAGTATTGATGACTCAAGTACTACAATGTATATATAAATCATGACCCTGTGGTGACCTTGACCTAATTTACAACAAGGTCAACATAGGTCACCAATGCATTTGAATGGGGAAAACTTTAAAAATGTCATTTAAAGTGAAAGTCTTGCTGGAAATGGGCAGTAGGACTGAATATTAATGATTCTGAAAACTATTGGACCCCAGGGCCTCATCTGCCTCCACCCCGGGGCATTATACATGTATATTACCATAATATTCAAACATCTTCTCCTCTGAAACCGCTTGGCCAATCAAAGCCAAATTTTATGTGAAGCATCTACAGAACAGGGGAATCAATATGTGTATAAATAATCTAGGTCACATGACCAAGATGGCCGCCATATATGGTAACCAGAGGACCATTGGTCCTGAGAACGCTCACCTGAAGCCTGATCTTGGAGTATTAAGTTATAATGAAATGACCTTGACCTTGAATACTCACACACCTTTATTGACTTCATAAGTTGTCTGCATCTGCAAAGTTTCAGGTCTCAGGCTGCAATAGTTTCCAAACCCAGTGATTTCTGAGAAAACCATAATTTTATTTTTGATATTTAAATGACCTTGGGCCAAGGTCAAGACATGACCTTGGCCTTCTTTAATTACTTACCTTCATTGACTCCATTAGCTGTCTGCATCTAGCAACTTTCAGGTCTCAGGCTGCAACAGTTTGTTTTCGCCTTTTCCCATGTGAAAGCCTATGTTTCCAAATTTGACCTTGCCGTAAAATAGGTCAAGGTCATCATAGGGTCATCATTTCAACAAACTTTGATTGGCTGGAGTCCCAAATGCTACATACCAAGTTTCATGAAAATTGGCCTGCCGGTCCTGGAGAAGAAGATTTTTGAAAGGTTTTTACCATATATGGGCGTGGCGGCCATCTTGGTCATGTGACCTGGATTTCGCGATCAAACTTTCGTCTCCCCTACCCATGGATGCTCCACATAAAATTTCACTTTGATTTGCCAAGCACTTTCAGAGAAGAAGATCTTTGAAAAGTGTGTATGGACAACAGACTGGCCAAGGTCAAGAGATGACCTTGACCTATATTAATCACATACCTTCATCTACTCCATTAGTTGTTTGCATCTACCACTTTTCAGGCCTCAGGCGGCAATAGTTTTCAAAAAATCCATAGTTTTCACTTCTTCCTATGTAAAAGCCTATGTTTCCAAATTTGACCTTGCCGTAAAATAGGTCAAGGTCATCCAAGGGTCATCATTTTATCAAACTATGATGGGCTGAGGTCCCCGATGCTACATACCAAGTTTCGTGGAAATCGGCCCACCGGTTCTGGAGAAGAAGATTTTTGAGTGGTTTTAACCATATGTGGGCATGGCGGCCATCTTGGTCATGTGACCTAGATTTCGCGATCAAACTTTCGTCTCCCCTACCCATGGATGCTCCACATAAAATTTCATTTGATTGGCCGCGCAGTTTCAGAGAAGAAGATCTTTGAAAACTGTGTATGGACAACAGACTGGCCAAGGTCAAGAGATGACCTTGACCTATATTAATCACATATCTTCATCTACTCCATTAGTTGTTTGCATCTACCACTTTTCAGGCCTCAGGCTGCAATAGTTTTCAAAAAATCCATAGTTTTCACTTTTTCCCATGTAAAAGCCTATGTTTCCAAATTTGACCTTGCCGTAAAATAGGTCAAAGTCATCCAAGGGTCATCATTTTATCAAACTATGATGGGCTGAAGTCTCCGATGCTACATACTAAGTTTCGTGGAAATCGGCCCACCGGTTCTGGAGAAGAAGATTTTTGAAGGGTTTTTACCATATATGGGCGTGGCGGCCATCTTGGTCATGTGACCTGGATTTCGCGATCAAACTTGAAATGCCACTACCCAAGGAGACTTTGCATAAAATTTCAACTAGATCGGCCAAGCGGTTTTAGAGAAGAAGATCTTTGAAATTGTGGACGACGGACGGACGCCGAATCATGACCATCCTATAAGCTCACCTTGTGAGCCTTCGGCTCAGGTGAGCTAAAAACCCTTCAAAAATCTTCTTCTCCAGAACCGGTGGAAAGAAAATTGGCATGAAGCATCGTTGGCTAAATTACTACAATGGGTATATAAATCATGACCTGTGGTGACCTTGACCTATTTTACAACAAGGTCAACATAGATCACCAATGCATTTGAATGGGGAAAACTTTTAAAAAGGCATTTGAGGTGAAAATCTTGCACGAAATGGTTAGTATGACTGAATATTAATGATTCTGAATTGGACCCAAGGGCTCATATGCCCCTGCCCCGGGGCAATATATATTATACAATTATTGACTAGTGAGTCATTGAATATGATGTGATATCCAACAGAGACTACCAATATTGACCGAGGCGAAGCCGAGGTCAATATTGGTAGTCTCTGTTGGATATCACATCATATTCAATGACTCAATAGTCAACAATTGTTTTATTATATAACACTCTTTTTATACAAACATGATAAAAATAATTTTAAAATAACTATTTTTATCTGTAATGATTTAGTGTATACATACAGTTTACATATGTAGTCCCAGCATGACTGAAAAATGTTCATTGGGACATAAAGTGTAAATTCAAATAAACTAAACAGTTATAAACACCATTTGTACTTCATCCGCATTATTGCTTGACAGTAACCAATGTACATTTCCAATGACAGAGAGAGTTCTAAATTTAGTAACATATATTCAATGGGAAAAACCCCAGGTCATAGAATATGACAAAATATGTAATGGGCTGAAAGCATTGTCCGAAATACTGTCTATTTATAGTTATATAATAAACATGTTTGTTATATGACTGAAGGAAATCCTGTCTCCTGATTGGTTCATTCAGTATTAATAAATCCTTATATTTCTCTGAAACTAGACCAAACTGATGAAAACCAGATCAAACCAGTTCCTGGAGGTTAATTATTTTGACAGGTTTTCTATATTAACCTCCAAAATCTATATTACGCTCCTGAGTAACCAAAAATAGCACCAGCATGAAATCAACATGGGCTTCATGAAATTGACATGATTTGATGTATACATGTATATAAAACCTGCCAGTTAGCTATAAATAGCCTGAACTCATTTCAGTTCATGAAATCTACATGCTTTGCAGTAACACACTATTAGAGATAAACAAAGCACTAGATAGTGAGGTGTATTTGGTGATAATTAAGGGATAATTTTGTTTATTTTTCAGAAGAACCTATGTTGTTGGTACCCATTGGAATTGCCTCGTCATGGTGATTCTTATGAGTACCCATAACACAGGTTTTATTAAGAACTAACAAACTTATCTTTCAATTATAATCAATTGTTCCTCATTGTCTAGCCTTCTTTAACATCTGATATGATTTTGTTTATTTATTTGTTATAAAATAAACATTAAAACACTTGAAAAGTCATATAACAAAACAGTTATTGACTTCAATTTCGGTTGATATAAGGATTTATCTACCCTCAAAAGTGATATTCACCTCGGCCTCCGGCCTCGGTGAATATAACTTTTTCAGGTAGATAAATCCTTATATCTACCTCATTGAAGTCAATAATTGTATAATATTACCATAATATTCAAACATCTTCTCCTCTGAAACCGCTTGGCCAATTAAAGCTAAATTTTATGTGAAGCGTCAATAGGATGGGGGAACCAATGTGTATATTAATAATCTAGTCACATGCCCAAGATGGCCGCCATGTCCATGTATGGTAAAAACCCTTCAAAAATCTTCTACTCTGAAACCGATGGACTGATTTAAACGAAACTTGGCGTGAACCATTGATGGCTAAAATACTACAATGTATATATAAAGCTAGATCCTGTGATGACCTTGACCCAGTTTATGGCAAGGTTAACATGGGTTGCCCATGCATTTGAATGGGGGGAAACTGTTAAAATGTCATTTTAAGGGAAAAGCCAGGAGATAATTGGCAAATGGACAGAATATTGATTATTCTGAAAAAAGTAAATGGCCCAAGGGCTTCATCTGCCCCTGAACTGGGGTTAAATACCATAATATTCAAACATGTTTATTGGTATATGCAGCAGAACTCAGGTGAGCGTTAACAGGACCATTAATCCTCTGGTTATTATTTTTGCTTCAAAACATAGATTGTGGGTACTCGTTCGGCGAGGCGGTTCTAACGTGTACTCATAATCAATGTTTTGAGACAAAAATTTAAAAATATAAAAACTTTTCGATTTAATTTTTCGATTTTTAAACCTCAGAAAATTCTATACAGTGCATGGCTATGTTTTCGTGATGGATTCACGATACATGAAAATACATGTAATCTCGGCGAATCGATGAAAATCCGGAAGATCTTTGCTCCAAATGGAGAAATGATACTATTTTGGGATGTCTGAAAAAGTCTAATAGAAATCTTTGTGACCGCCATTCACAAAAATAAGACTAGAATTTTTTTATAAAACAAGTACAAGTACAGTGTATATGCAGTAACATCCGAATTATCGACATTATAGCATTCATCTCGTATACAATTGCTTGCATTTGATTTCCGAAAATATTTGTTCAAACAACTTTTCAATGAGTGACTTCAGTATGACCAATTGTTTTATTCAAACATTAAGCAGAGCAGAAAAAAAAGTAAAAACTAAAAGGTCGGTAAATTTGTTATTGCAAAACGTCTCTGTCAATAGACTCTTCTCTTGATGTTTTTCTTGATGATACACTCACACGTTATCTACATTTATCAACGTGACGGTGGCTACCATAACAGAGAAGGGATCCACAAAAAATATTCGGCAACTTTCGATATGTCGACTTTGCACATCTCGATACTATAATAAATGTTCGTTTTTTTTTTTTTGTTTTTTTTTTTTTTTCATACGGACATACTGACCTTCCAATAGATTGTTACTTTCCTCATACGACCTGGGGCACAGTCTTTTCTGTTGTAGGAGAATCCACCGTGCGTTACTTCAGGAGCTGCTGATGGAACTACGGATAGAATCCACGACAAATAGTTTCATTTGATACAAATACGCCAAATGGAAATCCCAAATCATAGCAATCAGGTACCGCATACATCATGCTTCATCTGGTACATGTATAAAACGTTTTGTTTGTTAGATTGAGGTTTAACGTCCCAGTCAAAAACTTTTCGGTGGGAATCGAACCGAGGACCTCTCGATTCGGAGTCCGATGCTCTACCACTAAAAATGAATTGAGCCCCCACATGAGAAAACCAACAATCTGTTTATGCGAAAACAAAGGCGCAGATCAGCTTCGCAGTAACTGCGAAGCTGATCAGCGCCTTTGTTTTTGCTATATTCCTCTACTTTCTAAATCCAAAATTTCCAGTCTCTAGCGATCTTCTGTGCTTGTACAGCCCGGTTTGTGTCGGACCTGTTCAGACTGTGACCCAAATTGTTGGTTTTCTCACGCACAGGCTCAATTGGCATGTATTTTACTGCCACTGCCATTTTGAAAAAAAAAAGATGTACCTGAGTATTCAACATTCATTGTTTCTTTCTTTAATTCTCTGAAGCATAGACAGGAGTAGGATAACTATAGCAGATTACTAGAAACGTATACTTTGTGCATGTACATGTAATTAGAAAAGTGCCACGCTTTTTAAGCAAACATTTCATTTGTACATTTATCCATAGTTCATATGAGCCACCTCATGGGAAAACCAACAATCTGCATAGGCGAAAACAAAGGCGCAGATCAGCTTCGCGGTAACCGCGAAGCTGATCAGCGCCTTTGTTTTCGCTACTCGGATAGTACAATTCCTCTACTTTCTAAATCCAAAATTTCGAGCCTCTAACCATCTTCTGTGACTGTACAGGCCGGTTTGTGTCAGACCTGTTCGGAAACCACATTGATGGTTTTTCCACGAGGCGGCTCAATTATGTATGTTCATGTAAAATGATTCACGATCCTACCACCCTCCTTGGTCTTGAAAGTGAGAGTAGCTGGTTCACTCCACCCCGTCATTTCACCGTAGTCCGAAGCTTGGCACTCTACTCTCAGCTCATACACTGTGTAGGGGTGCAGACCGGAGATGAACGCACTCCCAAAACATGAATCAAGACTTTTCGTTTGCGTAACATTGGACTGAAAGTCAAAAATCAAGAATTTTGATAGACAATTAAATGTTCAAGGCATTATATGTACATGAATTTCAGATTCTAGTTGATTTATTACATAGGTTGTACATGTATCAGCACGTATTTTAGTCTTATTCAATATTCAGTTTTAAGTTTATTTTTTTAGAATTTCAAGTTGCAACAAAGCGCACAAACCACAGAACTCAAACATCACATTCAAAAGACAGAATACTATGTCGCATAAAGGCTTTCTTACCATGCTTACAGAATGCAATTTATATAGATTTACCTCTCCATGTTATTTTACCTACCATGGACCGTTGGCTTCATCAACACTGGCGGCCACAAATGATTCGATAGGTTTTATTTCTCATTTAGAAAATCTTTGCAAACCATGTTTGCGAACTAACAGTACACACAAAAAAAGGCGCGCACGACAGGTCGTGTCGTTTTACCTGCCAATCACTGCTTTCTTCGTGAACAGGACGGTAAGAGATTCGACATGTTTTATCAGGCCATCTCTTGCTAGTACAAATTTGTTGTTCGTCGTAGCCCCACGTGACCACTGCATCAGTTCTAGTCACAGAACTAGCTGATACTCGAACACTGGGTGGTACACCTTAAAGCGTAAAATTGTTATTCAAAGGAGTAAAATTGAAGCGCGTACAGACGGACGAAACGCATATATCCTTACGTACCTATCTTTGTGTTTGGCTTCGATGTGTTTAGCGACAAAATTAACCCATATTAGCTATATGTTTGTGTTTAGCGACAAAATTAACCCATATTAGCCTGGCGTCATTTTTATGGGACATAGGCAAACAGTATAGCCCCAGATATAACGCGGCGTCCCATCTGAGGCTATTCTGTTTGCTTAATAGGTTTTTCATCGAAAAATTGAATAAAATTTAAAAATCACTCCTGACGCCCCTAAAAATGAAAGTGGACACCCAAATGATAACGATGGGAAAATCCATTCAAATTATGGGTTAATTGTATTACATCAATAACTGCAGAATTAAAGAGAAATCTGGTTTAAGTCGGTGCTAGTGGAGTTTTAATTGTTTCCAGATTGTGATAACGGACAACCATACAAAGTTTCTCTGACTAAATCTTCATTCTTACAAGCTAATATCATTATCGCGCTTAATCATTCGATCATATCACCACTGAAGCTGGTGTGGGTTTGAGTCCAGCACTAGGCACATGTGAGACAAATCAAGCTTGCGGGTGTGCCAGGTTACCGGTATTTTCTGGGGGATCTCCCGTTTTCACCCACCTTCTGATTGGCCCGTCTCATATGAGCTGAAATAATCTGGAAATAGACAAAAAATCATACTTGTAATTAATGCAAACTGCACACTTACGACATTCCGTCAAGTTTTCGATCCACACAATTTTCTGGAATACGATGCCATTCTTATGTGCAATGACCACGGACAAGTTAAAGCCTGTTGTTTCAGCCATTCTTGGGAAATTGCCGTCACCGTAATTCATCCTACAAGAAGTCCGGTTTACATCGCTACAGGAACCTGCATTTCGAGTCATTCCATACTCACGGTACCTGTAATTAGAGAGTTCCTGGAACTGTTTTAAAACTCTTGGAGAGTACATCTTAGCCTGGTATTCAGGCCATGTATTTATACTGAGCCAAACTTATAACGCAACAGCGGTTTATTTTTATTGTTATACACAAGAACTGCATCAAATTAACTTTTCCTCCAATGAATATGATTGCCAGACGATCGACACATCTCATAACATCTTGTTTGTAACATTCTTTGTTATGCGTCTCAAGAAATTAATCATTTTCCAGAGGTAGGGTCTTGGCAAAAAATGAAATGCATTGTGATTTTCCAGAATGCGACATGTGACGTGTATTCGTACCCTAGAAATTAATGTCGGTTTTCAGGGTTATTTTAGACAATGAATAACTTAACAGTCAAAAGATCAATTTTGCTCAATTTTAAGCAGAGTTGAAGACTCATTTTTACTCCCAATCATTCAAATTTACTCACAGTTTAACATTTGTTACAGACGTTCCTGACCCAACATTTGGACGATATTGTGTTTTCTCACAATGCTGAATGAAGGAATGAGCATGTTTTCACAAAGGTTTTGTTAAAAACATTCGCCGTTAGAATTTTTCACTAATTCCATTTTCTATAGTGTTCAATGGAATGCATAGTTGTAAACGTTCAATTTTCAATGATGCAAACTTTGATTTAAAATTTAGGGTACAAATGGAAGCCATATTGCAATAACCTCATCGAATCTCATTGGGTGATCCATAAAGAAGCAACCTGTGTAAAATTTGACTTCCAGAATCTCTCAGGGGACGCATGCCACCAAAATCACAATTTTGACCAATCAGATTGGAGCTAAGTGACCCATGACCAGAAAACCAAAACCTTTGTACCCAGTTTATTCATTGGTAATTGCTGAGCATCATATGTCAAGTAGAACGTCTTACGTTACATTAAAGTGCTCAAAACATGCCATAACCGTGTTGCGTTATATGTTTGGCTCAGTATAGATATTTGACTCTACCAGATATTCTTCTTACTGAAAGGTACATAACCAATGAAGGGCTATTACCATGGTACTTTATTACTTCCCCATTAGCTGAAATACTTAATCTGACTTTGATAGTAAGAAGTTGCATTCTGAATCTAATGGACATTTCTTTACTTTTAGTTGTTTGTCTAGTGATATTTTTTCATTTAGTGGACTGATACCAGTACATGTGTGTAGTTTATTGATCAATCCCTTGTCAGAATAAATTATGCTCGTGATTTGAATGCTATGCAAAATAGACATCTAAAGCCCATTACTATCATCATTATACATGTATACATTGTAACAAGACGTATAGATTTGGGTTTGAGACATTGTACACGTATATACGCTCGTACATTTTTTTAAACGAGTGATCTGATTAAATCATTTTTTTAATCGGATCTACATGCAAACCGAGCGGGAGCGACAAGTGAGATTGGATGAAAGTTTAATCACTTACCATCTAACTGTAATATTCAATTCTGAGTCCCCCAACTCAGCCACGGTGTCCGGCAGGGTCCAACTAAGTAAGAGATAGTCATCTTCTATCCAAGTCTTCATCTTCCATAGGCAAGTGATACCATTTATGATCTTTGTTGACTCTGCATGGAGTGGTGTTTAAATGTAGATGTATTGCCATCCTCTCCCCCCCCCCCACACACACACTAGGGCGTTCGAGTGGTTCGCTTGAACCCCCATCTGGGACCAAATCATTTCAATTTCAAGGTGAAATATATGAAAAATCAGTTAAAATGATGAAAATGATGAGGGATTTGAGCCCCACTTCCATAAATCCTGGATCCGCCCATGTAATATAGTCTAAAAAAAATGGGCAGCGCAGTCCCCAAATAGGAGAATGTCAGACTCCTCATCTAGAGGGCGTAGTTTCGAAACCCTCTGGTGTCTTGTAGTGACCAGAGTACTAGTATAGTTAATATTCCGAGAAGCGGTGGCTCCATCCCGACTGAACAACGTAGACAAAACAAACAGTCATCTCGCTATATGCACTAATCACACGGCACAAGCAAGGGAATGTAAATCTAAATAAGGTTGAAAGCATATTTCTATCGATTCAAAGCGTGAAACACTTTCACGGCTAACAAACCTTTAAATGCGTAACCGCCGGTTAAGAAAGAAAATCCGATTCACGCTCTTCCGGTTCCGCATATGAAGACCAAGAAAATGTAAACAAAACATACACTACTAGGATCGATTGATGATTATATTTTAGTACAGAAATATATCGATTATCTAAAAATGCTATTTTGTCACTTATTTTCCATTGTAACTCAGCACCAAAGTAGCTCGCAAAATAATTTGATGGTCTTTGAGTTATTTATTCCCTTCTTCGAATATGGTGTTCCAACAAGGCCAAAGTCGGCGAAATACAACTAAAATTGGACAATTTGCTGGTAAATATCAAATTTTAGTGATTGTTCCACGACAAATTTACAGATATGTATTAACTAAATTACATCTGATGTCTGTGCCAGTATTTCGTTGTGTTAGTGCCCGTCATTATCGATTTAAAGGGAAGGAAAAGATGGGTACGCATTTAATCATTAAAATATGAAGGATATATTTCAAGATACGTTTGAAAACCTCAACCTGTTCAAGTTATGCTATTTATTTCCCTGTAAAGCGTTTTGAAAGACATAAAACCAAGAGAAAAAAAATTAAAGTATACAGAATGCTGTAAAATCGTCTTCATGAACAGGAATATCATGCATGTGAACTATTGTATTACATGTATTTCATAGACAGTTTGTATTATTTTATATCAAACATTTTCACTGCAAATATCACAAACACACCAAATGTGAGTAAGCAACTATTAAGAAAGGACGAGAGAATGTGACAATAATCTTCAGCGTAAAACAATTAACAAAAACAAAAACTTTAAAACATGTGTTCTATAATGACTATATTGCTATCATTCTAATGATTAAATTCGTAACCGAAATGTTGACACAGCTTTTAACCACATATGCATAGAATGCATCGGCCAGAGGCAACGAAACTGTAACTGAGACCTCACACAATGTTAAAATCATCTGCGCACTGTATTGCTTTCCGTTAATATGGACGTAATGAGCGGAAATCTAAAAATATCCCTGCGACTGTCCCACATTTTCGTAGTGTACAATGCAATCCCAACATGTGTTTTGGGGTATGGAATAAAAATCATGATTATAAAGAAAAAAATCTGGAAATCCTTTGGGGTCCAAATATAGCAATGTCTAACTAATAAAATAGCATTGAGAGAATTATAATATTTGTCTTCGAATCGAAATATTTTACTCGGAAACACGAGCTGCAAAAGTTTGTTTACCTTTTGTTGGTCATCTGATGTGAAACCGGAAGGACATGAATCGGATTTCTTTTCTTAACCACGGTTACGCATTTAAAGGGGTTGTTAGCCGTGACTTTATAGAATGGGATATAATGTTCTACTATTATAATTACCTGTAGGTTGAAAAGTCAGTAACCAAAACAGCACTGAAAGCATTCTTTCTTGATAAAAGCATGAAAATGGTCAGCCTCGGAGAGAAATGGTCTCTCATCACCATGATCATCATTGTCTTCGTCTGGAACACATACATGGGTTAAGCAATAGTCAGATGGTCGGTCAATAGAAACATATACACTGAAAAAAAGTTATAAGAGGCCACTTTTCAAACTCAATTTTTGTTTCTAAGCCATGTTCAAAATTGCATGATTTTTTGCCAAAAGACGTGTCTTTCAAGTAAGTAAAGTTCCAAAGTGTTAAGAAATAATTTTCTTTTACTAAAGGCGTTTTTGGAGTAAAAATGCAAAAATCAATGTTTTTAAATAAAAAATTGGATACAGCACACCATTTATTGAAATTAGGAACGGGTGTCATCAAAGGGGTCGTTACGGCTCGGAAAAACATCAAACATTCGAATTTTCTCTACTGGTAGAATTGTTATGCATTTTTAAAAATCGCCAATTTTGAGATTTTTTGGAAAATTCATAAATGTGCCTCTTAAACATGTTGACCACTGTTAAATTCACTTGATGAGGCCTGGAAATGAGAGATATAACTCGACTGAACTGTTTTAGACCATTTTCGAGGACCAACAGGTCAAGGCTGCCGCACACTTCCGGTTTCAATGCCAATTTTTAACGAACAAAATAACAAAATTTGTGGACGATTTTTTTAATTTTCAAAGTTTATCAGAGTCTAGTATTTGACCTAAATAATCGCTGAAATTTTCAATGCCGTGCTGCTGATAATAACGCAACTGGAGAAGAACAAAGTTGGTATGCAAATTGCATACAAAAGCTGAATTCCTGTTATTCAGATTGTTGTCTTCTTGCATGTACAAAACAGAAACGAAGATTCTTATTGCAGCAACACTTTTGACTTAATTTTATCTTGCATCATGGCAGTCAGTAGCACTTTCAAATAAATTAAAATGTAAAAACACAACGTCATAATATGACATTTAATTTGATGTTAATAAAGTGTGACTTTTTGAAATAGGGTACCTTTACACATGCTTCGTCTGTGTGAGAAGTATCACGCATTTTGGAATGCAGAAACTCACAGAGCCACTGTTAGACATTGGTTTATTCATATGATCATGCATTTTAATGGATCGTATTTTACTTTCTGAACTAGAAGAAAAAATATGAGGTGGCCTCTTATAACTTTTTTTTCAGTGTAAAGAGAATATTCCAAAGAAACAAAAACAATAAAATCATTTAAAAAATGAGTCACACCCTGGCCTGAACCCATAAGGAAAACATGTCCGTGTAATGTATACCCCCTTGAACCCCACTTTTATATAGCAAAACTGGGGTATGCAGGGGTATACCTATTTTTCTAATTTTTGCTCCAAAACATAGATTGTGGGTACTCGTTAGAACCGCCTTTTTTTGAGCAAAAATAAGAAAGATATTTTTAAAAATCCAATGAAATTTTCAATTTTTACAGGTGAAAAAAATCTCTGTTTATTGCATGGGCAAGTTTTCATAATGCTCCCTATGCTGGAATACAAATTCATGCAGGCACGAGATCTTTTGGAGAAAAATGGTGTCGACCTGGCTAGTTAATATTTCTTTCATTTTTTTATTGTGCAGTACAAAAACTTCGACAGCATTCCTATAGAGAAAAAAATCTTTTGCGATTGAAAAGAATAATTTTAATTCTGGATGATTGTGGTTTAACCATGTCTCTACATGTGTTTATTATTGGGCATTTATGAGTGTTTGAAGTTTTTCAGTTATTGCAAAGGAAAGCAGTTTTCTTAAATAGTAAGCGTAACATGACACTCCTACGGTCATATTGTTAATCATCTACTGTATTCGCAATTCAATTTATCATATGAGCCGCCGCATGGTAAAATCAACAAAGTGCTCGAGCGAAAACAAAGGCGCAGACCAGCTTCGCGGTAACCGCGAAGCTGATCAGCGCCTTTGTTTTCACTATACAGATAGTACAATTCCTCTTCTGCTTAAATACACAATTTCAAACTTCTAGCCTGCTTCTGTGATTATACAGGCTGGTTTGTGTTGGACCTGGTCGGAACCCAAATTGTTGGTTTTCTCACGCACAGGATCATATTAAAACCAAAGTGAAAATAATAGTATCAAGCACGTATAGTGGGGAAAACACAAAGATCGACAACTGCACTTAATATAGTTGAAAACATGTCTGTACAGAGTTCACATGCACTGTCCAGAGCAGTTGAATAGTTTTATTTTATGATATACTATTTTTGATAATAATAATAATAATAATAATAATAATAATAATAATAATAATAATAATAATGATAATAAATTCTTTATTTAGCCTGGTGAAATGACACATAGAATTCGGGGTTTTGTACCAGTACGCACGAATATGAAAGGACTATGCCTCGACATGACTGAAATGTCGACGAAAACGAAGAAAAAAATCTGAAAACATACCTAAATACAAAACCAGCCCGTAAAGATTCCATATTGTCATAAATTCACTATTTTGAAATATTTTAAATGACTTCAATAGGCATTCTACCCGGCTAAATGACTTAATTATGCTGGCTGTTGTGCACATTATTTTAATAACCTTGTTTTGCATAGTTTCGTTTTTTTTTCCTTTCAATATATAGAAAACCAAGGACAGACAGATTGTGCATGAACGCCGCAAAAATTAAAAAAAAAAAAAAAAAAAGCTTTACACATGCAATCTGGTTTTACGCCTAATCAACAGCTACGGCGGAACTCGATCCCAAGGACTGCAGAAGTCCGCTGTATCTACGGGTAGATTTAAAATTGCTTCTACAAGTCGACAAACGCAGGTCTGCAACCTGATCTGTGTTACCCGCGTTTACTTTGATATGAGCCGCTGCAAGGGAAAACCAGCAATCTGCATAGGCGAAAACAAATGCGCAGACCAGCTTCGCAGTAACTGCGAAGCTGATCAGCGCCTTTGTTTTTGCTACATGGATAGTACAATTCCTCTTCTTTCTGAATCCAAAATTTCCAGCCTCTAACCATCTTCTGTGACTGTACAGCCCGGTTTATGTCTGACCTGGTCGGAACCCAAATTGTTGGTTTTCCCACGCACAGGCTCATATTTCTAATGATTACTCTGTAACTATGCTAGATACGTAAGATGTTGTTGATAGGTCACACTATACCGCATGTACACTTCAACATGTAGATGCAAAATTGAAAAGAAATCAATGAACAGGAACTGACACAATCATGGACCTTGGACCACAAACGGAAAATTAGTCAATATCGAATATATTCAGTGGTATCATGAGAGGTCTACATGTTAAGCCGGGAGGAGCTATATTTTGCCATAAAGTGACCGTCTAGACATAAATCAAATCAAATATAATCCAATCCGATCACTGACATAACGAGACACAGCGGAACAACCCATAAGAGAACGACCGCCTTGAAACGGTCAGTTTAATAAATTACGACGTCTTATGGTATGAAAATCACCTACCACTTCAACTGTTCTGTAGCCATGTTTTCCACAGTGTCAACTGGTTTTGTTGACACGTCACAGAGAAGTGGAAACCCAGTAGTACATAATTTTCGATTATTTACGCTTCATTGTATTTTTCTTTCTTTCTTTCTTTATAATGACTAAAGAACCGGCACCACATAACAAAATGTGATGTATAAAAACGGTTATATCAAAAAGCTTAACTAAGTCAGGTGTGTTAAAGACTTTCTGGTCAAACGAGTAATCTTGCCGACTCAGGCTAGACTAAATGAAAAACAGGGCAGAGTTGTCGTTTTCGCTGGGCACGCATGCCATTTTAACACACCCACTAAACGGTCAATTTGTACACCGTCGGCGTGAATCGTATATATAATTTGACCCATTTCCGGAGTGAAAGTTGACCTGGTAAACAAACCGCAAAATAGGAGAGAGAGTTGAACTAACGTAAGTTTATTTTGTTATTTTACTTTTGTTTAAAAATCCGAGAATGTCATATGATGGGTATTTGAATAAAGATCATACACGCACAAAAGCACATCCAAAAGCGTATGCATTTTGCCAAAATCATTTTCGGCGTGGAAAATACCTACGTGAAAAATGTTGCATCGAGATGAAATGCAACCTGGCATTCCAATCTAAACAGTCTGGCTAGGTTTTTTTATGCCAGGGATGCCAATAATATTGGGAAATAATTATTAATCATGCAGTTTTGAAAATCATGCGTTTGTGTAATCTGCGGAGGGGCCGTATTTCCAAAGCGTACTAATTGACCAGCGGAGCCCAATTTAACTAATAGAAAAAGTGTGTTTGAAATGTTTAAGCGTTTTTCATGAAACATATTAAACTCCAGAACTGAAATATAGTTGAATTTTCTTGATTATTAAATATATGTTACAATTCAACTAAAAAAAGAAAAGAAAAATGACACGAACGTTTAAAAGAAACGTTCATTTGTACTTCCCTTTGAGACTCTGCATGTCTCTTTATTTTTATATCTGGAGGTGTCATATTGTATCAGGCAAGAAATTTGGTGAGAAAAAACGAGGGAAAAGATGCTTACCTTGCAGGAATTTATCTTTTACTTATTTGTGTACCATTTGACAGCTTGGTGTAAAATTTGACATATGGAAAAATATTATAGCAGATATGTACTAGTACCTCCCAGGTTCGGATTGGCAAGTGCAGCTGGTACCACACTATTGGTGGGGGGCAAGAGCCTAATATTAAAATACAATTGCGATAAGGAATATGAGCCGTCATGTTAGAAAACCTTTTTAAGCGTAGCTGATCAGCATATCTTTTTTCGATACAAGAAAGTCCAAATTACATGTACTTCACTTTCTATAGTGTCAGACATCTAGCCCAATTAGTTTTCTTTCTTTATTAGAAGTACTCAATATATAGCCATCTTCTGTGAGTGTACAACCTGATCTGGTCAAAATCAGTGCCCAAACCGCATTTTTGCTCATTTGATGAGTAACTCTCGGCACCTTGAGCTATTTTTAATTAGACGTCAGAACTCTGCAATCTGTGAGTGAACAAGATACTGAGAAACCAGAGTTTAGGTTAGCCTGCGGCTTCTTTCAAATTTCCAGTACACTGATTTCAATGGCAATCCACAGGAAAACAGAGAAATAACATACATAAAAAATAGTTTACAAATTTCGGTCTTTGTTCTTACTATTTTGGAATGATTTTTTTTTCGCTTTGCATGCACTGTCTGGACTATACTTAATCATTTGCTCACAGTATGAAATAATTGGTTGTCGTGTCGGCCGGTATGTGAAATAGGGTTTTATGATAAAAATAGACCCCCACAAATGCAAAGAATGCTATTTCTATGGTCTTTCTTTGCGCTACTACAACGTCTACTGGTTGAACGTATAACAATTGTACTTGATTTTAAAAGAAGATATTATGTAGATAGATGCATCTGGGAATATATTTTATTCTATTCAAAATTCTAAAAATCATTTTACCACAATCTGAGGGGAAAACGGCTCTTAAACACTTTACTCCTTTATTTTTAACGATTTGTTAAGTCCCGATGCCATTCGAATTTATGCAGGAATAATAAATCAGATTCTTTGATGGGATATTTTAATCTAAAAAGGTGATTTGTAGCTTTTTGAATGCATCATTTTGCTTTTTTAAAAGCTTATGCTTGTTACTCTAACCATCATTCAAAAATACATCCATTGTTGTTTGCTTTTTGTAGGATGGAAAATGTCAGGAGAAAAGCATTTGAATGCGACACGTGTAAGAAGCAGTACACCCGACGCAGTGGACTGAAGCAGCATACCAGAATAGAACATGGAGGCGAGAACCCTAAATATAAATGTGTCTTCTGTGAGAAAGGCTTTTCAGATCTCTCTAACAGGAACAGACATCAGCGCATTATACACGTTGGCCTGAAAAAGTATGATTGTGACATCTGTGGTGAAGCATTTACATTCAAATGGCTTGTTGATGGGCATAAGCGTGAGCATCATGGTATCGGGGAAAAGAAACGCTGTGCCTGCGGGAAAGAGTTTAGTTTCAACTCAAACTATTATGCACATCAGAGGATATGTCCAACGATTAACCCTACACCGTCGAATACGTTCACTTGTCAAATCTGCAGGAAGAAATACAAAACTAAACAGTATCTGAAGAAACACATCAAGTATGATCACACCAATGCTGAACAGTTCGTTTGTGAAGAATGTGGTGAAAACTTCACCAGGCCTTGGTCACTTGAGCGACACAAGAGAAGAAAACACCAGGCTGGCAATCCGGAAAACCACTAATTTGCCAGTTTAAGCTCAGTCTGCTGGTATCTTACTATATGACTTCTATCGTTTTTGTCAACACTTGAGAACATTCCAATCAACACTATAAATGTGGACTTGTTTAAACGGTTGAAATGGAGTGAGGATGGGGTACTCTGTTATTTTTGTAGATGCATGGGCTGGACTGATTTATCAGGATCTAAGTTTGGAATTTCATTTTTGGGGGACAGTAGGGAGTGGGACAAAATATGGCTATTTTTGAGGGGGTGGAACATGTAGAATTTGGCACCTTTTTAAAATGGCAAAACAATGGAATAATTTTGGGGTTTGGGATAATTTAGACAAAATTGATATATTATTTTTAGTGGCGGGGGGAGGGGGGGGGCAGTGCCAGATTTTAAGGTGGATTGGGGAGGATCCAGAGCAGAGGTTTGTGTCCAGCCTATGTATATGCAAAAGTTCAAGGTACCCCTTGGGCTCTGCGTGTTCTAGTCAATGAAACAGGAATTATGTCTAGTCAGATCTGATTTTATTTCTTTTTACACAGATTTCAAATTGGGAAAGCAATTTCGCTTGTTGAATTACAATGCATTGTTTTGTATGTTTTAAAGATGTTTAGTTTACCTCTTACATGTAAAGTGTCAGATCTTTGCCTTTCATGATACAGAATATATGAATATGAGAGAGATAAGGCAAACAATGTCTGTTGTTACCACTGGCAAAGTTTCTAAAACACATGTGAAAAGTACAAATTAGTTTTTCATGTATTTGAATCTGAGTTTTCGTATGTATACTTTCATGAAAAGTCATGACATCTTTTTTAAATATATCATGCTATGTATATTCCATATAAGCCGCGTCATGAGAAAGATAACCCAAAGGCGCTGATCAGCTGCGTATTTACTGCGCAGATGAACTTCGTCTTGGTTTTGTTCTTTGTAAAAAGCCGGTTTTCTCGTGTCGCGGCTAATGTTCAGAAGTTCTTTTTGATTTTTGTGTTTTTAAAATCAGTTTGTTCTTTTTGTTAAGGCATCTTAAGCATTGGTTCCATTACCCATCAGGAAAACATATCCGTGAAATGTATACCCCCTTATACCCCACTTTTACATAGTAAAATTGGGGTATACAGGGGTGTACCCATTTTTCGACGAGGTGGTTCTAACGTGTACCCACAATCTATGTTTCGAGCAAAATCAGAATACCGTCTTTTATTTCTGCTGAAAATTTTCAATTTTTACTACTTTAAAATCTCAGTATATTGCATGGGCAAGTTTTCGTAATGCCTGACAGGGTTGCAGTCTCAGTGTTTTTATGTGTTCACGATCGATATGTTTTGGCATAATCACGATGTGTGTTTTCGACAATCAGTATTCATTTTTGCGCCCCATCAGGAAAACATGTCCGCGAAATTAGTACCCCTTATACCCCACTTTTATATAGTAAAGCTTGGGAAAGCAGGGGTTTACCTATTTTTATTTTTTTGCTCCAAAACGTAGATTGTGGGTACTCGTTAGAACCCCCTCGCCGAGGGGGTTCTAACATGTGCCCATAATCTATGTTTTTAGCAAAAATAAGAAAAATATCAAACTTTTTCTACTGAAAATTTTCCTTTTTACAACTTTAAAAATCTCTGTATATTGCATGGGTATGTTTTCATGATGCAAAATCAGGTTTTATTTATGTTTTTACAATCAGTATTAATTTTTATAGTTGTCTCATGAATCATTATTTACTTTATGTGTTTTGGTTCTCCAACCGAACAGTGTTGCGGTTTGTGATTTATGTTTTGATGTTGACTTTTATTTTTTCCACAATCAGTTCTTGCGTAAATAGTTTTATGATACTTGTAACTATCCTTATCATTAATGCTCCAACCAGACATGGTTGTTAAGTGTTTGTTTTGTCCATTTTTACTCCTTTTTACATTTTTGTCGGAGTGTTTTACTCTGCTTAACTAGTATCAACACCTTCAAACTTAATGCCATTATTAGAGATAGCGCGACCAGTGGAAGAATGCTAGTCGAGATATGATGATTATTGAATTATAAAAAAGCATTGTATTGACGTTATTAAAGTTTTAATTTCGAAGTCAGATTAGAAACAGTGTCAGCATTACTTCTTCACATTTAGCTTTGATCTGAATCAGTCCAATCCAAGATTTATCTTCAATATGAATGCCCATTTTTGGCTACCTGAAAAGGCCGTTTGAAAATAATGTTCACTCTTTTATAACATGATGTCGCTGTTACCCGATGTATCCAATAAGTATGAGCAACGCCATGAGAAAGCTGGACTTTTCTATATGCGAAAGCAAAGACGCAAACGTTCAGCTGATCAGCGTCTTCGTTTTCAGTACATGGATAGTATAATCCCTCTTTTTCGTAGATGCAAAAGTTTAAGTCTCTAGACATCTTTTTCGTTGGCTTTGGACCTGATCGGAAACCCGAAAGACCGGTTTTCTCCCGTCGCGGCTCAAATGCTTTTGGTGCTCCAGATAAACACTTATAATAGCTTCAGATCAGGTCATATTATAAAGAAACAGTGTAGAACCTAACCAACAGCTCAGTAATATCTTTATTTTGATCTGCCCTGTTCGTAGTCTCGAGATGGGCTATACTGATATGCAAGAAAGTTTGTACTAACTACGTTGTCTTTCATTTTGTTATACATTTGTATAATGATTTCGTTCAAAAGCAGTGTGTTATAAAGTGAATAAATGCTGGGTGCTATAAAACAGAAATTTAATAAACAACCTGTTCCATTCGATCTATTTTGTTTTAATTCACTCACAACATAAGGAATTCTGTTTACATGGTATACTATCGTCTGAGTGACAGGTCATGGGTCCAACATTACGGATATTCATAATTTTCCATCTTGCCGACACAAAATTATTCAGACGTGAAACGAAATGATCTGGTAATCACGAACATCAGTGCCAGAGTTTTAATTACAGTGGGAAACGTCATTTTGTCCAATAAAGGATTTGAACAGTTTTCAAAGGCTGTTCAATTACAGTATTTACAATACCTTTCTGTATTATTGCATTATCTGCAGGATCCCGATAACCAATACTGGAATTAACAGACTGATTATTTTACGAGGCATTTAAAATAATTTCAATGTTATATGGATGTTGATTTTAAGTAGATTTTGTATGTCGAGTAAACGTTTATAACGTTTATTGAATGTTGAAATATGGTTTATAAATCTTTTTAAACATTTTTCAATGTTTATTAAATATTAAATATCAACATTTGCGCAACTTACAAAATCTACTTAAAATCAACATTCATATGTTGAAATATGGTTTATATTCAATGAGGGTGTGCCTCCTGGGCAGTTCTGGTTCCTCGTTTCTAACATTAAATATCTTATACTGTAAACCAGCGAACAATGCAAATATGGATCAATGTACATTACATAAACTTTACATACCAAGAGTTCATCTGATGCATGTTTTCATGTGATATCTCTTTCAACATTAAACCTCTGAATTACCATTAGGTTCAAACACATAAGCTCCCATGCTCAATCTTGTGTACCTTTTCGTTGTCATATGCTAGTATACTCGTAATGATTGCTCGTCTGAGTGTGAACAAAAATTGAAATGTTTTAATTGTAAAAAAAGGAAACCGATTACCACGAATGGTAGAATAATGTGCACAGACATTTGGTTATCTTAGTTTCTCAAGTTACAGGGCCAATTTCTCGTATACTATAGTACATTTCATGAAAATAGATTTTGCCTAACGTGGCTTTGTATAGTGCATTGGATTTCCAGTCATTTCACAGTTTCGCGTTAATTCCTAGTAACTTTGATGGCAGGATTTTAGCCTCGTTTATCTTGTAGCCGTATTGTACTCTCACAGGCTGTTCCCCTCGTAACTCATCACCTAGCATATGCGGGACATATGGCTTGTCTTCCTTTGCTATTCTCGCTCTGTCTTGTGAATCGAAGAAATGGTTCCTATAAAACGAGAAAATAGGTTACATACATTACACCCTCTTTTGGCATATAGCTTGAGTGGTTAAACAGTCACTCGATAACGTTGTGGAAACATTGGAAAAGAAACGTACCGTCAAAAACAAGCTGATATTTAGGAAGGCCCTTTCCAAAACGTTGCATATCAATAAGAAACATAAAATTATGTTTTGTAAATACAAAAAAGATGAAAATGCTGACGTCATTAACTAATATTTACATTTTTCTACAACCTCCTTAGATAAACCATTAGATGTTCATCTGTGTTCATACTTCCATGAACAACATCGTGTCACGCGACGTGACGTTATCCAAACTTGACGTCAAAAACATGAATCTCACAAATCTGATTGGACGTTGTAAACGTCGACGCCGTTCCGCTGTTTGAACACACACTGTGTGTAGATTCTCTGTTTGCTTGTAACTGTGACCGCCTTGGTGATTTTTCAACAAGCGATAGAAAGAAATGAATGTAAATATAAGCAATGAGTTTAATTTTTCTGTTGTTCATGGAGCTATGAACCGCAGTGGGTCGCTAGTAAAGCACGCGGCCCACTGCGGTTCATAGCTCCATGAACACCAGAGAAAATGAAATTCATTTCTTAAATAATTTAACTTGTGGTTGGCGCAGTGCCTGGTAACGAGCATAAATAGATGGCTGCTGCAAACAAAAATTATGTGATACACGGTTTTTGTTCCCGTGAAAAAAGGTTATTAATAGCACATACAAGGGATGTTCATTCAATAGTCCGGCATGGATTACGATGGCTTAAATAAGTATTACGTCTCACCTTGGTATGACGCACTTGATATATTTATCCTTTCGGCATGAGCATGTGGCATCAATGCTCTCATTCAGCTGATCACCTCTACTATCTGTGATAGTCTCGGGCACTGGGTATGCGGCATCTTTTTTCGTCTTGATGAAGATACACCTTTAAAAACGATTTGCAATTAGTCAAGTATAAAGGACAGCAAATACTGAACCTCAGGAGAACATGATCGTGTAATGTATACCATTTATACCCAAATTGTATGTCGTAGAATGGGAGTATAAATGGGTGTACGTACATTGTCTTATTTTACTTCAAACCTCATGAGGCTAGATGAGCCAAAGTAAGAAAGCATAATAATCGATTTTCAACTGAAAATTACCATTTTTACGATTTATATCGCTGCATATTGCTTTGGCAGCTAAGTCCACTGTTTCGTACAGCACTGAAGTTAATCCACTGGTTCTTTGAAAGCTGATAAGCTCATGGGTGAAAATTCTCAAAATTGAAAATCCTGAAATCTCTGTTTCATAATCCTGAAATGCTGATTTTGCCTATACTATAGGGCCAGAAAATATCAAAATCCTGAACTCAGGAATAATCTTGAAAACTTTCACCCATGTAAGCTCTCTGTAAACAAACGAGAGGAGCGCATAAATAAAAGGATGTTTGGGAATAGCCTTAATGAGTTTTCAGAAAAACAATTTAACTGTTAGGCTGGTGCCTTACTACACCAGTTCAATCTGATTATTGGTTTTCCATGTTGGCTTCAAGAACAAAAATACGCTCGATTCGTTTATGGCAACCAATGGATAAAGTATTCCCTTAGTTTTAGTTTACGTCATATGTGAGGGTTGGTTGTACTAAGAACTATAACTTTAAATTGTATATGAATGAATAGATAGCCGTACCTGCTTTTATCCATTTTCATGGCAGTTATCGTCGTGAAGTCATTGATGTGTTTTTCAACCCCTTGTTTAGACAATATCCCTTGTCCCCAAGGGTCCATTTCTTGCATGGAGCCGAAGAACGACTCACTGCAGAGGGTGTTTGGTGCTCTCACACAGTATGTCCCCTTCTTAGCTAATGCATATAAATATAGTTTCGCCTCTTGACTTGAGCGTAGTCCTTCGTATAATATCCAAGACATTCCTTTGATTCTAGACCCGTACGGGGGAAAAGTTCCAAACTCTACATTGTTGTCTAACCATCTAATAAGAGCCAGTCTCTTGTTACACCGCTCTACGGCGGGAATGCCGGGTTTGTCATCAGCCACGTAGAGCCCTTCACGAATGATATGGCAAAACTCTGCTTCCTTGTTAAAGCCAAAGCTTTTCATCTTGTTTTCTACGGCTTCTGACACCATAGTTCTAGCAAGCTTTTCTTTCATTTGATCGGCAATTTTGCCTTCGGGTGACACATCTATTATTGAAGGATGTATTATTTCTGGATTTTTCAAAGAAACTGCTTTCCATGCTTGAATTGATACGCCTTCGATTTTGTTGAGGCATAAACATTTGCGCATATTTGTCCCCAGGTGAGTTTTATCATAGGTAAACACCTGAAAAGTTTGTTCCTTTTCATCAAACTCTGGGATATAATACGGTTCGAAGAAACCCGCGTCAGTCCTTTCACTTCAATTTTGCTCTCTACCTTGCCTGTTTTCCTCCATTGTTGAACTCTGTTTTGGCCAGATATGAGTAGCATATGCGATATTTAAAACCTGTTTGGGATAACTCTGTTTCATAAGCACAGATGTTGCAAGTTCTTGTAGTCTTCCGAGTTTTACACGAGACTTACGACTTCTTTTCTGAATTTGAATAACATGGTTATCTCCAATAAGTTTTGACAGTTGATTTATCAACTCGGTTTTGTAAACATTTTTGACTTTGAGTTCTTTGTCTGTCCCTAGTAGCTTCAAATTAAGATATTTGCATATATTAAGAAGATCTGCCTTCTTAAAGCGTTTCAGGTCCGAACTTTTTGTCAACATCTTTTCAAGTGACTGTGTACTAAGCCTGGCATATTTCACATGGTCTGACTCCTTAAGTATGTGCAGTATATCATTCAGTTGTGTGCTACTAAGCTTACTAACTTCACTTGAACTGTTTTCAGTAGCGTCCATGATTTCATTATAATCATATGGAAGTGTATTGTCATTTTCGTCATCCAAAACGTCTGCTTCGTCAGTGCCTTCAGTAACAGACGTCAGAAATTCACTTTCTTTCCCTCTAACCACTTCGTTGTCTTCACCTGTGCTAGTTCCTTCTACTATGTTCTCTGCATCAGCGCTAGCGTTCACCTTCTTAGTTGACTTCTGCGTGTTCCAGCCATTTTCCGGGGTAGTGATTCGTGCACCAGTGGTAACTGTTTCAACAAACACATTGCCATTTTCTCCCTTTTTGACGACATATTCTTTATTGAGGGATTGAAGTTCATTTACAATATCACGTCTTTTCATAGCACTAACTTCACTCCAAACATCTTTGCTTAATTGATAAAGAGTAAGTGGCCTGTTTTGCTCATCGCGAACCATCAGGTTGATAAATTCCCCATCAGATGATATTGCTACGACGTCAATGCCGCGTTTTGTACATTCAGTTCTACAGTAAGTGGTGAGCTGTCTTGCAATATCCATGGACAAACTATATCCCCTATAATAAAACATTACTGGCACAGCATGGGGCTCTTCCGGTTTCCATAATCTATCGAGATCGGCTAAAAGATACACAACAACTTGTGAGGCGAATTTTCTTTGCAAATTGTAAGAATCGACCAGACTTGCTTTTGCTTTCAATAAATGTTTGATTAACTCACTATATGTGCATGACTCTGGAATGCCTTTATTAGGCCGACCACCTTCTACTTCAGCGACAGCTTTCACAGACGGAACTTCGCCTATAAACTCGCACTTCGACACATGTTCTTTAATGTTCACTTTTAGGGTCTTTGTGTCCTTTGACAGCCTTGTTGGTCTCTTTGGCACCGTTTTATTGTAAATCTCATTTACTATGTTAAGAGCATCTTCCAGTATCTTTGGCTCTTTGGGTACAACGTGAACTGTTGTACTTTCTGGTGTCCAACACAGATACAGGGTGCCATTTTGGGCATTTAGAACTTGTCCCTCAAATAAAGTCTGGCTAATGTAACGGTCTGGAACTTCATAGTGAACACGGGTTGTGTATGACACGGACTGTCTTTCTACAGGAGCTTTACCCTCGAACGCATACATAACTTTCCTGTCATTCTCGTCTCTAATACTGCCATCCGGTGAAACAATGACACCCCTGTCTAAGTAAAACCCCTCTTCGTGAAAGTTAAGATTAGGAAATAAGAAAGGCATAATTACGGATGACAATGTGGCTATCTGATGAATTTCACTTTCAGTCCCGTGTTTCATTGCCGCTTCGCATACAGCAGAAATTTGCTTTTCTTTGTCACTGAATACGGAATCAAAATGTTCTACTTCCTTCTTAAGTCCGTCACACCCTATGGCTCCATAAAGGGTGCTCCCTGTTACCTTAACATGTTTTCTAGCTTCATGCCATTCGGGTGACCTTTGTTTGATAAAACGTGTTTCAAGGGCATCTACTTTAAGCTCTGCCTTCATATCATCAACACTTTTCAGCAGTTTTACATTACTTTGAGTTGACAGGTTTATTTCTTTTCCATTAGCAAACAGTGTCTGTGCGTTGTTTAGAGATGCTCCACTTTTGCATATTATCCACTGTGCGTCCAGGACTGTGGCCAAACAATTGTCTATTTGATATAGACATGTACGACAAGAATCCATGGCGTATTCTAGAGTTTTGGCCAAAGCTGGGTCCTTTTTGATCCTGTCTTTGTATTTTGCCAGAGCAGTATCTTTCGAAATTTGGAAAACCCGAAGATTTCGAAGCAAATCTGAAAACAACCTAAAACAACGTTGTAAATGTTGATACACATCTTCTTTTTTAGGATCAGTCTCGTCGATATCCTCTGTATCCCTGTTTCGTTCTTTCAACAACTCCAATGTTTCATTTAAAATTTTAAGCTCAATTGCGTGTTTCTCTTTCCGCTGCTTTAATGTTTCGCCTTGTTCGAAACCCAGAAGATCGGCATCAGCCCCTCTTTTAATTTTCTTCCCATCGAACATTAAGACATACGAGACATCACTGGGATCTTTTTCAGCTTTCATTTCGATCATCGGTGTTATTACTCCGGGTCCATCAATATTCATGTTGTGAAGTCCTAGTGGATTAATGTTCATTAACACTTGTTCACTGGGGCATGCAAAGTTTATTTTCGAGGCTTCAGTACTAAGGTGTTGCTTCCCCATCAAGAAGTCTGTTTCGTTCTTCGGTCCGGACATGAATCTGATAAACCGCCCGCCGAACAGTTTTCTTCCTAACCAAAAAAATCTTAGCGTCGTATCGCTATATCTCATGGTCCTTGAATCTCCGCTGGCATACCACCTTGCGACATCAAGGAATAAACGGAGAGCAACATTGTCAAGAGGGAAACGTTCGTTTCTAACCAGTGTCAAAAATTGTATAAAAGGCACGTCAAGTTGCTTTTCTTTCAGGTTTTCAAGAACTTGGGTGAATAGTGTGTGAGTCTCTGTAAGTTCGCCATGAACAGAATTGTGTTCTGACTGAGATTCATTTTCAAACTGATCTAGCATACTGTTTAAAGCTTCAAAGCCCACACTCTTATTATGATCTTCATCTGTGACGCTTTTTAGATCTTCAGTGTCATTACCAATTCCGAGGGCTTGTTTTTTGTTTTCAGTTTGCTCAAGTTCAGACACATTTATTTCAATGTCAAATGAATCATCATCCCCTACAATATTTAAACCACCTATACTATTGTCTTTACAGTACATGTGATCATGGAGCAGCTTTCGTCTAGACTTTTTCGGTGTGCTTGATATAACTTTACTTGGTATAAATGGGCTGTCTCCTAATCGCTGCTTCTTTCTAGAAGGTGACATGAAACTAACATTGATTTTATAAGGGCTGGGTGCTCCTCTTTTGGAAGACCTTTTAGGAGACTTTATGTATCCGAATTTCAGGGAACATGTGTCCTCCTTTGAAGAACTGTTTCTCTTTGGTGCCTTATACGGGCTTTGCAGTTTTTTCCTGGAGCGCGGCTTAACACTGGTTGTCAAAAACACCCGTTTATGTCGTTTCCCCTTAAACGTCATCTGGAAATAAAAACCGAACTACAGAAGTTTGATGACATAAATAGTATATCATTTAAACGACTTCATTGTTTTATTTCAATAGACATAATTGTTCGTCACTTTCGAAAACTCCATAGACTTCAATTTATTTTCACATTTACAAAAAAAGTTGTCCTGCCTCTTCTGGTCGACATATTTTTATGATTTTGGTGTCATTGGAAAGTTAAATAAATAAAGCAATAAATAAAGGTCATTTGGAGAAGTTTCGACTTTTTACTTTTGAAATACAAGAGTTTAAAGTTTAGAGAAATTTTGAAAAAGACACTTTTCCATTGACGTCAATGGTGACGTTGCCTAAAAATTGACAAAAACATTCTCGCGACTTTTTAAAAATTTGTTGCTTGAAAACGCATGCATGGAATTTAATGAAAAGACCTTTGTTTATTGCGTTATTCATTTACCTTTCAATTGACACCAAAAACAATAAAATATGTTGACCATGAGAAGCAGGATAATTTTTCTTGCAAACATGAAAATACATTGAAGTCTATGGAGATTTCCGGAGGTGACGAACAATTATGTCTATTGACTGTACGTGGGCCTCGCTGATGAGATTTTGGTTTTAAATAAATAAGGCAATTACATGCTTTATTTGTTTGACCCTGTTGATTCATTGACTAGTTAGAGATTCGCCACGAGGACCGAACAACTTACTAAATATTGTGAACCACTGCAGAAGCTGAGGGTGAGGTTATGGCCATGTAAAACCGGTTTTTGGAGTGGGAATCTTTGTCTGATTGCGCATTTTTCTGATCTTTGCCTACTTGTACCTTTTTAAGCCCACCAGTAATTTTATATTACTGATCGTTCCAAGGCGATACTTCTGCGGTGGTTCTTATCAATTTAAGTATTGGTGTTTAAATTGTTTTTGCTGTTTGCCCCTTATGTGTGTTTCATATTTTAGTTAAGTTTGGGTAACTGAGTGGCCACCTATTGGGAAATTAGCTGCTCATTCGGCTTATAAAATGTTTTCATGGTATGAGTACCTGATTGCTCTTTTACTTTTTCCCACCTTGGTTTTTGGAGTGGGAATCCCTTTCTGGTTGCGCCTTTTCCTGATCTTTGCCTACTTGTACCTTTTAATCATTTTGATCTTTTCAACGTTCTTTTTGCCCGAATAAGATATTGACACGTTGTCAGGCGAATTTCCTTGGTGGCTGACGACAGCGGTCTTGATCATCGATCATCTAACCATTGTCGCTCGTTCAAACGTGGCAAAACCAAGTTCTGCTTGTGGGTGTGTCTTTAGGTTTCGCCAAACCTATACCGATTGTTTCATCTCTATATAGCAGAAATAATCTTGAAAGGTACGAACTGAATAATGAATATCTAATCGTGAAAACACTTAAATATAAATTGTTAATTTCGAAGTACTACATACTAAATGCTGTGGTCGTAGTTTGTTTTCGTTACTATAGTGTAACGCAGTCAGTTATGAGTAGTCAAAGGTGGCCAATAAAATCAAAACCCCATTTTAAGCCAGTGTAAATGAGAAAGAATGTCGAAGAGTGAGACACGTCAGTTATTGTGGCTGGATTTATATGAGTCAAATTGGACGCTCCACTGTCAAATAGCACACCTATAAAATCTAAGCGTAAAGTTAAAGAATTTTAATTTCTCGCGCTTGATACCCATATTTATCGTACATACACATCTATACTACATTGTAAATATACTGACAACCACTTAATATTAGATACCTGGTTGTACTGACCACCATTCAGTCACTTCCATGAGTTTGCAACAGAAAACAAGCAAGAAATCTTATGATATCTAGACGTATGAAACTGATAGTATGTAAGAATAGTAGCTTATCATAAACATACACGAAAAGACAACGTAGCGAAAATACTGATGACCCGAATTTAAACTAGGCCAAATAGCATTGCAAATGTCATAAGTTAAATTGTACACCACTAGTCAATTGGTACGCTCGCAAAAATTTGGAGTCATTCTCAAAACTGAGGGCAACCCTTTCAAATTTAATGCCTGGAATTAAAAGAGTATTCATAAATCTTGGTATTTCGTTGCTAAGATGTTTTTGGGACTGTTAAAAAAGCTTTCCTCAGACAATTTTAGCTGGGTCTAGATTTTAAAATTAAAATATTGTATACGCCAAAAATGATAATTACATAATCTCATTACTTTTTTATGAAGTCTCGGTGTCTTAGAAGCCGCAAATTTATAGCCCATCATGTGACATTTTCGGATTTTGTATAAAACTAAAATAGAAGAAATTATCTTACTTTGATTGCGATAGTCCTGATGTTTCCGTCCTATTTACACCGGTCAACTTGTACTCCGGAACTGGTCAAATTATTTCATAATTGTACGCCTTCGGTGTACAAATTGACCGTTTACCCGGCGTGTTTAAGTAATTTTTTGAAATTCAGATCGATGTTTCAAAAATTCAAGGCTGTGGTTAAAATGTTTTAATAATTAGATCTATTGTAAATAGGACCAATAGAAATAGCGAGGACAAGTGTTGGCGAACCAAATGGGCACATTTACCAAGCCGTTCAATTTCCATATCCTGCATGTAGAGGAATTGCATAGCTCAAAATGTAAAGGTGCACTTTTCCTAAACCTCGGGTCTAATATTACCCGTATATGGTGCTAAAGCAAATGCCAATTTATGTTGTATCTACTTGATTTTAAGTATCAGAAAACGTAAATATTAGGATGGTCTAAACTGAGTTTAAGTGACAACCAAAACTCAAATGAAAATGGCTTCCATTCTAATCCTAATTTGTATTGTATGTAAATGTATGATTTATATATGTATGTGATTTATTTGAATAAAATATGTTTAAACTAAACTAAATGAAAATGGAGATTTTCCCTTCATTTTAGCAAAATCTGATGATTTTCTATCAAAAAAGCTACATGTAGTAGTTGAGAAAACCGGAGAACCCGGGGAAAACTACCGAACCTGAACAGGCGACCACTACCCTACCACATGCCCTGACCCGGCTTTGAACCCAGACCGCAGAGGTAACAAGTGAGCCTGTGTTCTCCACTGCACTAACCAGGCCCGCATGTCCCTTTGTTCCTCGCCAATGCGTTTTCGTTATATATATATATATATATATATATATATATATATATATATATATATATATATATATATATATATATATATATATATATATATATATATATATATATATATATATATATATATATATATATATATATATATATATATATATAGAGAGAGAGAGAGAGAGAGAGAGAGAGAGAGAGAGAGAGAGAGAGAGAGAGAGAGAGAGAGAGTCGTTCTAGATGACACTGAAGAAGATGACGCTCAGATGTGACCTCGTTGCGCCAGAGAGGGAAATAGTTTGTGCTTGGTGAATTTACCATGGTTTTTGTTACATGTGGATTATGAATTGAAGATGGCGAACCACAATGGCGGAAATTTTGACCGCGGTTGAAATTATTGGAAGTAATAAAGTGTTATCCCAACTGCCATAATCCACATCATCAACACTTTGGAAAGTGGTAGCGAGCACCGGTACCAGTGGAAGCTTTTTCGGAATCTTGAAAATGTCTCGTTATTCATAAAATGCAAATTTCGCGCCAAAAGTGTTGAAGGTGACCAGCCGCCATTTCCTGTGAGACGGAAAGCAGGAATACGAAGCACAAATTGCCATCTAGGTTGAGACGCCAAAGAGCCAGAAAACAACGCTTTCAGGAAAAGAAGACAGCTGAGAAAGCTGACTCGCCTAAAAGCTGCCTCAGAAGTGAACACAACCGTTCTTTAAGAACAGGAACCTACAGCCGTTCTACAGGAGCCGGAGCCTGCTTGTGTAACTTCCACCAAGGACAGTAGTGGGTCAAATTCAGGATTTAATCTGTGGATTTGTCACCAGATTCTGATATCAGTGTTGAAACTGAAAGAGCCCTCCTCTTAGAGGTTCTACAACAGACAGACACCGACAGTGACGACAATTCTTTTGACATTTTGAAAGTGATTTCGGAAGTCAATACCTGTTCAAATTGCAAACGTCAACCTCAAGCAGGTGTTGAACTCAAGCGTTGTTCGCGTTCTCAAATAACCAAGTACAGTAGTGTTGCTTGTCAGAAGAAGGACTGGGACTTTTACAGGTTCGCATGCTCAGTTGTCGCAAAGTCTGCGACAAAGAAAACTTAACACTTGCTACAAGTAAAGACCTCTCGTGTGTAAATATTGTATAAAAACATTCAGTTGTGTTCGGACATTTTATATACTGTTTTATACACATTGCACGTATTTTAGTGTTGTAGTAAAAACTAACATATTATCAACTACGCCGAAAGGAGGTGCGCCTATATACAAGCGGAATGGAAAATCTACCCAGTGTTATCCCAACTGCCATAGTTCACATCATCAACACTTTGGAAAGTGATAGCGAGCACCGGTACCAGTGGCATTTTCCCGGAATCTTGAAAATGTCTCGTTATTCATAAAATGCGAATTTCGCACCAAATGTTGAAGGTGACCAGCCGCCATTTCCCGTGAGACGGAAACCAGGAAATACTGAATACGACGCACAAATCGCCATCTAGGTTGAGACGCCAAAGAGCCAGAAAACAACGCTTTCAGGAAAAGAAGACAGCTGAGAAAGCTGACTCGCCTAAAAGCCCTGTCTCAAAAGTGAAAACCGTTCTTCAAGAGCAGGAACCTACAGCCGTTCTACAAGAACCGGACCCTGCTTGTGTAACTTCCACCAAGGACAGTGGTGGCCAGGATAATACCGGCCAAATTCAGGATTTAATCTGTGGCAGTGATAAGCGCTCTGAGAAGCAGGATTTGTCACCAGATTCTGACATCAGTGTTGAAACTGAAAGAGCCCTCCTCTTAGAGGTTCTACAACAGACAGATACCGACCAGTCGGGAACGGAGATGGGCCTGGCGTAGGATTTTAAAAACAAAAATCGCGTGCGTTCGTTCTGTGGAACTACATTGAATTTTTTAAGCCCGATTTCGCTACATGCATTTAACCTTAAAATGCTCATTTTCTTGTGTGAATTCATATCAAATGACAGGGGGAATACAAATGACACTCATTAATCGTTTCAAAAAGAATGGTCCCATACCTGGTTTGATTCTAGTAGGACTGAAGAGCCGCTTCAAAGTTGCGGGTTTTTTACCGGTTGTCGGTACCCTCGGAAAATATAAAAAAAGCAATAACTTGCCATTAAACTGGAAATATTTCATCTTGACAACCGAACAGAGCATGAATTTTCCTACCTTTGTGCAAATTTTCAGCCAAAATTTTAATGGGGCGAAACGAACTTGCCACTATTTAAAATTCAGTTTCGGTTTTGAGAACGAAAAAAAAAAAAAAGAAAATGGCGTCTTTTTGGACCAAGGACCGTTTGGAAAAAGTACAAATTATGGGATTTAAAGTCTTACCGTGCCAGTGTTACCATAGTTTAAAATACCCCAGTGCCAACACGGGCAAGTATAAAGTAGAAAATCCATTATTCCATTTATTCTCATTAGAATTTAACACAAACAAAATGATGTCAACACAAAACATGTATCGATCAATCCTGCAAATGTGAAATCACAAGTGACGTAACAAATCAGCTGCTTCGAAGTTCAAGGACACGCATCAAGTGTAAGGTAACACGCCACTAATTCAAAAGTGATTTATTCATATAAAAATTTATAATACAAGCTGGGAATGCGTGGACAAATGTGTTTTAACACGTTCGTGTCACCAAATATTATTTGCACGTGCCGAGTTTCGAGTAATTGGTACAAACGCTAATTGGGTGCATTAATTGGATACCCGCCGCCCACCGCCCCCCCCCCCCCCACCCCCACCCGAAACGCGGTTGGATGGAGGAGAAACTCACACATTTGATTACAAAACAGAAATAAGAAAACAGAACTAGTCCTAGTAAAATCGTATTGTTTGTTTGTTTATTATTAAATGCGGTTTATTTTCCCAATCAACAATTTTTCAGTTATGTCTGGAAGGTTTTGGCGAATCACTATATCACGCCGGGTAAACGGTCAATTTGTACACCGAAGGCGTACAATTATGAAATAATTTGACCAGTTCCGGAGTACAAGTTGACCGGTGTAAATAGGACGGAAACATCAGGACTATCGCAATCAAAGTAAGATAATTTCTTCTATTTTAGTTTTATACAAAATCCGAAAATGTCACATGATGGGCTATAAATTTGCGGCTTCTAAGACACCGAGACTTCATAAAAAAGTAATGAGATTATGTAATTATCATTTTTGGCGTATACAATATTTTAATTTTAAAATCTAGACCCAGCTAAAATTGTCTGAGGAAAGCTTTTTTAACAGTCCCAAAAACATCTTAGCAACGAAATACCAAGATTTATGAATACTCTTTTAATTCCAGGCATTAAATTTGAAAGGGTTGCCCTCAGTTTTGAGAATGACTCCAAATTTTTGCGAGCGTACCAATTGACTAGTGGTGTACAATTTAACTTATGACATTTGCAATGCTATTTGGCCTAGTTTAAATTCGGGTCATCAGTATTTTCGCTACGTTGTCTTTTCGTGTATGTTTATGATAAGCTACTATTCTTACATACTATCAGTTTCATACGTCTAGATATCATAAGATTTCTTGCTTGTTTTCTGTTGCAAACTCATGGAAGTGACTGAATGGTGGTCAGTACAACCAGGTATCTAATATTAAGTGGTTGTCAGTATATTTACAATGTAGTATAGATGTGTATGTACGATAAATATGGGTATCAAGCGCGAGAAATTAAAATTCTTTAACTTTACGCTTAGATTTTATAGGTGTGCTATTTGACAGTGGAGCGTCCAATTTGACTCATATAAATCCAGCCACAATAACTGACGTGTCTCACTCTTCGACATTCTTTCTCATTTACACTGGCTTAAAATGGGGTTTTGATTTTATTGGCCACCTTTGACTACTCATAACTGACTGCGTTACACTATAGTAACGAAAACAAACTACGACCACAGCATTTAGTATGTAGTACTTCGAAATTAACAATTTATATTTAAGTGTTTTCACGATTAGATATTCATTATTCAGTTCGTACCTTTCAAGATTATTTCTGCTATATAGAGATGAAACAATCGGTATAGGTTTGGCGAAACCTAAAGACACACCCACAAGCAGAACTTGGTTTTGCCACGTTTGAACGAGCGACAATGGTTAGATGATCGATGATCAAGACCGCTGTCGTCAGCCACCAAGGAAATTCGCCTGACAACGTGTCAATATCTTATTCGGGCAAAAAGAACGTTGAAAAGATCAAAATGATTAAAAGGTACAAGTAGGCAAAGATCAGGAAAAGGCGCAACCAGAAAGGGATTCCCACTCCAAAAACCAAGGTGGGAAAAAGTAAAAGAGCAATCAGGTACTCATACCATGAAAACATTTTATAAGCCGAATGAGCAGCTAATTTCCCAATAGGTGGCCACTCAGTTACCCAAACTTAACTAAAATATGAAACACACATAAGGGGCAAACAGCAAAAACAATTTAAACACCAATACTTAAATTGATAAGAACCACCGCAGAAGTATCGCCTTGGAACGATCAGTAATATAAAATTACTGGTGGGCTTAAAAAGGTACAAGTAGGCAAAGATCAGAAAAATGCGCAATCAGACAAAGATTCCCACTCCAAAAACCGGTTTTACATGGCCATAACCTCACCCTCAGCTTCTGCAGTGGTTCACAATATTTAGTAAGTTGTTCGGTCCTCGTGGCGAATCTCTAACTAGTCAATGAATCAACAGGGTCAAACAAATAAAGCATGTAATTGCCTTATTTATTTAAAACCAAAATCTCATCAGCGAGGCCCACGTACAGTCAATAGACATAATTGTTCGTCACCTCCGGAAATCTCCATAGACTTCAATGTATTTTCATGTTTGCAAGAAAAATTATCCTGCTTCTCATGGTCAACATATTTTATTGTTTTTGGTGTCAATTGAAAGGTAAATGAATAACGCAATAAACAAAGGTCTTTTCATTAAATTCCATGCATGCGTTTTCAAGCAACAAATTTTTAAAAAGTCGCGAGAATGTTTTTGTCAATTTTTAGGCAACGTCACCATTGACGTCAATGGAAAAGTGTCTTTTTCAAAATTTCTCTAAACTTTAAACTCTTGTATTTCAAAAGTAAAAAGTCGAAACTTCTCCAAATGACCTTTATTTATTGCTTTATTTATTTAACTTTCCAATGACACCAAAATCATAAAAATATGTCGACCAGAAGAGGCAGGACAACTTTTTTTGTAAATGTGAAAATAAATTGAAGTCTATGGAGTTTTCGAAAGTGACGAACAATTATGTCTATTGAAATAAAACAATGAAGTCGTTTAAATGATATACTATTTATGTCATCAAACTTCTGTAGTTCGGTTTTTATTTCCAGATGACGTTTAAGGGGAAACGACATAAACGGGTGTTTTTGACAACCAGTGTTAAGCCGCGCTCCAGGAAAAAACTGCAAAGCCCGTATAAGGCACCAAAGAGAAACAGTTCTTCAAAGGAGGACACATGTTCCCTGAAATTCGGATACATAAAGTCTCCTAAAAGGTCTTCCAAAAGAGGAGCACCCAGCCCTTATAAAATCAATGTTAGTTTCATGTCACCTTCTAGAAAGAAGCAGCGATTAGGAGACAGCCCATTTATACCAAGTAAAGTTATATCAAGCACACCGAAAAAGTCTAGACGAAAGCTGCTCCATGATCACATGTACTGTAAAGACAATAGTATAGGTGGTTTAAATATTGTAGGGGATGATGATTCATTTGACATTGAAATAAATGTGTCTGAACTTGAGCAAACTGAAAACAAAAAACAAGCCCTCGGAATTGGTAATGACACTGAAGATCTAAAAAGCGTCACAGATGAAGATCATAATAAGAGTGTGGGCTTTGAAGCTTTAAACAGTATGCTAGATCAGTTTGAAAATGAATCTCAGTCAGAACACAATTCTGTTCATGGCGAACTTACAGAGACTCACACACTATTCACCCAAGTTCTTGAAAACCTGAAAGAAAAGCAACTTGACGTGCCTTTTATACAATTTTTGACACTGGTTAGAAACGAACGTTTCCCTCTTGACAATGTTGCTCTCCGTTTATTCCTTGATGTCGCAAGGTGGTATGCCAGCGGAGATTCAAGGACCATGAGATATAGCGATACGACGCTAAGATTTTTTTGGTTAGGAAGAAAACTGTTCGGCGGGCGGTTTATCAGATTCATGTCCGGACCGAAGAACGAAACAGACTTCTTGATGGGGAAGCAACACCTTAGTACTGAAGCCTCGAAAATAAACTTTGCATGCCCCAGTGAACAAGTGTTAATGAACATTAATCCACTAGGACTTCACAACATGAATATTGATGGACCCGGAGTAATAACACCGATGATCGAAATGAAAGCTGAAAAAGATCCCAGTGATGTCTCGTATGTCTTAATGTTCGATGGGAAGAAAATTAAAAGAGGGGCTGATGCCGATCTTCTGGGTTTCGAACAAGGCGAAACATTAAAGCAGCGGAAAGAGAAACACGCAATTGAGCTTAAAATTTTAAATGAAACATTGGAGTTGTTGAAAGAACGAAACAGGGATACAGAGGATATCGACGAGACTGATCCTAAAAAAGAAGATGTGTATCAACATTTACAACGTTGTTTTAGGTTGTTTTCAGATTTGCTTCGAAATCTTCGGGTTTTCCAAATTTCGAAAGATACTGCTCTGGCAAAATACAAAGACAGGATCAAAAAGGACCCAGCTTTGGCCAAAACTCTAGAATACGCCATGGATTCTTGTCGTACATGTCTATATCAAATAGACAATTGTTTGGCCACAGTCCTGGACGCACAGTGGATAATATGCAAAAGTGGAGCATCTCTAAACAACGCACAGACACTGTTTGCTAATGGAAAAGAAATAAACCTGTCAACTCAAAGTAATGTAAAACTGCTGAAAAGTGTTGATGATATGAAGGCAGAGCTTAAAGTAGATGCCCTTGAAACACGTTTTATCAAACAAAGGTCACCCGAATGGCATGAAGCTAGAAAACATGTTAAGGTAACAGGGAGCACCCTTTATGGAGCCATAGGGTGTGACGGACTTAAGAAGGAAGTAGAACATTTTGATTCCGTATTCAGTGACAAAGAAAAGCAAATTTCTGCTGTATGCGAAGCGGCAATGAAACACGGGACTGAAAGTGAAATTCATCAGATAGCCACATTGTCATCCGTAATTATGCCTTTCTTATTTCCTAATCTTAACTTTCACGAAGAGGGGTTTTACTTAGACAGGGGTGTCATTGTTTCACCGGATGGCAGTATTAGAGACGAGAATGACAGGAAAGTTATGTATGCGTTCGAGGGTAAAGCTCCTGTAGAAAGACAGTCCGTGTCATACACAACCCGTGTTCACTATGAAGTTCCAGACCGTTACATTAGCCAGACTTTATTTGAGGGACAAGTTCTAAATGCCCAAAATGGCACCCTGTATCTGTGTTGGACACCAGAAAGTACAACAGTTCACGTTGTACCCAAAGAGCCAAAGATACTGGAAGATGCTCTTAACATAGTAAATGAGATTTACAATAAAACGGTGCCAAAGAGACCAACAAGGCTGTCAAAGGACACAAAGACCCTAAAAGTGAACATTAAAGAACATGTGTCGAAGTGCGAGTTTATAGGCGAAGTTCCGTCTGTGAAAGCTGTCGCTGAAGTAGAAGGTGGTCGGCCTAATAAAGGCATTCCAGAGTCATGCACATATAGTGAGTTAATCAAACATTTATTGAAAGCAAAAGCAAGTCTGGTCGATTCTTACAATTTGCAAAGAAAATTCGCCTCACAAGTTGTTGTGTATCTTTTAGCCGATCTCGATAGATTATGGAAACCGGAAGAGCCCCATGCTGTGCCAGTAATGTTTTATTATAGGGGATATAGTTTGTCCATGGATATTGCAAGACAGCTCACCACTTACTGTAGAACTGAATGTACAAAACGCGGCATTGACGTCGTAGCAATATCATCTGATGGGGAATTTATCAACCTGATGGTTCGCGATGAGCAAAACAGGCCACTTACTCTTTATCAATTAAGCAAAGATGTTTGGAGTGAAGTTAGTGCTATGAAAAGACGTGATATTGTAAATGAACTTCAATCCCTCAATAAAGAATATGTCGTCAAAAAGGGAGAAAATGGCAATGTGTTTGTTGAAACAGTTACCACTGGTGCACGAATCACTACCCCGGAAAATGGCTGGAACACGCAGAAGTCAACTAAGAAGGTGAACGCTAGCGCTGATGCAGAGAACATAGTAGAAGGAACTAGCACAGGTGAAGACAACGAAGTGGTTAGAGGGAAAGAAAGTGAATTTCTGACGTCTGTTACTGAAGGCACTGACGAAGCAGACGTTTTGGATGACGAAAATGACAATACACTTCCATATGATTATAATGAAATCATGGACGCTACTGAAAACAGTTCAAGTGAAGTTAGTAAGCTTAGTAGCACACAACTGAATGATATACTGCACATACTTAAGGAGTCAGACCATGTGAAATATGCCAGGCTTAGTACACAGTCACTTGAAAAGATGTTGACAAAAAGTTCGGACCTGAAACGCTTTAAGAAGGCAGATCTTCTTAATATATGCAAATATCTTAATTTGAAGCTACTAGGGACAGACAAAGAACTCAAAGTCAAAAATGTTTACAAAACCGAGTTGATAAATCAACTGTCAAAACTTATTGGAGATAACCATGTTATTCAAATTCAGAAAAGAAGTCGTAAGTCTCGTGTAAAACTCGGAAGACTACAAGAACTTGCAACATCTGTGCTTATGAAACAGAGTTATCCCAAACAGGTTTTAAATATCGCATATGCTACTCATATCTGGCCAAACAGAGTTCAACAATGGAGGAAAACAGGCAAGGTAGAGAGCAAAATTGAAGTGAAAGGGACTGACGCGGGTTTCTTCGAACCGTATTATATCCCAGAGTTTGATGAAAAGGAACAAACTTTTCAGGTGTTTACCTATGATAAAACTCACCTGGGGACAAATATGCGCAAATGTTTATGCCTCAACAAAATCGAAGGCGTATCAATTCAAGCATGGAAAGCAGTTTCTTTGAAAAATCCAGAAATAATACATCCTTCAATAATAGATGTGTCACCCGAAGGCAAAATTGCCGATCAAATGAAAGAAAAGCTTGCTAGAACTATGGTGTCAGAAGCCGTAGAAAACAAGATGAAAAGCTTTGGCTTTAACAAGGAAGCAGAGTTTTGCCATATCATTCGTGAAGGGCTCTACGTGGCTGATGACAAACCCGGCATTCCCGCCGTAGAGCGGTGTAACAAGAGACTGGCTCTTATTAGATGGTTAGACAACAATGTAGAGTTTGGAACTTTTCCCCCGTACGGGTCTAGAATCAAAGGAATGTCTTGGATATTATACGAAGGACTACGCTCAAGTCAAGAGGCGAAACTATATTTATATGCATTAGCTAAGAAGGGGACATACTGTGTGAGAGCACCAAACACCCTCTGCAGTGAGTCGTTCTTCGGCTCCATGCAAGAAATGGACCCTTGGGGACAAGGGATATTGTCTAAACAAGGGGTTGAAAAACACATCAATGACTTCACGACGATAACTGCCATGAAAATGGATAAAAGCAGGTACGGCTATCTATTCATTCATATACAATTTAAAGTTATAGTTCTTAGTACAACCAACCCTCACATATGACGTAAACTAAAACTAAGGGAATACTTTATCCATTGGTTGCCATAAACGAATCGAGCGTATTTTTGTTCTTGAAGCCAACATGGAAAACCAATAATCAGATTGAACTGGTGTAGTAAGGCACCAGCCTAACAGTTAAATTGTTTTTCTGAAAACTCATTAAGGCTATTCCCAAACATCCTTTTATTTATGCGCTCCTCTCGTTTGTTTACAGAGAGCTTACATGGGTGAAAGTTTTCAAGATTATTCCTGAGTTCAGGATTTTGATATTTTCTGGCCCTATAGTATAGGCAAAATCAGCATTTCAGGATTATGAAACAGAGATTTCAGGATTTTCAATTTTGAGAATTTTCACCCATGAGCTTATCAGCTTTCAAAGAACCAGTGGATTAACTTCAGTGCTGTACGAAACAGTGGACTTAGCTGCCAAAGCAATATGCAGCGATATAAATCGTAAAAATGGTAATTTTCAGTTGAAAATCGATTATTATGCTTTCTTACTTTGGCTCATCTAGCCTCATGAGGTTTGAAGTAAAATAAGACAATGTACGTACACCCATTTATACTCCCATTCTACGACATACAATTTGGGTATAAATGGTATACATTACACGATCATGTTCTCCTGAGGTTCAGTATTTGCTGTCCTTTATACTTGACTAATTGCAAATCGTTTTTAAAGGTGTATCTTCATCAAGACGAAAAAAGATGCCGCATACCCAGTGCCCGAGACTATCACAGATAGTAGAGGTGATCAGCTGAATGAGAGCATTGATGCCACATGCTCATGCCGAAAGGATAAATATATCAAGTGCGTCATACCAAGGTGAGACGTAATACTTATTTAAGCCATCGTAATCCATGCCGGACTATTGAATGAACATCCCTTGTATGTGCTATTAATAACCTTTTTTCACGGGAACAAAAACCGTGTATCACATAATTTTTGTTTGCAGCAGCCATCTATTTATGCTCGTTACCAGGCACTGCGCCAACCACAAGTTAAATTATTTAAGAAATGAATTTCATTTTCTCTGGTGTTCATGGAGCTATGAACCGCAGTGGGCCGCGTGCTTTACTAGCGACCCACTGCGGTTCATAGCTCCATGAACAACAGAAAAATTAAACTCATTGCTTATATTTACATTCATTTCTTTCTATCGCTTGTTGAAAAATCACCAAGGCGGTCACAGTTACAAGCAAACAGAGAATCTACACACAGTGTGTGTTCAAACAGCGGAACGGCGTCGACGTTTACAACGTCCAATCAGATTTGTGAGATTCATGTTTTTGACGTCAAGTTTGGATAACGTCACGTCGCGTGACACGATGTTGTTCATGGAAGTATGAACACAGATGAACATCTAATGGTTTATCTAAGGAGGTTGTAGAAAAATGTAAATATTAGTTAATGACGTCAGCATTTTCATCTTTTTTGTATTTACAAAACATAATTTTATGTTTCTTATTGATATGCAACGTTTTGGAAAGGGCCTTCCTAAATATCAGCTTGTTTTTGACGGTACGTTTCTTTTCCAATGTTTCCACAACGTTATCGAGTGACTGTTTAACCACTCAAGCTATATGCCAAAAGAGGGTGTAATGTATGTAACCTATTTTCTCGTTTTATAGGAACCATTTCTTCGATTCACAAGACAGAGCGAGAATAGCAAAGGAAGACAAGCCATATGTCCCGCATATGCTAGGTGATGAGTTACGAGGGGAACAGCCTGTGAGAGTACAATACGGCTACAAGATAAACGAGGCTAAAATCCTGCCATCAAAGTTACTAGGAATTAACGCGAAACTGTGAAATGACTGGAAATCCAATGCACTATACAAAGCCACGTTAGGCAAAATCTATTTTCATGAAATGTACTATAGTATACGAGAAATTGGCCCTGTAACTTGAGAAACTAAGATAACCAAATGTCTGTGCACATTATTCTACCATTCGTGGTAATCGGTTTCCTTTTTTTACAATTAAAACATTTCAATTTTTGTTCACACTCAGACGAGCAATCATTACGAGTATACTAGCATATGACAACGAAAAGGTACACAAGATTGAGCATGGGAGCTTATGTGTTTGAACCTAATGGTAATTCAGAGGTTTAATGTTGAAAGAGATATCACATGAAAACATGCATCAGATGAACTCTTGGTATGTAAAGTTTATGTAATGTACATTGATCCATATTTGCATTGTTCGCTGGTTTACAGTATAAGATATTTAATGTTAGAAACGAGGAACCAGAACTGCCCAGGAGGCACACCCTCATTGAATATAAACCATATTTCAACATATGAATGTTGATTTTAAGTAGATTTTGTAAGTTGCGCAAATGTTGATATTTAATATTTAATAAACATTGAAAAATGTTTAAAAAGATTTATAAACCATATTTCAACATTCAATAAACGTTATAAACGTTTACTCGACATACAAAATCTACTTAAAATCAACATCCATATAACATTGAAATTATTTTAAATGCCTCGTAAAATAATCAGTCTGTTAATTCCAGTATTGGTTATCGGGATCCTGCAGATAATGCAATAATACAGAAAGGTATTGTAAATACTGTAATTGAACAGCCTTTGAAAACTGTTCAAATCCTTTATTGGACAAAATGACGTTTCCCACTGTAATTAAAACTCTGGCACTGATGTTCGTGATTACCAGATCATTTCGTTTCACGTCTGAATAATTTTGTGTCGGCAAGATGGAAAATTATGAATATCCGTAATGTTGGACCCATGACCTGTCACTCAGACGATAGTATACCATGTAAACAGAATTCCTTATGTTGTGAGTGAATTAAAACAAAATAGATCGAATGGAACAGGTTGTTTATTAAATTTCTGTTTTATAGCACCCAGCATTTATTCACTTTATAACACACTGCTTTTGAACGAAATCATTATACAAATGTATAACAAAATGAAAGACAACGTAGTTAGTACAAACTTTCTTGCATATCAGTATAGCCCATCTCGAGACTACGAACAGGGCAGATCAAAATAAAGATATTACTGAGCTGTTGGTTAGGTTCTACACTGTTTCTTTATAATATGACCTGATCTGAAGCTATTATAAGTGTTTATCTGGAGCACCAAAAGCATTTGAGCCGCGACGGGAGAAAACCGGTCTTTCGGGTTTCCGATCAGGTCCAAAGCCAACGAAAAAGATGTCTAGAGACTTAAACTTTTGCATCTACGAAAAAGAGGGATTATACTATCCATGTACTGAAAACGAAGACGCTGATCAGCTGAACGTTTGCGTCTTTGCTTTCGCATATAGAAAAGTCCAGCTTTCTCATGGCGTTGCTCATACTTATTGGATACATCGGGTAACAGCGACATCATGTTATAAAAGAGTGAACATTATTTTCAAACGGCCTTTTCAGGTAGCCAAAAATGGGCATTCATATTGAAGATAAATCTTGGATTGGACTGATTCAGATCAAAGCTAAATGTGAAGAAGTAATGCTGACACTGTTTCTAATCTGACTTCGAAATTAAAACTTTAATAACGTCAATACAATGCTTTTTTATAATTCAATAATCATCATATCTCGACTAGCATTCTTCCACTGGTCGCGCTATCTCTAATAATGGCATTAAGTTTGAAGGTGTTGATACTAGTTAAGCAGAGTAAAACACTCCGACAAAAATGTAAAAAGGAGTAAAAATGGACAAAACAAACACTTAACAACCATGTCTGGTTGGAGCATTAATGATAAGGATAGTTACAAGTATCATAAAACTATTTACGCAAGAACTGATTGTGGAAAAAATAAAAGTCAACATCAAAACATAAATCACAAACCGCAACACTGTTCGGTTGGAGAACCAAAACACATAAAGTAAATAATGATTCATGAGACAACTATAAAAATTAATACTGATTGTAAAAACATAAATAAAACCTGATTTTGCATCATGAAAACATACCCATGCAATATACAGAGATTTTTAAAGTTGTAAAAAGGAAAATTTTCAGTAGAAAAAGTTTGATATTTTTCTTATTTTTGCTAAAAACATAGATTATGGGCACATGTTAGAACCCCCTCGGCGAGGGGGTTCTAACGAGTACCCACAATCTACGTTTTGGAGCAAAAAAATAAAAATAGGTAAACCCCTGCTTTCCCAAGCTTTACTATATAAAAGTGGGGTATAAGGGGTACTAATTTCGCGGACATGTTTTCCTGATGGGGCGCAAAAATGAATACTGATTGTCGAAAACACACATCGTGATTATGCCAAAACATATCGATCGTGAACACATAAAAACACTGAGACTGCAACCCTGTCAGGCATTACGAAAACTTGCCCATGCAATATACTGAGATTTTAAAGTAGTAAAAATTGAAAATTTTCAGCAGAAATAAAAGACGGTATTCTGATTTTGCTCGAAACATAGATTGTGGGTACACGTTAGAACCACCTCGTCGAAAAATGGGTACACCCCTGTATACCCCAATTTTACTATGTAAAAGTGGGGTATAAGGGGGTATACATTTCACGGATATGTTTTCCTGATGGGTAATGGAACCAATGCTTAAGATGCCTTAACAAAAAGAACAAACTGATTTTAAAAACACAAAAATCAAAAAGAACTTCTGAACATTAGCCGCGACACGAGAAAACCGGCTTTTTACAAAGAACAAAACCAAGACGAAGTTCATCTGCGCAGTAAATACGCAGCTGATCAGCGCCTTTGGGTTATCTTTCTCATGACGCGGCTTATATGGAATATACATAGCATGATATATTTAAAAAAGATGTCATGACTTTTCATGAAAGTATACATACGAAAACTCAGATTCAAATACATGAAAAACTAATTTGTACTTTTCACATGTGTTTTAGAAACTTTGCCAGTGGTAACAACAGACATTGTTTGCCTTATCTCTCTCATATTCATATATTCTGTATCATGAAAGGCAAAGATCTGACACTTTACATGTAAGAGGTAAACTAAACATCTTTAAAACATACAAAACAATGCATTGTAATTCAACAAGCGAAATTGCTTTCCCAATTTGAAATCTGTGTAAAAAGAAATAAAATCAGATCTGACTAGACATAATTCCTGTTTCATTGACTAGAACACGCAGAGCCCAAGGGGTACCTTGAACTTTTGCATATACATAGGCTGGACACAAACCTCTGCTCTGGATCCTCCCCAATCCACCTTAAAATCTGGCACTGCCCCCCCCCTCCCCCCGCCACTAAAAATAATATATCAATTTTGTCTAAATTATCCCAAACCCCAAAATTATTCCATTGTTTTGCCATTTTAAAAAGGTGCCAAATTCTACATGTTCCACCCCCTCAAAAATAGCCATATTTTGTCCCACTCCCTACTGTCCCCCAAAAATGAAATTCCAAACTTAGATCCTGATAAATCAGTCCAGCCCATGCATCTACAAAAATAACAGAGTACCCCATCCTCACTCCATTTCAACCGTTTAAACAAGTCCACATTTATAGTGTTGATTGGAATGTTCTCAAGTGTTGACAAAAACGATAGAAGTCATATAGTAAGATACCAGCAGACTGAGCTTAAACTGGCAAATTAGTGGTTTTCCGGATTGCCAGCCTGGTGTTTTCTTCTCTTGTGTCGCTCAAGTGACCAAGGCCTGGTGAAGTTTTCACCACATTCTTCACAAACGAACTGTTCAGCATTGGTGTGATCATACTTGATGTGTTTCTTCAGATACTGTTTAGTTTTGTATTTCTTCCTGCAGATTTGACAAGTGAACGTATTCGACGGTGTAGGGTTAATCGTTGGACATATCCTCTGATGTGCATAATAGTTTGAGTTGAAACTAAACTCTTTCCCGCAGGCACAGCGTTTCTTTTCCCCGATACCATGATGCTCACGCTTATGCCCATCAACAAGCCATTTGAATGTAAATGCTTCACCACAGATGTCACAATCATACTTTTTCAGGCCAACGTGTATAATGCGCTGATGTCTGTTCCTGTTAGAGAGATCTGAAAAGCCTTTCTCACAGAAGACACATTTATATTTAGGGTTCTCGCCTCCATGTTCTATTCTGGTATGCTGCTTCAGTCCACTGCGTCGGGTGTACTGCTTCTTACACGTGTCGCATTCAAATGCTTTTCTCCTGACATTTTCCATCCTACAAAAAGCAAACAACAATGGATGTATTTTTGAATGATGGTTAGAGTAACAAGCATAAGCTTTTAAAAAAGCAAAATGATGCATTCAAAAAGCTACAAATCACCTTTTTAGATTAAAATATCCCATCAAAGAATCTGATTTATTATTCCTGCATAAATTCGAATGGCATCGGGACTTAACAAATCGTTAAAAATAAAGGAGTAAAGTGTTTAAGAGCCGTTTTCCCCTCAGATTGTGGTAAAATGATTTTTAGAATTTTGAATAGAATAAAATATATTCCCAGATGCATCTATCTACATAATATCTTCTTTTAAAATCAAGTACAATTGTTATACGTTCAACCAGTAGACGTTGTAGTAGCGCAAAGAAAGACCATAGAAATAGCATTCTTTGCATTTGTGGGGGTCTATTTTTATCATAAAACCCTATTTCACATACCGGCCGACACGACAACCAATTATTTCATACTGTGAGCAAATGATTAAGTATAGTCCAGACAGTGCATGCAAAGCGAAAAAAAAATCATTCCAAAATAGTAAGAACAAAGACCGAAATTTGTAAACTATTTTTTATGTATGTTATTTCTCTGTTTTCCTGTGGATTGCCATTGAAATCAGTGTACTGGAAATTTGAAAGAAGCCGCAGGCTAACCTAAACTCTGGTTTCTCAGTATCTTGTTCACTCACAGATTGCAGAGTTCTGACGTCTAATTAAAAATAGCTCAAGGTGCCGAGAGTTACTCATCAAATGAGCAAAAATGCGGTTTGGGCACTGATTTTGACCAGATCAGGTTGTACACTCACAGAAGATGGCTATATATTGAGTACTTCTAATAAAGAAAGAAAACTAATTGGGCTAGATGTCTGACACTATAGAAAGTGAAGTACATGTAATTTGGACTTTCTTGTATCGAAAAAAGATATGCTGATCAGCTACGCTTAAAAAGGTTTTCTAACATGACGGCTCATATTCCTTATCGCAATTGTATTTTAATATTAGGCTCTTGCCCCCCACCAATAGTGTGGTACCAGCTGCACTTGCCAATCCGAACCTGGGAGGTACTAGTACATATCTGCTATAATATTTTTCCATATGTCAAATTTTACACCAAGCTGTCAAATGGTACACAAATAAGTAAAAGATAAATTCCTGCAAGGTAAGCATCTTTTCCCTCGTTTTTTCTCACCAAATTTCTTGCCTGATACAATATGACACCTCCAGATATAAAAATAAAGAGACATGCAGAGTCTCAAAGGGAAGTACAAATGAACGTTTCTTTTAAACGTTCGTGTCATTTTTCTTTTCTTTTTTTAGTTGAATTGTAACATATATTTAATAATCAAGAAAATTCAACTATATTTCAGTTCTGGAGTTTAATATGTTTCATGAAAAACGCTTAAACATTTCAAACACACTTTTTCTATTAGTTAAATTGGGCTCCGCTGGTCAATTAGTACGCTTTGGAAATACGGCCCCTCCGCAGATTACACAAACGCATGATTTTCAAAACTGCATGATTAATAATTATTTCCCAATATTATTGGCATCCCTGGCATAAAAAAACCTAGCCAGACTGTTTAGATTGGAATGCCAGGTTGCATTTCATCTCGATGCAACATTTTTCACGTAGGTATTTTCCACGCCGAAAATGATTTTGGCAAAATGCATACGCTTTTGGATGTGCTTTTGTGCGTGTATGATCTTTATTCAAATACCCATCATATGACATTCTCGGATTTTTAAACAAAAGTAAAATAACAAAATAAACTTACGTTAGTTCAACTCTCTCTCCTATTTTGCGGTTTGTTTACCAGGTCAACTTTCACTCCGGAAATGGGTCAAATTATATATACGATTCACGCCGACGGTGTACAAATTGACCGTTTAGTGGGTGTGTATATACATGTGCACTGTTGTCGATACATACCAAGTTACCGACCATAAAATATCATGGTTATTAGCCTAGCTACGTCTTACATTTGCTATATCTGATCATTACTTGCATTATACATGGGGTTTTCCTCTTTAAGGTTACGCGCAAAAGTCTTTATAAACGTACCACCACAATGCTTAAGGGTGGTCATCGGGGCCTACTGAAAAAGATGGACTTCTTGTGCCTCCTGGCAAAGCATATACGCATCTGGCCGACTATTCGATTACTGCTCTGATTACTGTTAACCGCTCTGATATTCCATGAGCCTGACCAGGAAAAATGGTTCAAGTCAAATCATCCATACGGATAAGACTTTGTGGCTTACTTGGATTGTAACTTGTATTTGAAGCACTTTTTGGGTGTCAGTGGGTAAAAGTCCCATGAAATCGAGGCAACGTCCCGACATGACGATTACTGTTGACTGGGACGTTTTAAGCATCAATTCGAACGAACGAACAAACATTTCCTGATTTATAATCATTTATGTTTTCACATTATTAAAAGAAGTTAAAATAAGAACTGATCAAATACTTATAAGTGCACCCCAGCTGACTAAAGCCAGGATAATGAAATCATAAAATTTAAATAACAGTCACACATTTAATACATTAGCGTATAAGTGAAACGCGCGCCGGGCGTGTTGAAAAAAGAATGCAAAATTCCACCGTTTGACGCACGTCGGTGAAACGTTAAAACACGTTACGTTGGGTACGCTTGGTGTACGTCCGTTGCGCGTCGCTGTACGTCGCTAAAAGTCCGACGGTGCGCGTTTGGGCTAAAAGAAATTTAAACATGCTTAAATTTTTTCTAGAAGCTCGGCGTGTCTAGGGCGTGTGTCTTATACATTTCGAATAACTTCGCCAGTGTACGCTACATGCGCGTTCCGATTTTACGGGATATTGGTTTAGTAACGTGTCCCAAGCGTATATGAGACGCGCGTGTAACGTTTGATGCGCGCCTATAGCGCGTGCTTAGCGTGTCTGGTACGTTACACAAACACACTTTTAGCGTTTTAGAGATTTCAATACGTCGTCACACGCTAATGTGTGACTGCTTAAACGAGTTGAAAAAAAAAAAAAAAAAAAAAAAAAAAAAAAAAAAAAAAACATTTTTATAGAGCTCTACGTCCAAAATTTTTAACGTGTTGAGATTTTTCATACGTCTGGCACGCGTTTTGGTTATACGCTAATGTGTGACTGCTGTTTTAACTGTTATTTCTATATACTTACTATTCTACAGCCGCTGTGGTGTAATGGATAGTAATAAAAAAGTTGCGGGTTCGATACCCGGCACGTACATAACTGTCGTGTTGGTGACAAATGTTCTTCCTAGCGTAATAAAGGCAAACCACCCATAGGGTGTAACATTGATAATATTCTAGAGTGGTACTGCTTTGATTTAGCTTCACCCTTATTGTCATGTCTAGCTTAGTTTTAATTGAAGCTAGTAGGATGGTCAAATTGCCGGTATTAAAAGTGGTGTGCGGCATACGTACAAGTATTTTATCATTTTATAAGATGCCTGTATTTTCCTTCCCGAGTCTGGGCTATGGCCTTTCCAGTCTTAATTTTATTTTGTGGTGAAACAAGCGAGATACAAACCGCCCAGCGGGGATGGAAGTGGAGTGGGGGTTCTCTGAAATATTTTGTATACACAAGGGAGGTTGACATTTTTGGGTCATTTTGAATTTCTTTCTTTCTTTTTTGTTTCTTTTTTTTTTCTTTTTCTTTTTTTTATTTTTCTTTCTTTTTTTTTTTACAAACAAATCAGAGTCCCGCCCCCTCCCGGGTCGAACCGGATGGTATACCGACCAATTTAAAAATTTGAATCATGGCCGCGGGAATGGATACCAGCAGTTTGACACAACTCGCAACAATACGAAGTTTTATCATTGATCAGTGCTGACACTTAAGCTCAATGGGCCCTTATTTGTGCTACTCCCTTTGTAAGCGTTAATCAAAACGTGAAACATCATGACTACCTTGGTTTGTAAATGAAAATAAGATTAATGGTGCTCTACAATGGATTTTAAGGGGATATCGTCAATCTGGGGAGAAGGGCCATTAATATTTTCCGTGATCAATTGATTAGGGATAAGTAGAAAAAAAATGTAAGGGATCTACATGTTACATGTACCTCTCGTGTGTAAATATTGTACAAAAACATTTCAGTTGTGTTCGGACATTTTATATACTGTTTTATACACATTGCACGTATTTTTAGTGTTGTTTTGAGAACTAACATTATCAACTACGCCGAAAGGAGGTGCGCCTATATACAGGCGGAATATACATCCGAAAGAATACACTAATCACAACCTACATTGTCGCTGACAGGTAGCGCTTCACGCACTGACCTGTCGCAGTTGGCCAATGGGATCTGGGAAATTCATGCGGGATGCCCCAGCTTTCTTCGTGTGTCGTCTGTAGCCAATTTCGGCTATATCCCACAATTCAAAGCGTCAAATGCGAGAGATCAAGATGAGGTATCGTCTGATCTCGCGAGAATGGGCTCGCCTATACTGATCTATACTGGCGGTCAATTACAACAACAACAACAACAACCAAAAAAAAAAAAAAAAAAAAAAAAAAGTGGCGAAACGGCCTGAATTCTGTAGAAACACCGTGGAAACACCCCCAAACCACCCCAAAACACACCAAACCACTCCAACACACTTCAAAACCACCTCAAACCTCATCTTAATCACATCCAGACTACATGAGATACACTTACAGTATCCCAAACCAGGTTTTTAAGGAATTCAGGACCCTACCCCCCCCCCCCCCCAATAAGTCTCATATGGGGCCAATATATGGGTATACACATAGCATGTGGCAACAGATCGCCTATGCTGACGATCTGTTGCTCATGTCTTTATTAAAGCGAGGCATGGACTGCTTGATGGATATTTGTTTCGCAAATTCTATAGCTGAACGATGTTTATACCATTACCTTAAGACAAATGTTGTGGTCGCGAATGAAACGAAACCAAAGTATTTGGAATCCACACGTACATGGTCATTAGGTGGAAATATTATCGAAGAAACAGAGTCCTACACTCATTTAGGCGTCATATGTGACACGTATTTGAACTTGAATAGTGCTATTGACGATAGTTGCAAGAAAATCAGAAGTACATTTTTCAGCTTAATAAATAGTGGTGTCCACGAAGATGGATTCCACCCTCTTACCTCAAAACATTTGTATCAAACAATAGTATTGCCCAAGGCTTTGTATGGGTGTGAACTCTGGAATAATCTGAAACAAGAGCATATCGATAAATTGGAAACAGCGCATCGATTCTGTTTAAAGTATATGCAATCCCTCCCAAAGGACACAAGAATGATAATCGCATTGAGCTGCGTCGGTGCCGTTTCTATTGAAACAGAAATTGACAGACGTAAGTTGATATTTTTCGGTCAGCTGTGCAACCTATCACCAGATTTGAGAGTGAAGGAAATCTTTGTATATCGCCTTATCCATTACATGAATGACCCTTGTTCGATCACTGGTTTCTTCCCTGATATTCACAGAGTTCTTGGTAAATATGGATTAGACACTTACATGTACTCATTCACAACTACTGGAGAATTTCCTTCGAAACAGTCGTGGAAACGCCTAGTAGCTCGTAATATTCTGAATGTTGAAACTATTAATTTCCAGTGTGCAATAGTTAATGAACAGTCATTGAACGGATTTGATATTATCCATGGGGAAGTTAGCCCATGTCATATATGGGAATTCAGTAGAGAAAATCGGGAACATTCAAACCGAAGTATAACAGTCATGGTTCTACTGAGTAGAATATTCGGTTTTAGTTACATGATAAGATGTGCATATTATGCGGAGTGCAAACAGATTCCATCGCAGTTCATCTTATCATGTACTGTCGAAATAACTGCTCAGTCCGGTCAAGACTGTGGAACACTCTTTACATGTATCTAGGACGATTTAATTATGAACGCTTTATTGAACTTACGCCTAGAGAACAGTGTATCGAGATGCTCGCTTCTTTGCCGTCATTTGCTCTTCCTGACTCGACGCGTAAAGACTGTTTCACCCAGATCATTATTTTGTTACATAAACTTGGTAACAGTTTGAGGCTTCCATATAAACGGGGTTCTGGAATACTACAGTAGCTCGCAGTTGCCTTTATCAAATCTCTTCAATGGTGTAATTACAGAATAATATTCTACAGTAGTCTTGTAACCGAGGAGTCGGCGCTGTTTGCGTCGTATTATTGAGCCCCCAGAGTACATGAGCAACATTCTGTGCTTGGTGTATTAGTAACGTTCATTTTCCTTACACCTTATACTTTCGTTTCGGTAAGGAACAGGAGAGTGCTGCCTATGATATACACGTTGCGTAGCGTGTTGCTTTTCGGTGATCCTTTGAGCGGCTGGACTGTTGGCCTGCATCCTCTCTGGCTAGAGGTGATTCAGGACTGGCTTCTTGTCGCTCCAGGGACCGTTGAAATTGGGGTCGCAAGATAGTCATAATGAAAGTGTTTCATATACATATAAGTTTACACATGAACATGCAGGTTTGTTGTTACGTTGTTGGGTATAAATTACACCAACAGTCGAGACGCATTTCATATACATATGCGTTACAAATCTACCATCTTTGTACATATCTTTTGTATCATGTGATTTAATTTTTGCTCTTGGACTTATTTGACACATTGACAATTCTTTTGATTACGTATTTACATTCATATGTTTCATGTCTGTAATGTCATATATGTTTTATTATGCTCTCCCTCGAGGAGGAAATAAAAGAATCAATCAATCAATCAATCAACCATTAAAACTATTTACAAGATATAGATGAGAGGCATACTAAAACGCATGCCTCTTGGCCAATGATTTAAATTGAAGCCTTAAATTCTTCAATGGTCTTGGATGAGACCACTGAAGAAGGGAGACTATTCCAAACCGGAATAGTTCTGGGGAAAAAAGAATTTTTCAGGGCATCACTATAGGCAAATGGTCTTGTATATTGTGATTCATGTGATGTCCGAGTGCGCCTTAGGTTGGGTGCGGGGGTCAGGTATTTGTCTTTATCAAGAGACACTGTACCGGAGTGTATCTTGTAGAAGAAGGTTAAGGAGGACCGCTCCCTGCGGGACTCCAGGGATGGCCACTCAAGTTCGTCTAGCATTTCACCGACGCTACTGGTGTTCCTCCATCTCCAGCAGGTCCACCGGGCAGCAGTCCTCTGCACCTTCTCCACCTTAAGAGTCTAGTTTCATTATAGGGATGCCAAATAGGAGCTGCATACTCAAGTTGAGACCGAACCAATGTTTTGTATGCAACTTCTTTAGTATGCCTAGGTGCAAGTGCCAAATTGCGCCGAAGAAAACCCAAAGTCTTAGTTGCCTTACATGTAATTTCGGAAATATGTTGACCCCAATCAAGATCATCTGTGATAGTTAAACCTAGGTATTTAGCGGACTGAACCTGTTCTAATGTTTGCTGATGCAGTGTGTAATTGAATTGTATATGTCCGGGTCACCCTCATTGAATGACATTTGCTAACATTGAATTTCATTTGCCAATCCATTTCCCATTTGGCCAAGCTATTCAGGTCATCTTGCAAAATTTGACAATCCAATGGTGAGTTGATATTCCTGTACAAAACACAATCATCAGCAAATAGTCGAACAGATGACCTGATATTGTCCGGAAGATCATCAATGAAAATAAGAAATAGAACCGGTCCTAAGACCAATCCTTGTGGGACACCAGATAGAACCGGGACTGGATCTGAGGCACGGCCATCTAATACCACTTTTTGAGAGCGCTCAGAGAGCCACGAGTTGATCCACTTATGTGTAGATCCTCTAATCCCGTAGAAGTCAAGTTTGTATAATAACCTTTTATGTGGGACCTTGTCAAAGGCCTTGGCGAAATCCATGACAATCACGTCCGTCTGCCTGTGGCCACTATTCACAGCACGATCCAGATTACTAACCAAATCATGATAAAACTGGACTAACTGGGTTTCGCAAGACCTTTGACTTCGGAACCCATGTTGACAGTCAGGAAGAATATTTTCAAGAGCCAAGTGTTTGTTTATGTTGCTGACTATTATATGCTCTAGATAGAGTTTTGCAACAGATACAAGTAAGCTACACCGGTCGATAATTAGCTGCATCATATTTCTCACCTTTCTTAAATACCGGGGCTACATTTGCCTGTCGCCAATCGTCTGGTACAGCACCCTGAGCAAGCGACTCATTGAAGATATAGGTCAGGACAGGAGCAATTTCAGAACTACATTCTTTCAACGCCCTAGCACTCAGGCCATCTGGCCCAGGCGCCTTATGTATATTCAAATTATTCAACAGTTTAATGACCCCTTTGGGGTCAACTGTAATTTCACCCATAGCGGTGAAAGGACTTGTGCCTTTGGAGGGGATTTCATCGTTTGATTCGCGAGTGAAGGCTGACTGAAACTGCCTATTACAAATATTAGCCTTATCCAAAGTGTCAGTCTTCAAGATACCGTTTTCTCTAAGAGTATTGATCCCAGACGCGTCTTTCTTAATGGACTTGACAAATGACCAAAACTTTTTTGCCTTTTCATTTTTTCGGGGACAATCGGGATCAGGGTTATCATTTTCAAAGGAGAATATATTGGTAATATGCTTTCAATATGCATCTCTAATGCTCTTTAAAGTTTTGAACATGTGCTCTGAACCGTTTGTAATGGTTCTTAATGTCAGGGCTGCTTGACTTGCGAGCACGAAAGTAAAGTTTATCACGTTTCCATATCAAGCGTTTGATCGAGCTATCGATCCATGGTAAGCTATATTTTGTCTTGGTCATTTTTGATGGAATAAACCTTTCAACAGCCGAGAGAACCTCCGACTTGAAACTGACCCACATGTCATTGACTGACACATGACTATGGTCAGTTGAAAGGAACGAGTCCCTATAGCGTGCTAGATGGTCATGGAGACCGTCCATATCTGCTCGTTTATATAGAAAAATCTTTCGCGGGGCCTGCTGTTTTCTTCTGCTTCTGCTTCTGCTTCTGCCGTTTACTAGCCTCCTTCAACTTGTTGAAGATTATGCTAGGTTGAGGGTTTTAGCACATTCGCATGGACCAAGACTCCATCAAAGCGGTTAAATCCAAAATCAGTCTGTGTAGTTGGAGAGAGTTTGAGATGGTATTTTTCTTTGTCTTTGTCTTGAAGTATATTCCTCCTATCGTTTCAGGAGCACCGCCCGGTAGAGCGTGAAGTTCCACAACCAGTTAAATGTTCTAAATTCTACTACTGGAAAACTATGTACAATGTTATTGGAGGTGGAGGTTGGCAACCCTTACTCCCGTTCTTTTAATAAACGCAGTCTCTTTAGATGAACTTTGTAGAAAAAAGTCCTCGAAACATTTTCAATGTGAGTGAGTGAAACTGATAGACCCGGTACCATGGTTTGAATTATTCTGGGGTGGTTTGGGTGGTTTGGGGTGTTTCCACGGTCGCAGCGATGTATTTTACCCCAAGTGAGGAAGTTGCACGTGAAAAAAAAATATTAAGACGAAAACAATCACACAAACCAGAGATTCTTGTCGATAATTCGATCTTGGTTCATTTTTCTGCGACGAGTATACCAACAGTATGTTAATTAATTAATGGCTGTGAGTATATGACATGATGATGCGTCATGTCATCTTTAATTCTTATATTTTCATGAACAAAGTATTTTGGCCAAATGTGATGGAATTCGTTGTGGTCTTTGATTCGTAATGTGTAGATAGTTCATGTCACAAAAAAGCTCATTTGCTGCTGCTGGTATCAGGGCCGTCGTCGGCTTTTGAAAAGTGGTCCGGCCATAAAATATAAGACGCTTTACGAGTGCCGAAGGCACGAGTTGGGGGAGAGCACGAGAGGGGGGATTCCCCCTCTCGTAAGGGGGGTTGGGGGGATCTCCCCCGAAAAAAAAAAATATTTCCGGAGGTCCGTTCAGGCGATTTTAATGCACTTTGGGAAAATTTTTGCCCTTGAAGCGCTGCTGATTTTATAGGTTTTATTATGATAAAGCCATGTCCTGGTCGAAAACCATGAAGCCTGAAAGCTCCTTTTCACAGGATTTGCCTTGCCGAAGGAACGCTGAGGGAATATGAAAGACGTCGGTTGATTAGGAACCGGCGGTATATCCATGATGGAAGAATAACATGTACGTTTTAACAAATTTTGGAATATAAAGAAAATAATGTTTACGAAAATTTTGTACGTAAACGATTTTTCGCCATGTTGTTTGATAATATTTAATGCAATAATTATAAACAGTGATTGGGTTATCGTGAAATTATGTTTAACTTAGTATTTTCAGCTGTGAAATAGGCCTACTGCTCTTCACTTTTTTAAATTGTTTAAGATCACAGAGAATCGGTTTTATTCACTATGAATTTAAGAACACACTGATGCACGATAATCCGTCACAATTCAATAATAACAATACCTGTCTTTAATACAGGTGTCATTTTCATGATTGTTTTTATAACGACTGTCTTTCACACCCTCGGACAGATGGTCAAGTACGCTTAGTATCAATTGAGTCATCACACTTCAAAACTGTCGAAAAGGCTAACACATTTTTGGCCGAATAATCGAAAATTGTGGTCCGGCCGAAAACATTTTCGGCCAAAAAAGTGGTCCGGCCATGGCCGGACCGGCCGGACCGCCGACGACGGCCTTGGGTATATTTGATCATATTTGAATTCCCTTAAGTTTAAGGCAATTTTTATAATCGTATCTGCATGATGAATTGTAGTGTTGTAACGATGATCGAGTCAAATCGAAAATTGAAAAAAATTGTCCAGGTCGGCGACAATCGATTATGCTGTCCAGGAATCGATTGTCGCTAACAGTAGGAGCCCTCATACGCCGAAATTCGGCAAAAACTTGATAAATTTAACAGTATTAGAAATAAGCAATTGACACAGATTGAAACGTCGGCAAGCCAAGTTTAATGCAATCATGGTACGGTGCTTAGGCTCTAAGTTAGGGTGCCCGCTTGGCAACCTGAAATTCATTGCCGGCGAGCGTGAATGACACCCATTGTTTTCTTAAGATAGGTCACAAAGGTTGTGAAAATAAGCCAAGGGATACACATCCCGCAATGGATTATCAGTAAGTAGACGGTAAACGAGATCATTAAACAAAGTTGTCAAACCTTTATGCCCGCGTTTACTTAATTGTCCATTTATTCCTAATCCGATAATCGCAATCCATTCATGCTTGCCCGCCACGTGATATCGGTCCGTTTAATCCAATTACATTACCATGAAAACAAACACAGATGCAACACAGATGCGTAATTGAACTGTCAATTAAATCTGCAGATAGCCGAAAGTAGGCGCGGCCTGCATTCAACACGAGCGCTCATTGGCCAATCAATTTTTTTTTTCAAAGTCACGCCATGACTTCACGCACGTATGAGTTTCCGAGGTGGTAAGATCAGAGACAGACACACAAATTCTTGTAACCATTAGCGGACGCACCTGATTTTAGAGGAAGTTCATGGTCGTCTGCATTCTAGATTTTCGGCGTATGGCTGTCACTTGTCATTGCAAAAACGCAGAAAATGTGCGTTAAAGCAAGCCCCATGGCACGTTAACGTGACGCTACTCTATGTTTTCGTGTCGGCGATTATTAGAGTCCAAAATAAATCAAGTATTTGCACATGATCCGCTACTGAAATTGGCAATATTTTTATAGAAAAAATTGTTACCGTTTTTATCCAATACATTTCACTGGGTGAAATGAATACTGTTTTCTACTGTTTCCGCTGTCATTGAAGCTTTAAAATCTGTTTTCAGTGGTGCGTCATAAATGAATGAATTTTATTGTTTATAGAGTGTTTACAATGGATTATGTAAAATGTTAAAACGCAAACTTGCAATTTATTATTCCCTTGTACAAAGATCTCGAGGTAAATGGTTTATTAATTAATGGTTTTTAATGAGCCTATAAGGTGCTTTACCCCACCCAAACGAATTACAGAAACGGTGTGCAGTCAGGTCGGATTTGGTAGTATAGCCTTTCCATTACATGACTCGCGTATAACGGGCCCGCGATTTGTGAACTCCGACCAGTGCATTATAGCGGAACTGTTTTAGAAGTAAATTTCACACTCGTACATTGATTTAAGTATTTTTTCTGAGTTAAAAACGTAGCTAAAATAGCAAGTCCTCTCTGTTGCATATAATCAATTTAAAGTCTTTATACATATTAAATGCACAATTTTACTTCACCTATTCCATACATTATATTTTTAGATTTAATTGAGTATGTTGGCAGAGTACTCCTCCCAGTTCTGATCAGTTCTGTGGAAGGAAATCAGTATTGGTCACATTTCGATTATAATCGATAATTGATCGGAAAAGCATGTCTCATTATTTTCGATGATCGATTATGAAAATTCCATAATCGAACAACACTAAATTGAATTGTAATCTTTGATTAATATGTTTGGAGGGAGTATACCTCAATCAAAGTTTTGTACCTCCATTGAGGTTTGAAAATGTACATGAAATTATTTATATTGAGGAAAACAAATAGCTACATGCAAAAATTGCAACATAATTCCTGGCCAAAGTTGCTTGTAAAATAAGCAGCTTTCTAATGAAACATTTCCCAGCAAAATCTGTTAGAGAATTTTTTGCAAATTCCTCCATTTCAAAAGTGGAAGGGGTAATTTTTGAGATTTAAAGCAATATTCTTCAAGGTATGACATAATTTGAACAGTGTTTCTACTGCTTTCTGTATATGGGTCCTTCTTAGATAAACTGCAACAGCACTAGTGGAAATTTTGATGCAATAAAAATAACTTTTCAAAAGTTGGTGGGGTCAAATAGACAGTTGCAAATGAAAGAAGATATGTTGAAATGACAAAATAAACAATTTTAGAGTATTATCTGGTCGTTTTCTATATTTTTTTTAATTTTCTTTTTCCAAAAAAGCCAAATTTTCGGACGTTTTTTGTGACAAAAATTAGCACGAATTATTAAGCATAAAAAATAGACTACCAGTACGCTTTTTCTGTATTCTTTTATTATTAAACTGTTAACAATGAACTGTTCTGTTATTTAAGCACTGCTAATTTGGCTATTATATCTTCCTTGAAACTTACGAGGAGTTTGAAATATGCTTATCGGACGTTATGCTGTCGGTCAAAAAAATGTGTATTTTTACCGTTTTTCATCTCCTTAATCATGCTGCTTTTTCTTACATTTGATATTGTAAGGTGCGTTTAAACACTCTTCCTTGCAATGTAATATGTCATTTGCAACGGGAAAGCGATACTAACTTTGCAAAAATGAACTACATAACTTACGATGAGTGTCGGTCATAATATTACGTACTTAACTTCTCCCGTTAAATCGTCCTTGGGTCCGAAAATAGCGATGCGCGAATGTTGTGCATATACGTAATAAAACTGTGTACTACGTCATCACTTTTTGAGGCATTCATTCCTTGCCGTCTGTTGCAAAACGAAAGTACAATACGATCGGTCAAATGTTTTATTGGAATTTACATCCGTATCGAGTTTTGTTTTTAATCGCTACGACAGTTTGTTGACAAACTGCCCAGGGATGACTGTTCATGCGTGCTTGGATTACGCTAATTTGGTGAATTTTGTACTAAATGGGTATGTTTACATGTTGTCGATGTCAGTCTGATTGAAAAATAAACGGATGTCATCAGATGACAATTACGAGATGATTATCACGCATCAACTATTACGTCTGAAACACAATGGATGAGTTTGGTAGCATTATAAACGTACAAGGATTCAGTCTTACGTTTCAATCAAATGCTAAACGTTTTTGAAGGTTATTGTTTCCACGATCAGGCAGGGATCTCTATAATGTCATTATTTGTTGGCTGCTTTCATTTGGACGTTGTATTTGACACTGCAATGGTGTGTTACGGATGTGTTACGGATGTTGTTGTTGACAAGTTATGTAACGTCCATACCGAGATTAAATATATTCTGCATTTACACCAGAGATGATAATATTGTTTACAATGTATCCCTTAAAACAACTGCAGTTTCTTACTTAGAGGGCGACTAGCAGCTCTAATAGTTGCTGATGAAGGATGAAATGAGAAAGAAATGTTGCGGATGTTACTGCTTGACAGGTTGAATGGACGTAAGTTTGACAATTATGTGCCAAAATGTCATTGCTTAAAACATCAATTTATTGCAGCTGGATGCACACCAGATATTCACAACCTATGCTTTATAATTGAAAAATAGCTTTGGACATTGTATTTATGAAAAAACCTACTCTGACACATTCAGAAAAAATCATTTAAGTTCGTGTTTTGGGTGACGTCCGTAACACTAGACCAAAATCTTATTTGCATATGAAATTCTTATATGGCAAAGAAAACTATGCTTTGAATTTATTCATATGTTTGGGAGTTACATACTCGAGCACAGAATGGAGTGCTTGTATAATGTTTACAGCTAATTTTCAGCATTTTGACATGTCAATGTAACATCCATAATGATGTTTAAAATACAGCTAACCTTAGACCTGTGATTGATCCAATACAAGTAACTTGATTAATAACATTATATTACAGTTATTAGCTTGCCTGCACGAAGTGCACAGAGCTATTGTTGTCACCTCATTCGTCCGCGTTTACGCATACGTCCGCGTCACACTTTCGGTTAAAGTTTTTAGAAGTCTATATCTCTTGAACATGTAGATGTATCAAGTTGATACTTTGCATATTGGTAGATATTGGTCTGAAGTTTTATGCAGTGCCATCATGACCCATCCTGGGTGACCTTGAGGTCAAGGTCACAGACTTAGAAATTTTATGTTAAAGTTTTTCATTAAAGTTTTTAGAAGTCTATATCTCTTGAACATGTTGATGGATCAAGTTGATACTTTGCATGTTGGTAGATATTGGTCTGAAGTTTTATGCAGTACCATCATGGTCCACCCTGGTTGACCTTGAGGTCAAGGTCACGGACTTAGAAATTTTATGTTAAAGTTTTTCATTAAAGATTTAAGAAGTCTATATCTCTTGAACATGTTGATGGATCAAGTTGATACGTTGCATATTTGAAGATATTGGTCTGAAGTTTTATGGAGTACCATCATGGCCCACTCTGGGTGACCGTGAGGTCAAGGTCACAGATTTAGAAATTTTTTGTTGAAGTTTTTTGTTAAAGTTGTTAGAAGTCTATATCTCTTGAACATGTTGATGGATCAAGTTGATACTTTGCATGTTTGTAGATATTGGTCTGAAATTTTATGCTTTTACAACCCACCTGAGTGACTTTGAGGTCAAGGTCATGGGTCATAGATTTTTATAAATTTAGTGGCAAAGCACAAGTCAGGCGAGCTATGCTGTCCTGCGACAGCTCTTATTGTTGATGATCTTGAATAAATTTTTATGGATTTGCCCATTGTGTGCGATTAATGTAGAAGGGAAAGAATCAAAGTTACTAATGTCTTTGCCGTAATAAGCAGTTATCTCCTTTGCTCTAAATGTGACAAGTTTTGCACCAGGCATTTAGCATGTAGTACCATGTATAGACACAGATCAGAAGACCATTGACTGATGTTGTTTTACAATGTTTATTTATGTTGTTGTATCGTTATTCCTGACCATTCCAAGGTGCTGCATCTGTTTTGGTCCTGTTTAAGTATTAAAAGGTTTCTTCCTTGTTTCTACTTGGAAATACCACAGGTCACAGGTTAAGTTTGTGTGACAGAGTGACCACCTTTTGGAGAAGAGCTAATAACTAGTATGAGCCGCACCATGAGAAAACCGGATTTTTGCATATGCGAAAACAAAGGCGCAGATCAGCTGTGCAGTAACTGCACAGCTGATCAGCGCCTTTGTTTTCGCTACTTGGATAGTATAATTCCTCCTACTTATAGCCAAAATTTTAAGCATCTAGCCTGCTTCTATGACTGAACAGGCTGCATCTGGTCGGAACAGGCTGCACCTGGCTGGTCGGAACCTGGTATGACTGAACGTCGGAAACCCCCAAAACCGGTTTTCTCACGTTGGGGCTCGTGACTGATTGTTCTCTTTGTCAGTACTTTTTTTTTTATAGATCTTTTTCCACATTCAAACTTTGGGCCGGAATAAAAAGCTCTTGTGCAGATTCCTGTTCATTGCCTGCATGTTTACTTTATGAGCCGCATCACAAGAAATCCAGTCTTCAGGGTTTCCGACCAGTTTTGACACAAGCAGGCCTGTATAGTCACAGGAGAAGGCTAGTTGCTTGATATTTTGGATTTAAGGAGTAGAGGAATACTATCCATTTAGGGAAAACATTTTTAAGCACTGATCAGCTGTGCAGTTACTGTTTTTGCGTAGATGAAATCCAGATTTGATCATGAAGTGGCTCATTTACTCATGATTCATTCCTCTTGTATAAATTTTACAATTTATTTACATTTGAGCCGCCTCATGGGAAAACCAACAATCTGCATAGGCGAAAACAAAGAGGCAGATCAGCTTCGCGGTTACCGCGAAGCTGATCAGCGCCTTTGTTTTTGCTACTCGGATAGTACAATTCCTCCTCTACTTAAATCCGAAATTTCAAGCTTCTAGCTCTTTTCTGTGCTTGTACAGGCCAGTTTGTGTCGGACCTGTTTGGAAACCACATTGTTGGTTTTCCCACGAGGCGGCTCATTTATTTTCACAGGTCTTTGAAGTCCATGTACAATCAAGTTGGATGACTTGGTAATAAAAGTGAAAGTATCTTTATCTCTGGCCTATCTTGACCTTGTCATGGTGCTAAATTCAGGTATAAATTTTAATTTAAAAGTTAAAAATAAGACTGTAAAACTTAAGACACTACTAAGAGTGTCTATTTATACTAACTTCATTAATTTGTAAGCCTTTCAACACTAACCTGCGTATAAATGCTATTTTGATCTTCTTTTTTTTTTTTTCTTTTTTCCTTTCATTCAGGTAATTCATGTACATACATGTCAACCTCAATATAATGCAGTCTTTACTTTAGGGTCCATGGAAACAGACCATGTTGTAAGTGAAACCATGTTATAATAAGGTTATTACCTTGAAATGTTGATTAAATGGATTCATTCATGGAAAAAATGTTTTTACTCCCGTTGGGAATCCTTACTTAATTAAGGAGAAAAAAGCTCATCAAATTTCAATAGAATTGATGAAGCTATTGAGCCTGACAAACAGTTCTTGCCAATGACAGATAAAATTGTGGCACTGATTAGTTTTGTCTGTTTGTGCAATTTGACCAACCCTCTCCCAAGATCTGCTCCCAAGAGCTAATAACTCGTATTAGCCGCACCATGAGAAAACCAGATTTTTGCATATGCGAAAACAAAAGCGCAGATCAGCTGTGCAGTGACTGCACAGCTGATCAGTGCCTTTGTTTTCGCTAATTTAAAAGTTAAAAATAAGACTGTAAAACTTAAGACACTACTAAGAGTGTCTATTTATACTAACTTCATTAATTTGTAAGCCTTTTCAATACTTAACCTGCGTATAAATGCTATTTTGATCTTCTTTTTTTTTTTTTTTTCTTTTTTCCTTTCATTCAGGCACTGATTAGTTTTGTCTGTTTGTGCAATTTGACCAACCCTCTCCCAAGATCTGCTTCAATAAGGCTTCAATCCCCAGTCACTACCTATTATACTCTCGAAAAGAAACTTAAACTAAAAAGTTATTAAACTACACAAATATGACTCTTAAGTCGAATGTTTGTTTTGATGTAGTTCATAAATTGACTTGTAGGCTCTTGATTTAGATTTCTAGCATATAAACGTAGCCAGTACTGCAACTCTTTGAATTTAGAAACATCAAAAATGTTATAGAATGACTTGTTTTAAGTAAATATTTGACTATTTGTACACTAAAGTATATATCAAAGTTCGGTAGTCTGTAATTTTGCTGTTTATCAAAATGCTATTATATGATGCTGAATTATTACTTATGGTAAAAGCTTTTATGATTCCAGTCATTTTGTCTCCAAATAATTCAAGCCATTGCAAATACAAACATAAGTTTTTTCCGTATTTTTTCACCTACAAAGGAAATGTCACTTCAGTGTGAAATTGTATGATTTTCTATTTGTGCATATGCATTTAAATTTGTTATTTTTTAAGTTATAAGATACATCTCAAGCTAAAGATCTAGATACATGAACGATGAAGTCCTCACATTTTTTTGATTTTGTATGTCATGCCGCTCTTTGCTGCCTTGCAGTAGACTGTTGCCCCCAGTCATAGACATACACATTAGCTTCCAAGTATCTATTAATTTGGAAAAAGTGCCATATGCTTTTAGGTAAATTATTTTATGCCACTTATATGGGCACGCTGGGATCGAATGAACCAGACATGTGCCAGCCTGTCAACAAAATAATAGCTTTTGGTAATCGAAAAAGGAAAATGAATGATTTCATGCAGAAGTATATTTTGTCTAGAAAATGTATGAATGAAATTGGGAAGCAATTGCTTTTATAAAGCTTTGTTTATATATCACATTTAACATCATGGAGTTTGAATTGGACCCCATAATAAATTACAATCAGAAAGCTACAGACTGAAAGTAATAACTCAGTCGGTAGCCTGTCCTGCAATCAAACCTCATGTCCGGCACATTTTAGATTTCTTTCACGAATGTTATGCCTTTTTGAGCAGTTTGCATTTACATGTCAGGCTGAACATTATACTATCTAATATACATGTACTGAGTTCATCATTTTCTGATCATCAACTCGGGTGTCGAGTGGGTGGCTTAACTTTATATATTGAGTCTGACCATCTCTTGTATTATAATTGTCAGTTTTCACTGTAACCAGCAGCAGCCTTCATCAACATAATCATCAGGAAAACATGTCCGTGCAATATATACCTTTATATAGAAAAACTGGGGTTTGCAGTGGTATACCTATTTTTCTTAGTTTTGCTCCAAAACATAGTTTGTGGGTACTCGTTAGAACCGCCTCGCCGAAACAGATTGTGGGTACTCGTTAGAACCGCCTCTCACAATCTATGTTTTGAGCAAACATAAGAAAATATCAAAATTTTCAGCAAACACTATTCAATTTTTAAAGCTAAAAAATATCTGTTTATTGCATGGGCAAGTTTTCGTAATGATTATCTGGAATGTCTTGATTATATCTTCTACTCGAACAAAAAAGTTTTTTGTCTCTTCTTTTTTTTTCGTGGAAATTGTAAAGTTGTTATCCAATTTGCACACATTTTCTGTCCTCCCAGAGTTAATGATGATTCACCGGTTCCAGTAATTACGCCACAAATGCCAGCGGTGAATGTTTTATTAGATGAGTCAAGCTTTTAATACCATTGTTTTTAAAGGCTTTCATTGTCTTTTTTGACATTCATTATTGTATGGTGTTCTTGACATTTTCAGAGAAAGTTCCAGTGTTTCTGAAAGGTTTTCCAGTTCAATGGATTAGCTTGTCATATGTATGGAAAATGTCACATTGTTAGCCGGGAGACACTACTGTTCCATAAAGGTAATTTTGTTTTTTAGCGGTAATTGTCTATATGGAGTTCAGTGTCTGACACAAACTGGGTTATACAGCAACCTTCAAGACTGCTAGAGACTTAGCATTTCTGAATTACATTGCAGGGCCCAGTTGTTCAAAACTAAAGACATCGTTAGTTAACGATTCGTTAATATTTCAAATAGCAATATTACAAATACACCGTAATTTTTTGTTGATAAAATGTGAGAATCCTTTGCAATGCAAAGGATTCTCACATTTTATCAACAAAAAATAACAGTGTATTTGCTTACATAGTTGGCATTTACTTAACGAGTTGAGGTCTTAACGATGACGTTAGCTTGATGCTTTGAACAACTGGGTCCTGATCTTTTTCTTTGTTTTGTAGTTGCCAAAAATACCCCTACTATTGATGAGGTAGAGGTAGTGGTAACTTTGTGTTACTGATCGTTCCAAGTCGATACTTCTGTGGTGGTTCTTTTTGTTTTATGTCTTGGTGTTTAAAATATTTTTGTGCTGTTGGCGCCTTATGTATGTTTTCATATTTTTAGTTAAGGTAACTGAGTGGCTACCTATTGGGAAAATAGCTGCTCATTCGGCTTACGAAATGTTTTCATGGTATAAGTACCTGATTGTTGGTTTGGTTTTTTCCCGCCTCGGTTTTTGGAGTGGGAATCTTTTTCTGATTGCGCCTTTTCCTGATCTTTGCCTACTTGTACCTTTTCAAATCACCAGTAAATATTACACATTTTAGGATAGCTACCATACTTTGTAATGACCATTTATGGCATGGCTTCTGACCAGCTCTAGACAGATTTAGCCATAGGTAGTGTATTGACCAGTGGTCACAGATAGGTGTCAACAGTCAATAACCATTGTTGTCTAATCTACCCATCAGTGGGCGTAATGAGATTTTCACACCATCAATAAAATACTCCCCCATTGTAGTCGGACTGGTGAAGTTTCAAGGACCATACAAAGAGAGGAGCCTTTCATTCTCAATGACCATTAGAAAGATAGTACACCTTTCATTTAGTCCATTGAGAATAGAACCCTTAAAAGTGCATGTAATAATAACTTTCGTAAAAATCATTGATTTTTCAAAATAAGTTTAGCTCTTCATGCATATTGTTATGCCAAAGAAGCCTCTGTTGTCTTTTGGTTCATTACGAAAACTTGCCAATGCAATAAACAGAGATTTTTTGAGCTTTAAAGACTGAAAAATTTTGAATTTTTTCTTCTTTTTGCTCCACAACATAGATTGTGGGTACCTCGGTGAGGCGGTTCTAAAGAGTACCCACAATCTATGTTGTAGAGCAAAAATAAGAAAATTAGTTATACTACCCATGCAAACCCCAGTTTTGCTATATAAAAGGGGGTATACATTTCACGGACATGTTTTCCTGATGGTACACGAGGAATTGTGAGTGTCTTAGGTCCCTGGCTTCTCAGGTGTTTCTGATGAGACTTGAAACCTAGGTCCTTTCGATATATGACCTGAGCTATGGGATGGGACGTAAAACACAAAATCAGCCAACCATGTTGTAGTCAAAGTTTTACTGGTATCGAGTTTTAGAATGTGATTTGATGGGGCTGTTCCAGCTTTTAGAATGTACAATAGTTTGACCAGGTGATTTCAAGAGGACCTGAGGACATGATTAATCATTACCATGGATTATGGAATATTATTCACATAGATCATGTATAATGCAATTATTCCATAATCTGTTGTAACAATATAGATTTTGCATGTATATGCAATACTTTTCCATAATTAATTGTATTATTATACATTTACTAAGGGTAGGTCAGTATTTATGTGAGAAATCAAAACTAATTAGCTTCCAAAATGTGCACAGAAAGTAGCGAAAAACTTTTTTGTGTCATTATACAAAAGTTTTATGCTATCACCATTTAGCGATGTTTAGCAACTCTAGTTTGACCTTAGCTCCCAGATCGATAATTTAAGGCACTCCTTAATAGTGGCGGCCTTGTGTGAGACGCTGGCGGCCTTGTGTGAAACGCTATTATATTAGGCGTCTAGGTCCTTGGGGGAGGGATATTGCTCACCGCGTAACAATAGAAGTGTGGTCACCCATGGTCAGTATCCATTGTTCGGACTTCAGAGTATTGTTTGGAGTCAAAAGATCAGGTTAGTGTAAGGGATTCAGATCAATGTAGTTCTTGTTTGGATAGAAAATAGTTGTACAAATATTAGTGTCTCGCCAGTTAACTTCTTAAGTCAGTGAAAGTGTTTGAAGTTCAATAGTAACCTCACTTGAAGTGAGATCTAAGTCAAACATTGTCTGCTGTGAAGTCTGGAATATTAAGATTTTCTGGGAGGTATAACATTTTTTGTTCACATGTGAAGACTTGTGTTAAAATCTTGTCATAAACATGTTTGTGCAACAAACTGCTTTTAAGAGGCAATAAAATTGAATTTTGTTTTATGAAAACAGTGACGTTCATGTCATTTTACACAGCACTTAAAGCTACATGTATTTTCTCCCCGGCGGTCTGCGACTGTTTTGTGAATCAAGTCAGGAAAGAATTGTTTTGTGGCACAGTTTTGTGACATTGTCACATTTGTTGGAGACTTGCGAAAGTTAAAAAAAAAGAATGTTTAAATTGTAAAACCAGATGCATAGTCAACACATGTGTCTCAAACCAATTGCAAATCCCAAACCCATACACCAGGCAGAAAAGTAAAACATCACATCACATCTCTTTCTAGAATGCCAGCAAAGGCGTATGACAGTATAAAGAAAGGAAAATGTTTAAACATGAATAAGATTGAGAATGTTATTCTGTTGCTCAAAATTGTCTTCAATATAGTGATACAATTTCACCAATTTGCAAGAAGCACACAAATGTTCAAATGTTGCTTGACTATAGTCTGGAGAACACATTGCAAGCAACTCCCAACTATGCTGTGAGAAAATAAAATTTGGTGTGACTATCGTACGAGTGTCCTGCAACTGTTGTGAGACAGTCATGTGACAAATTTTATACAAACTCCATGCCAAAATTCTTGGCTCAGTGGTAATGTCACTCGCCTTGCAATCCAGAGGTCGCAGGTTTGACCCCAGGCTTCTCCAGTCTGTCCCATGAGACTATAAACCGAGGTTCCGTCTCCAAATGACCTTAGCTGTTGGTGGATGTTAAACCCCAAATTAACAAAATGAACTAAATTATAGATTCAGGGGTTTAATTCAAGGTTAAAAGTTAACCCATTTGTTATGCATACTGTATGTAAAGTTACATGCATTTAATCTCTTTGATTATTAGCAGTCCACTCGTCTTGTATTGATCAAATTTTTAAGGTACTCATGAAAAATTTTAAAGGCCTCGTCACACATAAGCGAAAATCCTTTGACACAGACTTGCAAGGAATTCTTGTTTGTTTGATTTATTGCTTTACATCCTTTTCAACAGCTAATGTCCCAACATGTCCATAGCTGTTGACTGGGACATAAAGTAGTATATCAAAGAAACAAAAACTATTTTTCGCAATAAAATGCAAGTCTGCATTGAGAGATTTTTGCATATATGTGATGAGACCTTTACACCTGTAGATGTGTATGTCTTGCATTCTTTATTATACAACCTGGTCAATTTAAGTCAAAATGTGGGCATCATTTTGTGACAGGGCTCATCATTTGCCATGTTTTTTTCATATGTGACATATTCATTACATGTGTGCACAGCTTGATCAAAGTGAACCGTGAACTAATTTCTGTGGACGTAAATTGAGTACTGTCTGATGGTGGAGGGTGTGCAACATAATTGTCTTAAGAAGTCAATTTATCCATAGGCTGTAAGGCCACTTGCATATTATCAATGGTGCTTGCTAGGATATACTATGACAATTTTACCTTCCCTTAACGTTTAACAGCAGCTGGAAAACTTTAGAGATTTCCAAACATCACACATATTCCAGGTATTGACATGCAGTGTATGTATTGACATGCAGTGTATGTATTTATGGTATTGAAATTATGAAAAACATCATATGAATGTTTTCACATAAAAAAGGAGGGAAATTGACCAATAAAGCTGACTGAGTTGCAGCCCATTTTAAAGCTAGGTGGTCTTACTTTACCTCATGACCAAAATAAAGTGAAACCTGGAAAGGGGCCTATAATGAAATCAAGGAAAAAAGTTTACAATAAAAGTGAAATATATCTTGAACTGTCAAATCAAAATGTCAACAAAGTACCATTTCTGTTTGTCACGTCTGTTGTAAATAATCTACCTTCTAATCATGTGACTGCTTACCTGTAAAACATAAAATCGTTATAAAGTTGATGTAAATTAGGTCGAAAATTGGCTTTATCAGCTAACTGACTACTGTTTTGGTTGTTTATTTGATTTTTCGGTTGTTGATAGTGTTCACATTAGGAATTTATTAAATGTAAGAGAGTTTCAGAGATAATTGTTCGGGGTAAGCATAAACTTAAAAATAGTACTTGAGCAGATAATAGCGACGGCAGAATAGGGTTCTAAATAAGAGTTTTGTGGTGTCCAGGTACATTTAAGCCGCATCATGGGAAAACCAACAAGCTGCACATGCAAAAACAAAGGCAGTAATGCACCAGTCATTTGCAACCACGGCCCCCTCGGGGCCGGGAAATAGCGGGGATATTGACTTTTCCATTTGCAAAGCCCAGGTATAAGCCCTGCACTGCGGGGACTTCTTTTCGGTAAAATCCCTGCAAAAAGCCCCTGCACTGCGGGGATTTTCCCAGAAACTCTGTGTCCTCAAACCTGTCCACGTACACAGAACAATCCAGGGTGAGATGAGTAAGGAATTCTGGGTTCTGAAAGTCTGAACATACGTTTACAGGAAGAACTAGCTTATCTTTCAGTTTCTCAACATAAACTTTCCTTTCCTGGGTATAGGCTGAGCATTCTGATATAAAATGTTGCCGAGTTTTTGTGTATTGTTTGAATGAAGCTCTATTGCCTTGTAAGGTGTATATGCCAGTGAGAATTTTGCATTTGAGTTGTGCTCTTATTATCAGTTATGCTATTTCTTACAGTTTCCCATATAGGATGAGATTTAATGTATTTGGCATTTTACATATTACAGCATAAAACAAAGAAACCATTTACAAACAAAACAAAACAAAAAAAACTGTCACTTTGGCCAAAGTCTTTCTTCCTCAATAAATATGTTACTCAGTCTATTAAACTGGTCAAATCAAGTTAAGTTTTAAGAGAGAAACAAAAAACTGTTCAAACATTTCTAGTCAGTTATACTGTATTGTTACTCTTTATAGAATAAAAAAGATTTTATTTTACTTATGGCTGTGCTTTTCTGCCCATGTTATAATGTATAATTAAATACAATTTGAAACAAACTTAAATACCCATGCCAGGTACCAAATGAAGACAGACCAGAAGAAAAATAAAAATAGAAATAACAGCGTAACATATCCCTTTCAATCAGTTGTGCTGGAATGTTCTCTCCACTTGGCTACATTCAAAATTTAGCCGCCCATCCTTCACTTGAGATGATGAACAGAAATTGATCGACTCAGAATATAAAGATAGCAACAGAAATTTACCTCCAAAACTGTCGAAGCCTTCCTTTTAAAAGGAATTTTTATCTCAAAGTCTCGAATCTCGCGATATTATTACTTCAAAACACGGCCAAAATTCGGATAAAACACGGTACTGTTGACGGTAAACCCCGGTCAAAACGCCCCGCTATTTTCCCCGCTGTTTTGGCGGGAATCAAAAGCCCAGCCTTACCACGGCACTGCCGGGACACCTCGAAGGTAAAATCCTGGTACTTTAGCCCCGCTATGCCCCCGCTATCCCCGGCCCCATAGGGGCCGTGGTTGCAAATGACTAGTGCATAACTGCGAAGCTGATCAGCGCCTTTGTTTTCGTTTCACGGATAGTACAATTCCTCTACTTTCTAAATCCAAAATTTCAAGCTTCTAACCATCATTTGTGATGATGAAGACCAGTTTGTGTCTGACCTGTTCGGAAACCTCATTGCTGCTTTTTCCATGAGGCAGCTCATTTGTTGCTTGATGCTTACTTGTTTTGTTTTGTTTGTTTATTTTGTGGTTTAATGTCCATTCAACAATTTTTCAGCTGTGACAGGAAGGGTCATAGGTATGAACAACTGAACTAGCTTCATTGGGATTTGAGTTATGCATCTTGCTCAAATTGAGCAAGATGCATAACTCAAATCCCAATAAGCAGCTCAATGGCACAAACTGGTGCCAGGATCAACCTTTCATATCAATGTTAAAATACATCAGTTGCATAAGCTCAACTAGAGTGTCAAATCTTAATTTAAATCAATCTTTTGACAGAAAAATCCTGAACAGCATCTTTCATTTTGAAATTCTAAGCCATCTTTGATGCGTTTGTGATATGTCTGACCATCTGACTGCTTAATGAAGAAATTGCATGATGTCCTGTATATATGTAACTGTTGTTAAAAAGAAACATGACCATAGGGTCAGACAACCATGTCAGAGAAAAATTCTGACCCTCGCCAAAACTTGGATTGCTTGATGATGTCGTTTTCCTAATTTCACTAAACATGCTTATAAGATAGCATTTGTATGTTCTGGCATAACAGTGTCATGATTATGGAGAAAGCAGGTCTTCTCATGATACTGCAGAGCAAGACTTTCTATGTATTACACATACTTCTTTTCAACATTTATGAAAAAACAATAGCCTATTTTCGTAATCTTTTTATACTGTTTGACTTTGTAATGTCCCTAGATCATTGTATGATATGGTATCTGACATACGAGCTGCCCCATGGAAAAACTAACAATCTGCATAGGCGAAAACAAAGGTGCAGATCAGCTTCGCGGTAACCACGAAGCTGATCAGCGCCTTTGTTTTCGCTACACGGATAGTACAATCCCTCTACTTCCTAAATATGAAATTTCAAGCTTCTATCCTGCTTCTGTGCTTGTACAGCCCAGTTTGTGTCAGACCTGTTCGGAAACCACATTGTTGGTTTTCCCACAAGGCGGCTCATACATCAGAAATAAGGGGATGCCATGGAGAATTTCAACAATTGAATAATGAATATAAATGAAAATGTTTCCGTACCAAAATGTCTTATCAGGCTTATTGTTGTTTTCTAATGGTTATAAAATATTGCCATTTTTATCACAGCACTGTACCACCCAGGATTACCTGTTACAGCGAACTCGGAGGTTCGGGGAACTCGGAGGTAAACAATGGAAGGTGCCTTAGACTAGGGTCAGTATAATATCATTTTTAATATCACATAACGGTAAAATCAGAACTTATTGGTGTTTTGGGCTAAGAGGTGTTATAATAAGCAAACAATTTATGAACAGTGTAGCCGTCTTTGTCCTCACATTAACATGCTAAAGTATTTCGAACTCAGAATTATGCTCACGCAGCAAGAAAATTTATATTATCAGGTAAATAGTGGATGGCCAATAACATTTGTCAGCAAACTGGCAGCTACATTTCAAAATTTAGGCTTTCTCCTCGAGGTTTGAAGCATCCTTACGCATGATTACAAAAGTATAAACTCCACAGGCTTAAAAACATTAAGATGGTGTCACATCTTTTGATACGGGAATTCTCGGAGTAATTTTGAAATGTAATATTGGGAACTCGGAGGGACGGTTTTGGAGATTCGGAGGTATTTCAACATTTAAAGAGCTGTTTTTCCTTTCTTTTTTTTTTCTTGATAATGCTTATCTGAGAGTATATTTGTTTGAATCACTTCCATTTTGTCTACGAATTAATGAAAGGTTAGCACAAAACGTTTATTCTGATTGTTGTGACACGGTAAGTTTGCGCACATGCGTATTGGGGAGGGGGTGCTTGATGTATACCAGGAAAGGAGATGACCAACAAGCAAGCTACCGTCTATGCAATCTAAACCCCTTACATCCCATCTTGTGTGTATTATTTATTTTTATTCACATTATCGACTGTGGGTACTCGGTAGAATCTTTCAGTGATTCACATGAAAATAAAATGTCATTTTACAGCTTATAAACGGCTGCCATGATGATAAATTTTATTGGCCAACTTTCGATTGGGAGAAATACGGAGAGGGGAGGATATTTTTTGTCAGTGCCCTCGTCTGCGTTTGAACTCGATCGACCTGAAACATCTTGTGCACACGTTTTTACTTGAACATACAGAATACGGGTTTTCTTTCAAGAGCTGATGATACTTTATGTACGTTTTCATAGTTTTAGTTTAAGTTATGGTAACTGAGTGGCTGCCTATTGGGCAATAGCTGCTCACTCGGCTTACGATATGTTCTCTCAGTATAAGTACCTAATTGTCAATTTGGTTTTTTCCTGCCTCGGTTTCGTTGGGGTCGGAAGTTCTTTCTGATTGCTCCTTTTCCTGACCATTGTCAACTTGTACCTTTTTATTTATATCAAGATCTCCCTTTTTGACACTTTGAATTATGAGATTATAACAGATTTTGGCAAAATGTTTCAGACGAGTTAAGCTAATTGTGGGACGGTTTTCTGATGCGGTCGCTCAATTTTTATTATTATTGTCTGATGTCCCTTTCACATTGTTTCATACATATCGAGACTACTCCATCAATAGGTTGGGCCAACACGGGAGAACCCCAGAATAAATTTCTGACACACGCACAAGCAGAACTTGGCTTGCTCCACTTGTTACCCTGTGAGTGGATTGAACACACGCGGTTAGTGATTGAATGATTAAGAGTGCATAAATGAAATCGACAACATAATAATCATGCCAAATAATTATACTCTTAAATATGTTAATAATAAGTTCATACCATACATTTAGGTAAGAGTAACATACATGTAGGTTAGAGTGACATATTAATGTATATTTGGTACTTTACATATTAACTGGACTGTATGTCATAAAATTAAAGCCTAGTTTGCTCCAGAAGCAAAATCATGAGTCATTTTCAATGAACTGACCCTCCGATTTCCCTGTATCCTAAATTTGACATTACTCCGAGTTATCCAGAACATACCTCCGATAATTACCGTACCCAAAATTGTGATACCTCCTACATTTACCTGGGTAAAAACACTGGATATTTTGCATATATGAGGCTAAAATTTTGCATGATGCTCATTAAGACACTGTATTTTTAGAAACCAGCCGCTGTTTAATGCGAAAATATCGTAAATACTCAAAATTAAGTGGTCCGAATTGAAAGTGATTTACAATCATGCAATTTCCAGTTTACATTATTTATTTTTGATTGAAAATTGACGTGTCAGCTTACACTGATGGTGCATGCAGGGGCTTCGTCGTCTAAACTTTGCATGTGCGATATGTTAAATTTTCTAAAGTGGACGTAAGTTGAAAATAAAATAGGATAAATACTGCCCCTAGTCGGATTTGCCTTCCATTGTTTACCTCCGAGTTCCCCGAACCTCCGAGTTCCCTGCAACAGGTAATCCTGGGTGGTACATATTATCCAGAGACAACCAACGCACCTGAGAACATGTTGCAAATGCAGATGAAATTAATATAAAGAGTGGTGTTGTAAATACCGGCTGGCAACAACTTGTTAGGCCAGTTGTTCAAAAATGACGACATCGTTAGTTAAGGATACTTTAAGATTTCAAACATGAATATTACAAAATACACTGTTATTTTTTGTTGATAAAATGTGGGAATCCTTTGCATTTTGTTGATTAAAAATGTGGGAATCCTTTGCCATGCAAAGGATTCTCACATTTTATCAACCAAAAATAACAGTATATTTGCAAATGTAGTCAGCATTTACTTAACGAGTTGAGGTCTAAGAATGATGTTAAGCTAACAAAGTTTTGAACACTTACTGGTATGGCCCCTGGTATTTACTCCCTGTTGCTTATTGATTTCCTCTGCATTGGTTGTTCTCAATGGATATATTGGTTAATTGCCTCTGGAAAATCAGTGTAAACAGGGCTTTGGCATTAAAATTATTACCAAATTTTCTCTTAAGATATCCAAGAAGCCATTAGGATCCTAAATTACAGTTTTCACAATATTATGGCTATAACCATCATTCTTGCACTGTAAGAATGTCAGATTTTGATGTTTTGAGCCATAAATGACAATGATTTCATGTTGGTTCCATAGTCTGATGGTAATCATTTTACTGGGCTGATCAGGATTGAATATTGAACAGTTCAGAAGTTTGGACACCGTGGGCAAACTTACTGTAGTGGCACACCACCATTATGGTGCATGAATTAATTCCCATGACATTCCCTAAAAGAAGCATTTTAAAGAGAATAACAATAATGTATTGGTATAGCTGTCATTCCTTTATGTTCTCTGTTTAGTGGACCTGAAGGACCCTTTCTGGATTCGTTCGTTGTTTACGATTTTCTCTCAGTGATTACACAAACGTAAGATGGAATAAATTTGTTAAATTATGGCTCCCTATGGACACCGTAATTGCTGGCATTATGTAAATTCCTCTTCTTTTACATTTTAGCCACCTCATGGGAAAACCAACAATGTGGTTTCCAAACAGGTCCGACATAAACCGGTCTGTACAAGCACAGAAAAGAGCTAGAAGCTTGAAATTTCAGATTTAAGTAGAAGAGGAATTGTACTATCCGAGTAGCGAAAACAAAGGCGCTGATCAGCTTCGCGGTTACCGCGAAGCTGATCTGCGTCTTTGTATTCGCATATGCAGATTGTTGGTTTTCCCATGAGGCGGCTCATTTCATTGTTTCCATGAGATTCTCTTCTTGAAAAACAATTTCTTTGTGATGTTTTAGAAGCATCGATGGTATAGTGATTGGTTCAGCTGCTTGCCATCTAAACAAGGGGTCATGTTAAATTGTTTTCAAGGCTTCTGTATTCTTTCAGAGTAGACTCAAAACTGAGGTCCCATCTCTATATGGATTCAGCTGATATGTTGGACATTAACAAGAATTATTGCATAAATATCTGTGTCACGATATTAACAGGGGTATATCAATGAAGAAAAAAGCTATATTAATGTGGCAATTCATGTGCCCATGTGCTGTTACGTAATACACCACATTTATGCTCTTTACCAGGCACCATGCAAAGCACATGCTAATAATGAGTAATTTAAGTCCGACCGGAAAGAGCATAAGAATGAAAGCTTTTACGCGTATGAAAATGTGACGAGGCTGTAAAATATTGTGCACCTCGGGACCTAACGGAAAATCCTGTTTGATACCTACAATCAGCATAACCTTTGTTACATTTTCACATGAAAGAGTTACATCATGACTTGAGAACATGTCTGCCTGATGTATAGACATTCAACCCAGTATAAGTAGACATGCCATACCACTTACCCACAAAAGCAGGTTCATTCTGTGCATGTTAAATTGATGTTAAGTATTTTTGAAAATAAGATGTGTATTGTGTTTTTATGTTGCATGTCTCAGTTTGAGCAAAAGAAAGTATTATTGAAATATAATAGGTGAAAATATTATTCTAAATGGAAAAAAAAAAGTCAATTTGTATCTGAAATAATGTTTTCTGAAAAATTGTGGCATGTCGAGAAAAGTTTAATATTCTCATAACGAAAACTTGCCCATGCAAAATACTGAGATTTTGTAAAAATTGAAAAAATTCAATGGCAAAAAATTGATATTTTTAACATTTTTGCTCAAAACATTGATTATGGATGCATGTTAGAACCGCCTCGCCGAGACTGTTCTAATGAGTACCCACAATCTATGTTTTGGATCAAAGATAAGGAAAATAGGTATACCCTTGTTTTACTATATAAAAGTGGGGTATAAGGGGGTAGTCATCACACAGACATGTTATCCCGATGTCTATGAGATGTCTTTAACTTGCCATTGAAGATAATTAAAAGCCAATCCTTAAAGAAAAAGAGTAAGAACTTTTCTTTCGGTTGCTATGGCTTTCGTTATCATTAAGACAGCTTAGGTCAGAAAAATGTCACATTAAAACAAGATGTGTTCGATCATTAATGGTAATCGGACTCCATTTTAGCTTCTGCTAAAAACGCAAGATGATCTATTATTACATAATGACTGCTATTGAACGTGACAGTATATTAGACGCCATGCGATAAAACTGGTCTTTGGGTTTTCGACCAGGTCTGACACAAACTGACCAGCAGAGTCTCAGAAGAAGGCTAGTAGTTTGACATTTCGGATTTGAGAAGAAGAGGGATTGTACTAATTGAGTAGTGAAAATAATGATGCTGCAGTAACTGCATAGCTGATCTGCATCATTGTTAGAGAAAAAACTGGTTTTCTAATGGTGCAGCTCATATTAAGCTGGCAGTAAACAAGTCCTACTTTGCATTTCAAGTGAAGGTCTTAAGATTTTAAGAACGTACTTGAATGTTATGGTAAAAGGCTTTATGGCTTTGTTTGTCGTAAGTATTGTTAGCAGTCTTTGTGAAGATCTGTTTTTCTAAACTGAGTTGGGTGTCTTAGGTGCCTTCTGTACACATTGAGGTGATGAAGCATTTGTTTAAACAATGCACAATACATCTTGACGACATAGATCTTGTGACAACTTGTGTCACTAATGATGACAACTTTATCAAGTCTTGATGCCAGTCATGTCTGCTATCTATAAACCTACATTCATATGACCTTTGTTGATTAAAGTATGCTTGTGTTAAAATAATATATACATGTGCCTTTAAATAGGACTTAAGCCAAGAGTTTGCACAAGGGGGCCTTTATTTTACCTATAATTCATTCTGTGTCTTTTAGGCAGTGCCATGGACTAATGGTAGAGCATCAGACTCCAAAATGAGAGGTGCTTGGTCTCCTTGGTCCAGTCACCGTTCTGGGGGCCTTGCAGTTTTGTCTTTGAGCGAGACACATTAACTCAGTAGAGTATATAGAGGATATTTGCTTTTTTTCGGTGAATACCAAATATATTTCATTGAGTGAGTTGAAAACATCAGAATTTTCACGAGTACGCAGCACGAGTGAAAATTTTGATGTTTTAAACTCACTCGATGAAATATAATTGGTATTCACCGAAAAAAAAGCAAATTTTCTTTTTCTTTCTTTTTTACTTTAAACTGAAAAAGTAGTTCCTCTTCTACGAAGAAGATATATAGAGATTTATCATATGACAATTTTCATATCGTACCTCGTATCATATCAATCCTCGAATCCCGTATCAGCCCGAGACTCTCGTATCCCATATCAGCCCGAGACTCTCGTATCAGCCCGAGGGCCAAAGGCCCGAGGGCTGATACGAGAGTCGAGGGCTGATACTTGATTCGAGGGTTGATACGTGGGTACGATATGAAAACTGTCATATCGTAATCTTTTTATCAGATATTTTAATTCATGACCATTTTTTCCCTTTCTTTGTTTTATTTATTTATTTTGTTTTATTTTATTTTATTTTATTTTATTTTATTTTATTTATCCACATTAGCACAAATCGAAAATTCGTCTCGACATGGCAAATACTGTTGCCTGTGGCATAAAACCACAATCCAAACAAATCTAAAATGCCTGCGGTACACTACCTAATGAACTCAATACAATAGGAGCCGAGTGCTCCGAATATAATTTTATTAGCCAATCATTTGGTGATTCGGCTTTTTCTCCCTTAGGGATGATATGGGTCACGTGGGTATGTGAGCCAATCATTTGGTGATATGGCTTTTTCTCCCAAGGGAGTGATATGGGTTTTATCAATTTTTGAACAGATACAGCTTTCGAGATACTGTGCCGTGATACGTGAATGTAACTCTTGTCTGTATCGCATATGCAAAAAGAACATATTTTGCAGTAAATATATGATAAATAGAGGATATTTGCTTTTTTGAGGTGAATACCAAATATATTTCATCGAGTGAGTTGAAAACATCAGAATTTTCACGAGTGCGCAGCACGAGTGAAAATTATTATGTTTTCAACTCACGAGATGAAATATATTTGGTATTCACCGAAAAAAAGCAAATTTTCTTTTTATTTTATACAATGCACAGGCATTTTCCAATGCACAAGGTAGGCGGTGAAAATGCAAAAACAAAAAAATTTTGAAAACACGAATAATTTTGGTACCACATTGTTCCTTATGTTCTAACTAAGAAAATGAATACCCACACTTTATGTTTTCGTTCATAAATAAAGGAGTTATAGGCGTTTGAATTTCTGAAGTGAGACACATTTAATGATGTCAAGTAAATGGAAACGTCAGAAGTAATCCAAAAAATCTGACGTCATTACAGTGACGATATAGGCTGATATCAGTCACTAGTGACTTTTGATATCAGTGAGATTTGATATCAGTGAAATTTCATATCAATGAAAATACCAATTTTATCAAGTTTTGATATACATTTGGTTTCACTGTAAAGTATAAAATAAAGGCTGATATCAGTCACTAGTGACTTCTGATATCAGTGAGATTTGATATCAGTGAAATTCCATATCAATGAAAATATCAATTTTATCAAGTTTTGATATACATTGGTTTTCACTGTAAAGTATAAAATAATGGTTAATATCCAAGACACAATCATTAACTCCCTTGAGTACTGGTTTATACCAAGGGAGCGGTGACTGTTTCCTGTCATGACTCAAAAAATTGTTGACTGGAAGTTAATTCTCAATACAAACAAACATTTAACTAAACCCAGTCTTGTAACTGCTAATCCGTAAGATAGCAAGATTGTCACAAAAATTAAGGCTAATTTTTTGTTAATTTTTAGAATTCCAACATGCAACAGTAACAATTAACTTCTGAAGCTTGCCTAACAATTTTTTTTTTTTATCATTTCCTTAATTGGAAACTGGCAAATTAAGAGACAGAAAACATAAAAGGCTCCGAAGCATCTGTGTTAATTAAAGGCTTTTTACTCGATTAGGCTGATTGATGCTTTCCATTTAATCCAGTTTTCTAGAAGCTTTTATAAGTTTTGAAGCAAGCCTAATTAAAGTTTACAACTCTGTTATATCCTATCATTGGGGACCCGCAAAATGTGCTGAACAAAAAACATGCATCTAAGTATGGTGTACTAGAAGGGACAAAATGACCAACCTTGTCTTTGGAATGACCCAATAATTTCTTATTCGAAATAGGGGTGCATCGGCAAAATACATCATGAAAACATGCCAGTGACATGTATACCCCCTTGAACCCCACTTTTGTATAGCAAAACTGGTGTATGGAGGGGTATACCTATTTTTCTTATTTTTGCCCCAAAACTTAGATAGTGGGTACTTGTTAGAACACCCTCGACAAGGCGATTCTAACATGTACCCACAATCTATGTCTTGAGCAAAAAAAATAGCATAAAATTTTGACTAAAATTTTTTGATGTTTACAAATTAAAAAATCTCTATTGCATGGGTGTGTTTTGGTAATGTCTATTCAAAGGAACCATGGACTGATCTGTTTTATAATGGAAATTATTTTGTTTGTTACTTTCTTGACATTTGAGCCGCCTTGTGGGAAAACCAACAATGTGGTTTCCGAACAGGTCCAACACAAACCAGCCTGTACAAGCACAGAAAAGAGCTAGAAGCTTGTAATTTCGAATTTAAGTAGAAGAGGAATTGTACTATCCGAGTAGCGAAAACAAAGGCACTGATCAGCTTCGCAGTTCGCGGTTACCGCGAAGCTGATCTGTGTCTTTGTTTTTGCCTATGCAGATTGTTAGTTTTCCCATGAGGCGGCTCATTTGAAGGGTGACACAAGGATGAAAACTCGTAAAATAAAATTCTCCTGTGTTTCTGTTTAATGAGACTAGTTACCATGGTAACATGATGTGACCTTACATTTGAGCCATGTCATTAGAAAACTTACCATGTGGTTTCTGACCAGGTCTGACACATACCAAGCTGTACAAGCACTGAAGATGGCTAGAGGCTGGAAATTTTGGATTTAGAAAGTCGAGAAATTGTACTATCCGTATAGTGAAAACCAAGGCAATGATCAGCTTGGCAGTTACCACGAAGGTGATCTGTGTCTTTGTTTTGTGCATAGCAAAATGTTTGTTTTCTTATGATGTGGCTCATTTCTTGATGGTAGCTTTCCATTAATTGCTCTGGTGACAAGAATATTGCCAGGAATCTTTAATTAAACTCCTTTCTTGAGAGTCATGGGACAAAGTTATAGACTCAATGAGTTCTGAATAATGAGTAGTTCTTGTGAAAGTCTTGAGAGCACACTCAGCACAGTCTTTCATAATGGGAAAACCTCACAGATTTCGGACAAGGCCTTTATGTTATACTTTCATGGTCAACTCTTAGTTGTGTTTGTTTAATTTGGAGAACGGGCCCAGCGGTAGGACTCAAAATCCAGAGCTCATGAGCTCAAAACCTACAACCCCAAGGTTTTGTTCGGCATAAACTTGTCCACAGTCATTTGTAACCACAGCTCCCCCACCTACGGGGAAGGGTGGGGATTGTGACTTTTCAGTTTTCAATGCCCTGCTATAGACCCCAACCCCAGGGGACAAACTGGAGTTCAAAACCATGCTCTTTGCCCTGCCCTTCACAATAGAAAATCTCCCTGGGGTAAGGATCTTAATATCAAAACCCCATCATTTCCCCTGCACTGCCGGGACAATAAAAAAGTAATTGCCCCGCACTTTATTGCAGCTATTTCCCACCCTTCCCAGTCGGTGGGGGAGACGTGGTTACAAATGACTGGTGCAGTACTGGTAAATACCCAGGATGCGATGCCTGTGTAACATGACTGACATTTTATTGATTTGAGCATTTAAAATACAAAAACATTTCTCTCTCCACTGACCGGGTGAAGAATTCCTCTGTCTCACCGCTGTGTCTGGTGTTGGTTTGAGCCCCACACTGGCCACATGTGAGACAAGCCAAGTTCTGCTTGCGGGTGTGCCAGGTGGTTTTTCTCGGGGTACTTCCGTTTTCACCCCACTTACTGATTGGCCTGTCTCATATGAGCTGAAATAATCTTGAAAGGGACGTTAAACTGAACTGAAAAACAGAAGAAAAAAAGAAGAATTCCTCTGTCTGGTTACATACGTTACCCTTCATTTCCATGAAATATGATCCTCTTAGGTCAGTCTTGCATGCTTTGTTAGAGAACCACTGGAACATGGAATTGTTTTTCCAATATCAATAAATTTGTTTTATGAGTGTCTAATAGCTTTAAAGCATTCCTGCAAGATTTATTGTGAGTCTGCAGGCATTTATTTTATAGATATTCTGAAAAGAAAATTAATTTGCCACATTGTTATGGTTTATTGGCACTCTCATTCGTGCTGTCAGATTGGACCTCTTGGATAGTAGCTTGAATCTTGGATTTCAAGCTTTTAGGTCAGGGACAGTAGATTTACATTTACATTGTATTATAGATCACTGTTTAGGTTTAACATTTTAGCTTACCTGAGCCCCAGGCTCACAAATGAGCTTATAGGATAGGCAGGCATCTGGCATCTGTTCATCCGTCATTGCCATACTTTTCAAAGATCTTCTTCTCTGAAACCGCTTGGCCAAACAAAGCCAAATTTTGTATGAAGCATCTATGGGAAGGGGAAAGCAATGTGTTTATGAATAATCCAGGTCACATGACCAAGATGGCCGTAACAGCCATTTATGGTAAAAATCCTTCAAAAATCTTCTCTGGAACGGGTGGATCGATTTCAATGAAACTTGGCGTGCAGCATCTGGGTCTAAAGTACTACAATGTGTTTATAAATCATGACCCTGTGATTACCTTGACCTATTTTACAGTAATGACAACATAGGTCACCCATGCATTTGAATGGGGCATATTGGTAGTATGTATTTGAAGGGAAAAACTTGCAGGAAGTGAGCAAATGGACAAAAATATTAATGATTCTGAAAATATTTGGACCCCAGGGTTGGTCTGCCCCCACCCTGTAGAAATAATTACATGTATATAACCACAATATTCAAAGACTTTCTTCTCTGAAACTGCTAGGGCAATCAAAGTCAATTTTTTTAGGAAGGGGGAACCAATGTGTATATATGAATAATCCAGGTCACATGACAAACATGGCCGCCATGCCCATATATGGTAAAAACCCTTCAAAATCTTGAACCAATTTCAAAGGAACTTGGCAAGTAGCATCTGAGCCTTAAGTACTGCAATGTATTTATAAATCATGACCCTATGATGACCTTGACCTATTTTACTGCAAGGTTGACATAGTTCTCCCATGCATTTGAATGGGGAAAATTGTTAAAATGTCCTTTGAATGGCAAAACTTGCAGGAAATGGGGCAGATGGTCTGAAGATTTAAGATTCTGAAAAAAAAGGACCCCAGGGGTCTGCCCTCTACCAGGGGCAATATACATGTACTATATGGCCAAATAATATTCAAAGATCTTCTCCGAAACCACTCTGTCAATCAGTATCAAATTGTTTAGGAAGCATCAATATGACGGGGGGTCCATTGTGATGATAGATAATCCAGGTCACATGACCAAGATGGCCACCATGCCCATATATGGTAAAAAACCTTCACAAATCTTCATGGAAACTGCTGAATCTATTGCAATTAAACTTGTACTACCGGTAACTCATTTCAGAAGGAAGGGTGAAACATGCCTCATATTGTGCCTTTGCCCCCACATTAAACTAGTATAGCCTTTCTCATGATGTGGGCTCTGAATTCCTTAAGCATTATAAATTACCTTTGTTTCAAAATGTGACATTATTTTCAGGTCCCTTGTGTAACTTAGAGAGAAATTTTCGAGAGTCTCTAACTACCACAGCAAGTCTGTTTGGCCACATAGAGATGCGAGTGATACAGTAGCGACTGTAGCAGTATTGATCTTTCACTATAGCAGCAGTAATTGAATCACAGGAGATCTCCTGTCGCTAGATGACATTAACAGTATGTCTTGGATTACACTGAAGATAAGGTAATATTGCTTTTCGGTAGCTTTCCTATAAGTACATGTAGCATACATTCTGTTGAAAAAAAAAAATTGGATAAAAATGAGTTGTATCTGTAGCGAACATTAACATTATGTCTTGCTTGAGGAAAACATGTCCGTGTAATGAATACCCCCTTAAACCCCTCTTTTATAAAGTAAAACTGGGGTAGGCAGAGGTATATCTATTTTTTCTTATTTTTGCTCCAAAACATAGGATGTGGGTACTCGTTAGAACCACCTCGCTCACGTTAGAACCACCTCGCTGAGGTGGTTCTAACGTGTACCCACAATCTATGGTTTGAGGAAAAATATAAAAAAAAATATTAAAATATCTTCCGATAAAAATTTCAATTTTTAATGATGAAAAAATCAATATATTGCATGGGCATGTTTTCGTAATGTTTGGTAGCTCCTTTAATTAAGTACATGTAGCATACATTCGGTTGAAGAAAAAAAAAAATCTGACAAAGTTTAGTTTTATCTGTAGCGACCATTAACATTATGTCTTGGATTACACTGAAAATAATGTAATAAAAACTGTCCTTGAAAATGCTTTCACTGATACACTAAATTGTAAAAAACAATTAGCAATTTTCAGATAAAAATGTTCTGTTTTATGCTTTAAGCTTTAAGAGTATGTCTTGGATTACATTGAAAATAAGCTAATATTAAAAGTTTTTTTTTTTTTTTTTTTTTATAAAAACTGTGTTTTGGTACTTGAAAATGGCAGTGTTGGAATGAAAAAAAAAAGTTTCTGGTTTATGTTATAATACTGCATGTCTTGATTGTGCTGTCAATATATAGGTTTTTTTTTTTTTTTTTTCTCGCAACACTCTTATGTAGTGTACATGTACCATAATATTAGGTTGAAAAAACGAAAAATGACAATTTTCAGTTTAAAAAAACAACTTTCATTACCAGGTGACATTAATTTTACTAGTAACAGTATGCCTTGGATTAGGTTGAAAATATAGTAAGGCTTAAAAAAAAAAATGTTATGTTTCCGATTTCCCGACCGACTGGTCAAAATCTGCGCCGACTGCAACTTTTTTAGCGCTCAGAAAAAAAAAAAAAAAAGTCAGCGACCGACCCTGTTCAACGATTCCGGTTTTTATCAAAAGTCAAAACCATTTCGTTACGAGAATTTGTCCGCGCCGATTTTCGGATATTTTCGGTCTTTAACAATTACGATCAAGAACAACAACATGGCTACTGTGTAGTGTGTTGACACGACCAAGCACATTAGTCGCCATTTATTTCGACAAATGTAGCCACATACCTGCTTCAAATGTAATAAAAGCCTTGCGGCACAATGTCCTGTTATCCCTGTTATACGAAGACGGCCATCCTCGGTGTAAAGGTTTCCGATTTGGAGTCAAATGTGCGGTAAGAAGAAAGTCCGGTCAAAAAAAAAAAAAATACCTACCGATCCCGATTTTCCAAGGAAAAAAAAAAAAAAAAGCCTACCTACCGACCCTATGCTAAATTTATGATGAAATCGGAAACATAACATTTTTTTTAGGCCTAATAAAACTCAACTTTCCTAAAAAATGTTTTCAGTATATGTAGTTAAATGTGATTTTTATTACAAAAATATGTCCATAATATACAGAGGTTTTTAAAGCTGTAAAAATTGAAAATTTTCTGTAGGTAGGAAAATTTTGATATGTTTAATATTTTTTCTCAAAACATAGATTGTGGGTACATGTTAGAACCGCCTCACAGAGTACCCACAATTTATGTCTTGGATAAAAAATAAGAAAAATATATATTTCTGGTGTTCCTCAGTTTTACTTGCCCATGTTATATACATAAAGTTTTTCAGCTGTAAAAATTGAAAGTTTTATTGGGAAAAAATTGATAATTTTTAATATTTTTGTTTAAAACATTGATTGTAGGTATAGCTCGGCAAATAGGTCACTGTATGGGCGTTACCTCATGAATACATTATTGGGTATGGTCTACCTTTGACTTGGGTAAAAACTAAAGGTGTACAGTTAAAAAAAAAACTCACATGTTTTCTGTTACAAAATAAGAATGAAATATGAGTTTGTCTAATTCACTGGATTGGACAAAATACAGGTAGCTGATTTCTAATGGTAAATATGTGACAGCGGTCCAGGCTGACTGAGTTCGATTTTCCTATAAACCCCCTACTCGAACAGATGGACTAGCCGACCACGCCCAGATATGAATATTAAAGTTGACGCCCATACAGTGACCCAATTGCCGAGCTATACACGTTAGAAACGCCTCAGCGAGGATGTTCTAAACAGTACCCACAATCTATGTTTTGAATCAAAATTGATAAAAATATATTTCCCCTGTACACCCCCAGTTTTACTACACATAAATGGGGGATGAGGGGGTATAGATTACAGGGACATGTTATCCTGATGTGAAAAAAAAGTTCAGCACCGTGTAAAGTTTACCCCCTCAAACCCCACTTTTATATAGTAAAACTGGGGTTTGCACGGGTATTCCTATTTTTTAGCTCACCTGAGCCGTTAGGCTCACAAGGTGAGCTTATAGGATGGCCATGATCTGGCGTCCGTTCATCTGTCCGTCGTCCGTCCGTCCATCCATCCACAATTTCAAAGTTCTTCTCCTCTGAAACCGCTTGGCCAATCAAAGCCAAATTTTATATGAAGCATCAATAGGAAAGGGGAACCAATGTGTATTTAAGAATTCCAGGTCACATGACCAAGATTGCCGCCATGCCCATATTTGGTAAAAACCCTTCAAAAATCTTCTTCTCCAGAACACGAAACTTAATATGAAGCATTAATGGGTCAAGCACTACAATGTATATATAAATCATGACCCTGTGATGACCTTGACCTATTTTATGGCAAGGTCAACATGGGTCGCCAATGCATTTGAATGGGGAAAACTTTTAAAATGTCATTTAAAGTGAAAGTCTCGCAGGAAATGGGCAGTAGGGCTGAATATTAATGATTCTGAAAAAAATTGGACCCCAGGGGCTCACGTGCCCCCACCCCGGGGCAATATACATGTATATCTCCATAATTTTCAAACGTCTTCTCCTCTGAAACCACTTGGCCAATCAAAGCCAAATTTTATGTGAAGCATCAATAGGAAGGGGTAACAAATATGTATATAAAAAATCCAGGTCACATGACCAAGATGGCCACCATGCCCATATATGGTAAAAACCCTTCAAAAATCTTCTTCTCCAGAACCAGTTGACCGATTTCAACGTAACTTGGCATGAAGCATCGATGGCTCAAGCACTACAATGTATATATAAATCATGACCCTGTGATTACCTTGACCTATTTTACGGCAAGGTCAACATAGGTCGCCAATGCATTTGAATGGGGAAAACTTTTAAAATGTAATTTAAAGTGAAAGTCTTGCAGGAAATGGGCAGTAGGACTGAATATTAATGATTCTGAAAAAAATTGGACCCCAGGGGCTCATGTGCCCCCACCCCGGGGCAATATACATGAATATTTCCATAATATTCAAACGTCTTCTCCTCTGAAACCGCTTGGCCAATCAAAGCCAAATTTTATGTGAAGCATCTATAGAATGGGGGGATCAATGTATATATCAATAATCTAGGTCACATGACAAAGATGGCTGCCATGCCCATATATGGTAAAAACCCATCAAAAATCTTCTTCTCTGAAACCAACAGACTGATTTCAAGGAAACTTGGTGTGAAGCATTGATGTCCCATCGATGCTTCGCGCCAAGTTTCCTATCATGGCTAAAGTACTCCAATGTATATATAAATCATGACCCTGTGATGACCTTGACCAAGTTTATAGCAAGGTCAACATGGGTTGCCTATGCATTTGAATTGGGAAAACTGTTAAAATGTCATTTGAAGGGAAAAGCCAGCAGGAAATTGGCAAAAGGACAGAATATTGAAGATTCTGAAAAAAGAAAATGTCTGCCCCTGCAGTGGAGTTAAATACCATAATATTCAAACATGTTTATTGATATATGCAGCAGATCTCAGGTGAGCGTTTACAGGACCATTGGTCCTCTGGTCTTATTTTTGCTCCAAAACATAGATTGTGGGTACTCGTTAGAACTGCCTCGGCAAGGCGGTTCTAACGTGTACCCACAATCTATGTTTTGAGCAAAAATAAGAAAAATATCAAAATTTTTAGGCTGAAAATTTTCAATTTTTAAAGCTAAATAAATCTCTGTTTATTGCATGGGCATGTTTTCGTAATGTTATGTATTTTTTGTTTGGTTTAAAAGTGGAAATTTAGGTCAGACTGCAAAACGCAGGCAATACTTTTCTCGCATTCATTTTCATCATCTGTTGCATTATTTTCTTCAATGTTCTGTCATCTTCAATTGCATCATGACAAATCAGATTTTTAACACCACAGCTGGTCGGCACAGATAGCTGAATTTTAGAACATTTCGGATTATCTTTAGTTTGTTCTGTAGTTCTAATGATGCACAAATGAACCGCGACGCCAGAAAACGGTCTTCAGGGTTTCCGACCAGGTTTGACATAAACCGGCCTGTACATGCACAGAAGATGGCTAGTAGAAGCATGAAATTTCCGATTTAGGAAGAAGAGGGATTGTGCTTTCCGAGTAGTGAAAACAAAGGCGCTGATCAGCTTCGCAGTTACTCCGAAGCTGATCTGCAGCTTTGGCTTCGCGTAGGCAAAATCTGGTTTTCTCATGACACAGCTCCAATGACTTTGTGGGTGAGTATTTTCATAACTGACAAAACTGTAATTACATGTAGTTAGTCAATATTAATGATCTGAATTCATGACAAATTTATGAATATAAAGTACTTTAGTATTACCTATCCTGTATTGCAAAAGTACAGGGAGAGCTTTTGCACTCAGCCCGGTGTGGGTATTGCATGCTCCAATGTTATTTAGTTTTGGTTAAAGTTTTTAGAAGTCTATATATCTCATGAACATGTGGGTGGATCTGCTTTGAGCTATACCTGTTGTCAAATCTTCATATCAGGAGTTTTATGATGTGCCACCCAGAGAAATCAAGGTCAGTTAAATATTTGGTTTAAGTTTTTGAAGTCTTTATTGCGATCTCTCCACAGCGAGAAAGCATATATAATTGAACAGAGCTGGAATCTTGTTGTTAATAGACCACCAACTTCCGATCGTACTTACCATCACTGATAATTTCCTGATTCAATTTTTGCCACACGCCACCATGTTGTATAGCGAGAACATGATAGAGAGCATCCTCAATGTTTACAAAGGTAACCGTGTGCAAAAATGGACAAAAAACGGGCGAACGAATGCGCCTTCAGTGGCATAAGGGTACTTTCCAACGGGCACACAAGTGCGCTTATAGCAAGTTAAAGGTTGAAATCGGTTGAAGTTTTTGGATGTCTATGTATTGTATCTCTAAAATTGTCAGACCTAGTGGATACTGTGTCTATTAGTCTATTTAAGACCAATTCGCATGCGCGAAAAATACACGCGTGTAAATATACTCCGGTGTGTATTTATACTCCGGTGTGCAAATCAACTGGAGAGTAAATTTAAATTGTGTTCGCATGGGTTTTATCGCCAGGAGTATTTTTGTAGGTAAATTATCATTTCTGGATTAAAACCTGTTCATTTAAGTTTTCTGTATTTGCAAAACAAGAAGAGGCTGCTTCAAGGTGTTCATGTAGACTTTGGCAGCAGAGGGGAATCATGTAATGGTCAGGCATAACCTTAGCAGTTATACAGTTCCCTTTTTTCATCCTTTTACAAGGAATTACTGTTAAAATGCCCCAAGAATCCTAACCAAGAATGATGAAGAAATAGTGTGTCTGTTTGCACTCCATATGATCTAAAATGTTATGAATGGCAATAAACTCTTATTTAGCAACAATGTCCACAGTTTCAGCAACTGTCATATAACATGTAATCAGTTAGGAACAAAAAATGTGAAAACTCGTTATCTAAAAGCAGAATATTGACTTGAAATAAAAATACTCATGGGTAAATTTTACTTTGCGTTCGCATGGGAGATAATAGTAAATTTACATGTGTGTATTTGTAACAAGAAAAGATATGACACAAGTGTCATATCAATAGCTTCAATTTTCTATCGCAGTCAATAACGTATAAGACAAAGCGCGCACCGAGCGTGTGGAAAAATATGCCGCAAATTCAACCAATGTATTTCCATAGACATACATACGTGGTTTGTCAGAAAAGTTCGTGTATCAACAGAAAAATGAATATATCTGCTTTTGCAAAAGTATTTTATAAGCAAATATACAAGAAATTTTATTGAAATCTGACAAAAACACGTCATCTACAGCTTTTTCCCTGCACTTCCGAACCGAGTGCGGGGCAAAGGTCAACGTCTCTATATGACGTTACTTGACATTTTAAGCCGCCAGCACGTTATACATTTGTTTCAGGGTGTTTTTTTTTTTTTTTTTTTTTTTTTTTTTTTTTTTTTTTTTTTTTTTTTTTTTTTTTTTTTTTTTTTAACAAAAGATCCTTGGCTATCAACATTTTTATGTCTGTGTATCCAGCTGTCAAATGCAGATACGCCGTACCAATTCTCACAAAATTGTTCGTCCACCTGTTGAACATGACTGTAACAATTTCTTGCGGCGAGCATGCCAGACAGGTGATCTTCCGTTTATCATCATAGGTGGACTTCTGAGCAGCTGAAAATCGTCTGTGCCACAACTACTGAGAACTAAATAGTAACTGACAGACCGATGACGTTTCTGTTGTTTGTAACATTTTCATCGTATCTGTGGGTGATTTTCTTAACGAAACATACAATCGGCGTCGGCTCTCCGACGTCAAATTACGCCATTATTTCAAACAGATTTTTCGGTCTGCTTCTGATTTTTTTCACATAAATCAAACAACACTGCCGCCAAGTCGGAATCTTTCTGAAACTGAAGCCAGTGTTATTTGGTTTTAGGACGAAATGTTTTAATGTTATAACATATTTAAGTGCCGTTTGACAGGGAAAAAACACAATATGAAAATCGTCACATTTTGTTGACGTTTTGGCACCTGTCCCGTGTGGCCCTACGTACGCTTAAGTAGAAAATATGTCATATTTAACGTGTTGATAATTCAAATTGAAACAAATTCCTCAAATATGCTCATAAGATATTGCTGCTTATATTTATACAAAAACAAAAAAAAACTAAAACAACAGCACTTTACTTTTCCTGCTAGCCAAGGTGTCCACAAACCTCGTACATGTGCGTTCTGTACGCTTGGTGTACGTTAAAGTATTTTAAGCATGCAGCATGCTTAAAGCTCGACGTGTCTCGGGTATGTGTCTTATACGAATAAGTTCAACACGCGTTACATTAAACGTTTGATACGCGCCTATACTGTATTGTGTGCTTAACATAACTGTACAAAAGTACATGCAATCCAAAATTTTCAGCATGCTGAGATTATTATACGACCTGTACACACCTTAGACACACGCTAATCATTTGTGACTGTTATTTTCACCATTGAGACTATGGGCCCCCTCCCATTGGGGCCTAAAGAAATAGATATAGGCTACTTGTGCCTTCAGGTAAAGCTAAATACACTGCTGACTGATTACTGGTTAACCGCGCTTGTCTGAGCCTGCCGAGGAAACATTTCAAGTCAAACCATCCATACGTATAAGCCTTTTGCGTCTTAGTTGGATAGTTATATTTCAAGCACTTGTTGGATGTGATGACATCCTCATTTTGGGTAAAAGTCCTGTAAAATGGAGGCAACATCCCAACATGACCAGTCCCCGAAGCAGCATAGAAGCTTGTAATTTCGGATTTAATAAGAAGAGAAAGTGTACTATCCGTGTAGCGAAAACAAAGGCGCTGATCAGCTTCGCAGTTACTGCGAAGCTGATCTGCGCCTTTGTTTTCGCATAGGCAAAAATCCGGTTTTCTTGTGACGCGGCTCATTTGATAATGCAACATTCATCTGTCTGGGTCTACCAGTTATCGCCAGTACTGAACAACTTTTTTCAGCGTACTGCTAAATAGACTCCATAAAAAAGGAAGAATAAAAACGAATGAAGAAAGAAAAGAGGCTTATTATGATAACAAAAAAAAAAAAAAAAAAAAAAAAATGAATAGCGGATACTCGGCGAGATTAGAACCTGTAAGAGTCTGATTAGAAGATCGATGCTTAACACACTGAGCTAATGGGGCCGACAGACTTTTAACCTTTAGCATGCTGTAGGCGACTGCGGTCGACCGTGGAATACCTATCTGTGCCAACTAGAGGCGACTGCGGTCGACAAGAAAAACCGCTTTCAAATTTCCCGCACTTTTCGCCCACTGCCTACTTATGAATATTAATGAGCGATGCCCAGACAGTTGCGCATGAAAACAACATGGCGGCTTGTGGTTTTGGGACCGATTTGTCGGCCGATTTTGATCGGATTTTCGTTATTTTTGCATTAGAAATGCATTTTCAGTGCTTTTTTTCGCTGGTAAATGGAAAATTGGGTGCATTTACACCCGAAATATGACATCGTAACGGTACGTATGATGAATTTTTACGCTAGAAATCGGCGTTACAAAGACTTCCGAAACCGAAAGTAGATTTGTTTACTGCGTTTGTTGAATTTATTCAGCTGTTTTTATGGCTCAAAAATTAAGAAAACACGGAAAAAAATTGGAAAAAACGTCAGTGGGCTGCGATATCGATTTCACTATATTGCTCAGCATGCTAAAGGTTAACGGCATTACTCATGTTATCATTAATATTTATGGTCTATAAATAATAATCTAAAAATAGTTGCCATTATCGGCTGGTTTCCCGTTATCAGGTTTATGTTATATGTAAATATATTCGGAATAGGAACCAGTGCCATGCTTAATTGATACCGAATCATTTTCCCGCCCTTGATTAGAAGAGAAAAGAGAATCAGGCTATCTCGGCTTCATTCGTACCTTCGAGGTTATCATAAAAAAAAACTATTGAAGTGACCACGGCAGTGTAGCGCTAAATACAAACCGCGATGAACTATTATTATTATGAAGAACAGACAAACACTACAGGCATAATCAATGATAGAAATCATGTCTTCAGCATGTCGTTTATAGATTAGAAACCGAAATAACAATTTGTATCGAAATAATTGGGGACGAATATGCCTAAGGCTTGCAAAGACCGCAGACTGATGACCGCCGACCGAATCACTACCCATGGCCTCTAAGCAGTCTTTTTAATTTGAAACGTTAGTAACTTTCAAACTTTTAAGTGTCCCAGTTGAAAAAACAATCTATTTACTTTTTGTATGTCTACAGCTTTACATCCTAAAATAATCATATTGACGAATAAACAATCTTTTAAAACCGGACTTCTTTTTTTCTCGGATGGATATCTACATGGAACTTTTCCATTACAGTTATAGCTATAGAATAATACATTGAAGGGTTGAAGCTATAAAAATAAAATTTGCATCTGGTCATACCCAGGAGTAAATTTACCCATATGTAAATATACTCCGGTGTGTATTTGCGTTCGCATGCGCCATTTACTTACCCCAAGTAAAATTTGCACACCGGAGTATATTTACACGTGTGTATTTTTGGCGCATGCGAATTGGACTTAAGTTATATGTTATTCTAATTCCCAACCTACCTGAGTGACCTTAATTCAAGTCAGCTGTCATGGTCAAACTTTGAAATTTTATGTTTAAATCTTTGGTTAATGTTTGTAGAAGTCCTCAAGCACTTTGATAGATCCTGTTGTAACATCTTGATCTGAAGTTTCATGCTGTACCATCCTGAACTACCTTAGTGATCTTGAGGTCAAGGTCATGGACTTGCTGCAGTTTGATTTCAATAGTTTTAGAGACAGAATACGATTCAGGCAAGGTATGCCTTAAATTTTCATACTTACATTTCTGAGCAATGCTTCTGTGTGGAATAACATGAACATGTTCTCACTAGAAAAAGTAGCATAGCTTCTCTACACCTTTGTTTTCTTAACCTTTAGCATGCTGTAGGCGACTGCGGTCACCCGTGGAATAGCTATCTGTGCCAACTAGAGGCGACTGCGGTCGACAAGAAAAACCGCTTTCAAATTTCCCGCACTTTTCGCCCACTGCCTACTTATGAATATTAATGAGCGATGCCCAGACAGTTGCGCATGAAAACAACATGGCGGCTTGTGGTTTTGGGACCGATTTGTCGGCCGATTTTGATCGGATTTTCGTTATTTTTGCATTAGAAATGCATTTTCAGCGCTTTTTTCGCTGGTAAATGGAAAATTGGGTGCATTTACACCCGAAATATGACATCGTAACGGTACGTATGATGAATTTTTACGCTAGAAATCGGCGTAACAAAGACTTCCGAAACCGAAAGTAGATTTGTTTACTGCGTTTGTTGAATTTATTCAGCTGTTTTTATGGCTCAAAAATTAAGAAAACACGGAAAAAAATTGGAAAAAACGTCAGTGGGCTGCAATATTGATTTCACTATATTGCTCAGCATGCTAAAGGTTAAATTCAAGCAAAAGTATGACACAGCTCATTTGTAGAGAGGCTGTTCCCATTGGTCTGAGGAAGTGAGATTATGATCTAAATTAGGAGCTTGTTGTATCCAGTAACTTTAAGCCAGGGACAATGGGAGCTTACTGCTAATGGAAGTTTAACACCTTTTTCCTGGCATTTGTTGATATCCAATGAATACTAAACATCCAAAAATACCATAGGGACCAGACAAAAAGTAATGATGTTACAAGTTGTTCATGGACAGATTCGTTGTAGCAAAGAATGGAATTTGAGAAGAGACAACTCTTACTTTCGGCGGAAAATGGTTTCTGACCAGGTTCAACACACAGGAGGCTGGGTGTAAAGCCAAGAAGATGGCTATAGCATGCAGGCTTGTTGGTGTAGATAGTAGAGCTATGTACTTTTTATGTAGTGAAAACAAAGACACTGATTATAGAATCTACTCAAATTAAACCTCAGACCTCACATTCAGGAGACAAGAAGCACTACTGACTGTGCTATAGTATTTGTACCAACTTTGAAGACCAGTGCCAAGTGTGACCTGAGCTGAATTCTAGATGCACCATAAATTGTTGTCTAATTTTCATGCCACCAATGTACAGTCAATATAGTATTTAATTCTCTAAGGATTTCAGAAATATGCTTTTACAATGAGCCAGACTTATTCATTCGTAGTAGGGGAAAATAATTGATTCCATATTGGGCAACTGTCACTTGCAAATGACGAGACCTACGGTCTTGGTGTTATCAGCCTGGAAAAAAATGCTGACTTGACATTGGAGCCGCTTCATGAGAAAACGGGATTATTGTCTATGTGAAAACAAAGGTGCAGATCAGCTGTGCAGTAACTGCACAGCTGATCAGCACCATTGTTTTCACTACTCGGATAGTACAACCCTTCTTCTATTTAAATCTGAAATTTCCAGCTTCTTAGTTATATAATTAATACTCCTTCCTCTGTGACTGTACAGGCCAGATTGTGTGGAACTCGGTCGGAAACCCAGAAGACCGCTTTTCTCCTGATGCGACTCATTGGATAAATCATGCAAAAGCCACAGACTATTATGGAGCAAAGGTCTGTATGTTTCCGAATGACATTTTTTCAATTATATTTTTCTCCTGAAAAGGATATATCTGATTGTCTACTAATTGGTTAGACTAGACGCCTAATTGATCCGGCAATTCTGAACCTCAGATATTCTGAAAATTGTTGTTTATCTCCTGACTGTTTGTGTATATATGACCAGTCTTGGCAGAATACATTGCTTTAATAAGTCAACTTAATTAATTTGAGCCGCTTCGTGGGAAAACCAACAATCTGCCTAGGCGAAAACAAAGGCACAGATCAGCTTCGCGGTAACCGCGAAGCTGATCAGCGCCTTTGTTTTCGCTACTTGGAAAGTACAATTCCTCCTCTACATAACTCCAAAATTTCAAGCTTCTAGCCTGCTTCTGAAGCTGTACAGGACGGTTTATGTCAGACCTGTTCGAAAACCACTTTGCTGGTTTTCCCACGAGGCGGCTCATTTGTCACATTAGACATGATTGCCTTTACCTAAGCTAAGTGAACAAATTGCTTTAATTGCTCTAATGATTCTAAGAGACACCCAATTAATTAAGCAGTTCTGAAAATCAGACTAAGGCGTAGGTCCCAAAGCATTTATATGTGAGCCTGTGCATGAGAAAAACAATAATTTGGGTTCCCGACCAGGTCCGACACAAAGCGGCCTGCATAGTCATAGAAGACGGCTAGAAGCTTGAAGTTTTGGATTTAGGTGGTAGAAGAATTATTGTACTATCCGTGAAGCGAAAACAAAGGCGCTGATCAGCTTCGCGGTTACCGCGAAGCTGATCTGCGTCTTTGTTTTAGCATATGCAGATTGTTGATTTTCCCACGCGGCGGCTCATGTACTGTATGAGAAACTTTGATGAAATACACTGCTCTATTTGCCCTAACTATTCAGTGGCCTCTTTGCATAATTTCTTGAGAATCCTAATAATTTCGTCAGAAAATGCTGACCTAGCCAACCTTGAATGCCTCAAATGTACTGGTTTCTGTACGACTATTTTCTGAGATTTTTTGTGACTTCTCTCAGTTTTCCATTTCAAAATTTCTGTCTGGCAAAATGTTTTGCCTTGAACAATTTTCTTTTTGCAATTAGCTCAAGGACTGTCAGTAAATGTTGACTAGACAGAGATAGCGATTCTGTGTACTCACATGACACTTTCATAGCACTCACAGCATTATTCTTACATGGGGTCCCCTATGCATCTCGCTGCATTCAAGAAGCAGTGACATCTCAGAGAACGCCATACAATCTCTGTACAAACACAACGGATGACCACAGCATTTGTGCTTGCACATCTTGGTAATTGAGGCAACTGGGTTCTACAGAATAAAATGGATTTGGGTCTCATGTTGAGAATTTAGCTTATAACATGATAAACTCATAAAAGCCCAAGATTTTACAGTTCTGAAGGAGTCTGTTCTTGAAAAACTTCTTGAGCTTAAATACTCAGAGAGCTACATAATTAAAGCAGATTTCAGTCACATATCAAGCTTTGGCCTGTCACATGCAAGGTTGGTATTGATTTCTCTGTCAATTTACGCTGTAAAGTCTGATTTGGGTTAACTCTGTTCGCGATCTGAGGATTTTATACGAACTTACGATTTTCTTAGCCGATTTCGAAGACGTATAAAGCTTTGGCCTGTCACGTGGAGGTCTATTTATTGATTGGTATTAATTTCTCTGTCAATTTACGCTAATATGTTTGGCTCCACAGATGTATTTTATTGATACTTTGTTGTCCATTGTTTTCCTGCTATACAAGCCCTTGCTAGGGAAAAATGGTCAATGAACTATTAAATAGAGCAATTTGTTGCTGTTAGATGGATGAAAAATGCTGCCTTTCTTGTTTGTTCTGAAATTTCGGATTTTGAGAATTCTGGCCGGCCTTAGCAGCAAACTAGATATTAGGACTTCATGCTAAATGGGTTCTGGGTTTGGTCTTGACTGTGAATCTTCGTTATTGGTTGGTCTTTTCATTACATGGCTATTGTATGGAAATGTCTTGAATTGCTAATCACCTCTAGAAGCTAAGAAACTACATGAATGCTAGTTATTTTGCTTCACTGGACATCTTAAAAGATACTTTATATTGAAGGATACTTTATATTTTAGGATTGACCAAGATTACAGCTGGTAAGTGGCAGATTGGTTATCTTTGTTTTAGATTTCTAAGCAATACAATTAACATGCGATATATCCCCTATTTCAGAGGGAATCTCCCTATTTTTAAGAAAATCTCCCTATTTAGAATTTCCAAATTTTCCTATATATCTTATGCATCTCCCTATTTGGAATGTCAGATCTTTCTACCCAAAATCGTGAATTTCTTTCTTTGTTTAATCATTTGGAAAGAGAAATCTCCCTATTTGGTTGGCTTCCCAGATGTCTCACATGTATGAATATGAATATGAATACATTAATTCAGTATTTATACTATACTCATTAGTGCATGAGGCATTGGTTACGATGTCAGAGTCATTGATCTTTAAGTCATATCAGGACAGAGCCACCCACTTCTTTGGTACATGTACTTAATTAGTACACTTGTAACACTACTATGGCGTACCAACATCCGCACCTTCAAGAATTGTTATACCGGTATTTTAGTTCCATGAGCTTTCTGTGTAATTTAAGAAAAGTGAATACCATATTCGTTCTAATTAGTGCACATGCTCCAATAAGCGCAGTTTAGCGCACACCCTGGGCATTTACAAAAATTGTGTGCTGCACCAGCGCACATTGTTCAACAAAAATATTGGTGTTTTATACCAATTCTACACATACTTAACCTAAGACTACAAATACTATTTTGCAACGATTGCAACACTTAAATGACATCATCATTGGTATTTTTGACATGGGTTGTTACCGTTCCGAGTGTGCACTTATTAGATTTATACTTTAACTTTTAATTATTTTGAAAAGTTAAGTGCACTGTGCGCTAATTAGAACGAATATGGTAATGTTTAAGCAGTGTCTAGCTTGCTCAAGGAGGAACCAATATAACAGCGATAGATTTCAAAACTCATGTATTTCTGAACTTTTGAAAAATGTCTTTCTCTCATGGAAAACACAACAGATTTGTGTCCAATTTTCCAGTTGCATTTCTTATTTCTCCAGCCATGTTAACTTTGTGTTTTTATTCTCCGATCAAATTAGGATGAATGTGCCCACAAATAACATTTTCTCCTTCGCTGCTTAGAACTGGTAATTGTCTTGACTTAATTTGTATTCAAAGAAAACTTCTTTTATTTGTGAGAAAAAGGCCATTAATTTTGCCTGCATTAGGTCAGATTGAGGGCTGTAAAGATTGAGTTTAGGGTTCCATTACGAAAACTTGCCCATGCAATATATGGAGATTTTTTAAGTTGAAAATTTCAATTTTCAGTAGAAAACTTATGATATTTTTCTTATTTTTGCTCAAAACATAGATTGTGGGTACACGTTAGAACCGCCTCGCCGAGGCGGTTCTAACGAGTACCCACAATCTATGTTTTGGAGCAAAAATAAGAAAAATAGGTATACCCCTGCACCCCAGTTTTACTATATAAAAGTGGGGTATAAGGGGGTATACATTGCACGGACATGTTTTCCTGATGTCTGTTTTAGGCTGACAAAAATAGTTTTAGTTTCAATGGATATGGTTTGATTATGAAGAATTGTATCTACACATACGTAATTGTAAGCTGGAAACTTTTTGGTGTTCACGTTAATTCCCAGCATCTAGGATAAGATAAAAAAAAAAGGTGAAATGTAGTTTTGTTGTACATTAGCTGGTTTTTGAAGTTTGTACATTGGCTGTTTTTTGAAGTCACAAGAAGGGTTTAAGTTTTTGTACATTGGCTGTTTTTTGAAGTCACAAGAAGGGTTTAAGTTTGTTACTGCGATGTCGCAATGCAATGTACATGTACCAATGCATGCAGTGACAGAATGAATGGAATGTTTTTGAAAATAAAATGATCAAAACCAGAGTCCTATGGAACAATAGAATGCAGCATTATGTGTTCGATGAGAATAGAAAATTCCATCAGTTTTACAGTTCTTGTGCAATATAATTTTCATTCTGCACCTGATACTCTCACTTAAGATTGTCTTATAATCCCTTGTACTGATTTATATTATAGCAGACAAGAGTTGAGAAATGCATCAGGATAACATGTCCCTGTAATGTTTACCCCCCTATACCCCAGTTGTATAGTGAAAACGGGGTTTACAGGCCTAGGGTTAAACTTTTTTTTTTTTTTTTTGCTCCAAAATAGGCAGCTCTAATGTACCCACAATCAATGACAATGTAAATTTGAGCAAAAATATTTTTTTTCCAATGAAATTTTTAATTTCTACAGCTGAAAAAATCTCTGTACAAGTATATTGCATGGGTAAGTTTTCATCATTTTTTTAAGGAATATGCATGGCAATATGCATGGCCAGTAGTATCATGCTTACAATTATGACATTCATTCTTTACAAATGTCACATTAGGAATGATTTACGAAGGGAAATAGCATGTTTTAGTGCCTAATAGAGGCAAAGGCCGGAGTTGATTTGCATTCGTGATTGATTGAAACAGTAATTCAGGATTTAGTCTGATTTGTCCATGTTTACATGCTTTTCAGTGCTGTCATGATACTAAATTAATTGCAAACTTAAGATTGTTCAGTAAGCATAATTCATAATTACAGCCAGTTCGTGAAATATTGCTTGAAGAATTCATGAAAGAAAGTAAATTATTTTCGTCTAATAACCATTTTATGTGACCAGTACATGTACAAATTGAAGACTGAATGTAAAGGAGCTCATGATTTTGCCCTAATAACATCAACTGGCTTGTTTCTCAATTTGCATGATATTTTTTATTGGAACCAGTGTTTACTGTTCGAGTGCATGGAGCGGTCATTGCTTAGAACTATAATTAGCCTGGAATTATTGGCCTGAGATTTGATTATTTAGCTTTGTCATTAAGTCCTATTAGTTAATTAAGCCTATACAACTGGGATAAACATACTGGTCAGCTGATGAGAAGGTTTTTTTGGCATATTGATCCGTGACTATGTCAGGCTCACATAAGAACTGGTGCGATAAAGAGCTTCATAAAATGAGCCGCGACGCGAGAAAACCGGTCTTCGGGGTTTCCGACCAGGTCCGACACAAACCGGCCTGTACAAGCTCAGAAAAGAGCTAGAAGCTTGAAATTTCGGATTTAAGAAGAAGAGAAATTGTACTATCCGTGTAGCGAAAACAAAGGCGCTGATCAGCTTCGCGGTTACCGCGAAGCTGATCTGCGCCTTTGTTTTCGCCTAGGCAAAAATCCGGTTTTCTCACGATGCGGCTCAAATAGTCTCTTATAATTCTGTATCTTATAGAATATCGAAATCATGTCTGGCCCTGAGGTTTCAAAGTTTTTTTCAAGCTCAACTCAGCTGAGACTGCTTTAAGTCTTGTTGTCGTGGGCATTTTAACATTTGAGCCTTGACGCGAGAAAACCGGGCTTCAGGGTTTTCGACAAGGTTTGACACAATCCGGCTTGTGCAGTCACAGAATAAAGGCTAGAAGCTTGAAAGTTTTGATTTAGGAAGAAGAGTACTTGTAGTAGCTGTGTAGGGAAAACAAAGGCACTGATCTAGCTGTACTGCAGTTACATTCATCAGAAGGGAGCGTGGTGGCGTAGTGGTAGAGCGTCTGACTCCCAATCGGGATCGAGGTCCTGGGTTCGATCCCCACAGGCGTCATCATGTTGTGTCCTTGAGCAAGACACATTAACACCCTACAGTACTGGTACTGGTTAACCCAGGAAGCGTTGGCTTCGTCCCGACATGACTGAAAAATTGTTGACTGGGACGTTAAACCCCAACAAAACATTCATCAGACATTTCATCTGAGGAGATAGAGAATCAGGGAGGTCATTCCAGTCCCTGATAGTCTGTGGAAAGAAACTACTTTTGCATGCTTCTTTGCTAGCTGAAGGTACAGTAGTATCTGTTTCTGCCATGAGTAGCTTATATATTTGTGTGCAGTTTAATTATCATGTTCAGTTGCCTTGAGCATGAAAAAATGCCTTATAAGCTCGGGCCTTATTTGATGCTCATTAGAGCTTATTTCAAACAGGTTGTCAGACATCTGGGCCAGAATTCAGTTTTATATGAGCCACCGCATGAGAAAACCAAAAATTTGCATAGGCGAAAACAAAGCCACTGATCAGCTTCGCAGTTACTGCGAAGCTGATCAACGCCTTTGTTTTTGCTATAAGGATAGTACAATTCCTCTTTTTCTTAAATCCGCAATTTCAAGCTTCTAGCCTGCTTCTGTGACTGTACATGTCGGTTTGTGTCGGACTGGTCGGAAACTCCCAAAGATCGGTTTTCTCGCATCGTGGCTCATAATTATGACTGCAGTTTTAAGGACAAAAGAACTTTGTCTTTATAATAGCAAGAAAAACACAGTTTCTGACACAGGATTGCTCTGGCATTATTAAACAGTGGCATCGTTAATGGCTTAATATAACTAAGAGTGTTGAAGAAACACCGAGACATTTTAGAGTTGAAAAATCTGTGACATTTCATTAGACTTTCAAGGAGTGGTAGTTTGATAGTTCACTTGGTTAATCCACATTAGGCCACATTTAAAATTTCTTCTGTTTGCCCTCTACCTACTTGGGTAGGTATATAGTTTTCTTTTAGCTACTGTATTATGGGTAATTTTGGGCAAAGGTGTTAGGTACAAAGCTACTTATAATTACAGTTGCATTTCATGTTTTGTAATTGGTGATGAGGTATCATAGTAAAAATAAAAATACAGATTAATTATCAAGGGAAACAGATTATTTTCTCACGGAAACAGAACTGATGAAAGGGCAATGAGATTTTTTGAGTAGGCACCCTTTTGGTGAGTAGGTAGGATAAGGGCAAACAAACATCTCATTATTTTTGGCCTTAATTTAACAGAGAGATCACAGTAATGGTGGACCCTGTGGTCGAGTCGTTCATCTTAAGGCTTCCTGCCCTGCACAGGCATATGTGAGTTCTGCATGCATGTGTGCCAGGTATGACTGAAATAATCATAGAAAAAAGACATTTTTTTTATAAATTTTATTTACTTAAACCGCTGTCACACTATCGCGTATCGACTCTCGTATCGACTCGAGTATCTACGGCGTATTGAGATACAAAAGGTATGTCACGCGTATGTCGTACATACGTGAGCATACGTAGCTCATACTCCTCGATACGTAGTTCATACATCTCATACGCCGAGGTGCTACGTTTTTTATGTGTGCACTTAAAAATTCGTAGCACATACGTGGCAGGTCGGATACGCCTTACATACGTCACACATACGTGGTACATACGAAGGTAAGCCGTAGATACGTAGCTCATACTCCTCATATGCCACACGTACATTGCGGTTAACATTCCACATAACCGTGACGTATGTACAGCATAGTTACCTTTCGTATCTGCTACTTATGTGTGGCGTATCCTCGACTCTCTTTTCGTATCTACGGAGTATCAGCGACGTACATGTGGCATCAGCGACGTACGTGTGGCGTATCTCGCGTATCAATTGCGTATGTGCTACTTATGTGCTACGTACGTTTCGCTGTTGTGGATTATGTGTGACGTATTAGGAGTATTAAATATTTTGTGGCATTCCAAGAGAATCTTAATGCTTCTATATACATGTTTTCATTTTTCCAAAATCATGGATAAGATGTTTCCCAAGGTTCCGGGTGCAGGGTTCTTTCAGGGCTACGCTTGGTGTAGCCTCTGTCTTTGTTCATGTTGTCTTATCGGTGTTAATCCAGATTATCTAGATTTCTCCGGTGGCATCTTCGACCTTTGATGATTGATAAATGTAATGTGCAAATTGCATGAACAAAGTGAAAACAACCGTTTGTTCTCATAGGTATTAAAAAGCAATTGGTACAGAACAGATACGCCCCAGATAAGAATGGAACGTAGTACATACGCCGTAGATACGTCACACGTACACTTCATGCCATACATACGTCACACGTACATAGCACATAAGCCTTGATACGCCGTACATACGAAAGTAAAATTCAATACGAATACAGATATGTCACGGATACGCCACAGAAACGTAGCAGGAATGTCACACGTACGTGGTACATACGTTGCTCGAGCAAAATACGGCTCAGACCTCGGCGTTTCAAAATTTTCATAGATGCGTGAGCGATACGCCGCTGATACGTGAATGTGTGACAGAGCTATTAATTACCTGTAGAGCTATTACTTTAGAAACTAAATAAAATCCACCCACCCACCTCAGAATTCTCCAGATTTTGGATGAGAATCTAAAAAAATAAACTTTCTCTGGCCTAATTAATAAGTGAGGGAGTGGGTCTAGACTAGTCGGGTGTCCTGTGCCTGCAGTTTGGAACTTCCAGAAGGATGCAAAACTCTAAGGGGCTTCAGAGGCCCATGGCTACAAATGACTGGTGCACACATGCCTACTGGATAAGCATATTAATATAATATTGATCTTAAAAAATGTCCCTGGAAATGTCAAAGTTTTTAGGGAGGTATTTATAATGTAAAATTGACTGAATGAGACTCATCTTCTTTCAGAAGCAATATGCTTTTGAGCGGTGTCATGTTTTTCACATACACATGATTCTTACATGTAATATTTGAATTTAATAACAGTGCTTCTTCTGAGCCTCTTCTTTGCATAATAATAATGTCTCCATTCTGTCTGTCATCTCTGCAGAGGCTGATTTTTGCTAAAAATGGTACAACACTAGACAAATTGAAAACAGGTTTTTGTAGCAATAAGCCGCATTGTAAAATTGGGTGACAGCAGTAATTTTGTTTATTAACACAAATTGGTCTGCGACCTTATGCTTTAAGGCAGATTACTTTGGAATCTAGTCGTTTAGCTGAAAAAAAAGATCTAGGCACTTTTCTGAGCCAAGGAATCACTTTGCCCTTTAATTAGCTACAGAAGAGTTTTGACATTTGTGCATGTCTCCAGCTAGTCCCCAGGTACAGTGGTTGCTGACTTCCTTTAATTTGAGCCGCCTCGTGGGAAAACCAACAATGTGGTTTCCGAACAGGTCCGACACAAACCGTGCTGTACAAGCACAGAAAGGAGCTAGACGCTTGAAATTTCGGATTTAAGTAGAAGAGGAATTGTACTATCCGAGTAGCGAAAACAAAGGCGCTGATCAGCTTCGCGGTTACCGCGAAGCTGATCTGCGCCTTTGTTTTCGCCTATGCAGATTGTTGGTTTTCCCATGGGGCGGCTCATTTGATCATCATACCGCTGTGGGTTGGGGCCCCACTCCGGCCAGGCCAAGTTCTGATTATGGTCAGGTGCTCTTTCCCATACACCTGTTTTCATCTCACCTGCTGATTGAACCGCCTTGATAATGAGTGAAATAATCCCGAAAGTGACATAAAAATGAATTAAAAAATCTCTAGTCCAGGATTCCAAAAATAGTCTGTGAATTAAACTCACATGTGCAGATAAACGGAACAAACATTGAAAAACATGAGAACGAGTATCTAACCACAGGTAACCGTTGCTTTTGATCCACTAAATGCTACTGTAAAATTCTGAGATAAGCAAAATTATATACATTTTTGGCCTCAGCACTGGTATAAATGTTTCAGTAGTAATTTGCAGATTACCTATCAGTGCCTTAGGATACTGGATTCCTGACCATTCTGATGACAGTTTTAGTGCAACATGTAGCTGTTGGAATCTGCATTCTCTGGCTATAGCTACCTCTTCTTTGGTTGCAGTATTTGCTTCTAATAGTTGATTTGCTTCTTTGCTGACAGACTGTGTAGGCTTTACCAGACTTCCAACAACGGTAGGATTTTCTGGAGATAGAGTGAGGTATAAAGTCAATATGTTTGGTGTACAAAAACAAATTGCTCCAAGTTTGGAGTTAACAAGAGATGTGACCCAGAAGGCTTGTTAGACTACTGTAAGTTCGGAAATGTTTGTGTGACTTATATTTCGCGAATTTACGATTTCTGAATTATTAGCAAGTTCTTGAATTCGCGAGCAAGTACTTGTGCAGCATATAAAGCTTATTGTAATTCTTTATTAGCGAGAACTTTATTTTCACGAGGCAACGAATTTGTGAATATTAGCCAAAATTAAGTTCTCGCAAATATTTCCGGATTTACAGTATTGTCAGCATATATAAGTAAAAGGATTAAGATACTGTAAGACTTGTTCATGACCAGCATGATGGTCAATGGTAGATTGTCAAACTTCGAATCTAGAACAAACTCGCCATTACAAAATTAACCCATATTTGATGAACAGATTTTCCCATCATTATCATTTGGGTGAGTCCACTTTCAATTTTAGGGGCGTCAAGAGTGATTTTTAGATTTTATTCAATTTTTCAATGAAAATTTTCTAAGCAAACAGAATATAGCCCCAGATGGGACACTGCATAACGCGGCGTCACATCTGGGGCTATTCTGTTTGCCTATGTCCCATTAAAAGGACACCAGGCTTAAATGCGTTAATGGTGATAGTTGCAAGAAAGTGGATGCTCTGTTCCAGCATGGCTGAAAAATTTTCAATTGGGATGTAAAAAACAGCAACACAAAGTTTTGCAGAAAGGTCATGTCAAATTAACATTGTTAATTATCTTATATTATTATATACAGAAGGACAAACAGTGACACTGTTCATTAATTAAGTCACATTAACCCACATAAGCCTGCCAGGTGTTCTTTTTTGTGGGGATATAGGCAAACAGTATAGATCCAGATGTGACTCAGAACAGGGCTTTTACATGTGGGACTATATGGTGCCTAGAGGTATTTAATCGGAAAATGAAATTAAAATCAATCCTGATGCCCCATAAAATTCAAATCGGACTCACCTGAATGATAATGATAGGCAAAACCATTCATTAGAAATGGGTCTACATAATTAGTGTAGGTGACAAACATCCTTGTTTACCTGTCATTATTATTGTTTTTTCTAGGAAAATTGCTTATTTGACAAAAAATAATGAACCATTTTCATTCTAACTATTGCACACTGCACTTAACTTTTCAAAATAACATAAAGTAAGGTAACAAAATATCCTTCTTTGTGAAAAATACCAATGATGATGCCATTTAAGTGGTCGAACCTGCAAACTAAGGTTATATAAGTTTTAATCCGATTAAATACTGAATTAATGTGTAAAATTGATATAAAATAGCAATATACTAGTCGAGCAGTGTGCCCTTATGCTCATGATTTATGGAAACGACAATTATGTTCGCTTATTGAAGCATGTGCAATAATTAGAATGAAAAGGGTATTATAATATATGGACCCACCCCTAGAAGCCACGTCCACTGTAAACCAAAGATCATGACTTTGATTCAGGGCTTCTCCAGTCTGTTGGATGATGATTGGATAAGACTTTTAAAACTCATCAGGAAAACATGTCCGTGTAATGTATACCCCCTTAAACCCCACTTTTACATAGCAAAACGGGTATGCAGGGGTACACCTGTTTTTCTTATTTAGAACACCACTCACGCCACCTTCATTCACAGAAACAGTAATGACTCTTGCTGTTGTTTTTTAAAGGGATGAATAGGGCTGTGTGTGGACCATAATGCAAAGGGGTATGTATAGCTCTACCATAAAGCAGTGAGACCTGCTTGAAATGTCCCTATTATCTGTAGAATGCAGTCAGTGTCATTTTACAGCTTTTACTTGATCTGACATTGAAAGTTTTCACCTGGATAGGATTCATTCATAGAGGGTAAGAAACATGCAGTAAAACTTGAGTACAACCCATATTTCAGTGACTTTCAATAGACCTGTAAAGTCATTAAATCTCTAATTTCATACTAAACAAAGTATCTTAACACTCCTTTCGACCCAAATTATGTCACTTTTGTTTGTGACATGGTCATTCCATCTCTTGAATTGGGAATTCTGTCAGTTGCTTGGCCTTAATGTTTGTGTATCAATTGACCACCCAGCATATTCAGTGAGACTGCATAAATAAGTTAAAGCCACTTTTAGTGAAATTCTGTCTATCCTGTTTTAAACTGGGGAAACGCTAACTTAGCTCTTTGATACAGCCACAGAAGGGGTTTTAGAGACATGAAATTTGGATTCAGTAAGTAAGAGGGATTATACCATCAATTTGTGTAGGGAAAACAGTTTTGATCACCCACCATGTTGCTGTGGAGTCCATCTTCACCTTTATTTTCCCATTTATAAGCAAGATGTTGTCCTTATTCTTGAGGATAGCTTTATTGTCCGCAATAATGTTGGGTAATTGTGTCCCTAGGTGATAATGATGTGCTAAAGGCCTCAGTCTCAGACCATAACCTTATGTTGATCAATAGTCACACTGTATATCCCGAGACAACCAACAGGTCTGAGAATAACCAGTGAGATGAAATCAATGAGAGACTATATAGTTGAATCTTTTAACTGTATACCTTTAGCTTTTACCTAGGTCAAAAGTAGACCATACCTAAAAAACGTATTCATGAGGTAAACGCCCATACAGTAAACTATTTGCCGAATTATACCAGTCTAGGATCAGAATGATCTGTGGGAAGTTGTTCCCAGACGGGCATCATGTAGCCTTCATTACGAAAACTTGCCCATGCAATAAACAGAGATTTTTTGAACTTTAAAATTTGAAAATTTTCAGCCAGCTGAAAAACTTTGATATTTTTCTTATTTTTGCTCAAAACATAGATTGTGAGTACAAGTTAGAAACTCCTCAAGAGGCGGTTCTAACGAGTACCCACAATCTATGTTTTGGAGCAAAAATAAGAAAAATAGGTATACTCCTGCATACCCCAGTTTTGCTATATAAAAGTGGGGTTCAAGGGGGTATACATTACACAGAAATGCTTTCATGATGTAAAGTGCTTCATTTCATCTGTGTTGGTTGTTTTCAGTTGCATTGGTTTTTCTCTGGATGACCAGTGTGATTATGTGGTGGAAATTTGTCTCACTTGTGGATCTTCGTGGGGTCTTGACCTAGCTGGGACAAAACAGTAAATGGTGGCAGGAAAACTAAAATAATAATTAATGTAAAACTGTCCTCTTTATAAGTCTACTTCTCACTGGTCTCTGGTGTCAGAAATTCAAAATCAATGGAATGTCATGCAACCATACAGATATTCTCCTAAGAGAAGACTTTAGTTTTAACATCAGGAAAACATGTCCGTGCAATAAATACCCCCTTAAACCCCACTTTTATATACTAAAAGGGTAAACCTATTTTTCTTATTTTTGCTCTAAAACATAGATTGTGGGTACTCGTTAGAACCGCCTCGCCGAGGCGGTTCTAACGTGTACCCACAATCTATGTTTTGAGCAAAAATAAGAAAGATATTTTTTTTTCCAGCGAAATTTTTCATTTTTACAACCAAATTTTTTTTCTGTATATTGCATGGGCATGTTTTCGTAATGACAAAGATTCTAGGAAGCATAACAGAAACTCTGTTTTTCCATGTGAGAAACTGGGGGATACCTTCTACAAGTCTACAGAAAGAAAATACAATATGACCCAATTGCAAATTTGTTGCACATTTGCTAAAAAATCAACGGTGATTTTGTACACTTGCTAAAAAATCAGCGTGTGGATGCATGACATTTTTTGATTTCACATATGTTTATGTCTAAAGGAAGAATTGCCATCTTAACAAGCATACCCTCATTCTATTTTTGCTTGTGATAAAGGAGATAGGTAGCAATGATCATACTAGTTTTCAGATTGGTGCAGTTTGTGTGAGCTGTTCAGCTTTAACAAAACGTGAAGTTCTGTAAATGTAAGGAGATTTGATCTGACGAAGTTAAATATATAATTCATGTATCTTTTTTTTTTTTTTTACAATCATGTTTGGCCTTCCCCAGTGAAAATGCAACTGAAATTTCACTGAGATTTCAGTGTTATTTCAATGAAATAACAGTGAAATCTCAGTGAAAGAATTGGTCAAAATAACACTGAAATAACATTAAGATTTTCAATGAAATTTTGTTGAAATTTTGTTATTATTTCAATGAAATAACACTGAAATCTCAGCGAAAGAATTGGTCAAAATAATGCTGAAATTCAGCGAAATCTCAACGAGATTTTACTGAATTTCAGTGTTATTTTGACCATTTCTTTCACTGAGATTTCAGTGTTATTTCATTGAAATAATGAGTGAAATTTCGCTGAATTTCAGTGTTATTTTGACCAATTCTTTCACTGAGATTTCACTGTTATTTCATTGAAATAATAATGAAATTTTCACTGACAATTGGAGAATATCCAATATGGTCACCTGCTTAATTAGAAGGACTTTTAAAGCCTGCCCAGGAGAAGTGTTGAAAGTAAAACCATCCATGCATATAAGCCTTTTTTTACTTGGATGCACTATGGTGCTTTATTGCTGCACTTTGGAATGTCACATCATCCCAATTTTGGGTGGATGTCCCATATAAAAAAGGAGGCAATGTCCCAATATGACCTTCGCTGTTGACTGGGATGTTAAGCCATAATTCAAACAATCAAACTACCTAGGCACTGGGTTTGACAGTAAAGATTGTCCAAATGACTCTTGAATCAAAATATGGTTCTACACTCTCACACAATGATTTGTGTGGGTGGGGAATTGGAATGATGCAATTTAACAGAAAAAGCATCAATACAAGTCACATGATCTGAAGGAAAAGATATATACAGTTAAAATACATGTAAACATTGTACATGTCACTTACTGCATCAATCTTGAATGAAATTAACTTCTTATTATTGAGCACATTCTCTTTAAACTTGAAAAAACATATATTGTGTCTGTTTTCTTTCCCTCCATTTTAGACAGGAAGTGATGTCATAGAGTTGCTATGAGCATGCTCAGGATTTTTTTCAGTGAAATTTCGGTGCAGTGAAATTTCGGTGAAATTTTGGTGAAAGTTTACAAGCTGATATTACACTGAAATTTCAGTGAAGTCATCAAAACAATACCAAATGATCTCTGTGGACAAAATGGTAACAAAGTGTGTTTATATGCACCTAAATAAAAACAGAACCTACGTTTCTGAACCACCAAATCTTGTAGAGCATAGCTGAACTATACAGATATGAGCACTGAAATATGCTGATAAATGAGACTAAAGTCATAGCAATTATGGTTGTGTACTGTACAGAAATGCTTACTTTTCATGCTTGTTGATAGTAAAAAGTACATTATATAATCACCAGTTACTGTTATTATTATCATGTACCATGTGTTATGTAAAATGTCATTAATTTTTAGCTGAAAAAAAAAAACTATTTTATTTTTCTGCTGAATTTTTTCTGCTGACCATACATGTGATACCTCCCTCATCATCAGGGAGACTCCAGGAAATAAGCCTTAAAATTGGCAAAAAATCTTCTAAAAAGTACCACTTTTTAACAAAAATTCAAAATCTCCCTGAAATGAATCAGGAATTTTCCTATATATTCTATACATTTTTCAAAAATCTCCCTGAAATGGAAGAAAAATCTCCCTGATTCCTGTCCCAAACTCATCACATGTATGGCTGACATCAATTTTTTTTTAAATTTCACTGAGATCTATTTGCTGAAAATTTCAATAAAATTTCTATACTGAAATTTCAGTGAAATCTCTAGACTGAAATTCCGTTGAAATTTCATTGAAATTTATAATTTCTATGACATTGAAATCTCAATGAAATTTCGTTGAAAATTTCATTGAAATTCCTGTGACATTAAAATTTATTGAAATCTCAATAAAATTTCACTAAAATTTTTTCAAATTTTGATCATTTCGGTGAAATTTACCAAAATATAAGGATTTCAGTGAAATTTCACTGAAATTCATCAAAATTTCACTGAAATTTCAGTTACATTTTCTCTGGGGTTGTTATATGACTTTAATGCACTCGAAAATTGCTTCAGGGAGACTTTTAACAACCAGACTGATCAATTGATTTATAATTGTACTGGATTTTTGGTGGTATGAACATTAACTGGAACTGTCTGATTTTCAGGTACTTATTCTGTTACATTTGAGCCTGAGCATGAGAAAAATTTGGGTTTATGACCAGGTCCAACACAAACCAGGCTGTACAGTCACGGAATAAAGCTAGAAGCTTGAAACTTTGCATACAAGTAGAAGAGGAATTGCACTATCCGAGTGGCGAAAACAAAGGCGCTGATCACCGCGAAGCTGATCTGCGTCTTTGTTTTCGCAAATGCAAATTGTTTGTTTTCTCATGTGAAGGCTCACTCACTATTTCTTTGGAAATTTATCTTTATGTCCCCCCTCCGAAGGGGTGGGGGACATATTGTTTTTGGTGTGGATCCCGTCGGCGGCGGCGTAGCTTTTTGTCTGCACGATATCTCCTGAACCACTGGATGGATTTAGACCAAACTGGCACAGAACCTTCATTGGGACAGCCGAATGGAGTGATTAGATTTTGGTGACCTTGACCTAATTTTCAAGGTCACAAAGGTCAATTAACTGTTTGAAAATCCAGGTGTCTCCATTGGTTTCCGCTCTCTAACTTGAGTAGTTTTTGACCGATTTTCTTCAAACTTTGCATATGCGTTGATACCGACAAGGAGTGGTTTGGGATTGTAGATGGGTAAGTTTCGTCAAACGACCTTAGAGTTATGGCCCTTGATTGAGGTTAAAAATTGCATTTTTTTTCGTTTCCGCTCTCTAACTTGAGTAATTTTTGACTGATTTTCTTCAGACTTTGCATATGAGTCGATACCGACAAGGAGTGGTTTGGGATTGTAGATGGGTAAATTTCGTCGAACGACCTTAGAGTTATGGCCCTTGATTGAGGTTAAAAATTGCATTTCTCTAACTTGAGTAATTTTTGACCGATTTTCTTCAAACTTTGCATATGAGTTGATACCAACAAGGAGTGGTTTGGGATTGTAGATGGGTAAATTTCGTCATACGACCTTAGAGTTATGGCCCTTGATTGAGGTTAAAAATTGCATTTTTTTCGTTTCCGCTCTCTAACTTGAGTAATTTTTGACCGATTTTCTTCAGACTTTGCATATGAGTTGATACCGACAAGGAGTTGTTGGGGATTGTAGATGGGTAAATTTCGTCATACGACCTCAGAGTTATGGCCCTTGATTGATGTTAAAAAATGCATTTTTTTCATTTCCGCTCTCTAACTTGAGTAGTTTTTGACCGATTTTCTTCGAACTTTGCATATGAGTTGATACCGGCAAGGAGTGGTTTGGCATTGTAGATGGGTAAATTTCGTCAAATGACCTTAGAGTTATGGCCCTTGATTGAGGTTAAAATTTTTTTTCGTTTCCGCTCTCTAACTTGGTTTTTTACTGATTTTTTTAAAATGTCTGTTGGTATATATTGGTTTTAATTTAAAATGTCTGTTGGTATATATTTTTCCGGGTTATATGTAAAAATTTACAAAATTAAAAGTGGGTTTGGGCAGAGAGGGGGGACATATGTTTTCCTCTGAAAACTCCTTCTAGTTTTCTTTTGTTTTGCAATGTTGCTACTACCCACATGTAAAATAAAACTTGTACATGTATTTACAACATTCATCACGAGTATAGTTTTGTAGCTTCTTCGCTTGATTGAACATATACTGGTATTTCAGCGGTGACATAGTTCTACTCTTATGCACCAGTCATTTGTATCCACGGCCCCTCTAGGGCCAGGGAATAGCGGGGCGTTTCACTTTTCACTTTCTAAAGCCCGGCTAAAAAAAAGCCTGGAACTGCGGGGTCATATTTGTGGTAAAATCCCTGCTAAAAGCACCATAAAAGTGATTAATGTTAAAATACAACTATTATCTAATTTGAATTAATGTGATCGTGTATTGGCGGGAAATTAAAACCCCGGCATATCCTGGCACTGCCGAGACTCATCAGAGGTTAAATCACCGCACTCTTGCCCCGCTGTGTCCCCGCTATGGCTGGCCCTAGGGGAGCCGGGGATACAAATGACTGGTGCATTACAGAAGAAGAGTCAGATGTACTAATCAAGAGTTTAAACAATCAGACTGTGAAAATGCATACATTGTGAATTACTCTGATGTGTTCGGATATCTACATAAGAAAACTGTTGGCTGTCAGATGTTCTTGAGTCGGTTAGAAAGTTATTGATAATTGAGTAATTAATATTGAAAAACAACAATAAGCCGGAAAATGTTTCAGCCATGTATATACATAGGGAACCTTACGGCTGTATTCTCAACGTACACTCGAGGCATACTCCACTCAAACTCATAAAGATAATCTGATCAGTCACTCGTGTGAGCGCATAACTGTTCGATTTGGTATGCACATGTCCCACTCCCACTCAAACTCAACTCAAATTTCGAGTAAACGTTGAGTGAAGGCGACACCTCACTCGAGCGCTACTCGAAAATTTTTGGACCCTTATTTCTCCACATTTTCTTCGAAAAAGCCTAATAATAGCAGATTACATACATCATCCGGACCAAGTTTTATGCTCGGGACAAATCTTTTCTTGAGAGGGGTCGCGAATTCTAGAACAAATTTCGATTTTCCCAAGGCATGTCATTTGCAACTATTTTGAACATGAAAAGCAATGATCAATATTTTTAACTGAGTGGTCAACACTGTACATCCAGATGCAGACACATTTGTGCCTTTACGCTAGATATCGCTGTCACAGACTCACCCCCTCTAGCCCCACGCACACCCATCTACTCACCCACCCACGCACCCATCCCCCACATACAGAGAGGGAGGGAGAGAGAAAGAAAAAAGAAAGATAAAACAAGCAAGCAGAGAGAGAGAGAGAGAGAGAGAGAGAGAAATAAACAAACAAACAGACAAACAAGCAATAAAGAACAAATAAGTATTTATAAAGCAAATACGATACCATGCATGCACATCAAAATTAGATATCAACTCACCGCTATGCGGCGACTAGACAGAGTCTTTGCTGCTAATTTGATGGGATAATAATAACATCAAATGTCGATAAGATTTCAAATTTCTTTGTTTTATAATGAAAATCTGACACTCCAGTGAGTGATGGTTGAGTGACTGTTGTGCATACCAAATCACACTCCACTCACACTCAATTTAATCCCACTCGACTCATACTCCAGCCATATTCTCGCAAGTTGAGTTCGAGTTTGAGTTTGAGTGACGGAAGAGACTATAGCCGTTAGTGTACTTGATTGATTTAGAGTATAAGTAAGTCTTGCATTAACAGAGTGGCTTGCAGGCATAATAGGTTATCCAAATGGTCATCAAAGTTACTGGGCATTGTGTAAATGTTAAGTTTAGATTTCATCAAAAGATGTAATTAGTTTAAAATAAACTGCTTTGAGCCGAAGATACAACAGTAGTGTTGACCTGTAGTCATGTCAGGAGGAAACCTGCTTTTTGCATATGCGAAAACAAAGACGCAGATCAGCTGTGCAGTAACTGCACATATGATAAGGCCTTTGTTTTGGCGATATAATAATGCAACTCATCTTTTGTCACATCTGAAATTACAAACTTCTATCTCTCTTCTCAGCCTGTGCAGGCAAGTTTGTGTCTGACCTGGACAGGAACCCTGAACACGGGTTTTCTTGCATCACAGCTCCTATAGTTTTTGTTTACAGCTGCGTTAAATATTGATGCTCAAGGAGTACAATCGGTGACAGGACGAATTGCCTTGAGGCTGTATGCACAAACTTACCTGTGTTTATTTATCTGTCATTTATATTGTGCATAGTATGATAACAAAATGATAATATTTGCACACTTCATAACAAATATTGTGTGCACAAGATGAAATAATATTTTCATGATTGATTGGATGAAAGAGTCTTTGAGAGTTTTGAAGTTTTGATCTCTTATGGAATTGCCTTTGAAGTCTCGAAAACTTTTCAGTGTCAAATATTTTATTTTCATCTACTTTGGGTACTAAGGACGTATTTGTAGAACTGTTTCTTGGATATAATGCAATTTGTATTGGATAGAAGAATAAAATTATAAATGTCTTTGATGAAATAAATTTGTCTTGGACAAAATTTCTTTTGCCTGGGATAAAATACATTTGTCTAGAAAGAAAGATTGGTCGTGGTTAAAAATCAATTTTGTATCAATAATTGTGTTTATTTAAAAATAGTTTTGGATTTATAAACTACAACAAGAGGAAAAGATAGAAATCAGGTCCCAGTGAATTCATGTTTGGATAGTTTTAACAAGTATTTTCGGTTGTAAATTTGGTCAATAGATCATATCTCACTTTGTGCTCTACTTCTTTACAACCCTGTATTGAAGTCAGTTTGAATATTAAATTTGCCATACTAAGATCGTTAATTGTGTTTATTATGTATCTGTATCTGTATTTTGTTCTGTATGTTATGCGATCTATTTTCTTTCTGACTTTGCGGATTATCATTTCTGATTTTGTGGGATATAATATCATTTCAAAGACTATTGCACAATGGTAAGTAATGGATCCATGTCATTTTGCAGTGGAAGATGCAGGTTGGAAAGATTACATTACGAAAACATGCCACATAGATTTGTAAGTTGTAAAAAAGGGAAAATTTTCGTTGGAAAAATTTTGATATTTTTTCTTATTTTGTGCTCAAAACATAGATTGTGGGTACACGTTAGAAAAGCCTCAGCGAGGCGGTTCTAACCAGTACCCACAATCTATGTTTTTGATCAAAAATAAGAAAAAGAAATATACCCCTGCATACCCCATTTTTGCTATACAAAAGTGGGGTTTAAGGGGATATTCATTGCACGGACATGTTTTCCTGATTTCTTTGTCACATGCAATGGATATCACAAAGTTTTTAACAGAATGCAGTCTGGGCTGTCAAGTTTGATTGCAAGATCTACATTTAAGCTTGCAAAATTATGAGAAGTTGATAGTAAATTTATGTAAATTTTGTGTTTTATGTCCAATTCTAAGTATTAAAATTACATGCAGCTCCAGTCATATGGAGATTATAAGAATAAAGAAGCCAGGAGTTGAAGTCATGAATCTTGGTTTATCAAAAGAGTGGCATAACACACTCTACAGAAAGTATGTCATGTTTAAAAAACACCATAGAGACTCTGCCATGTATTTTCATGTTTACAAGAAAAATTATCCTGCTGTTCTTGGTCAACATACATGTATTTTCATGTTTTATATAAGTTAAAAAAAAAAATAAATAAAAAAAAAAAAATAGATAAATAAATATAAATCAATAAATTTATTCACACGTGTATATTAAGCTCCCAACTTTAAAATATTAATTGTAAGATTTATTTTGACATTTTTTTAGGCAAGGTTACCAGTGGGATAAAGTGACTTTTTCAAAATTTACTGAACTTTTAAATTGCAATGTCAAAACTTCATCAAAATACTTTGTTGATCGCGTTATTCATGCAAGTTTCAAAAGGCACGAAAATATGTTGACCAGAAATGGCAGGATAATGTATATACATGTGATTCTTACAGCGCAGATGGATGTAACATTACACAACGATGGATTGATTTGGCTGCGATGTTCATGTTAAGCTGTAGGTTGCAGCCCAGTCTATCAGGCGTCTATTGTCACTTTGATCTTTTTGATGTTTTTGCTTAAAACATTGTTTGTGGGTACAAGTAAGAATAGGTGGGCCCAACCATTTGTACAGAATTCCTCTTTTATGGACATGACGTTGCTGATCATTCTGTGTTGCTATAGTACACAGGAACAGGCAGGGTTTAAGTTAGAACTGCCTCAGCTCTTAGAACTGCCTCGCTGAGCTGAGGCAGTTCTAGCGAGTACCAACAATCTATGTTTTTGATCAAACATAAGAAAAATGGTATGGCCTGCTCACTTCAGTTTTATCATGTGAAAATTGGGGTATATTTACATGGACATGTTATCCTGATGATGTTGCATCAATCTGCGCTGTAAGTAATTTGGTAGCATCATGGTATACAGGGTGTAACCACTATGCAAATTGGAGGCTTTTATCTTCATAATTTATTATTTTTTCAGGTATGGCTATAGTAATGATGACTTGGCTGGCACAGACTGTTATCTGAAGTTGTGACGGAGGGGTTAGTCACCAGGTGATTGCCAACACGGTCGAGCATGGGCTGGAGTACTGCTGTGTTTCTGGTCACCATCTGTCTGCTAGCGACGGCACTTGCTTTTAAAAATGGAGGTAATACTCATTACTGATGGACCGCAGTCGCTTAGTAAATGAGCAGCCTCGTGGGAAAACCAACAATGTGGTTTCCGAACAGGTCCGACACAAACTGGCCTGTGCAAGCACAGAAGACAGCTAGAAGCATGAAATTTCGTATTTAAAAAGTAGAGGAATTGTACTATCCGTGTAGCGAAAACAAAGGCGCTGATCAGCTTCGCGGTTACTGCGAAGCTGGTCTGCGCCTTTGTTTTCGCCTATGCAGATTGTTGGTATTCCCATGTGGTGGCTCAAATTTTAACTGGTAGTGACAAAATGTGTAAGAAAATGAATGTAGTGTTTGTTTTTCAGTGTCCATGCAATATCTTAATCATTTGACTGGTTGACCATTCTAACTGGACTGGTAGTTTTAACTGAAATCTTGGACCCCTTGGGCCAAAACATTTTCCATCACCAACACAGTCATGCTTTTTCCCCAATCAAAAAATGTTCAATTTGTGTTTGATGATCATAATTTTGATCAACTTTAATACACCTTTTATGCACTAGTCATTTGTAGCCACAGCCCCCTCCAGGCCCGAGGAATAGCGGGGACTTTGACTTTTAGTCCAGCAAATCCGTGCTAAAAGCCCCACCCTGCGTTGGTAAAACCACTGCTATTTTCTTCGGCAGCCTGCTATCTTTTCATTATACGGCCCTTTTTGCCTATATAAAGCAAACCCCGGGTATTTCCGTGGCAAAACTTTGGTCAAAGCCCCGCTCATTTCCATGGCTATTCCCCGCCCTCCCGCGGGCCTGGGGGGGCAGTGGTTACAAATGACTGGTGCATTACATCACACCATAACCATTCTTGTGTATAAAATGAGCCAATGTATCAGAAAACCAACAATATGCATATACAAAATCAAAGTAGCAGATCAGCTGTGCAGTAACTGCACAGCTGATCAGCGCCTTTGTTTTCGCTACACAGATTGTTCTTGAGCTTCTAGCCTTCTTCTGTGACTATACAGGCCGGTTTGTGCCAGACCTGGTCAGAACACCAAAATTGTTGGTTTTCTCATTCAGCTGTTCCAGTGGTTAGTTCCCGGACCACTGCCTACCTGGTTTGACTATGCAAGAATTTATTTTCTGACCTGACTGTGAAGGTAGATGGTACTCTTGCTTTTGAGATGGCAGAACACCTGCTACCTTCAAGGTTTGGGTCATGGTGACTTTTCTTTTCACAAATACCAATAAAAAAGCAAGTTTTCATTGCAAGTTTTGATTGAATCGCAAGCTGTGTGCTATTTATAAGATTGCTGCTGTGGTGCACTGAGTTGTTAAACGGAGCACTGCCGCGAGTGAACCTGTCTTCGTAGCATTACGCAAACTTGCCCATGCAATATACAGAGATTTTTTCAGCTGTAAAAATTGAAAAATTTATATGGAAAATTTGATGTTTTTCATATTTTTTTCTCAAAACTTTGATAGTGGGTACACGTTAGAACCGCCTAACCAAGGGGGTTCTCTCGCTGAGGCAGTTCTAACGAGTACCCACAATTCTATGTTTTGGAGCTAAGATAAGGAAAACAGGTATACCCCTTTATATTCCAGTTTTGCTAAATAAAAGTGGGGTATAAGGGGGTATGTGTTATTTGGACATGTTATCCTGATGGCCTTGCATCTGGTTCGACAGCGCTGGGTTGTAGTGCAGCAGACTGTGGTTTCCGATTTAGAATGTAGAGCAATATTGAATTTCCATTTTGAATACATGTATAAAGATGTTGATGACGAAGTGTGGACAGTTAAGGTGCAGTGTGTTCCTATTTAAAAAAGTAGGACAGTATTTGCGTGTGTTTGCAATAATTTGAAAATTAAATATTACATATCTTTTCACTTGGTGACATTGTTAAGGATTTAGAATGTAATACTCACACCGTATTAGCGGCAAGCGCAAACAACCAATTTGATTAACAAAAAAGAGTTCTAAATTGCAAAAAAAAAAATGTTTTGGATTGCCAAAATGACAATGCAGAACGATGCATATCATTGAAGGTTCCCAATTGCCAGTGCATGCTTTTTTGCAATCTAAAACGCCTTTTTGGCAATAAATGCATAGATTGTGGTTACCAGTTTTCACAGCTTTAAAAATATCTGTATATATCATAGACATGTTTTTGTAATCTGTGGCAAAAAACAAAGCTTCCAATCGGAAGGGAGGTAAAGTATGGACTAAAGTGATCAATAGATAAGCTGAAATTTGCAGGTGAAAAAATTAATAAGGAAACAAACTCAGGTCAGAAAATTGTTAAGGAAACAAGATGGGTCACGAAATGAGCTGCGACGCGAGAAAACCGGTCTTCGGGGTTTCCGACCAGGTCCGACACAAACCGGCCTGTACAGTCTCAGAAAAAGGCTGGAAGCTTGAAATTTCCGATTTAGGAAGAAGAGGAACTGCACTATCCATGTAGCAAAAACAAAGGCGATGATCAGCTTCGCAGTTACTGCGAAGCTGATCTGTGCCTTTATTTTCACATAGGCAAAAGCCCTGTTTTCTTACGACGCGGCTCTAATTGTTAATATTAGGAAACAGATAAGGCCTTATTAGATCATTTTTCATCTGCCAATGTTTGAAAAGGCTATAATTTGGGGATTGACAACTTTATTATGCCATAGGTTCAATAAAAATGACATGTTTAAGAGATCAGATAATTTGCATAATTTATGTTGATTGAAGGATAATTTTTGTTCTACCTTTTAATGTGGTTGTGCATTAGATTTCCTCTGCATAGCAGATCTAATGCACAACAACAAGAAGCATTTTCAAGAAGATAGAAATGAAAGTTATTTCACAATTATTGTATAATTTGCACCTGATCTGTTTGCTGAATTATTCAAAATATGAGCCGCCTCATGGGAAAACCAACAATCTGCATAGGCGAAAACAAAGACGCAGATCAGCTTCGCGGTAACCGCGAAGCTGATCAGCGCCTTTGTTTTCGCCACTCTGGTAGTATAATTCCTCTTCTACTTAAATCCGAAATTTCAAGCTTCTAGCTCTTTTCTGTGCTTGTACAGGCCGGTTTGTGTGGAACCTGTTCGGAAACCACATTGTTGGTTTTCCCATGAGGCGGCTCATATATCTTTATCATTTGGTTGTTGACTTCTTTAGCCTACTTTGAATGTGGTGGCCAGGGGGCATTGCTGTTGTAAGGCTACATTTCTTATGACTGGGGAAAATTCAAGATAAATTTTTCACATCATTTACTGTATTCCATTGTAGTATGCCATGAAAGCGTTACTTGTAGTTGCAACCAGTTTTTCACATAACTGGCTTGTATTAAGTAGATCATCCTAATATGGTATGCATGACAAGCATGCCATATGAGCCTTCCCATGGGAAAACCAACAATCTGCATAGGCGAAAACAAAGGCGCAGATCAGCTTCTCGGTAACCGCGAAGCTGATCAGCGCCTTTGTTTTCGCTACTCGGCTAGTATAATTCCTCTTCTACTTAAATCCGAAATTTCAAGCTTCTAGTTCTTTTCTGTGCTTGTACAGGCCGGTTTGTGTCAGGCCTATTCGAAAACCACATTGTTAGTTTTCCCACGAGGCGGCTCATATCATGATAGTCTGCCTGCCAGTCTTACAATCTTGGCTTCAATCAGCCCACAAAAGCAACATGGTACCACCACAAAATCTAGGCTCAATATCTAATAAATAAACACTTTTTTGGGGGGAGTGGGGTGGGGGGGGGGGGGTAGAGAGAGCAAAATAGATACTGTTTGCTTATGGGCTGGCAGATCATCACCTTTAGTTGCCCCTCAATGGCAGAAAGCTGGTTATCTTATGGTAGGGTCGATTGTGAGGGCCCATATTAATGAGTAATAATATGAATTGCATAATTTTACTTGCACTTTAAGCATTTTGAAGTGGTTATAATTACTGTGACCCTTTCCTGCTTCATAATATTATCATAATGAATAAATAACGCTTGAAGTGGATTCACAATGTGTTAAAATAAATTTCCATATTCGGTTGTTAAACTTGTATCACATGATTACCCAATGCAAGTAGAGCATACTGACATGCATTTAGCATTAATAGTCCAAGGTTTATTGGGCAGTGCCCTTTAAATAAAAAAAGCAACAACTTTCATGTAAAAAAGAATATGAATTTTATCATCAGGAAAACATGTCCGTGAAATGTGTACCCCCCTAAATCCCACTTTTATACAGAAAAACTGGGGTTTGCAGGGGTATACCTATTTTTCTTATTTTTGCTCCAAAACTTAGATTGTGGGTACTCATTAGAACCGTTTCGGCAAGGCGGTTCTAACTTGTACCCACAATCTAAGTTTTGGGCAAAAATAAGAAAAACATCAAAATTTTTCAGCTGAAGATTTTCAATTTTTAAACTGAAAAAATCTCTGTATATTGCATGGGCATGTTCTAGTAATGGTTGTTTCATTACAGTGGTGCGACCAAGTGACCCGTACATCTACATTGGCAACAACTTGACCCTGACCTGCAACCTGACACGCCTCGACATGGACTATAACTCCCGATTTCTTGCCTTCTCCCGACACAACGACGTCATCCTTCCCGCCAAGTATATTGAGATCACGAGCACTCGATCCATAGTGCTACGGTACCCGGTTCAGTCACCTGAAGATAGGGGCAACTACATCTGTCAGATAAATCGTACCGACTCTCGGCCGGAAATTATTGGAAACCAGTTTGTTAGTGTTGAATGTAAGTTGATATTTCCTTTTTAGTGACATGTTTTGTTGTTTATAGTGGTCTACATATCTTTAAAAATGCGCTGAAAATTTCCTAAATATTAAAACAGAAATATTCACTTTAATAAATCCACATTTATAAGTTTATGAAATGCAGCCTGCGTCAAAATGTTCCAAGTGGAATATGGCGAATCCGCAATTCATGTTGGCCCAGATTAACAGACCGCCATTTCTCTGGATCCGAGGGAAATTTTTAAGATGATTATTGTAACCTAAAGATAACTACTGAGAGTGCATTTGAGCCGCCTCGTGGGAAAACCAACAATGTGGTTTCCGAACAGGTCCGACACAAACCGACCTGTACAGTCACAGAAAAGAGCTAGAAGCTTGAAATTTCAGATTTAAGTAGAAGAGGAACTGTACTATCCGAGTAGCGTAAACAAAGGCGCTGATCAGCTTTGCCGTTACTGCGAAGCTGATCTGCGCCTTTGTTTTTGCCTATGTAGATTGTTGGTTTTCTCATATTGAGAGTGCATTTGTCTTTAGTGCATTTGTCTTTAGTTGTCCTTGAAGTTATTATCTCATAATATTGTCTTGTTTCAAAAGCCCCCTGATTTTTAACTTAACAAGGTTGTTGTCATATTTTTTTCAATATCCAAAATTGAACCTTGTTTCGAGAAATTGGCCTTCATCTTGTTTTTGATAAGATTATGAAGATTGCAAATGTCATAACTATGCTCTTAAACATTCATTAACCTGGCTTTTGTGTTGAGTGCGAGTTAGAAAATGGCATACCCCATGAGAAAAAATAGCATCTCCCCTGGCTGACACACTTGCAAGCAGGTGCATGTTATTTGCAGACTTGGCTCATTTTGATCCAGACATTGCACAAACATATTACTTATGCCTTAGTAAGCATCTGCTTCTCAAATTTCTTAAGTAAATAGGATTTTTATGACTCAAAGCTCTTCACTCCATAACCAATTATAGATGTCATTATGTATTGCAAAACTTACTATAGATATTCGTCCGAGGGACAAAATAGTCCGTTTTTGAAAGACTGTTTATTTGTCGAAATTATTATTTTTTGGAAATAAAATTATAACTCTATTAATGAAAATCAATTGTTTGGTCAATTGTGCTGCTTAACAATTTGAATGGTATTGAAGTTTTGAATTGAAAAGTGAGATTATTGGCCATAATGCGTAAATTGTCCAGCCATTTTAGTTCACGGTCTGTGGGAGACCTATATTTTTCGCCCCCATCTACTTCGATACAGATTGTTGTTTTTGCTTTTTAAAGTATAATTACAGAATGCCCAAAACATTATTTTTAGCTATTTTATAATGTAAACATTGACTGTCTATTCGTGAGAATAATTATTCATTAAGGTTGGTTTTCGTGATGCACTTTTGGCTTCATTAACTTGTCCTTTTGCGATATTCTTTATTTTATATTGGATCGAAACGACTCAATACTCTGCTTTAGTACAGATTCGCGGATTAGTCGATATCTATTTTTAAGACGGGGAATCATGCGTTCATATCTATTTTTAGAACATTACGTCACGGTTATCGATAAAAACCATAACCGGGCCGGGAAGCGACCAAATTTACGGAAATTTCCTAATATATTAGCGGCATCTGGATTGCTAGTGAAATCACACATTAGCGTGTGAGTGAAACGCGCGCTGAGCGTGTTGAAAAAATTGCAAAATTCCAAATACGCCTGACGCCCGACGGAGACACGTTCAAAACGCGATACGAGTACGTTGGGTACCCTTGGTGTACGTCCGGTGCGCGACGCTGTACGTCGATAAAAAAACGGTGTGTGTTTCGTGCGCGTTTGGGATAAGGCACGCTGAATATGCTTGTTTGGTGCACGTTTAAGGCACGCCAGTGTACGCTACATGCGCGTTCCGATGTAATAAGATATTGCTTCAGTAGCGTGACCTAAGCGTGTGTGAGACGCGCGTTGAACGATTTTGCTGCGCGCCTACAGCTCGTGCTTAGCGGCGTGTCTGGGACGTAACACAAATGTACTCTAAACCTTTGAGATTTTTAGCTCACCTGAGCTTATATAAGTTATAAGAGGCCACTTTTCAAACCCATTTTTGGTTTCTTAGCGATGTTCAAAATTGCACGATTCTTTGCCGAAAGACGTGTCTTTCAAGTAAGTAAAGTTTCAAAGTTTACAGAAATACTTTCTTTAACTAAACTCGCGTGTTTTTGGAGTAAAAATGCAAAACATAATTGTTTTAAATAAAAATTGAATAAAGCACAACATTTATTGAAATTAGGAACGGGTGTCATCAAAGGGGCCCTTGCGGCTTGGAAAAACACCCAACATTCGAATTTTCTCTACTGGTAGATGTTTTACTCATTTTTAAAAATCGCTATTTTTTAGATTTTTTGGAAAATTCATCAATGTGCCTCTTAAACATGTTAATCCCTGTTAAATTCACTTGATGAGGCCTGGAAATGAGAGCTATAACTAGAATGAGTTGTTTAAGACTTTTCGAGGACAAACAGGTCATGGGTGCAGCACACTTCCGGTTTCAATGCCAATATTTAACAAACAAAATAACAAATTTGTGGACGATTTTTTAAATTTTCAATGTTAAGCAGAGTCTAGTATTAGACTTTAATAATCGCTGAAAATTTCAATGGCATGCTGCTGATAATAACGCAACCGTAGAAGGACAAAGTTCGTATGCAAATTACGTGCAAAAGCTGAATTCCTGTTATTCATGTTGCTGTCTTCTTGCATTTACAAAACAGAAACGAAGATTCTTATTGCAGCAACAAATCTGACTAAATTTTATCTAGCATCATGGCAGTCAGTAGCACTTTCAAGTAAATTCAAATGTAAAACATATCGTCATAATATGACAATTACATGTAATTTGATGTTAATAAAGTGTGACTTTATGGAAAGAGGGTACCTTTACTCATGCTTCGTCTGTGTGAGATATATTACGCATTTTTGAATGCAGAAACTCACAGAACCACTGTTAGATATTGAATTATTCATATGATCATGGATTTTAATTGATCGTATTTTAGTTCCGAACTAGAAGAAAAAATAAGAGGCGGCCTCTTATAACTTTTTTCAGTGTAGTATACCCATGCTCTGTCGTCCGTCGTCGTCGTTGTCGTCGTCCACACTTTTCATCCTCTTCTCAGAAACCGCATGGCCAATCATGGGCAAAGCCAAACTTCATGCGGCGCATCCTTAGGAAGGTGGAACGAAAGTTTGTATAAATGGTCCAGGTCACATGACCAAGATGGCCGCCATGGCTATGAATAGCAAAAACCAATACCGAGTATAGACTACTACAAATTATCACATTTGAACAAAAAAGAGATCTTTTTTTTATTTGAGCCATAAGATGAGGGGCGGTTAAAACAGATGAGGGAGTGGCATGTTTTTTGAGAAACATTTTTCGGTCTTGTAGAAGAGTAACTGCAGCAACATCTTTTTCATAATTGAGTCAAATGATAGGACACTTTGTGTCATATCTTTTCTTGTTACATTGTTATGAACATATAAACACATTGGTGTTGTAATTTTTTTTACTATATTTGTTACAATCATGACTTGGGGCAGGTAGAGCATCAAATGGGGTACTTAAGAACAAAAAATAAATGAGCCGCCTCGAGGGAAAACCAACAATGTGGTTTTTGAACAGGTCTGACACAAACCGGCGTGTACAGTCACAGAAGATAGCTAGAGACTGGATATTTTGGATTCAGAAAGTAGAGGAATTGTTCTATCCGTGTAGCGAAAACAAAGGCGCAGATCAGCTTCGCAGTTACTGCGAAGCTGATCTGCGCCTTTGTTTTCGCATATGCAGATTGTTGGTTTTCCCATGAGGCGGCTCAAATTTTAAAGGTTCAGGACTTTTGAGGCAGACCACAATAATATAAAATATTTTCTGTCTATACACCATGTAATTGTCTGCATGAAATTTATCCTGCTCAATTTGTTTGAGAATTGTAATTAAATGACCTGCTTTGTTGACAGTATAAAGTTGAAACATCTATTTAGTATGCCATGCTCAGAAAAGTTGAGCATGAAAAAATGTTACTTAAAGCAGCTTTTACAAAAGTTAGTGAACCAGTGCCCAACTTTTTAAATACATCTGTGAAATCTATATTTATGTCTTTGTTGTGTTGTTGATGATGTATTATGTTCAAGACATTTATATTAGTATGTTTGTACTGATTAAGGATAGTATGTTTGCACTGAGTAAGGACAATCTATAACAGAGAATATCTCACTGGTCAGTCTTCACAATTTGTATGAAGAAATCCTGTGTCCTTAAGTATCATTTGTGCATCTGAGTCTTTCTATGTCTTTCTGGCCTTTAGAAGGAGGAGCTGCTTGATAACACCTGCCAAAGTTGTCAACCAACTGATCACCTGAGTACACTGGTGTACCTCTAATAAGATCTGAACATTCAGTGTTAAGTCAAGCTGGCCATACCTTTAAGCGTTATTAGGTCCCATGGTTATAGAACTTTTTCATGCTCAACTCAGCAGGCCTAGAAATTTTTCTGAGGACCTACTCGTCCTGTGGGGCGAGTTGTAAACAATTTTCACTCGTCCTTACTGCTGGTGCACTCGTCCTTAAAATCTGGATTTCAAAAGAGACAAAAATCATCAAAAACTAATGTCGCCCTTTTTCGACATTTTTTTTTTTGTCTACTTTCGATATCAAAATGGAAATTCTCGATTATTTGACTTTTTGTGTAAGCCGTTTTATCACATGGAGATAAAACCCGGGACGTCTTAAGTCTCGATAGTACGGCGTCGCCCTTTTTCGACATTTTTTTTTTGTCTACTTTCGATATCAAAATGGAAATTCTCGATTATTTGACTTTTTGTGTAAGCCGTTTTATCACATGGAGATAAAACCCGGGACGTCTTAAGTCTCGATAGTACGGCGCGCCGTGAATAAAATGACCAATGCTTTCTGGTATTTGGACCATGTACCGGATTTTATTGAATTTCATTTACTGCGGACTAGTGACGTAGTGCAAACATCCGGTTGACAATCGGAAACGAAATCTTCAGCTGATTTTGCATTTACGGACATTAACTGCCTCGAGTCAGTCCCGAAAATGCTACTCGTCCTGTCGGGCGAGCCAGGGTAAATTTCCACTCGCCCGTATCGAACTTTCACTCGTAAATACGAGCGGACGTGTGGATTTTTCTAGGCCTGCTCAGCTGAGACTAAAATTTATCCTGCTCATAAATGTTAAAATGCCAACTATGGTTGACACTTTTAACATTTATGAGCAGGATAAATTACATGTACTAGATTTTGAGTTTTGAACCTGAATGTTCCACTAATTTTGACTATTTCAACATTTATGAGCAGTTGAAATTTCATGCTCAGCTGTGCTGAGCTTGAAAAAAAGTTCTGTAACCTCAAGGCCTGCTCTCTTTGGCAGTGCTGATTCTTAATTTGCAGGGCATATAGATACCTTTCATTCCACTGAGAGTGACCACTGGAATGTTAAGCATTAGAACAAATCGGTGACAACTGTGGTCGAGTGGTATGGTATATATCTCAATTTTCACCAACATATCAGTTAGAACACTATAGCAAAAATTGCTGGTTTTATTACCTTTATAGTAGTAATTTGATCATCAGCCCACTGTGTCCAGAGTGGATTCAAGCCACATGCACGGCACATGTAAGACAAGCCAACTACTGCTTTGGGGGGTATTTCAGGAGGGTTTCCCCATGGCACTCAAGATCATCCCACCTATACTGATTAGCCGTTCTCACTTGAGTGAAGTAATCATGAAAAGGCTGTTATAGTGAATAAACTTTTAAGAATATTTTCTCTTGGATTCATTACAAGCTCATTTAGTTCGATTATGTCAAGCAACCCCCTGGGCCAGTTATTTAGTAAGTAAAAAAAAAAAGAACTTTATGAATAATCCTCCCGGGTTTAAAATTTTGTTTTCTTAAACTCATCAATCATGATTTTATAGCAATATGTCAAAATTTTGTTATGTTATGCAAAAATCAATGAGCCATTATATGCAGCATTACAAACAACAAAGATGACATTTCAAAGATGCATACAAAAAGAAATTGAATGAAAACGAGCACTTGGTGTAAAAACGTGTTTCTGCCATATTAGATAACATTGCAAAGTATTATGAATGATCATGACTATTATGTTTTACAGTGAACCTACATACAGTAACCTTTTTACCTTAATGTCTATATACATGTACATTTATTTATAAAGGGGCGGATCGGCTGCTATTAAATTCATTATGGCAATCTGCATCATATGAGCCGCCCCATGGGAAAACCAACAATTTGCATATGCGAAAACAAAGGCGCAGATCAGCTTCGCGGTAACCGCGAAGCTGATCAGCACCTTTGTTTTCGCTACTCGGATTGTACAATTCCTCTTCTACTTAAATCCAAAATTTCAAGCTTCTAGCTCTTTTCTGTGTTTGTACAGGCCGGTTCGTGTCGGACATGTTCCATGAGCCTAGTGTTCATCATGTGTTTCATAACATCCCCACCCCCCATCCATTGGGGTCTTAAGAAAAAGATGGGCTGCTTGTGCCTCTAGGCAAAGCTTATACACTACTGACTGACTTCTAATTACTGGTTAACCGCTGAGGTCTGAGCCTGCCCAGGAAAAGTGGTTTGAGTCAAACCATCCATACATATATGCCTTATTTTTCCCTGAAAAATGGAAGGAAGCAAAAGTTACTCCACTTCACAAAGGGGGTCCTAAAGATGACATTAATAATTATAGACCTATTTCTATCTTGCCAGTCATTTCCAAAATATTAGAAAAACATGTGCATGATTCTTTAATGGCATTTTTGACACAGTTTCAATTATTGCATAAAAACCAGTCTGGATTTAGACCCAACCATTCATGTGAGACAGCACTATCTGGCATGTTATGCAATTGGCTTGATAGTATTAATAATGGATCCTTGATTGGGGTAGTAATGATTGATTTCAAAAAGGCTTTTGACCTTGTGGATCATAGCTTACTTCTTAAAAAGCTAGAGCACTATAAGTTATCAAATGACACAATGTCTTGGTTTGCATCTTACTTAAGTAGTAGAAAACAGAAGGTGTCTTTGAACAATATCAGGTCAGATGATGAAATAATAACTGATGGTGTGCCTCAAGGTTCCATTTTGGGGCCATTACTTTTTCTCATGTTTATAAATGATTTACCATTATACACTGACTGTAAATACTGACTTCTACGCTGATGATACAACTCTATATATTAGTGGAGAAACTCTTGAGATCATACAGAGGAATTTACAAGTAGCTTTAGATTGTTTAGCTAAATGGTGCAAATGCAATGGTATGGTTATCAATACTACAAAAACCAAAGTCATGTTAATAACAACTCATCAGAAAAGAGCTAGTCTAATCAATGGACAGCTTTCCTTGCAACTTAATGATAATGAGTTGAATATGATAACAAATGATAAGGTTCTTGGCATTATTATAGACCATAATTTAACCTGGTCACAACATGTTGACAAGGTATGCAAAAAGATAACAACTAACTTGTGGCTCTTAGCGAGGATAAAAGAATTTTTAGCTCACCTGAGCCGAAGGCTCACAGGTGAGCTTATAGTATGCCCATGCTCCGGCGTCCGTCGTCCGTCGTCCGTCGTCCGTCGGCGTCCGTCGTCGTTCACAATTTCAAAGATCTTCTCCTCTGAAACCGCTTGGCCAATCAAAGCCAAACTTCATGTGGAGCATCCTTAGGAAGGGGGAACGAAAGTTTATATAAATGGTCCAGGTCACATGACCAAGATGGCCGCCATGGCTATAAATAGCAAAAACCTTTAAAAATCTTCTTCTCCAGAACCAGTGGGCCGATTTCCACGAAACTTGGTATGTAGCATCGGGGATGAGGGCCCATCATAGTTTATATAAATCATGACCCTAGGATGACCATGACCTATTTTATGGCAAGGTCAACTTAGGTCGCCAATGCATTTGAATGGGAAAAAATGGTAAAACGCTATTTAATGGGTAAAACTTACTGGGAATAGGCAAATGGACAGAAGATTAATGTTAATGGAAAATTTTAGCCTCTGGGGGGTTGTCTGTCCCTGCCCCAGGGCTATATACATGTATACGTCCATAAGAATGAAACATCTTCTCCCCTGAAACTGCTTGGCCAATCAAAGCCAAACTTCATATAGAGCATCCTTGGGAAGGGGGAAAGAAAGTTTATATAAATGGTCAAGGTCACATGACCAAGATGGCTGCCATGGCTATAAATAGAAAAAAACTTTAAACATCTTCTTCTCCAGAACCAGAAGGCCAGTGATTTTGAAACTTGGTGTGAAGCATCAGTGACTGGAGCTCTACAAAGTTTATATAAATCATGACCCTGGGATGACCTTGACCTATTTTACGGCAAGGTCAATATAGGTCGCTCATGCATTTGAATGGGGAAAAGTGTTAAAATGTCATTTGTAGGGAAAAACTTGCAGGAAATGGGCAAATGGACTTAAGATTGATGATTCTGAAAAAATTTGGACCCCAGGGGTCTGTCTGCCCGGGGAAATATACATGTATATTACAGTGATATTCAAAGATCTTCTTTTCTGAAACTGTTTGGCCAATCAAAGCCAAACTTTATGTGGAGCATTCTTTGGAAGAGTGAATGAAATTGTATATAAATGGTCAAGGTCACATGACCAAGATGGCCGCCATGGCTATAAATAGCAAAAACCTTTAAAAATCTTCTTCTTCAGAACCAGAAGGCCTATGATTTTGAAACTTGGCATGAAGCATCAGGCAACGGAGCTCTACAAAATTTGTATAAATCATGACCCTGGGATGACCTTGACCTTTTTTATGACAAGGTCAACTTAGGCAGCCCATGCATTTGAATGGGAAAAAATAGGTAAATGTCATTTAATGGCAAAAAACTTGCTAAGAATGAGCAAATGGACAGAAGATTTATGTTTATGAAAATGTTTTGGGCCCAGAGGGTTGTCTGCCCCTGCCCTGTGGCTATTTACATGTGTATGACCATAATATTGAAACATCTTCTCTGAAACCGCTTGGCTAATCAAAGCCAAACTTTTAAGTGGAACATTCTTAGGAAGAGTGAATGAAAGTTTGTATAAATGGTCAAGGTCACATGACCAAGATGGCCGCCATGGCTATGAATAGCAAAAACCCTTAAAAATCTTCTTCTCCAGTACTAGAAGGCCTATGATTTTGAAACTTGGCATGAAGCATCAAGCAATGGAGCTCTTCAAAGTTTATATAAATCATGACCCTGGGATGACCTTGACCTTTTTTATGGCAAGGTCAACTTAGGTTGCCTAAGCATTTGAATGGGGAAAATTGTTATAATGTCATTTGAAGGACAAATCTTTATGATTTATTAAAGAAATTGACTCCAGAGGTTGCCCTGACCCTGCCCTGGGGTTATATACATGTATATTACCATTCTAGTCAAACAAGTTTATTGGTATATATCTCAGGTCTCAGGTGAGCGTTTACAGGACCATTGGTCCTCTGGTTAACTATTCCCCACAGAGTACAATTTTATAAATCATACATTCAACCTCACATAGACTATTGTAATACTGTGTGGGGTGGAACATCCCAAATAAATCTTAACAGAATATTCAGACTTCAAAAACGAGCCTGTAAAATTATCCTGGACTATAATGTTGAAGATATATTAGAAAGTATGGAAGAATTAAAAATATTAAATGTTTTTGATAGGCTGTACCTTAGAAGAGCTAAGTTTATGTATAAAGTCTCTAAAAATGAATGCCCACCCTATATCAACGAATTATTTCACGAAAGAAAACCTAATGAAAATTTGCCTACTCTAAGATCATTATCAGAACATTCATTTGTGACTCCAAGGCCTCACAAAGAAATTTTTAAACAGAGTTTAGCATACTCTGGACCCATCATTTGGAATAGCCTACCATCAAGTTTGAAATCACTTGATAGCACTCATAAATTTCACTCAGCTTTGATCAAGTGGTTGAAAGAACCTCAACTTTTCAATTCATAACTTTTGTGCATATATATGTAAATATACATTTGTTTTCTCAATTCTTTATTGTTTGTGTGTATGTGTATGTGTGTTTATAAGTATCATATAATTTTGAGGTGTGCAACATTCAGTTTATGTCAGTACAACTCCAACAGATTTCTCTAAGGATGCATGCTTGCTTTATCATTTTGACATGTGTGTTTTGCTTTATATGTAAATTGTGTAATTGTTTCATGTACATGTATATATTTATTAGAGGGCCTCATGGAAGATTAGTTTTGTAACTAAATGTGTTACCCTCTCAAAATAAAGACTATTATTATTATTATTATTATTGGCTTAGTTGGATGGTGATATTTTTGAAGCACTTTTTGGATGTCATGACGTCCTTATTATAGGTACATGTAACAAGCCCCATAAAATGGATTCAATGTACCGATATGACCATAGTTGTTGACTGGGACATAAAGCATCAATTCAAACAAAGTAACATCCCATCTGGGGCTATTCTCTTGCGTAAAGAAGTTATTAGCTCGCCTGCACGAAGTGCATAGAGCTATTGTAGTCACCTCGGTCGTCCGCGTTTACGTTTACGTCCGCGTCACACTTTCGGTTAAAGTTTTTTAGAAGTCTATATCTCTTGACCATGTTGATGGATCAAGTTGATACTTTGCATGTTGATAGATATTGGTCTGAAGTTTTACGCAGTACCATCATGACCCACCCTGGGTGACCTTGAGGTCAAGGTCACGGACTTAGAAATTTTGTGTTTTGAAAGTTTTTGGTTAAAGTTTTTGTAAGTCAATATCTCATGACCATATTGATGGATTGAGTTGATACTTTGCATGTTGCTAGATATTGGTCTGAAGTTTTACGCAGTACTATCATGACCCACCCTGGGTGACCTTGAGGTCAAGGTCAAGGACTTAGAATTTTTTGTTTAAGTTTTTGGTTAAGTTTTTGTAAGTCTATATCTCTTGACCATATTGATGGATTGAGTTGATACTTTGCATGTTGCTAGATATTGGTCTGAAGTTTTACACAGTACCATCATGACCCACCCTGGGTGACCTTTAGGTCTAGGTCATGGACTTAAATTTTGTGTTTAAGTTTTTGATTTAAGTTTTTGTAAGTCTATATCTCTTGACCATGTTGATTGATCAAGTTGATACTTTGCATGTTGGTAGATATTGGTCTGAAGTTTTATGCAGTACCATCATGACCTACCCTGGGTGACCTTGAGGTCAAGGTCACAGACTTAGAAATTTTGTGTTAAATGTTTTTGGTTAAAGTCTAAATATCTTGAACATGTTGATGGATAAAGTTGATACTTGCATGTTAAAAGACATTGGTCTCAGGTTTTATGCTGTACATCACAACTCACCTGGATGACCTTGAGGTCAGGGTCACGGACTTGGAAGTTTTGTGTTTAAGTTTTGATTAATGTTTTTATAAGTCTATATCTCTTGAACATGTAGATTGATCAAGTTGATACTTTGCATTGGTCTGAAGTTTTATGTTGTACCATCATGACCCACCTGAGTGACCTTGAGGTCAAGGTCATGGGTCATAGATTTTATCAGATGTAGTGGCAAAGCACAAGTCAGGCGAGCTACGCTGTCCTGCGACAGCTCTTATTTTAAAGTGGACTCAGTTGGGCAAGTGCATTTGTCGAAAATAGGTCAATCAACAAAATCTTGCTATGGTTTCAGATGAGCCCCAGCCGGTCACAGAGATCAACTGCCGAGTCTACAACTGGGAGAATATGACATGTACTTGGGACTTTGGGGTGGAGTTTGTGTCGCCAGAAAATATTGATGTCAGACTCATATGGACTGTTAGGTAAGGCCAACAATGAAATATTAAAGTGAATTCCATTATGTCATCAGGAAAACATGTCCGTGTAATGTATATCCCCTCAAACCCCACTTTTATATAGCAAAACTGGGGTATGCAGGGGTATACCTATTTTTCTTATTTTTGCTCCAAAACATAGATTGTGGGTACTTGTTAGAACCGCCTCGGCGAGGCGGTTCTAACATGTACCCGCAATCTATGTTTTGAGCAAAAATAAGAAAAATATCAAAATGTTTCAGCTGAAAATTTTCAATTTTTAAAGCTCAAAAAATCTCCGTTTATTGCATGGGCAAGTTTTCGTAATGTTAACATCGGTTCTAAAAGGAGTTTGTAAGTATGAGGATTTAAATGCTAATTAATCTAATGGAACATGGCAAAAGAGAGCTATGTCATTATAAGGTACATCAGGAAAACTTGTCCATGAAATGTATATCCCCTTATACCCCACTTTGGGTTTGCAGGGGTATACCTATTTTCCATATTTTTGCTCCAAAACATAGATTGTGGGTACTCATTAGAGCCGCCTCACCGAGGTGGTTTAAACGTATGGCACTCTTCTCTTGTCAAAAGCCCCTGTGGCTGAGTGGTTAAGATTGTTGATTTCATTAATGAGCATAATCATTCAGTCATCTCACCACTGTGTCTGGTTTGGGTTCAAGCTCTACATAGGGCACTTGAGAAACACTTGCGGTGTGCCAGGTGCTTTTTGGTTCTCCTGTTTTCACCCTACCTACCAATATGAGCTAAAACTAAATAAAATTAATGGAAAAATCAGTTTTATTCTTTAGTGTTACATTTTAATATGATTTCAATATATTTTATCGTTTTACATTGTCAGACGCTAATGACCCATTAGGGTTGATGCGTCGTTAATTAAACAACAGACAAACAAACAAACAGTTTTATTCTTCCAGTGATTCAAGAAGAGCTTACTGTCAGTTGCTGACTTCCTGGCTATGACTGCAGTTTTTATCCACTGGGCATTCAGCAAAAAAAATTAAACCAACCAAGGCAACCATTCTCATATACTTAGCCCAGTTGACCTTTTCTGTCAAATCTAGGATGTCGTTATATATCCTGTGACCTTTAAAATGCCAACATACAAGCAAAACATATGATGAGCCATGACGCGAGAAAACCGGTCTTCAGGGTTTCTTACTAGGTGGGACACAAACCGACCTGTATAGAAACAGGCTAGAAGCTTGAAATTTCGGATTTAAGAAAAATATAAATTGTACTATCCATGTTACTTCACAGTTACTGCAAAGCTGATCTGCGCCTTTGCTTTCACATAGGCAAAAATCTGGTTTTCTCAGGATGAAGCTCAGATAATATTAAGAAAACCACATGCATTTTCATATTGACTTTGCACAGAGCTTTCATCTATTATTAATAGGTAATTAACTTTTGCAAGATAATGGGCTGTCGCCTCAATACATGTCACATCTTCATGTATTATTAATGCAGCACACTTTGTCTTTTATGTTCTCATTAGTATTAAAACATGTATTCTTTCTGTGTTGATTAATCACTCCTAATAGGTCATAGAAAAGTTAAAACTTGCCTTTTACATGTATGTTCCATTCATAATATGATCAAAACAGTGTCTTTTAAACATTCAATTAATCACTCCAAATCATCAGGAAAACATGTCCGTGTCCATACATGTGATGAGTTTGAAAGTGGAATCAGGGAGATTTTTCTTCCATTTCAGGGAGATTTTTGAAAAATGTATAGAATATATAGGAAATTTCCTGATTCATTTCAGGGAGATTTTGAATTTTTGTTAAAAAGTGGTACATTTTAGAAGAAATTTTGCCATTTTTACAACTCATTTCCTGGAGTCTCCCTGATGATGAGGGAGGTATCACATGTATGCATGGTGTAATGTATACCCCCTTGAACCCCACTTTTATATAGCAAAATTGGGGTATGCAGGGGTATATCTATTTTTCTTATTTTTGCTCCAAAACATAGATTGTGGGTACTTGTTAGAGCCGCCTCGGTGAGGCGGTTCTAACGTGTTCTACTGAAAAATTTCAATTTTTACAACTTAAAAAATCTCTGTATATTGCATGGGCAAGTTTTCGTAATGTAAGGTCATCGAAAAGTAAAAAAAGTGTCTTCAGGTTTTGGGCTAAGATCGTCACAAGTAATGCGCTAGTCATTTGTAACCACGCCCCCCCCCCCCCCCCCCCCCCCCCCCCATAGCAGTGGAAATGAGCGGTGCTTTGACCAAAGTTTTGCCACGGCAGTGCGGGGGAAATACCCGGGGTTTGCTTTATATAGACAAAAAGGGCAGTGAAATGAAAAATAGCAGGCTGCGGGGGAAAACCGCAGTGGTTTTACCAACGAGCAGTCCCCGCAGGGTCGGGCTTTTAGCGGGGATTTGCTGGACCAAAAGTCAAAGTCCATGCTATTCCCCAGGGCTGGGGGGGCCGTGGTTACAAATGACTAGTGCATAAGGGCTGTGCAGTCATAAAAGCTGACTTGAAGCATAAAATTATTTCTGATAAAGTTAAGACACATGGATTTTACCATCTCTGAGAAATAAGTGCATCATAACTACATAACTGCTCGGTTCATTTATTTTAGGAGAGGCAAACATCAGGCTTTCACAAGTTATAGCATGAATAAGGTTATCAAATGTGGGATATTATTTGCACTATTTATATAGACAGTCTGTTTAATGAAATGCTTTATCGTTTTCCTATTGTTTTGAATTTTATTCAGCTGTATATATATGAGCCACCCCGTGGGAAAACCAACAATCTGCATAGGCGAAAACAAAGGCGCAGATCAGCGAAGCTGATCAGCGCCTTTGTTTTCGCTACATGGATAGTACAATTCCTCTACTTTCTAAATCCAAAATTTCCCGTCTCCAGCCATCTTCTGTGTTTGTACAGCTCGGTTTGTGTCAGACCTGGTCGGAAACCACATTGTTGGTTTTCCCAAGAGGTGGCTCATATATGTAAGTATAATAGGGTGTCTTTTTAGTAGGTGACATACAGTGAATGAACTTATTAGTGCAGCTAGCGTCATACTGCACTGCACATAGAAGACAAACCAAGTTAGTTCGTATTTGGCCAGTTCAGTTAAACCGTGTACGATTTTGCAGCGTGGTCAAGGCACATTAGTTTGGTTGGAAGCGTGTCAGAGTCAAATAGGCCCCCACATTTTGCACATTTTTCATCTGTCAAGAAGATTTGGTCATGCAAAATATTTCTGCGGCCATCAAAAATGTTCTTGATATTCCTGTTTTATAGTCTTGACCATGAATGTGAATGTCCACAAAACACTAAAACGACATGTTCGTGGTCGATGGAGCAGACTCGTACAGCAGTAACATTACATACACATACTTCATGGAAGTCAGAATTGAAGTTAAGAAAAATGGCGGCCCCCGTGGCCGAGCGGTTAAGAGCGCTGTTTCTTAATCACTCGATCATCTCACCGCTGTGACTGGTGTGGGTTCGAGCCCCGCTCTGGCCACATGTGAGACAAGCCAAGTTCTGCTTGCGGGTGTATCAGGTGTTTTTTCTTGGGGTTCTCCCGTTTTTGCCCCACCTACTGGTTGGCCCGTCTCATATGAGCTGAAATAATCTTGAAAGGGACGTAAAACTGAATTGAAAAAAAAAAAAGTTAAGAAAATGTATATGAGCCTTCGCATGAGTTAACAGACAATCTGTATATGCAAAACTAAAGACACAGATCAACAGTAACTGCACAGCTGATCAGCCCCTTCATTTTCGCTACTCAAATAGTGCAATTCCTCTTCTACTTAAATCTAAAATTTCAAGCCTCTAGCCTGCTTCTGTGACTGTACCAGCCAATATGAGTTGGACCTTGTCGGAACCCCAAGTTGTTGGTTTTCTTATGGGAAGGCTAATATTTCTCTATACCAAACTCTACATGCATTTTCCAGTCGTGACCAATGTGAATGTCCCCACCAAACCATGACAACATGCTCTTGGTGGGCGGTCGATGAAGAAGACTCGTACCGCAGCGACATGACCTACTTTATGGGAGTCAGTATAGAGGACAAGAAAACCGGGAAAATGTTTCCGACAAAGACTATACGTGTGGAAACCTCCAAAATAGGTATGGAGTTTTAGTTTTGACTAATATAACTGAAATATGAGATGAATTTTTGTGAAAATATGAGTCTGGTTGTGAAAAATAGTTTTCAGGATTTCAGATGAGCCGCGTCATGAGAAAAATGGATTTTTGCCTATGCGAAAACCCTTTGTTTTTGCTACACGGATAGTACAATTCCTCTTCTACTTATAGCCAAAATTTCAAGCCTCTAGCCTGCTTCTGTGACTGTACAGGCCGTTTTGTGTTACCCCTAGTCAGAAACCCTGAAGACCGGTTTTCTTGTGTTGTGGCTCATATTATTTTAATTGTATGGTCTATGTACAAGATCTTCTAGGGAGCGCAGTGGCATAGTGGTAGAGCATCAGACTTCGAATCGAGAGGTCCTGGGTTCGATCCCCACAGGCGTCATCACATTGTGTCTTGAGCAAGACACATTAACTCCCAACAGTACTGGTTAAACCCAGGAAGCATTGGCTCCGTCCTGACTTGACTAAAAAATTGTTGACTGGGATGTTAAGCCTCAACACAAACAAACAAACAAGATGTTCTATTTATCCAGTGGAGCCGTCCCCTGTGACAGACCTGGTGGGCAACAGTAATAGTAGCTGCGTGACACTGACTTGGAGGCATCCCAAAGTGAACAGGGACAAAATCTACCAAGTCCAGTTCATGGCAGAGGGAGAGGAAACATGGGAGGTAAATGAGCCGTCGCATGAGAAAACTAACAATCAGCATAGGCAAAAACAAAGGCGCTGATCAGCTTAGCAGTAACTGCGAAGCTGATCTGCACCTTTGTTTTCGCTACACGGATAGTAAAATTCCTCTACTCTTTAAATCCAAAATTTCCAGCCTCTAATCATCTTCTGTGACTGTACTGCCCAGTTTGTGTAGGACCTGGTAGGAACCCAGATTGTTGGTTTTCTCATGCGCAGGCTCAAGTATTTATGGCGGTTGGGTGGGGGCGGAACAGAGTTACTAGTTAGGGGGACGGGGGATATTCACTATGGAATTGTGGTTAGTTGAGCTGAGACATTAACAAAGTGTTGACTCTGTCCCAATATGACTGAAAAAAAAATGATGTTGATTGGGCTGTTAAGAATCAATAAAACAAAAAAGTGTAAATCTTACTAACGTTGAAATTTACTCTGTCATTTACACTCTACTCTTCCTAATTTCATTTTCTAGACAAAGCATGTAGGACGTGCGGAGACATTGACCCTGTGTGACCTATTTCCCAACACAGTGTACACCTTCAGCGTGACATGTAAGCCACTCGTGGTGGGTAAAGCCCGAGGGTTCTGGAGCCAGGAAAATGTCATCAAGATTAGCACAAAGGAGGGCAGTAAGTATATCAGGTCCAAAGGTTTTAAAACTTTTTTTCATGCTCAACTCTGCTGAGACTAAAATTAATCAGCAGGATAAATTCTAGTCTTAACACTCAACAGAGTAGAGCATAAAAACCAACATTTATGGCATTTAACATTTATGGCATTTAACATTTATGTGCGGGATGAATTAGCGGCTTTGGTGATGTAAACCTGCAATGACAATTAATTTTGAACTATTTCAGTATTTAAGAACAGTTTAGAATTGTTGAGCATGAAAAAACTTTTGTAATCTAAACACCATGCCCTGAGATTATAAAACTTGAGGTGTTTTTTTTTTTCTTGCTAAGTTAAGCTTAATTTTTGAATAAGTTGAGACAAGAGAATATTAAATCTGTCAGAAAAAAAAATCTTTTTTGTATCAAGATCAAGCAAACGCCTTGCGATAAAATGACACAATGAAAAGTTTAAAGACTGCGTAGTGAATTCCAGATTCACAAACAGTCAGAATTATCCCATAGACCTGTTATACATTTGTTTTATGATTAAATTTTGAAAAGGAGTACAGTTTTGATTGGCAATCTTTCTGTTTTGCAGTACCCACTGAAGCTCCTGCACTTGTACCAGGGAGTTACATAGAACAGCCATGTCCAAAGTTCTGTAAAATTGTGCAGCTATTCTGGCAGGTAAGCATACACTATTACACAAATGAGCCTGTGCATGAGAAAACCAACAATTTGGGTTCAGACCAGGTCCAACATAAACCAGGCTGTACAGTCACAGATGATGGTTAGAGGCTGGAAATTTTGGATTTAGAAAGTAGAGGAATTTTACTATCTGTATAGCGAAAACAAAGGCGCTGATCAGCTTCGCAGTTACTGCGAAGCTGATCTGCGCCTTTGTTTTCGCCTACTCAGATTGTTGGTTTTCCCATGTGGCTCATATAGAATAAGAAATTGAATGAGAAAAATTGTGCTGTTAAATATTGACTTCAATAGTGAATAACTTGTCTGTGTAGCTAGTACATGCCTGTTGCCCCATAATCAAAACAGAACCAAGAGTGACTGCAATGTTGAACCCAGGAAGGTGTTGTTACAGCCATGTAGTCTGTTATTTACTGATTTAAGAACAGATGTCACATAATTATAGACAAAAGAATGTGCTCCATGAACTGGTAATCTGCTTCTGGGGGACATTCCCAGTACAGGTCTACCTCAATAATATAAGGTTATCTTTGGGGTCCATAGACAGAGACCATGTTATAATTGAAATTGTGTTATAATGAGGTTACTTACTGTAGACATAATGGCAAAACAATTAGTTTGAAAACCACATGAGCCTGTGCGTGAGAAAACCAACAATTTGGGGTTCCGACCAGGTCTGACACAAACCGGGCTGTACAACCACAGAAGATGTTTAGAGGCTGGAAATTTTGTATTTAAGTAGAAGAGGGATTGTACTATCCGTGAAGCGAAAACAAAGGCGCTGATCAGCTTCGCGGTTACCGCGAAGCTGATCTGCAGCTTTGTTTTCGCCTATGCAAATTGTTGTTTTTCTCATGCACAGGCTCACATTAGAGTGAGGCTCCCTTTAATGAGATTGAACTGTAACTGTTTGGCAAGGAACATGACATTACCTTGATCAGCTGTTGAAAGTGAGTCTAAAGCTTTAAATCTGATCATCATAAAAGAAGCCTACATGTAGTGTTTAAGCCACTTGCCTTAGCTGTTGAATGGAACATAAAACAAAATCAATCCACATGGGTCACCGTTTTGTGTCCTTGAGCAAGACACATTAACTCCCTAAAGTACTGGTTAATACCCAGGAAGCGGTGGCTACGTCCTGACATGACTGAAAAATTGTTGATTGGGATGTTAAACTTCACAAAAAAAACAACAATAACTATCACCATCAAATCAAATAACTGTTCTTTATTCTCATTTATAATGACTCCAGCCAGTGGCACCCAGTCATTCCAACGGTGAGATCCAACGCTACATCATCGACTACAGGAATCTGGAGACGGAACCCAGTTGGAATTCGGAGGAAGAAACGGGAACCAGCTACCAGAAGAAACTGTTCCTGACCCATGGGAGTTCGTATCTGGTCCAACTGCGGGCGGCGACCAGGGTCGGGGTGTCCCAGGTGTTCTCACAGATACTCATACCTGCCCAGGGACATAGTAAGTCTGTGTAGTATGTTATAAGGCCTATGTCATATTTTTTATTCAGTATCAACTGTACTAAGTAGTAAGTTTTGTGTTTGGGGGTAAAATATGGTAGTGTTGTTTGTCAGACTGTGCAAATGTGCAGGCTGATATGTGCCTATGTTGCTCTTCTTCCTCAGCCCCCACCCCCTCCTCCCTTGCCATCAACCCCCCCACCCTTTCTATACATGCATGTACAAATGTATAAAGAGTTTTGGTTTACAGAGATAGAAATATTTATTCGAGACACTTTTCTGTACTTGATAATCTGGAAAAACTACATCTATGATGTGGTACTACCAATTTCAAACTAACAGCTTTATTTAAATAACAAAAAAGCAAAAAGAGAAATAATGTATCTGAACACAGCTGCGGAATTGCTAATCAATGTTATGAGCAACATGGAGAGAAATACATGTACATGGATATTGTAACATAATGCATATGTGAAAAGGCAGTAACATTAACTCCTACAAGCCTGATGTGCTATTTCTTGGGCATAGGCAAACAGTATAGCCTCAGATGTGACACTGCAGAATGCAGTGTCCCATCCGGAACTATTCTGTTTGCTTGGAGGAGTTTCATCGAAAAATGAAATAAAAATTAAACTGACTCATCACGAAAACACGTCCATGCAATGAATACCCCCTTGAACCCCACTTTTATATATCAAAACTGGGGTATGCAGGGGTATACCTATTTTTCTTATTTTTGCTCCAAAACATAGATTGTGGGTACTCGTTAGAACCGCCTCGGCTAGGCGGTTCTAACGTGTACCCACAATCTATGTTTTGAGCAAAAATAAGAAAAATATCAACATTTTTCTGCTGAAAATTTTCATTTTTTTAAGCTAAAAAAATCTCTGTTTTTTGCATGGGCAAGTTTTCGTAATGCTCCTATTGCCTCTATAAATGGAAGTGTTGATGTTAACCCAAAAAGTCCATTTATCATAAATGGGTAAAAGTAATAAAGAGATAATTGGCAACAGCTGTGGACAGAAAATTGCATGTTAAGGAAGGTAGTAGGTGCAGCAGATATTGAAATTTGTATTTCAAATAAAGAATTTTTTTTCTTTCTGAAAATATTGAAAAAAAAAAATCAGTTGAAAACTTTCAATATTATTATACCCCCGGCATATACGAAGTATATAGGGGGTATATAGTTTTTGTCTTTTCTGTGAAGATGTTTGTGTGCGTGTGTGCGTGTGTGTGTGTAAACTTTTTTTCTGTCAAAGATTTCTCTGGAACTGCTTGAGGTAGGATGATGAAATTTGCTACAAACATTGGGTATGGTAAGTTGTATTGTGTGAGAAAGAATCAGCCATCTCCTGCTTATCAGTCCCTTTATTTGTCCATTTTTCTTTCTCTCTGATTGAAATTTCTGTCACAGATTTATCAGCTCCTATTTATGCCAGCTTCTTCAAATTTTGTATACATGTAGACAGTGTCCAAGTGTATTGTGTAAGAGAAAATCAGATGGCTAGTATTTGTTTTTCTATTCTTTTTCCACTTTGTAGTTTTTCCATCTGTCACTCCTGTATAATGAATAAGAAATTTCTGTAAAAAAAATCTCACGAACTGCTTGCCATAGGATGTTGAAATTTGGTACAAACATTTGTTATGGTAAGTTGTATTGTGTAAGAAAGAATCAGCCATCTGCTTATCAGTCCCTTTATTTGTCCATTTTTCTTTCTCTCTGATTGAAATTTCTCACAGATTTCTCAGCTTCTATTTATGCCAGGTTCTTCAAATTTTGTATACATCTAGACAGTGTCAAAGTGCATTGTGTAAGAGAAAATCAGATGGCCAGTATTTGTTTTTCCATTCTTTTTCCACTTTTTAGTTTTTCCATCTGTCACTCCTGTATAATGAATATGGAAATTTCTCAGGAACTGCTTGACATAGGATGATGAAATTTTGTACAAACATTGGGTATGGTAAGTTGTATTGTGTAAGAAAGAATCAGCCATCTCCTGCTTATCAGTCCCTTTATTTATCCATTTTTCTTCCTCTCTGATTGAAATTTCCGTCACAGATTTCTCAGCTCATATTTATATCAGCTTCTTCAAATTTTGTATACATCTAGACGGCGTTCAAGTGTATTGTATAAGAGAAAATCAGATGGCTAGTATTTGTTTTTAGCTCGCCTGTACGAAAGTACAGGAAGAGCTATTGCAGTCACCCCGGCGTCGGTGTCGGCGTCGGCGTTGGCGTCGGCGTTGCTCAAATGTTAAAGTTTTTGGTTAAAGTTTTTATGAGTCTATATCTCTTGAAGTTGTTGATGGATCAAGTTGATACTTTGCATGTTGGTAGATATTGGTCTGAAGTTTTATGCTGTACCATAATGACCCACCTGGGTGACCTTGAGATCAAGGTCACAGACTTAGAAATTTTGTGTTTAAGTTTTTGGTTAAAGTTTTTATGAGTCTATTTCTCTTGAACATGTTGATGGATCAAGTTGATACTTTGCATGTTGGTAGATATTGGTCTGAAGTTTTATGTGGTACCATCTCGACCCACCTGGGTGACTGAGGTCAAGGTCACAGACTTAGAAATTTTGTATTAAAGTGTTTGGTTAAAGTTTTTTAAAGTCTATATCTCTTGAACATGTTGATGGATCAAGTTGATACATTGCATGATGGTAGATATTGGTCTGAAGTTTTATGCGGTACCATCACAACCCACCTGGGTGATCATGAGGTCAAGGTCACAGACTTAAAATTATTTTATGTTATAAGTCTATATCGAATATGTAGATGGATCAAGTTATTGGTCTGAAGTTTTATGCTGTACCATCACGACCCACCTGAGTGACCTTGAGGTCAATGTCATGATTCATAGACTTTAATAGATTTAGTGGCAAAGCACAAGTCAGGCGAGCTACGCTGTCCTGCGACAGCTCTTATTCCATTTTTTTTCACTTTGTATTTTTCCATCTTTCACTCCTGTATAATAAATAGGGAAATTTCTGTCAAAAATTTTGTAGGAACTGCTCAACTTAGGAAGGTGAAATTTAGTACAAACATTGGGAATGATAAGTTGTATTGTGTAAGAAACAATCAGCTATCTCCTGCTTATGTTTTTCCATCTGTCACTCAACCCAAAGTCTTTGATTGTGAATATAATTATTTACAGGACAGACCCGCTATACCGCGCCTTGAATTAACGCGGTGTTGGATATAACGCGAGGGCACCTTGGATCCCAAAATTTCGCCCACCTACTTTTGAAAAAAAAAAAGAAAAAAAAAAAAAATAAAATAAAATAAAATCGCGGCGACGCGAAGGTGCCGTTTTACCCAGATATATATTCCTTTATTGTATTACAGTTAAAGTCGAATTCACTGTTAAAAAGATCGTTTGCAAGGAATTCGCCAAGGTTCAGTTTTCTCACAGTTTCTCTTTATGGTACTCGAGAAAGAGAGAAAAAAAGGCCGTTGTCAGGCGTTTGCCAAGGTGCTATTTTCTAACAGTTTCTCTATATTGTACATTGAGAACAATTAATGTTAATTATCTTTTGCATTTTTAAAACTGAAAGAGCAGGTTTGCTTATAGAAAACATAATGTGTTTACGAACCGTGTCGGCTGCGTGTTTATTCACGAGTGATAATTGTCATTTCAGTAATTTTTAGACTGACACAATCCACCGCTCGCGAAGCGTGGATGACACATTGTTTTCTTAAGATTAGCCATAAAAGTTGTGAAAATAAGCCAAACGCGCCAGGGGATTATCGATAGACCGTAACGAGACCGTAAACACAGGTTGCTGTAGGCTATTTATGACACCTGTTACACAGCGTTGCTCAGTTTCGACGGCGACACAAACCAAAGACTGTCTAAGCATTGGGACACCTATTTCTTGTATAAGTATATCCGATCAGAAAACGCATTTGTACTTTCTCGATTAAGAACGGCGAATTAAAATAATTGTTAATACGGTATCGGCAAATTCACACGTATCCGCGTTAAATATCCGGGTGCGCCAGTAAGTCAAAGGCGGAACCCTACGATACAACAGCAACATAAGAGCGGTGCCATGGATGTTTTTTTCACATTTACTCATACGTTGTAAATAAACGAATTTTATCGTTGTAGATCGTTTTTAAATGATTAAAATGTGGGAACACACAAAGTTTCACTTTTGTTCATTCCATTTTACAAGGACACCGCGATAAACCGCCAAGCTCGGTTAAGCCAATAAACACGTCGTATAGGTTCCCCACCCACCAATACAATACAGAAACTGCGATCAGCCTGGTCCGACTTAGTAGATTTGCATTACGCGCCTCACCTATAACGCGCATGCGACTTGTGGACCCCGACCAGCGCGTTATAACGGGTCTGAAGTGTATGAATATATTTTATCTCCAAAAGTTTTTTTTTGTTGGATGTAACATCATGTGAGCTATGCCACGATAAAACCTTCTTTAGGATCTCCAAAGAGGTTGGAGATAGATGTGGCCATATAGCACAAAATGGTTAGACACTAGCAGTTTCTGATTTAGAATGTTGAGGGCTTTAATTATCTGTCTGAATCTTTGATCAGCAGTTCATTTACTGTGCAGGTGATTAATTTGCAGCTGATCTAAATCTTTGTTTTCACATTTGCAACCAGAAGGTTTTCCTATAATACAGCTCAGGTCTCGGAAATTTGTTTTTATAATTTTCTTAAATTTTAAACAAACCTACACCAGAAGATAACTTGAAGTTCTATCTTTGTAGAGTACAGTACACCTGGGTATTCATTTTATGACTAGATGTATACCTTTTTCTGTAATCTGCTTTTTGTCTCAAAGTGGTATTACCTATGATGGCTACCGCCGGGGGTATGTGAGCTTTGCTCACTTTTGCTATATTTTTTCTTGTTTTTGCTCAAAACATTGATTGTGGGTATATGTTGTTGAGGCGGTTCTATCGAGTAAAAAGAAGAATAGGTTTTCCCCTGTAAGCCCTAAATATACTTAATAAAAGTGGGGGTTTAGGGGGTATTCAAGTCATGGACATGATGGACATGTCTGTGTGATTTGTTTCAAATAGTCTTGCCCATCTTAGGGAAGCCCACTTTTATTTTTGTGGGTAGTCGGGCATCAGGAATCATTCTAAAAAGTGTATTTCTTTGTTCACATTACGAAAACACGCCCATGCAATATACAGAAAAAGAATTTGGTTGTAAAAATGAAAAATTTCACTGGAAAAAAAAAATGATATTTTTCTTATTTTTGCTCAAAACATAGATTGTGGGTACACGTTAGAACCGCCTGGCCGAGGCGGTTCTAACGAGTACCCACAATCTATGTTTTGGAGCAAAAATAAGAAAAAATAGGTATACCCCTGCGAACCCCAGTTTTTCTATATAAAAGTGGGGTTTAAGGGGGTATTCATTGCACGGACATGTTTTCCTGATGAATGAAATTCCAATAAGCAAACATAGTTGTACCAGATGGTATGCCACATACTGTTTGCCTTTGTTCTTTTAAGACAATACTTGGGCTTATTATGTTGATCAAGTTGAAAGGCCGGGAAACTTCCTGTGTTTTCTAGCCATGTCAGGCACAAACAAGGCTGTTTGGCCACTGTCTTGTTTGGATTTCAGAAGATACAGGGATATTATTACTAATTTTTGTATGCAGTGAAAAAAGTTGCAGATCAGCTGCACTATTACTGTTGTTTTCACATGTAAAAACAATGGAATTTGGCATGATGTGTCTCATTTGTGGATCAAACAAGCTATTGATTTTAAGTTGCATGCATTTTCTTGAAACCTTGAATATTTATAGAAATCAAGAGATAGTTATCATCATCATCATGCAGCTGATACATGTATGCAATACAATGCACACTATGCAAAAAGTAAATAGTGCAATAACCTGTGGCTGCATCTTGAGGAAAACCTGCTTTTCATTATGAAAAACTTGTCCATGCAATATACATTATTTTTTTTTTCAGTTGTGAAAATTAAAAATTTCATTTGAAAAAAAAAAAAAGTTGATATTTTAAACATTTTTGTTCAAAACATTGATTGTGGGTTCATGTTAGAAACTTAGAACTGCCTTGCTGAGGCCAAATGTAAGAAAACAAAAGTGCAGATCAGCGCTACCATGCAGCTTAGCAGAACACCTTTGTTTGTGGTTGATAGTAAAGATTTGTCTACAGTCATTTTTATGCCCCCAACTTCGAAGACGTTGAGGGGGCATATTGGTTTGGGTCTGTCCGTCCAGTGGTGTCCAGTGGTGTCCAGTGGTGTGCAGTCTGTGTGATGCGTGAGTAATGCTTAGCACCCGGTCAGGAACCGTTAGAGCTAGGATCTTGAAATTTGGTATGTAGTTTGTATATGAAAATTAAGAGGACCCGTATTTTTTCTTTCAGGTAAATTCAAGGGGCTAGGGGCCCATACTGTGAGAGTTATTTCCCTTTTTAATTCTTGATAAAGTGAATAGATAGTGGGTACCTTGTGTGCGCAACTCCTCCTATAGTTTTATTCCGATTCTCTTGAAACTTTACAGATGTTGTGACCATGCTTTGAAGATATGCATGTGGTTTGGATATAATCAGATTAATTTTTGTCACTTTTTTTGCAATTCGAACTTAGCCATTTTTCGTGCATTTTGACAATGAAAGTGAATGGGCAGTGGGTACCTTGTGCAACTCCTCCTACAGTTTCATGCCAATTCATTTAAAACTTTACATGTGTTTAATATGGGCATGGTCTGAAGATATGCATGTGGTTTGGATATAATCCTTGGATTAATTTTTGTCAATTTTTTCACAATTTGAACTTAGTCATTTTTTTCGGGCATTTTATTGAACGGATAGAGGGTACCTTGTGTGCGCAACTCCCCCTACAATTTAATACCGATACTTTTGAAACTTTGCAGACATTGTGACCATGCTTTGAAGATATGCATGTGGTTGGGATATACTCCTCAGATTAATTTTTGTCACTTTTTTACAATTTGAACTTAGTCATTTTTTGGACATTTTTACATCTTGAAAGTGACTTACCAGTTGGGGGCATAGTGTTTCATAAACACATTTTCTAGTTTCAGTTTGTGTTTTATTTGGTCAGAAACACTGCAGATAGAATTTCTTGCAATGCTTTTGAATCAAAATTCAAAATATGTTACAACTTTTTGTACCTTTAATTCTAAAACCCTAAAAAACACATAAAAGAGAACAATCAAAACTTATATGAGCCGTGACGAAAGAAAACCGGTCTTCGGGCATTTTGACCAGGTCTGACATAAACCGGGCTGTACAGTCATAGAAAAAGGCTAGATGCTTGAAATTTTGGCTATAAGTAGAAGAGGAATTGTACTATCTGAGTAGCGAAAACAAAAGTGCTGATCAGCTGTGCAGTTACTGCACAGCTGATCTGCGTCTTTGTTTTCGCATATGCAAAAAATCCGGGTTTCTCATATTGCGGCTGATGAACCAAACTTTTTTTTCTCATTGACATGTATCAATTATAGATAGACTAAGGGAATTCTTATCTTATTTATAGAACCACTTAACGGTAATAAAACTTTGTGTCTATTTATAGAACCAGCCGTCCCAGAGGTGATAGTTGAAGGTCACAATAGTTCACACAGTACAGTGGTAACAGTGAGATGGGCACCACCTAGACTATGGTCATCACGGCACTGGCAGAACCTTACGTCTTACACAGTGTTTTGGTGTAAGGGGTCCAGGATCTCGGCCTCATGTCAGGTAAATAATGAGTAGTGATGCCAGAAAACAGGTCTTTGGGGTTTCTGACTGGGCTTGACACAAACCAGTCTGTACAGTCACAGAAGACAGCTAGAACACAGAAATTTCAAAAAGAAGGTGAGGAATTGTACTATCCCTGAAGCAAAAACAAAGGTGCCTTCGTTTTTGCATGCTGTTGTGACACAGCTTGTATTATAAGATCTACAATACAATCTGAAAAACACAATATGAGCCTGTGAGTGAGAAATCCAACAATTTGGGTTCCGACCAGGTCCGACACAAACCGGGCTGCACAGTCACAGAAGATGGTAAGAGGCTGGAAATTTTGGATTTAGAAAGAAAAGGAAATGTACTATCCGTGTAGCAGAAACAAAGGCACTGCGAAGCTGATCTGCGCCTTTGTTTTCGCCTATGCAGATTGTTGGTTTTCCCATGTGGCGTCTCATATACATACAATGAAAAAGTACTCCAAGAAACTGAAACTGGATACATGATAGATACATGATAGATATCTTCCCCTAGATGATAAATACGAAAATGCTGACAGGCAAACCCTGTGGCTGAGTGGTTAATGTCGCTGATTTCATTACCACTCTTAAAGGAATAGATTTACAAACATTATCCTTCATTTCAAAAGAAAAAGATCAGCAAAACAAACATTTGGACACCACATTTATTAAAATCGGTTAAGTGGTTTTGAAGATATGAAAGTTTTAAGATTCAACAATGGCTGCCTTTGGTGGCCGACATTTTGTTTAGCTAGTCACGTGACCAAAAAGGAAAAATGCTTATTTTCAGTAGTAGACTTACTTTTTACATTCGAAAACAGATCAGTATGATTCTGTTAAGTGAATGAAAAGTATTTCAACAACTTTCATACTTTAATATGCATGGGAATGGCAAATATTTATAAGTCCATGATTGTGAGGGAGTGACGTCATAACCTCACAGCCTCGTTCTGGATTTGGGCCATCAAAATTTTCAAACTGCTATAATTTTCTTATACCTTCGTTGATTTCATGAAATTTGTTGCAAACTGTTCAGCTACATGAAGGCTTTCATAAAACGCACACACAATAGTTTGTGGGCCTATTCCTTTAATCATAAGATCATCTCACCACTTTGGCCAGTGTGGGTTTGAGCCCTGCATGGTTTAACCAATTTCTGCTGGATAGCTTTGAAAAATGTTTATCGATGATTTAAACCATTGACAACATTGACAAGAATTGACACAATTTCGTCTCAGAGTTACATCCCTTGATTGATGTCTGAATTTCTTTAATTTGATATTTTTGCTGTTTACGACCTTGAAAGTATTGAGGTGGGGTTACGGTCAGGTTGTCTGACAACTCTTGTTAAGCTGCCGTTCACAATTCTCTCAAGATTCTTTGAGATCATTATCTAAAAGAAAATTTGAGCTTCAACTGGAGAAAAACATGTCCTTGGGATTTCTGATCAGGTCTGGCACAAACCTTCATGTACAGTCACAGAATAGGGCTAGAGGATTGAAATTTTGGATTTAAGAGGGATAGTAATCATTCTATAGGCGAAGTGAAAAAAGTTGACTAGTTTTCTAGTTACTGCAGGGCTGATCTGTGTCTTTCTTAGTTGATATATTTAAAAAAAAAGATCTTTCAAATGACATAGCTCATATGTCTTCATAAGATGAGAATTTTCAAAGCTTCATTAAGCAAGAAAGGATTCCATTAAAATGGCGACATTTGAGCCGCATCATGAGATAACCAACAATCTGCATATACGAAAACAAAGATGCAGATCAGCTTTGCAGTTACCAAGTGACCACCGTCTTTATTTTCACTACACGGATAGTAAAATTCCTACACTTTCTAAATCCAAAATTTCAAGCTTCTAGCCATCTTCTGTGACGGTACAGACCAGATTATGTCGGATCTGTTTGAAAACCACATTGTTGGTTTTCTCATAACGCGGCTCAGTTTTCTTGAAAGATTTTACACCAATTGCACTTTTAATGCGAAAGCGTTTTTACTATCTTGTGATTTGAGCATTTTAAAAGATTATTTTCCTTTAACAAGCTTGACAGATATGTGAAATATGTAATTTGCAGCATGAGAAAATCTGTCAATAGAGATGCAGACAACTAATTTGCAAGCCAACATATGCTTTGATACAGACACATCTGATCTGCACATTTACATGAATGTATGTATTTTTCTTCCTTACAGGGAGTTATTCAGTGGAAAGACATTCCTATCAGTGCTACAAGTACAGAAGTGTTGGTCGATGCCCTCGATACGTACTTATTTGGTGTGGCGGTGAATGCGCTGACCTGGTCAGGGGAGACAATCAGCAGTGGGATACAGTGGAACTCCTGTATCTATATCAAGAATATCAGTGAGTGGTTACTTCCCTTTCAGTGAAATTTTATAAAATATGCTCTTACTATAAAATATGCACTTACAAATAGAAGCATAATTTACACATGAATGAAGTACAGGGGGCCTTAAAATGAGAATGACATTGCATTTTAGTGACTTACTATTGATTTAGTATTGACAACACTTGTGCAAAGTAAACCAACACACTTTATAGTGTATGAAACTTTATTTGAGCCGCCTCATGGGAAAACCAGCAATGTGGTTTCCGACCAGGTCCGACACAAATCAGGCTGTACAGTCACAGAAGCAGGCTGGAAGCTTGAAATTTCTGATTTAAAAAGAAGAGGAAGTGTACTATCCGTGTAGCGAAAACAAAGGCAGAGTGGATTCTAGAGCGCGGGAGTGTGAAAATCCCGCTTATTTTGTAATTTTGGCGCAAAATTGTGATCTTGGTGCGCCGACGATCCCGCAAAGTACCGAGAAGTGGCGCATTTTTGTTAGTTTTGTGCGTGTTGTGGTTCTTTTCAGTACCATTTTGGTAGTTAATTTCCGTTCTTTTCCGCTAATTTCCATCGATCCCGTGGTCCGAGATTTGACCGAGACTTCAATTCTATTGGCTGAGACGGTTAACGCATGCGCATGTTTTTCTTCTTTCACTTTCGTTGACACAAGATGGAGTCGAGATTTATTCTTTCTTGGCTTGTGATAACTAAAAGACAGGAAATCGGCGTTGATGAGGCTGAGACGTCCGGTGCCACAGCCCCCGAATGTTTCCCTGAACATGCCCAAGACCCACCGAAAAGGAAACGAAAGTTTGACTTCTTGTTTCGGAAGAAATGGCTTGAAAATATGTCATTTCTTTGAAATTGAAATACACGAGTTTGTCCGACGGCGACGAACGAGTTAACAATAGCTAGAAGAATCGAAATGCTCTGATAGAGGAATGTACCAACTACCGCAAAAGTAATTATATCAGTTATTGGATGACTCGGGCGAAAACGATGTCAAAACATTTATTGAAGGCACTATTTTCGTGACGTTTTCTTCCTGTTTTATTATTTTTGAGTTGTTTGAATGTTTCCCTTGTTTTTACTTTAATAGTTTACGAAGATGAAAGCTTTTTTTATTCGTGTGTATTCAATAATATTACTCACAAGGAAAAGGAAAACAATATAACAAAAGGTCCCAACAGGAAGTCCAGAGAAAACAGTGCAGACAGCCAATAGACTTTGAACTTTGTTATGACTCACATGCACCCAAATGGCTTGAAATATTAAAATGTACATATTCATTTTTAATTAACCTTTAGATCTATTTGGCTTCTTGATGATTTGTGAAGTCTGTAACTGTAAACAACTGCTGTTGGTTAATCACAAGAGGTGACCATTCATGTAAATCTTCCTGAGAAAATGCCGACTGGTATGGTGCCCTACTTGATTCAACATTGGCCCCTTTTTGAGAGTGTGAGGGGGGAGTTGGCCCATCTTGACAAAATCCTAGAATCCACTCTGCAAAGGCGCTGATCAGCTTCGCGGTTACCGCGAAGCTGATCTGCGTCTTTGTTTTCGCATATGCAGATTGTTGGTTTTCCCATGAGGTGGCTCAATTTTATAACCACTAAAATTTTAATAGCTGAAGATATTGCAATGTCAGGGACTGCTTTAATGCTCTATAAAAAATAAATGCAGGACATTGAAGTGATACTTGAAATATAATGCTCTTAGTTCAATGCAGTAAGATCCCCATCTTCAAACTTAGCATATAAATCTCTTTATTTTGGAACATTAATGATTTGGCTATACAATAAAAGAAATGCCCCCCGAAAAGATGAACAGCAATCTGCACATGTTCATGGTTTACACAAATATACACAGCAGAAGCTATGCACTAACATGCCTGAAAAATTGTTGACAAGGACATTAAAAATTAAGTCAAATCAACATAAACCTATTGCCTTTTCCAGAGCCAGACAATGCCCCCAGCAATGTGAGGTTTTCCTCCTACCAGCCTGATCTGGGTCTGAGTGTAGAGTGGGATAGACTGACCTGTGGAGACACACACGCCTATATACAGCATTATGTTGTCAATGTTTGTCCATCTAGTCATAGTTCAAACTGTACTGGTAAGTAAAGTTCTGGGCCCAGTTGTTCAAAGCATTGTTAGCTTAATGATATCGTGAAGACATAAATTTGTTAAGCAAATATCAGTAAAAGTAAAAAATACACTGTTATTTTTTGTTGAAAAAATGTGAGAATCCTTTGCAGTGCAAAGGATTCTCACATTTTTTTCAACAAAAAATAACAGTGTATTTGTAATATTCATGTTTGAAATTTTAATGAAACGTTAACTAACGACGTCGTTAGTTTTGAACAACTGGGCCCAGAACTTGTAATTTAACTCAAGTTTTGTTTCATTAGTCTGACCCGAGTCTTGGCTTCCAGTGGGATTAATTTATGGTCAAAAACTTCAGAAAATTAAAATTGACATATTTCAAATACACAAACCATTTTGATTTTGCGTGACATGAATGAAAACAAACCATTTTCCTTGATTCACATCAGGAAAACAAGTCGGTGAAATAAATACCCCCTTATACCCCACTTTTATATAGCAAAACTGGGGTATGCAGGGGTATATCTATTTTTCTTATTTTTGCTCCAAAACATAGATTGTGGGTACTCGTTAGAACCGCCTCACCGAGGCGGTTCTAACGTGTACCCACAATCTATGTTTTGAGCAAAAATAAGAAAAATATCAAAAATTTTCCTCTGAAAATTATCGATTTTGGACCTGAAAAAATTACTGTATATCATATAGGCATGTTTTCGTAATGCGTGTAAGAGGTGCAACCACAGTTTGAATTATGTATGGTCTTTTTTCACACAAGATTTACTATGAGTGGCCTCTGACTCGGAAGTTTGACTGTATGGGTCAACTTGATGATAATGATGTCTTTGGGTGTATAGAAACGGACCATCTAATATGTGAAAACATATGAGCCGCGACGCGAGAAAACCGGTCTTCGGGGATTCCGACCAGGTCCGATACAAACCGGCCTGTACAAGCTCAGAAAAGAGCTAGAAGCTTGAAATTTCGGATATAAGAAGAAGAGGAAATATACTATCCGTGTAGCAAAAACAAAGGCGCTGATCAGCTTCGCGGTTACCGCGAAGCTGATCTGCGCCTTTGTTTTCGCATAGGCAAAAATCTGGTTTTCTCACGATGCGGCTCATATGATAATGATGTAACTTGGGATAGATACATGTATAAAGGCAAAATAATCAATTTTGGGGCCATCACTTTGCCATGGGATAATGAAAACCACAATAATTACGCATGTTATAATGAGGTTGAATTGTATTTATATTTTCAGGGGAGCACACCACCTACCTGATAGAGAACACTGCCAGTCACTACACAGTTATGGGCCTTAAACGTGACGGGAGATATAAAGTATGGGTCAATGCTGCAGCTGAGGGGGGCATCAGTCCAGATAGTGAGGTGTTGTTTGCCGTCGTTGTTGATAGAAGTAAGATAATTTTAAGAGTAAATGTGCCTATAGAACAAACTGTATATTCTTTGCTTGAGAACTGTATTGTTTACCTTTTGAACATTATGTAGCACACACAAGTTGAGCTGTTGTTTGGGCACTGTTCAAATAAAGCTTGACAGTTCCATTTCTCACATACATGTATTATCATTTAACAGAAATCATATTCAGTATTAAATGAAATTATTATCAATAAAGTATTATTTTTTCTCCAAAATATAGATGAGCAGATCTAACAAGTACCTGCAATTAATGTTTTGGGCAAAAATGAATAAAAAAATCAACTAAAATGTATCGTCCACATATTGTTGCATGTTTTGTAATGTTTTTCTTTTATAGGTCTGAAGCCAGGGGAGGTAATCGGGATAGTGTTTGGGGCATTATTCATCATCATCATATTCTTCTTTGGAATTATTTTGTGTACAAGGTAGGAAATTTTCAGTTGTAGAAAGCTAAAAGCAAGCAGATATATGAGCTGCCTCATGAGAAAACCAACAATTTGCATAGGCGAAAACAAAGAGGCAGATCAGCTTCGCGGTAACCACGAAGCTGATCAGCGCCTTTGTTTTCGCTACTCGGAAAGTACAATCACTCTTCTTCTTAAATCTGAAATTTCAAGCCTCTAGCCTGCTTCTATGACTGTACAGCTCGGTCTGTGTCGGACCTGTTCAGAAATCACATTGTTGGTTTTCCCACGAGACAGCTAAAGAAGATATTAACAGGCTGTCAACTGATTCCTATATTCCTATTAAACTCCTATATTTTGGGTCCAAATCCTATATTTTCAAGCACCTTCTATATTCCTATAAGTTCTCCTATATTTTGAAAATATTTCCTATATTTTTAGGAAAATTTGTTGCCGATGAATATATAGTAAATAGTAGTGCTCTGATACTGCCTTTTGCCTCTTTATTTTTCATTCTTTATTTTTTAAAATAAAATCATATTCATACTGTTTATTAAATACATTTGTAGTGCATAAAATTTAATGGTCATTATGTCACTCCTTAGTCAGGGTAACTTTTAAGTCGAAAGCATGTCCCATTTTCATAACAATTAATAAATTATATATCCTAGTTTCCATGAAAGTTGTCATGTTTTTATATTGTGTCTTTTTTTATCTATTTTCTTTCTTCCTTTGCCTTAATTTTGTGGTAAATTGATGCACCTGTACAGTGTACAATAATTATTGATCCCAGGAAAGGCTGAGATCACAGAAGACAAAGGTATGTACTCTAGAGCTTCTGGGGGCCTAAGCGGCCCCCAGACCCCCGCCTAATTACATACAGTACATGTATTAATAACATTCTGTTTCTTCATTATGGACATTGGAAAATTCAGCTAAGATTCAGAGTTGTGGATTTATTTTACCTATGAGAAAGAATATGATAACTCACTCTTTCACCATGAATTTTTTATATTGAAAAATAAAAGTAGGTCTAACATGCAGAGAAAAAGTTGACCTTAATTTTCTATTTATTCTTTGTATATAATATTTTCAATGAAAAAGCCTTTTTTTGCCAAAAGACTGCCTTTATATACAAAAAAAAACAACTTTAATTCTGTGAGAGTCAGCTAATGGGCCTGTGTAGTATCACCATCCAGCATAATGCTTCATCACACATCATCACATGAATGGTCACCTGTCTGGATTATGATGCTTTGGCACTGAATGGTTACTTTATCTAGATATTTTAGACATTAATTAATGTAGAAAAAGTGAGTGTGGAGGTATGAATTGTAAGTATAAGAGCATAGAATGAAGCGATTTTCACGATAAAACTCCTATATTTTTCCCTTAAAATGAGCTAAAACCTCCTATATTTCCTTGAAAAATTTCCTATATAAACTCCTATATTTTTTACAAGACTTGGTTGACAGCCTGTATTAATGAACATTAAAAATACCTGGCTATATTCTCTAAGACATGAAGATCATTGCAATGTAGGACTATACACATAATTCCTTTAACAAATTTAAAATGGATATTACATGTGTAAAGATGTGCACAAGATGTTTTAAATCGTATAACCCATTTTCTTCTGCAGATTTTGATTCATAGATGAAAGAATATGCCAGTTTTTAATGGAACTGTACAGTGTAAATTTCTTTGTCAAGCAAGCCTGTATGAGCCACCTCATGAGAAAACAAGAAATCTGCATATGTGAAACCAAAGGCACAGGTCAGCTTCCTGCGAAGCTGATAAGCGCCTTTGTTTTCGCTACATGGATAGTACAATTCCTCTACTTTCCAGCTTCAGGCCATCTTCTGTGCTTGTGCAGCTTGGTTTGTGTCAGACCTCTTCGGAAAACACATTGTTGGTTTTCTCATAATGCAGCTCATATTGATGCACTTCATGAACTCCTTTTTCTTTAGGCGTGTATACAGGGTGGTTAAACAGAGATTCGAGCCAGTACCTATAGATCTACCAAGCACACTTCCACCACTGCCACCTATTGTAAGTGTTTAACTTTGTCCATGATTTTCTTTAGTATTGAGACGTTTAGTTACAGACACATTTATTCTTGACATTGATCAGATCTCTGTACATGTAGAGTGAGGAAATCTGAAAAAAAAGTATGTGCAAAAGATACAGGTAGAGAAATAGAATTTTGTTTTCGCTACTCGGATAGTACAATTCTTCCTCTACTTAACTCCAAAATTTCAAGCTTCTAGCCTGCTTTTGTGACTGTACAGGCCGGTTTGTGTCAGATCTGTTCGGAAACCACATTGTTCTTTTTTCCACGAGACGGCTCATATACTGCATCATATGCATCTGCATAGGTGCTGATCAGCTCCTAAGGTTTTCTCAGGCTTGTCTGCCATTGAAGACTGAATAAGCTGTATTTGAGCCGCCTCGTGGGAAAACCAACAATGTGGTTTCTGAACAGGTCTGACACAAAGCGACCTGTACAAGCACAGAAAAGAGCTAGAAGCTTGAAATTTTGGAGTTAGGTAGAGGAGGAATTGTACTATCCGAGTAGCGAAAACAAAGGCGCTGATCAGCTTCGCAGTTACTGCTAAGCAGATCTGCGCCTTTGTTTTCGCCTAGGCAGATTGTTGGTTTTCCCATGAGGCAGCACATTTCATACATTTAAGCCGATACCACCTGGTCAGTCAACTTGTGACTGAGAGTAACAATACAATTTACGAAAAGATAGGTTCATGCTATTCTTGCTGCGGAGTGGAGGCCCCACACATAATTCATTTCTTATAAATGGCATGTGCATTTCAGCCGATGCCACCACGCCAGTCATCTCATGACTCGGACAGTAGTGACACAATCTATGAGAAGATAGGCCCTCCCAGTCCATGCTCCTCTTCTGACTCAAACTCGGGGGTAGAGGCACCGCTCATACACCATAAATGGAAGTTTGCTACTAGCTTGAAGGTTTGTATTAAAATATATGCAGTTTTACTTTGTGAATTTTTTCTTATGCTGAATAAAAACTTATGCAAGAAAGAAGTTTTTTGTTACATTATTCATTAGAATCTCTTAAAAAATGCTTGCATATTGTGTCCCTCCGAAAGTTCAAGATATTCTGATAATTACTGTGAGAAAATCATAAAGCGCATGTCTGCAAAAGTGAAGATTTGTCATGTAGCATGTAAATTGACTATGATTGAGTAACCTTTACTATACGTATTGTATATCGTATTAGGCCAAAGTCATGTTTTCCCTTTCAAAACAATTTTAGTTCTCCACATTCATGATTATTTTGGTCTCTGGTTGCAATAATCTTTTTGTTGATACCTTATTTCAGAACCATATTTACGGGACCAGGAAGGAGCAGAGAGCCCGAGATAGTAACGATAGTGGGCGGGGAAGTCTGAGCCATTCTGCTGACACCCTACTCATGAGGCTTCACCCCTCACATCTCAGGAAGAGCAAAAATAAGAAGAATAAGGAGAAAAATAAATCTGAGAGTGATTCAGGAGTGATTACAGATGCTCTCACATGTGGGCGGGGCCAAGTGGCTGTCACATACCAGAATGACCAATCACATACTGTTGCTTATAATAACACCCAATCAAATTCTGGCTTTCAGGAAGGTAGTCAAGAGGACTACCAATCACATTCTTGCATGTGCAGAATGGACCAATCAGATTCAGTTGAGTGCCATAGTAATAAGGTCACAATGGAGAATGGTGAGCGGACAAATAAAACAGGGTCAGTTAACCCTTACAGTTGTGTTAATATTGTAGATCAGATAAACTCCGCATCTGAGAAATTGAAGCGTAAGAACTTGATAGGGGCATTGACAGACCAGTTTTGTGACAGATCCCCAGGCGTGAAACAATCTAACAATGGGAGCACACTGTCCTTACCCCCACCATCATGTAAGAGGGGGTTAGGATTTGTGTCCACTCCACTGGATTTTAGGACAAAAAGTGCTGATAATGAGTTGGATTTTGAGGAGCGAAAGTTAAGTTGTATGTCAGAAACGAAAGAGTATGAGTCTAGTGACGCTTATTCAGAAGACGGTACCCTGGACAGTGTTGGTGAAATGGAGCAGGAAACCAGTAGTGGTAGCTCAGGAAACTCGGCTCAACCTCCCATGACATCGTACATTCATTTCAAAGACGGGGAAACCCTCGAAGCTTGTAGCGGGGGAAACAAAAGTGCTATACCTACCTATAAGGTCGTACATGACTGCCAGTGTAATTGTAAATCAAAAATGCCCGTGCTTACACAGGACGGTTACCTGACCGAGGCGTCAATCAGTCAAACTGTGTGTACTTGTGCCAAGAATGAACAAATGTACAGGAATGATAGATTCCCGGTAAAAAACAGTCAGATTGCCGACATGGCTCAAGACGCGGAGATAATCAAGGCTAGTTTACGACCTGTGAGTCAGGTGGTGAACCTGCCGCCCCATTTCTTTGGGTCCATGAGCGCTGTCCCTGTGGATCCTTCAAATACAACGGAACTGTGATAAATATGATTAATGATCTAAATCTTTATGTTACAGAAGACCAGAAAAAAGGGAGTAATTGATGATAATTGAAAGATGAGTTTTGTTAATGAGCACCTTCAACATATATGTAGGTCTTAACTCATTTAAGCCTGGCGTCCCTTTTATGGGACATAGGCAAACAGCATAGCCCCAGTTGTGACGCCGCTGAAGGCAGCGTCCCATCTGGGGCTATTCTGTTTGCTTGGAGGAATTTCATCGAAAAATGAGATAAAAATTAAAAATCACTCCTAACAGCCCTAAAAATGAAAGTGGACTCACCAAATTGATAATGATGGGAAAATCCATTCGTCAAATATGGGTTAATGAAGAAATGAGTAACATCTTCCCTAGAATTGTCATATACTCCCTTCATCTTGTCTTCTGGACTTACAATCATATATTTTTCTTTGTATACACTGGTTAAATCATGTCACAAGATAGACTGTGTAAAATTTCTGAATGTTTTGGCACCATAGAATTTATTTTCAGAAATTTTACTGGTCTTGACTTAAATTGGAATTAAATAGCCATGTGATTTTATTGAGAATAGAAAGATTTCAGCTCATAGAAATGAGAAAAATGAAATGAGCCGCATCGTGAGAAAACCGGATTTTTGCCTAGGCGAAAACAAGGGCGCAGATCAGCTTCGCGGTAACCGCGAAGCTGATCAGCGCCTTTGTTTTCGCTACACGGATAGTACAATCTCTCTTCTTCTTAAATCCGAAATTTCAAGCTTCTAGCCTGTTTCTGTGACTGTACAGCCTGGTTTGTGTCGGACCTGGTCTGAAACCCAAATTGTTGGTTTTCTCATGCACAGGCTCAAATGCAAATGAGCTGCCTCATTAGAAAACCAACAATTCGATATGCCAAGGTATGCGAAAACAAAGGCGCACATCAGCTGAGCAGATCGCTCCATAGATAGTACAATGTCTCTTCTTCCCAAATCTGAAATTTCAAGATTCTAGCTATGTTGTGTATCTGTACAGCCTGGTTTGTGTCAGATTTTGACTAAATTATTGGTTTTCTCACTGGGAGGCTCAAATAATATCTTAGCCGCCTTGTGGGAAAACCAACAATGTGGTTTCCGAACAGGTCTGACACAATCCGGCCTGTACAGCTACAGTAGCAGGCTAGAAGCTTGAAATTTTGGAGCTAAGTAGAGGAGGAATTGTACTATCCAAGTAGCGAAAACAAAGGCTCTGATCAGCTTCGCGGTTACCGCGAAGCTGATCTGCGTCTTTGTTTTCGCCTATGCAGATTGCTGGTTTTCCCATGGGGCGGCTCATATCTTACCATGATTACAACTGATCTACTTCTGTGAAAATAATTTTGCATTTGTTTTCACATTCTTTTTGTGGCATTATATCTGGTAATTATTTGTATATATCTGGACAAATAGTGTATAATTTGTCGAACTACAGCATAATTTATATTTTGTGAATCAGATATTGTTTTTCTCTATTCTGAATAATGGGCATTAACATATTTTTGTTTTTCTCAAATTTTGTTTTCCATGAACAATCAATTGGAAGGTTTATTCTATTATTCTGAGTGATATGGCATTTTTCTCCATTGAAAGATATAAAATTCTTCATGTGAAAAACAGGGCTGCAGATCAGCTACTCTGGGGACAAGCATATGAGCTGTGACGTGTGAAAAACCGGGTTTTCCGACCAGGTCTTACACAAACCGGCCTGTACAGCTACAGAAGATGGCTAGAAGATTGACATTTCAGATTTAGGAAGAAGAGGAATTGTACTATATGTGTAACAAAAACAAAGGCGCTGATCAGCTGTGCAGTAACTGCACAGCTGATCTGTGCCTTTGTTTTTGGATAGTCGAAAATCTGGTTTTCTCATGAGGCGTCACATACCTATGTTTATACATACAATTAAAGTGGGCATTAGATGAATGAACGCATCTTTGTCATCGAAACATCCATAGGTCGACAGAATACTTATCAGTCTATTCTCTTTCGGTGATTTGCATCTTTTACTAAGCTCCTGTTTACAATATGACTTAGTACAGTTATTATGATTAACAAAAGCCAAACATTACAGTCAAGTTTTTCAACCTGTTGGGATCAAAATGGTCATACTGATTGGGTTGGAGCAGTCTGGTTTGGGTTTGCATTTACATGTACATAGGTCACAAGGACTTGCAAGTCGTAAAAATTTGGGCTTTGGGAATTTGCTATTATTTTAAAGTATGTACATGCATAGAAATTACAAGCCTATAAATTCAGGTAAAAATGTTTTGAAAATTTAATAGTGAATATGAAATGTTGAAAAGGGGAAGTAACTAGATTTTATTTAAAGTGTTGCAAGAAATTTATTTTTTAAGTCTTGTACATCATTTTAATTTAATGACTGGGAAGAAATCATGAAAGTGTGTTAATTTAGTACTAGCTATTTGCTCAGCTTTATGAAGTGTGGGGAGTGAGATATTGCATGAAGTGCTATTTGTGTTTATGTATTGTGAAGTGCATGTGTACATTGTTTTGTGCAATTGTTTTTAAGATTTTTGTAAATATGAAATTCGGGATGTATATGTTTTGAAATATGTTTGTCATGTTTAACCCTGTAAAACTAAATACGATGACTGTAAATTGAGCCGTCTCGTGTGAAAACCAACAATGTGGTTTCCGAACAGGTCCGACACAAATCAGGCTGTACAGTCACAGAAGCAGGCTAGAAGCTTGAAATTTCGGATTTAAGTAGAAGAGGATTTGTACTATCCGAGTAGTGTAATCAAAGGCGCTGATCAGCTTCGCGGTAATCTGCGTCTTTGTTTTCGCCTATGCAGATTGTTGGTTTTCCCATGGGGCGGCTCAATAAATCATGTTTCAATTCACAATCGGTGGTGAAAATGAGGCGATACTATAATGTTCACAAAAGTAACATTCCATCATTTTTACCTCATATTATTTCAAAGAAAATTAAGTCTGTGCATGAGAAAACCAACACTTTGGGTTTCCAACCAGGTCAGACACAAACCAGGCTGTACAGTCACAGTGGTTACCTCGAAGCTGATCTGCGTCTTTGTTTTCGCCCATGCAAATTGTTTGTTTTCTCACGTACAGGCTCAATTAAAAATAAATATTTCTTCAGCAATTAGAACTAGCTTCATGAAAGTTATACAAAATTAATTTACGGCAATTTATGAATCATCAGGGAAAAGGTTTGGTAACATTTACACGTTTGTGACATGTACATAGAACATGTATTCTATCTTTTTCTAACAATGCAGTACATGTACTTATATTGTTCCATTTTAGTCAGCATTATACAATCAAATGTTATATATTATGGTTGTGATTAATATAGTACCATGTTGAAAATTGGGAATGTATTATTTATCATTGTATTTATCATTGCTTATATCATATGTGATAAATTTTACAAAATGAAATGAGCATGTGCGTGAGAAAACCAACAATTCGGGTTCCGACCAGGTTCCACACAAACTTGGCTGTAGAGTCACAGAAGATGGTTAGAGGCTGGAAATTTTGGATTTAGAAAGTAGAGGAATTGTACTATCCATGTAGCGAAAACAAAGGTGCTGATCAGCTTCACGGTTACAGCGAAGCTGATCTGCGCCTTTCTTTTCGCCCAAGCATTTTGTTGGCTTTCTTATGCAGTGGCTCAAATATTATTTTCATTGTCTGGGAAGGGAAGAAAGTAGAAGGAAAAAGAAGAAATATTAGAGTGGGCAAAAGTGTGAGGTTGTATTGAATGATAGAAATTTACGGCAAATGTATATGCATATCACTTAACAGAGAACAAATGAGCCTTGACGTGAGAAAACCGGTGTTCGGGTTTTCCGACTGGGTGCGACACAAATCGGCCTGTTCAGTCACAGAAGCAGGCTAGATGCTTGAAATTTTGGCTACAAGGAGAAGTGGAATTGTACTAACCAAGTAGCGAAAACAAAGGTGCTGATCAGCTGTGCAGTTACTGCACAGTTGATCTGAGCCTTTGTTTTTGCATATGCAAAAATCCGGTTTTCTCGTGATATGGCTCAAATATAATGTAAGTGGCTGAATGTGTGTTAGCACTGCTTTATAATTGCAAAAACAAAAGATCACAAAATGTTAAAATCTTATCTCATGCTTAATTTTTTTATGAAAAAATGAAAAACAAAACTTTAATCTGAACTATCGTTTATGTGTATACAAATGCTAGTTACACATATTTGTTTGGTGATTGTATATTCCCGCTTAGCTGATTGTATATTCCCGCTTAGCATGAAGCGGCGTTTTAAGAATGCGCGGATCGGTACATCAAATGCGCAGATATTTTTTACGAATGCACGGAAAAAAGACTATCAATTGCGCGTTTAAAAAGCATGGAAATTAATTGTTTTTACAGGTATTTTTAAGGTATACCTATGGTAGGCTTGTATCTCGATATCAAGACCAAAGTTATGATAACGAGATTCAATCATAGTTATTCTGTTAGCCAGCGTTGAATTCAACGTCGTTATATGTCATGTTTCATATATACTTTGATTATCAGTATCTGTTGTCCCCTGCTCACCACAGAGCATGATGGTTAAAATAATATTCTTGGATAAAATACAATTTGAAAACAATATAAAAACTTCTAAAACCTATAAAAGCATGTTAAAATATGACTAACATAACGGTCGTACCTCACCAAAGCCAGTGTGTACATAGGTTACCTGAGTGATTATCAGCTAATTACCCTACAGATCATCCGCGCATTTGATACCTCGATTTCTCGCACATTTCAAACAACGTCACTGTATGATTTACGCGCATTTGATATACGGCCGCATGAAGCAAAGAAAATCATATTTGCATTTGAAAAAAAAAAAAGAAAAAAGACTCTTTAAAGTGACTGCTCTGAGATGAAGGCTTTGTTAAGAGTTGACAGTTTTTTGTGAGGAAGTTGAAAGTTTTTCCGAGTTTGCAGACATAACTTTATCTGTGCAATCATGTAGTGCTAATAAAAATATTTCAGCTATGTCATGTGAAAACCTATTTTCAAAGTTCAGAATTTTAGAGTCTCTAAGGTAACATTCTTAATTTGGATCGGTATTGTCCATTGAAAGCGCAGCCTAAATGTTTTTTGGGAAAATAAAAGTGATAGATGGAAACAATGGGTTTTCTCATGATATAGCTTATTTATAGATCATGAAATGCTGGTTCTATTAATTATTTTTAAGATTCAGCAATTTTTCCATATACTTGTAATTAACTCATTCTCCCATTATATAGTTTTTATGCTTTTGCTGTTTAGTATCTCATTATGAGATTGCCTGCTTCCACGTTTTCTCGACTAGAAGACTAAAATAATTATATTTAAAGTAGCTGAATTTGCTTTTCTTTTGTATGTTTAACATCTTAATAATTATTTATGTTATGTTGGGCATTAATTGTAAAAACACATTCATTTTGTTAATTGGGCATTGTGACTTATTCCTATTTCTGTAACATCCTCATGAATATTCAGGCATACATGTCTGGCATATATGAGCCGCCTCATGGGAAAACCAACAATGTGGTTTTCGAACAGGTCTGACACAAACTGGCCTGTACAGTCACAGAAGATGGTTAGAGGCTGGAAATTTTGAATTTAGAAAGTAGAGGAATTGTACTATCCGTGTAGCGAAAATAAAGACGCTGATCAGCTTCGGCGGTTACCGCGAAGCTGATCTGCGCCTTTGTTTTTGCCTATGCTGATGGTTGGTTTTCCCATACGGCGACTCATATTTCTACCCCATTGATGAGTATCACATGAAAAGAGAGAATCATACACGAGTGGTCATTTCATAATTTCATACAGAATTCATTCCTCCTCTTCTGCTGATTCAATAAAGAACATTTGTCTGTTAAAGGTTCGGAAATGTGCACTTAGTACTGGTCATGAGCCTCAAGGTTTGCCCAAGAACAGTGTCTGGAATAACTGATTGTCCAGTCATGACCTCATCTGTTGACAGTGGACATCAAAAAACAACTTTGCTTTGGAAATTGAGTTCATAAATTTGTGTCACGATACTTAAAGGAAATTATTGTATTACTACATTACATACTATGTATGTCGGAATATTAGAAACATCATAGTACATGTCAGTAGCTTTTCCATTTTTGACCTCAGCACATTAAATTATGTACTGCAATACAAATATCTACCCAGAGTTTTATTTTACTGTAGTTAAATTCAGATTAATTATAGCCCCGCTTTGAAAAAGTGGGGCTATACTGGATTCACCCTGTCCTTCCGTGGTTCTGTGGTTCCGTGGTTCTGTCATTCCATGATTCCGTTAACATTTCGTTTCAGCTCAATATCTTGAGAAAGAATTGACAGTATCTGACCAAATTTTGTATGCACATCAACATTGACAAGATCTAGCTTGGGATTGTTGCCCGTCATTTTTCCCAAAATTTTGACAGAGTTACGGCCCTTGATTGACGCCAGAATTTCGTTTCCGCTCAATATCTTGAGAACAAATTGACAGAATTTGACCAAAATTTGTATGCACATCGACATTGACAAGATCTAGCTTGGGATTGTTGCCCGTCATTTTTTTTGCCAAATTTTGACGCAGTTACGGCCCTTGATTGAAGTCGGAATTTTGTTTCCGCTCAATATCTTGAGAACAAATTGACAGAATCTGACCAAATTTTGTATGCACATCAACATTGATAAAATCTAGCTTGGGGTTTTCCTAAAATTTTGACAGAGTTACGGCCCTTAATTAACGTCAGAATTTCGTTTCCGCTCAATATCTTCAGACCAAAGTGACAGAATCTGACCAAAATTTGTATGCACAGCGACATTGACAAGATCTAGCTTGGGATTGTTGCCTGTCATTTTCGCCAAATTTTGATGGAGTTACGGCCCTTGATTGAAGTCAGAATTTTGTTTCCGCTCAATATCTTTAGAATGAATTGACAGAATCTTACCAAATTTTGTATGCTCATCAACACTGACAAGATCTAGCTTGGGATTGTTGCCTATCATTTTTTGCCAAATTTTGATGGAATTACGGCCCTTGATTGACGTCAGAATTTCGTTTCCGCTCAATACCTTTAGAATGAATTGACAGAATCTGACCAAATTTTGTATGCACATCAACATTGACAAGGTCTAGCTTGGGATTGTTGCAGGTCATTTTTTGGCAAAATTTTGACAGAGTTAGGGCCCTTGATTGAGGTCAGAATTTTGTTTCCGCTCAATATCTTGAGAACAAATTGACAGAATCTAATCAAAATTTGTATGCACATCAACATTGACAAGATATAGCTTGGGATTGTTGCCTATTATTTTTCACAAAATTTTGACGGAGTTACGGCCCTTGATTGACGTCAGAATTTCGTTTCCGCTCAATATCTTAAGAATAAATCGACAGAATTTAACTTTGTATGCACATCATAATTGACAAAATCTAGCTTGGAATTGTTGCCCGTCATTTTTCACAAAATTTTGACAGAGTAACGGCCCTTTTTTCTCATCCAGGAAAAAAGCTCAGAAGCGGGGCTATAGTCAGATCCTCTGACTATTCTAGTTTGTTTTTGTTGTCTCGAATATTCTGTTGCTCACATTGTGTTTATATTAAGTCCCATTTGTGATGTTTGTCGGAGAAATTGAGTCATCCTCATCAGTAGCTCTTATTAGGTCTTAGACATTTGAGCCGTGTCATGAGGAAACAAACAATGTGGTTTCCGAACACTCGAAAAGGTTTGACACAAACCTAACTGTACCCCAACAGAAGATGGCTAGAGACTGGAAATTTTGGATTTAGAAAGTAGAGGAATTGTACTATCGGTGTAGCAAAAACAAAGGCGCTGATCAGGTTCGCAGTAACTGCGAAGCTGTTCTGTGCCTTTGTTTTTGCACATGCAAAACTTTGGTTTTCTCATGACGTGGCTCATTTCTACATAATCTTTTCTGTTTAAAATTGAATTTTTGTTTAGTAGATCCAAGTTTAACCATGAAACCAGAATTTTCAAAACTTTAGTACTGTAAGTTCTGAAATTTGTGTGTTACTTTTATTTTTTGAACTTTCTATTTTCTAAGTATTAGTTTGTGAGTTACTGTCTTCATAAGCAAGTAGTTGGGCAGTCTAAATGCTAATTGTAGGTATTAGCGAACGCTTTGAATTTATAAGGCAATGAACTCTCACCAACATTTCCGAACTTACAGTACTACTTAGTAAAATTACGGGTTGTATTGGACTAGGGGCACTTTGTTTTTTTCTGTAACATTCCAGTTTAGTTAACATTCCAATGATTTTAAGAGAATTTAAGTTTATAAAGGCAATTAATTATACATTTTACATACAAAAATACAATGCTCAGTAATTTTACAATCAGGTTGAACGTGGTATTGGTAGAAAGGGGAAATTTAGATGGCCATGGAAAGGAGATATGGAAGCGATGAACACAGATTGACATAAAGTTAAGAGTGGCATGTAAGAAAGTATGGAATCTGATGTGGTATGTAACATGATCAGCAACATGAGCATCATTATATTGCACATAACCTCAGGCCATACATAGATGGCGTAAGAGTAAACTACCAGTGCTTGTTCATAAGCAGTTTTCTCATTATATGTACAACTCGTATAATATGCTGATAGTAGCACTCAAAATTCCATCTAGTACTAAAGCTACTCACACTGACTATACTAGGGGTGGTGAGTCAGAACCTTGGCATGTCCCTTCTTTAGAACATTACGAAAACTTGCCCATGCAATCAACAGAGATTTTTTGAGCTTTTTAAATTGAAAATTTTCAGCTGAAAAATTTTGATATTTTTCTTATTTTTGCTCAAAACATAGATTGTGGGTACACATTAGAACCGCCTTCGCGAGGCGGTTCTAATGCATACCCACAATCTATGTTTTGGAGCAAAAATAAGAAAAATAGTTATACCCCTGCATACCCCAGTTTTGCAATATGAAAGCGGGGTTTAAGGGGGTATACATTTCACGGACATGTTTTCCAGATGATGTAAACTGAGGTTGACTCCATGTGACAGCTGTTGACTGGGATGTAAAACAACAATATAAACTACCATAAAATGCTGGTTATTCTTTCAGGCATTATAGTTCAACACAAATTTCTTCTCAATATCGATCAGATTGCATACAAAAACTATTCATGTGGTTAATTATTTTAAGCAAAAGAGAATTTATTCATGCTCAAAAATGTCTTTGTTCCTTTAAATCAGGTACCTAGTCATAATGACAGAAAATCAATTCCAAAGAATATTCTATTGTTTTGTGAGCATTGATATCAATATTATAATGCACTTGCTATCAGAAAACTAATAAAAAAAACATTAGGTTCACTCATTTTCAGTTTTTAAATGATCTTAAATGAGTTTAGAGCAAATTGAGGAAATTATTATGGAGTTCTGCTGATCTGACATCATGTAGTTCTACATGTATATATACTCATGTCCAATGAAAACGCCACTCCTCGGATGCTCTTAGTTGCGGGATATCAAAACCTTTGTGCACATATGATGATTCCTTATGTTATATAGGTTGAATACAATGTTTCTACGCCAAAAGTTTATCCCCCCGCGACGGTTTGTAAGCGACGTTACGTCAGACTACAAATTACGTTTATTCAATTTTACGTAAGCTATGACTGATCCAAAAATCCCGGAAATGATTTTCCCGTATGCGAGTAGCTCTACGAACTATTCGCCGCCTACTCAACCACTACATCGCATCACAACACACGGTAAAAGCGCTCTACGCGTCACCATGCACGCCTAAAAAACGCAAAGTCGTGCAAATTCGGTCAAAAAACGTTCACAAACGGTTTCTTTCATACAGATATCCCAAAAACAGTTTATTTTGGGATTACGAATCTTAACATATGCAAAACGTCACCGAAATCATTTTCTAGAATGACGTTCGATGACTGACGTCAATTTTAAGCTTCTCTCCAGCCGCTTCCGGAAACGCTATCGAGTCAGAATTTCTGAAAATCGTTTTTGTTTGTCGAAATGAAAATAAGCGTACAATAAAAGATGTACAGGTCATTTAGGTTCAACGTCTTTGCGATTTTAACGCTTTACGTTAGCCATTAAACGTCAAAATCCTAAGCCTTTATGATGTAATGGGCAAGATTCCTGGACAAAACGGCTCACATCTGTGATTTAATCGCAATTTCGCTGCAGACATTTGATTGCCTTTTTAATGTCTCTGTTATTGTGCAGTGGTCAAAATGTTGCTTATGACGTCAAGAATTCCATGTTGACGTTTTCATGTTTCGACGTTATGCATCTTCTAGGCGCGAGTCGATGCGTGATTGAAGATTTCTTCACATCTGGCGCATTCGAATACCGGTTTTGTGATTTTCTTTTTGACGGTTAACGTCTTGGTTGCTTTATCCTCGGAGCATCACTTATCAGACAGATTTGCGAACGTGCCATGATTTGGACAGCTTATCACAGTACCGAAATATCAAATAGACAAACTGAAATTTTCAGTCAAAAACATATTTTTTACACTTTTGTAGGTGGTACGTTTTCATTGGACATTAGTATACATGTAGTGAGAAAAATGTAAAGGATTATAGATCTGTTGAATGAGAGGTTAGGCCGAACACAAAGGAGAAGATAGCGTTAAGTGATTAGAGGTTAGTTATCACTGAGGTTATCCAGAGACAACCAACCTGAGTGAGAACAACCAACACAGATAAAATCAATAAAAGGCTGTAGAATGCAAGTACATGTACCTATGTGGGAACAACTTCTGGATTAAACAAGTTATTTCCAGGAAGTTTTTTTCTAGAGATATTTACTCCATATTATCACATATTGATTTCATCTGTGTTGTTCTCCGTGATGTTGGTTGTCTCTGGAAAATCATGGTTATCGTTTGAGAGGTGAGCAAGGCTCAGTAAGCACAGAGGAGAATTAGGAGGCGAGAATTGGGATTGTGGGCTGGGGAAAATGGTAGAGGGTTCAGAGAAGGTTGTAGGTTTTGAGTTAAAGATAGGCAAGAATTATAAGTGAGCCGCGTCATGAGAAAACTGGATTTTTGCCTATGCAAAAACAAAGGCACAGATTAGCTGTGCACAGGCACAGATTAGCTGTGCACAGGCACAGATTAGCTGTGCACTTTGTTTTTGCTATTCCAATAGTACAATTTCTACTCTACTTAAATCTAAGATTTCAAGTGTCCAGCTTTCTTCTGAGACTGTACAGGCTGGTTCGTATCCGACCTGGTCAGCAACCCCGAAGACTGTTTTTCTCGTGTCACGGCTCAAGTCATTGGGATCAACAAGTTTTCAATGACTCCTACCTTCTGAACTCATTGTAAAATGAGGTTAAGTGTCATTGTAAAATGAGGTTAAGTGATCCCATGGTTTCAGCAAAACTTTTGTGAATGTTTCAGTTTATTTAGGGATAACATTTAATTTGAACCCAACATACTCAGAAACTTCCTGTTTATTTGAGCCGCCTCGTGGGAAAACCAACAATGTGGTTTCCGAACAGGTCTGACACAAGCACAGAAAAGAGCTAGAAGCTTGAAATTGCAGATTTAAGTAGAAGAGGAATTGTACTATCCGAGTAGCGAAAACAAAGGCGCTGATCAGCTTCGCGGTTACCGCGAAGCTGATCTGCGTCTTTGTTTTCGCCTATGCAGATTGTTGGTTTTCTCATTGGGCGGCTCATTTATAGGATGTAATATATGAATAGATTAAAAATAATTGATAATTTATACAAAATTCTCAATAATTTCAATGAACTTTCCAAATGAAATGCTTGGCAAGTCTTGAATCTTAATTTTTTTTAATTAAGTGGAGTTAAGCTATGGGATCACTTGACCATGTTCCATTTGTTTGTTGGAGTTAAGATTTTGTTTGCACTCATGTACTAATTCAAACTAAAATCTATCATTCTTTCATTTGAGCTAAGTCATGAGAAAACCTGCCTACTGCATCTACATGTTCGAGGTGGTCACTGATTACCTGCTTGGCTAAGTGACTAATATAGTTTAAATCCTCTTATTGTGAAGTTTTAAGCAATCTTCTGTGACCATACATCTCGATTAAGGTTTGAAATCCTGAAGGCGGGTTTTCTCATGACACGTCCATGTATTTCTTTAGTTTCTGTTCATATAATGATCAGTCATGTCTGTTTAGTTTATCTGTTGGTAATAAAATGTTTAAAAGGAGAATTCTTTTAATTTGTATTTTAAGCCTTCTTAGTTTAATACATCCCAAGAACTCTCTGTAAAGGCTTTGAACCTCGTACCTAGAAATGCTGTATTCACCCCTGATATACCTTTTCAGCAGCAGTCTGTCATTCAGTCCCTAAACATTACGAGAACATGACCATGGAATATACCAATTTTTATTGGATTTGAATATGAGCCGCGTCACGAGAAAACCGGTCTTCGGGGTTTCCGACCAGGTGCGACACAAATCGGTCTGTACAGTCACAGGAGCAGGTTAGATACTTGAAATTTTGGCTATGAGTAGAAGAGGAATTATACTATCCGAGTAGCGAAAACAAAGGCGCTGATCAGCTTCGCGGTTACCGCGAAGCTGATCTGCGCCTTTGTTTTCGCCTAGGCAAAAATCCGGTTTTCTCACGATGCGGCTCATATGATCATTGCCTCATTATGACAGTCCTTTGATGTGTGGACCCTATTTAACCAGTAGCAGAGGGCATACACACAAAACAGTTGCACCACTGAGGCCTAACAAGTACCCACAATCTATGTTTTAGAGCAAAAATAAGAAAAATAGGTATACCCCTGAATACCCCAGTTTTGTTATATATTTGTCGGGCCATGAGAAATAGATCGGCTGCTTGTGTCTCCAGGCTAATTAAGCTTATTATATCTACTGTCTGACCATCTGATTACTGTTTAACTGTTCAGAATTAAGGTCTGAGCCTGCCCAAGAAAATTGGTTCAAGTCAAACCATCCGTACAAATAAACCGTACCTGGTTGACTTTGGTGGTTATATTTACATGCACATTTTGGATGTCATGATACTCCTTATGTTGGGTAGAAGTCCAATAAAATGTAGGCATCGTCCTGACATGACCATCAATGTAGCTGTTGACTGAGATGCTACATAGCTGTTGACTGAGATGCTACATAGCTGTTGACTGAGATGCTACATAGCTGTTGACTGAGATGCTACATAGCTGTTGACTGAGATGCTACATAGCTGTTGACTGAGATGCTACATATAAGCCAGAACAAACATTACAATTTTGAATTGATAACAATGTCCATGATACTCTTGTGTATATAATTGTAGAAATACACAAACAAAAATATGATAAAGATTGGGAGCATGGTATTAGCCGAATGGAAGAGCTGCAGACTCTGGATCAAGAGATCTGAAACTTTTTTCATGTTCAGCTCAGCTGAGACTAAAATTTATCCTGCTCATAAATGTTAAAATGCCAACAATTGTTGGCATTTTAACATTTATTAGCAGGATAAGTTACAGTTATTGGAGTTCTAAACCTTCATTTTCAATATATTTGGGTTATTTCAGTATTTATGAGCAGTTGAAATTTCATGCTCAGCTGAGCTGAGCTTGAAAAAAGTTTTATAACCTCAGGACCTGAGAGATCTGGGGTTTCAGTTCCACGGCTGCCAAATTGTGTCCTTGAGCAAAGCACATTTATTCGTCTCTTTTTTTAGCTCACCTGAGCCGTTGGGCTCACAAGGTGAGCTTATAGGATGGCCATAATCGGGCGTCCGTCCATCGTCCGTCCGTCCGTCCACAATTTCAAAGATCTTCTCCTCTGAAACCGCTAGGCCAATCAAAGCCAAATTTTATATGAAGCATCTATAGGAAGGGGGAACCAATGTATACATAAATAATCCAGGTCACATGGACAAGATGGCCACCATGCCCATATATGGTGAAAACCCTTCAAAAACCTTCTTCTCCAGAACCAGTGGACAGATTTCAACGAAACTTGGCATGAAGCATCGATGCCTCAAGCACTACAATGTATATATAAATCATGACCCTGTGATGATCTTGACCTATTTTACGGCAAGGTCATCATGGGTCGCCAATGCATTTGAATGGGGAAAACTTTTAAAATGGCATTTAAAGTGAAAGTCTTGCAGGAAATGGGCAGTAGGACTAAATATTAATGATTCTGCAAAAAATTGGACCCCAGGGGCTCATATGCCCCCACCCCGGGGCAATATACATGTACATTACCATAATATTCAAACATCTTCTCCTCTGAAACCGCTTGGCCAATCAAAGCCAAATTTTATGTGAAGCATCAATAGGAAAGGGTAATCAATGTGTACATAAATAATCAAGGTCACATGACCAAGATGGCCGCCATGCCCATATATGGTGAAACCCTTCAAGAATCTTCTCCAGAACCAGTGGACAGATTTCAACAAAACTTGGCATGAAACATTGATGCCTCAAGCACTACAATGTGTATATAAATCATGACCCTGTGATGACCTTGACCTATTTTACAGCAAGGTCAACATAGGTCGCCAATGCATTTGAATGGGGAAAACTTTTAAAATGTCATTTAAAGTGAAAGTCTTGCAGGAAATGGGCAGTAGGACTGAAAATTAATGATTCTGAAAAAAAATTGGACCCCAGGCGCTCATATGCCCCAACTCGGGGGCAATATTACATGTACATTACCATAATATTCAAACATCATCTCCTCTGAAACCGCTTTGCCAATCAATGCCAAATTTTATGTGAAGCATCAATAGGAAATGATAACCAATGTATACATAAATAATCCAGGTCACATGACCAAGATGGCTGCCATGCCCATATATGGTAAAAACCCTTCAAATATCTTCTTCTCTGAAACCAATAGATTGATTTCAATGAAACTTGGCGTGAAGCATCCATGGCTAAAGTACTACAATGTATATATAAATCATGACTCTGTGATGACCTTGACCAAGATTATGGCAGGGCCAACATGGATTGCCCATGAAACTGTTAAAATGTCATTTGAAGGGAAAAGCCAGCAAGAAATTGGCAAATGGACAGAATATTGATTATTCTGAAAAAAGAAAACAGCCCAAGGGCTTCATCTGCCCCTGCACTGGGGTTAAATACCATAATATTCAAACATGTTTATTGGTATATGCAGCAGACTCAGGTGAGCGTTTACAGGACCATTGGTCCTCTGGTTAATGATTCCATCTCAACTTGACTAAATAACTGTTGACTGGGACTAATAATATACTTATGTCCAATGAAAACGTACCACCTACAAAAGTGTAAAAAATATGTTTTTGACTGAAAATTTCAGTTTGTCTATTTGATATTTCGGTACTGTGATAAACTGTCCAAATCATGGCACGTTCGCAAATCTGTCTGATAAGTGATGCTCAGAGGATAAAGCAACCAAGACGTTAATCGTCAAAAAGAAAATCACAAAACCGGTATTCGAATGCGCCAGGTGTGAAGAAATCTTCAATCACGCATCGACTCGCGCCTAGAAGATGCATAACGTCGAAACATGAAGAATTTGACAGTCAGTGTGCTTCGAAAACGTCAACGTGGAATTCTTGACGTCATAAGCAACATTTTGACCACTGCACAATAACAGAGACATAAAAAAGGCAATCAAATGTCTGCAGCAAAATTGCGATTAAATCACAGATGTGAGCCGTTTTGTCCAGGAATCTTGCCCATTACATCATAAAGGCTTAGGATTTTGACGTTTAATGGCTAACGTAAAGCGTTAAAATCACAAAGACGTTGAACCTAAATGACCTGTACATCTTTTATTGTACGCTTATATTCATCTCGACAAACAAAAACGATTTTCAGAAATTCTGACTCGATAGCGTTTCCAGAAGCGGCTGGAGAGAAGCTTAAAATTGACGTCAGTCATCGAACGTCTTTCTAGAAAATGATTTCGGTGACGTTTTGCATATGTTAAGATTCGTATTCCAAAAATAAACTGTTTTTGGGATATCTGTATGAAAGAAACCGTTTGTGAACGTTTTTTGACCGAATTTGCAAGACTTTGCGTTTTTTAGGCGTGCATGGTGACGCGTAGAGCGCTTTTACCCAGTGTTAGAAATAAGCAATTGCCCACTTGCCCCCCACGGGTTGAAATTGCTGGGGGCAAGTTAATTGACTTGTAAGGTTGCCCCCTGGACAACCTAAAATTCCAGAAATAATAATTTTGTTCAAGTAGTTTTACTTATTAAAACATTTTTTTATCTCTTGATAGCAGTGTAATAATCTTGAAACAGCTATTTAACTTATACAAAACTAAAAAACAAAATATAGCTTTGTTCGTGAAAATTAGCGTTTTAGTATGGGCAAGTTCGAATCCCATGGGGCAAGTTCAAAACACTCCTAGGTTGCCCCTCGGACAAGTAACTGTATCGGTCTTATTTCTAACACTGTTTACCGTGTGTTGTGATGCGATGTAGTGATTGAGTAGGCGGCGAATAGTTCGTAGAGCTACTCGCATACGGGAAAATCATTTCCGGGATTTTTGGATCAGTCATAGCTTACGTAAAATTGAATAAACGTAATTTGTAGTCTGACGTAACGTCGCTTACAAACCGTCGCGGGGGGATAAACTTTTAGCGTAGAAACATTGTATTCAACCTATATAACATAAGGAAACATCATACACACACATTTCCTTAGTTTCTGTAATATCTGTCATTTGAAATTCTTTCCTTGCTTATATTATGTTTTATATGTTATACCCTTGCTTTGTTGCTCCTATGTGGGCCGAAAATTCGTAATAAAGATCTTGTATTGTATTCTTGTATTCATCATATGTGCACAAAGGTTTTGATATCCCGCAACTAAGAGCATCCGAGGAGTGGTAAGTTTTCATTGGACATGAGTATATTTTACTTTCCATTTTCTTTATTTATTGTATTACCAATTTTCTTGTTTCTTGTTTCATACCTGTGTATTATTGTATTTTATTATATATCTGTTTCATTCTTACCTCTTGGTCATTTCTACATATCATGTTTAAATTTTTATGTACACTAAGTCATGCATGAAATTTAATATGTATCATTATTGATATTTATTAATGGTACCTCTGTTCAATCCCTTTAGGAGTACCTTCTCATTTCGTTTCGGATAAAGTGCAAGTTGAATGGATATGATGTTGTATTAGTATGATAATGCATATTACTACTGTTTTGCATGCACTTGCTGATGCACCAATGGCTCTTTCCATTAATTGCTATGCTGTATGGGTATGCCTAAAGAAGGATGTTGAGTGTACATTTTCTGACAGTTGATATGTTTCTACTCAACTAGTTTCATCACTGCATTTAATATGAATTCTGATACATTTGAATTTTGCCTAAACTGTTTTGTTTTGTATTTTGTGTGTATATTTGTATATTTATTATATGAGGGCCTCATGGAAGATTTGTACTAAATATTGTTACCCTTTATAAATAAAGACTTACTTACTTACTTACTTACGTACTTACTTACTTACTTACTTACTTTAAACACTTACTTACTTATATCATGGGCGGATCCAGAGGGGGGACAGGGGGTCTGGACTCCCCCCCCCCCCCCCCCCCCCCCCCCGCCCCTGGAATTGCCAGATCATTAATTTTTGCCATGTTGAAATTTTCCGTCACACCACTTCTGGGAATTTGGACCCCCCTCCCACTCCCCCCCCCACCCCCCCCCCCCTCACCCCCCCACCCTGAGAAAATTTTCTCGATCCGCACATGTTATATCCCAGTCTACAGTAGCTGTTATTTAGTGTATTTTAAAATCACAGACAGTGCTCTAAATCAGTATGATTTAAGATCACAGATAGGCAAAAAATGTGCAAAGGCAATAACATTCTTCTTTCATTAACTGGAACCTAGCTGTTCATGCAGTGTTCTAGATGTGCACTTGTATAACTTATAGTCGAGGATAAACCATATGTCATTCAACACAGTAAATATGGTGTATCTGGTTCCCTGCGTATAATACTTAGTGTAATATGACGCGGAGCTCCATTAGTTCACAGAAACCGGGAAATCCCAATTTTCTCGGATTTCCAATCAACAAAAGAAATCATCATGGTCGACTTCAAATTTGGAGAGAATCGAAAGTAAAATTCACACTTTTCTGCTATCAGTTTTGTGGAATTTACAGCCAATGTTTTTAATTTAAACTATTGAACCTTTTCCAATAGTGACAGCTTTTCTATATGGATAAGAAAGGTCGTAAAACAGGCATAAACAGGTAAAAATATCAATAACAAGATTTAGCTTTTGAAAAAGCGTGTAAATAGTTTCAAAATTTTACTTTTTATCAGGGAAGTGTAAGAAAGGAGGAATAAGTACACACTAATTGGATCAATTAGCACCAATAAGGGCACGTAGAAACTCAACAGGGACTGCGTAGAGATATTCAGATTCAGGTGCTAATCAATTTGATCACAGATACTTGGGGTTACTGTTTAGATTTTTCAAAAAGCTAATACTTGTAGTTTTTTTAAAAAACTTATACTTATATTTTTTTTTCTTCATTTAGCTTTTCTGCATTAGTCCTGACCTTATACAATCAGAAAAACATGTCTAGAATACATAAAAAGCATTAGAAATACTGATAAGCAATCACTAATGTAAATAAAAAACGTTTCTTTACATTAGTGATTGCTTATCAGTATTTCTAATGCTTTTTATGTATTCTAGACATGTTTTTCTGATTGTATAAGGTCAGGACTAATGCAGAAAAGCTAAATGAAGAAAAAAAAAATATAAGTATAAGTTTTTTAAAAAAGTACAAGTATTAGCTTTTTGAAAATCTAAACAGTAACCCCAAGTATCTGTGAATTTGATAACCTTGAACCCCATCATCGTAACCACGCTACCTGGACAAAAGATAGAATCTTATCGCGTAGCCACTAATTTAACGAGTAAGGCACTTGTTAATTTTCTTAATTATGTTAACGTGGATTGATATATTTACAAAGTCCCTAACCCCCCTAAACTTTGAACATGTTGTTCTCAGTCCTGGGATACAGATCATTCATGATATTACATCTCCTGAAAGGGCTATGAATGACAAACGTTATCCTAGTAATATAACCAGAATTTGTATTTGCATTTTCGTGCATGTTGGTAGTGAAATGCACTGTTAGTTTGAAAACTGCTTTTATTTTTCTTGCATTGTTTTACGCTAAAATAAGAAATATTGTGGGATGAGTGTTGGCACGGTAGTTAGTAAGTAGAAAAATCTATCAACTGCTATCATTTTTGTTCTGTTTGAAACAATTCTTACCGAAATATCTGCAGACAAAAAGCCCGTTTTTTTAGACTAATCAAGGTCAAATTAATGGGCTTATTTGTTATGTAAAAAGGCTATGGAAATATACTGTATATGTATGTTCTACCTGAATGAACAGACTACCTGTCCTATTTTAACAGGTATACACAGCGTGTACATACTATAATGCATATAAATATACTGTACAAAATAATTTTATCTATGTTTTATTTGAGACATGTCTCAGAGGACTTTAAATCCAACGTTACTTCAACAACACACATCAATTGTTTTTACCCTTATTAGATACATAAAAGATATTGTCAGAAGAACTTCCCTAATGTCTAAAACGTATGAAGACACTGTTCAAAGTAAAAGTTGCTTAATTTATTTGGCATGGTATATTTAAGGTACAGGTATTTGCATAAGTGACGGACAATATTATTTAAAGTAATAAATCTGATAAAGATGATGCACCTGCTATTCATGCAAATCGTTTCTAAGCTAATTTTTCAGCTTGCAAATTAGTTGGAGAACATTATTTAGACCTTCACAAAGGTTTTTATCAATTAAAATAAAAACTTTATTTTAAAGGATTATTTATGGAAATTTATTAGAAAAATAGGTAATTTCACTAAAAACTTCTATTACAATGGCTTCCCTTTGGAAAACATTATCATTCATAAGAAAGTTTAAGGTTTAGGGATTATTCTGGTATGTAACATGCCACATTTTTTAAAAAAATCTATGAAATATTTATGAGCAGAAAACACTATTATTATAGTAATAAGGAACCTTAAAGTGGACAATTTATTAAGAATGCACGTGATCATAGTGACAAGCGGGGTGTAAATCTGCATCACGCAGACTTTTTATCGCCGAAATCGGCCGACAGATAGTGACACAACAGTGTTTCAAAGTATTTGTTCATGTGCGCAAATGAAAATTTAACTCGATTTAATATCAAGTTTTGGAGGCTTTCCGGTTAAGTCCAGAAAATGAAAGTATGCTTGTATTTAAGAGGAATATGTTACGTCAACAACAGTGAAAGTGCCTTCAGTGCGCACAGGTGCGCACATGCTGAAAATTTTAATTAAATTTGAGAGTTCATCAACGATAAAACCATTTTCCATGGTGTGAAGGCGCTTTAACGATCGAATTTTTTTTATAACAGCAAGCCCATTTGGTTGCTTCTGAAGCGAGAAACATGCTAAAATTTACATGTAACATAAAGTATAGTTTGCATGGGCAGTATAAACTTTTTGTCTTAAACATCCACTATAATACATGTGCTTTTAGCGGGAATCTCATGCTTAATACATTTTTCTCATGAAAATCATCACTACAAAACTAAGTTTGCAGTCAATAAGCGTCTTCGAGAAGGTATATTTGGTATGTTCTGCTAAAATATTAATCTAAATTGTTTCGTCAAGATATTTGCTTTTCATATAATTATATTGTTTTACAGTTTAAATGTGCCACATCAACGGTTATAGTCATGTCGTGACGGCCAGTTTTCCTACCCATACTGTTCCTGAATAGGCCTCCCAGACTCGGAATACTTGTAGTTAGCATGCACATTCCATTCATATTACACTGACAAAAACTCTTTAAATTGAAGAATGACCTAAAATCATGTATTTTCATTGATAATCGTCAAGGAATACTTTCGGATCTGCCTTGTTCAATACAAATGGCACCATACTGGGCGAGCTATTGCCAGTCAAACATGTTTTTTAAATATCGTAAATTTATATTTATTTATTAAGATGAATATATGAATGATTCAAATAAAAGCGTGACAGGTTGCTCTTTCGGCCAGATAAGGGATTTTCGATACTCAACCTATGGAAACGGTGTATTAGAAAAACGGTGAATCAACGGGGGTTAATCGGAAAAATGTGAAGCATCGGGCGATGTGTCGGTGAGACATCGGGATTTACAATGGCGACACGGTACGTAGTTTTAATCTTCTTTTTGTTTTGTTCCGACATGGCTGGGTGACGTTGCATGTCAAAATTCTGTTTGCTGCAGGAGCTGTAGAAATCATTATTGTTCTTTATTATGTAAACAGTTTGTAAATAAACATTCCAAGAAACGCGTGATTGTGCGCCCCATTCTAGAGGGCATGCCTTTCAAGGCCACGAAAGCACATTTTCGTTTGATTTTCTAGTAAAAGAAATGGACCAAGGTCACGTTGGTATTTGCAAATGAATAATAGTATACTTGAAAATTCCCACAAAAAAATAAAATTTCGCCAAGCATTGCAAAGGGATTTAATGCTAGGTGCATTTACATAATGTGAGACATCGGGCAAGTTGTGTGAGACAACGGGGCGAATTTTGTGAGTCATCGGGCAATCAAAACTTATTGCATTAATTTCCGATTATAAACACTCTAGAGCTATTTTTGATCAAGGTAATTTCATATTCCGTGTCATCTTCGACACGGTAATTTCATATTCCGCATCATCTTCGACCCTTTCTTGTTGGGAAATTAAAGTGCTAGACCGACAAGTGTAAAACGCTAGCGTTCACCTGAATCATTGCCAGTGCCAGACGCACTTGTGTGAAAATCGTTCCCAAACGGATTACCGTTTGTTGTTTAAAATATGTACATGTATATATGGGTCATTATCAAAAAATGGAGCAATCCAGAAAGGCAAAACGAAAAAAAATAATTGTCCATTTTTTCTTTTTTAATGGGTTAGTTTTATCAACAGGGGCATATAGAATATAGAAATAAAATATGCCAAGTTTAACTGAACAAATAGTGCACCAGCATTAATTAATTGTATGGTACCCTTGAAAAAATATCAGTGCTGTCACGAACAAACTTTCTTGCGAAAAACGCTCATTTGATAAGACTTCCCCAATCTGTAAGTGGGGGTATATATAACTTGTCACGAACAAAAATTCACACAAGCCTTAAATACTTTCAATGAATTCACGAAGGAGAGAGCTCCAATGAAAATGCACATATTGTGATTTGTTCTGTTTCTGAAGCGCTTTATTTTTATAGACATAATCTTGTACGATTAATCCAAAAATAATTTCAGCTAAACGTTTACTGTTTCAGTATAGTATCATTATATACCAAAAGCAATTATGTTCATATGCTATCTTTGTCCCTAGATCTCACAAGAAACGTTAAGCTTCGACATGCAATCATCTGGCACCTCAGCGGTAGACATCAGAGGGGGCAATCACCATTTCAGGCCCTGATAATTTTGGGAAAGAAGCTACACCAATAGATACTATTCCATGTTATTTCCAAAGATTGGACCTGCGTTTACTGTTATAATTTTCCCAGTCTTCAAATCGGCAACCGAAGAAATTTAAGAATTGGAGGCAGTATTTTTTTCCAATTATTTCTTACACGTTTTCATTTGCTTCAGCTTCATTTAACCAGCGAAAAAACCAGAGGACCAATGGTCCTGTAAACGCTCACCTGAGATCTGTTGTATATACAAATAAACATGTTTGTATATTATGGAAAAAAGCCCAAATAAAGGGGCAGATGATTCCCTGGTGTCCATCATTTTTCTTCATAATAATCAATATCCTGTCCATTTGCCAATTTCCTGCAAGTCTTTCCCTTCAATCGACAAATAACAGTTATCCCCATTCAAAGGCATAGGCAACCTATGTTGACCTTGTCGTAAAATAGGTCAAGGTCATCACAGGGTCATGATTGATTTATACATTGTAGTACTTAAGCCATTGATGTTTCATGCCAAGTTTTGTTGAAATCGGTCCACCGGTTCCAGAGAAGAAGATTTTGGAAGGGTTTTTACCATATATGGGCATGGTGGCCATCTTGGTCATGTGACCTGGATTATTTATATACACATTGGTTCCCCCATTCTATAAATGCTTCACATAAAATTTGGCTTTGATTGGCCAAATGGTTTAAGAGAAGAAGATGTTTGAATATTTTGGTAATATACATGTATATTGCCCAGGGGTGGGGGCATTATGAGCCCTTGGGTCCATTTTTTTCAGAATCATTAATATTCAGTCATACTACCCATTTCCTGCAAGATTTTCACCTAAGATTACTTTTTAAAAGCATTCAAATGCATTGGCGACCTATGTTGACCTTGCCATAAAAAAAGGTCAAGGTCATCACAGGGTCATGATTTATATATACATTGTAGTACTTGAGCCATCAAAGCTCCATGCCAAGTTTCTTTGAAATCGGTCAACCGGTTCCGGAGAAGAAGATTTCTAAAGTGTTTTTACCATATATGGGCATGGCGGCCATCTTGGTCATGTGACCTTGATTATTTATATACACATTGGTTACCCCATCCTATTGATGCTTCACATAAAATTTGGCTTTAATTGGCTAAGCGGTTTCAGAAGAGATGATGTTTGAATATTATGGTAATATACATGTATATTGCCCCGGGGTGGGGGCATATGAGCCCCTGGGGTGCATTTTTTTGCAGAATCATTAATATTCAGTCCTACTGCCCATTTCCTGCAAGACTTCCACTTAAAATGACATTTTAAAAGTTTTCCCCATTCAAATGCATTGGCGACCTATGTTGACCTTGCCGTAAAATAGGTCAAGGTCATCACAGGGCCATGATTTATATATACATTGAAGTGCTTGAGCCATCAATGCTTTATGCCAAGTTTCGTTGAAATCTGTCCACCGGTTCAGGAAAAGAAGATTTTTGAAGGGTTTTTACCATATATGGGCATGGCGGCCATCTTGGTCATGTGACCTGGATTTCTTATATACATATTGGTTCCCCCTTCCTATAGATGCACCATATAAAATTTGGCTTTGATTGGCCAAGCGGTTTCAGAGAAGATCTTTGAAAATGGTGGACGACGGACGACGACGGCGCCGACGGACGGACGCCGGGTGCCTACCTATCCTATAAGCTCACCTGTGAGCCTTCGGCTCAGGTGAGCTAAAAACTATATATATGCGAACAGTGCGATATGACGGACGCTGCGGACGAGGAACGTCCGAGTTCTCATCACTGCCGGTGATTAACGTGTATTTATAGCATCCGTAATTGGGATAGATATGATCCCACTCAAACTAAAAGTTAAAAAACAACAATTATGTACTGGCTAGAATTAAGAAAATAAAGTTTCATTCCATCAAAATTTGGTTGCTCCCCGGCGACACACACAACTTGCCCGGAGACTCACCAAATAATCAATCACCTGGCTGAATCTCGATTTTCCCAGTCTTTTTTACAAATTTTCTGAAGGTTGATAATCAGTAGCTTACTTTTCTATATTCGCCAATCTGAATTAAGGTTGTTTACATTCGTAATTCGATGTAAGCATAAAAAATAAACAATAAATACAACCGAAAGTCAACTGAAATGTTTGAGTAGTAAAATGGGGCGCACTGTGGCGATTAAACAAAATACATTTTCAACAATTTTAGGGTTTCTGGGGCTGCATCAAAGACCCTTACAGCTCCTGCAAGTGTTCGATTTGTTTTTATTTTCTGCAGTATTTTTAGCTTTCGCTTCAAAATAGAAGTAAACAAACAACATACCTTTTATCTAGTGCAAATCCCGATGTCTCACCGACACATCGCCCGATGCTTCACATTTTTCCGATTAACCCCCGTTGATTCACCGTTTTTCTAATACATGTACACCATTTCCATAGGTTGATACTGGATGGCGGAAAACAATGCAATATTGCGCAATTATCGCAAGTACTTATCAATTTATGTCAAGTAGGTGATAAACTGGCGGTTACAATGATGGGGCGTTTGAAGTCGCTCTGAGCTTATTCCTTGTATATTACACTTCCCTGTTTTTATCAAAGCTTTGTCGACACACCATTCCAACATGATCTTTTGTCAGAAAGAGATTTTATAAATACAATGTGTCAATGTGTATAGTCATAACGACTACAACAAAATTTGTTTCATTGGGTCATTGGATAAAAAAACAAACATTTATGGAGGTCAAAAAGTTTATGATTGTGTGAATGTCGTTTCCTCTTTGTGGCCGCATGGGCGGATCCAGAGGGGGGTACAGGGGGCCGGGACCCCCCCTGGAATTGCCAGATTATTAATTTTTGCCATGTTGAAATTTTCCAACAGACCCCTTCTGGGAATTTGGACCCCCCCCCCCCCCCCCCCCCCCCCGAGAAAATTTTCTGGATCTGCGCATGACTGTGCTTTTGTACAAAACTATGTTTACTTGATTGTAACATTCTCAGCATCATCATGGCATCCATTTTATCCATGAAACATACTAATCCAAGCTTTTCTTGAGTTATCATATTGGTCTTTCTAATTAGAACAGAGATATGGTGATTTATTTTGATGTTAAGTGATTCCTTAGAATTTTATTGGCAGTATTTTGTTGATGAATTTTGCATTCCACTCAACACCTAAGGTCATATGAAGATGGCAGCTTAGTTTAAGTCACATCTGAAAGATGATGAAGCACTGGATTGAACGAAGTCTTGTTGCTTTGAATTACAAGTCATTCAAGTGGCTTATTCTACATTGTAGAGGCTCTTATTGTAATGGAGTGGAGCACAATTATGTCCAAGTGGTTGAGTGTCAGTCATCTAATTAAGAGGTCTTGTGTTTGAAATTTACCTCTGCTGGGTAATATGTGCTTGAGCCTGTCAATTTTACATGCACTTTCTATAGGATTGGTTTATAATAAGTACCAAAGCAGAAATGACTCAAATTATGTACATGAACAATGTACATGTACATGCAAACCTTTTCAACCCTAAAAGCTAAACCTATGGTTCTGTCGTTCGTCAGGTAGTAGTGAAAGAAATATGCACTAAGTATTGGTAATCTGCCCCTGGAATGCTTGCCCAGGAACTGTGTAGCACAGATAACTGACTGTCCTGACTTGACCTTGGCTGTTGACAGTGGACATAAAGCTCTAACAAATAAATATCTAAAACTTCCTGGTGCAGGATTTTTTTGTCTGTGTGCTGACTGTACCCTGTCATTACTAGGAAAATAGATGTTATATGATATCTAATTCTCATGCATGAAGAAGATTTAAGAATTTTGCAGGTCAGAGAGTAAGAAAGATAAAATGTCATGCAAATCTGTTTCAGAAAACAAAGATCCAGCAGATCTGGTACTACATGATAACAGCTGACTTTTTTTTTTTTTTTTTTTTTTTTTTTTTTTTTTTTTTTTGTTGATTGATGCTTTACGTCCCAGTCAACAGCTATTTCGGGATGTTGCTTCCTTTTTATGGAACTTCTAGCCAATATTAATTAGGATGTCATAACACCCAACGTGTGCTTTAAAATATAACCACCCAACTAAACCAAAAAGGCTTATATACTGATGAAAAAAATTATTCCTACTTGTTAATTGTCGGTAAAAGTTATGCGTCTGGGATAATGTTAAATTCGAATTATGTGGTAAATGAGGAACGCAAGAAAATTCGTGCAGCAGGAGTTTAATAAAAAATTGACTTGACATCATTTTATGTCATTTTCTCCACATTTTGCCCACATTTTTATGATGAATCAAAGTCTACTTAACTTGCTTGAAAACATCATTTTGGGGTCAATGAAGCAGGTATCCGCTGAAAGTTTTGCAATCCGTTTCTTAAGACACTTGTGTAAGGCCACGTTGGTCTGACCTTTATTCGCCTTATTTTTCACTGTTCAAAAACGGATACAATTAAGGGTTTTCAAAAATTTCTTTCTGAAGATTTATTCTCTGTATCAAGAGTTTCTGTTCATAACAAAATTGGTATCTGAATATTCATGGAGAGTCTTCTGACTGAGGAAAATATATGCATAATTTAATTTAAATGCACCAAATTTCAAGTGGAAATAAAACTTTGTTAAGTATATTTCATTTACATTTTATATACAGATCTCGTTTTGTAAGGATACATGCCGATCTTATGCCTATTGCAAATACATGCCTTTTCAGCACCTTCATTGTGCATTACGAAAACATGTCCATGAAATATAAAGATTTTTGGAAAGTTGTAAAAATCGAAAATTTTCAGTAGAAAAATGTTGATATTTTTCTTATTTTTGCTCAAAACATAGATTGTGGGTACACGTTAGAACCGCCTCGGTGAGGCGGTTCTAACGAGTACCCACAATCTATGTTTTGGAGCAAAAATAAGAAAATTAGGTATACCCCTGCATACCCCAGTTATACTACATAAAAGTGGGGTTCAAGGGGGTATACTTTTTACGGACATGTTTTCCTGATGGTGAATTTGAATACTGACCCCTACATGGAACAAGGGACAATAGGCCTCATCTCGGATTATCTTTTGCCGTTGTATTTGTAATACCATCATCTGGAGGGATGAAATTAACTTTATATGACTAAAGACGGAGAATTTGTATCAGGTGTTTAATACTTAACAATATTTTTGAAACTTTTTAGTAGCAATAAACTTATTTTGATGAGTATATATGTGGATGGTTTGACTTTGAACCACTTTTCCTGGGCAGGCTCAGATCTGAGCGGTTTACCAGTAATCAGATAGTCAATAGTTTAGAAGCTTTGCCAGGAGGCACAAGCAACCGCCTACTTCTCCGGGCCCCAATGGGTTTGGACCCAACAGCTGAATTTGGAATTTGTGTAGCACAATTATTATCACAATGTATGCTATTGCTTGTACATTAAAATTCAGGAGGTATAATGGTTTCAAATAAGCCTCATCATGAGAAAACCAGACTTTTGCCCTTCTGAAAACAAAGGAGCAGATCAGCTTCGAACTGCGAAGCTGATCAGCACCTTTGTTTTCGCTACACGGATAGTACAATTTCTCTTCTTCGTAAATCTGAAATTTCAAGCTTCTAGCCATCTTCTGTGCTTGTACAGCACGGTTTGACTGTCAGACCGGGTCGGAAACCCCGAAGACCGGTTTTCTCGCATTGCAGCTCAAATATTGCTGTCCTTTTTTCTATGTGTATCATTGGCTGCAATTGCATTGCATATCAGGCATACCGTAAAAATTCTATTAAACGCCCGGGCGCTTATTCAAAACAGTTCCTTTAGAATAGAAGTTGATGGGCGTTTATTGGAGGCTACACTGTATGGCAACATTAAAGAGTTCATATATTAAGAACTGAAATTATTGGTTGATCTAGATCTGCCCCATACATGACTTTTGTTCCAAGTTGTTGTTCGGATATCCCATGCTTTACCATTTATTTGAACTACAGGAGAAAAATAGATATGCGTTTTATGTGATAAAGCAGAAAAAATAAAAATTTACTGCTTAAAATCAGTGGCGGATTTAGAGGGGGTTCGGGGGGTTCACTCGAACCCCCCTCTGGAACCAAATTATTTCATTTTCATGGGGAAATTTAAGAAAATTTAGATGAAAATAGGAAAACAAACCCCCTAGGTAAATTTGAACCCCCCTTCTCAAAATCCTGGATCCGCCCCTGAAAATATAGGATTTTTCTCAACATTTTTAATGTGGGCGTTTATTAGAGGTTCCAGGAATTCCAAAACTCTCTGATAAAATGTCCATTTTTGGCATCCAAATAGGGGTATGGGCGTTTATTAGAGCGTGGGCGTTTAATAGAATTTTTACGGTAACTATAATGGCTTGGATTTCATTCTACACCTGCAGCACTATTACTTGCTGCAATGACACACATACTACAATTTTCATCATTCATTAGACAAACTATATGCTGCGCATGATTTCTTGGGGTCGGGGAAAATCAAAGAATTAGAGGGAAGCATGGTGGCAGTCAGTGACAGAGAGCTTGGAAAGGATGTGAATTCTGTATAAAATTAAACATATGTTAAGAATACTTTTACTTGTCATAATTTTATGAAATAGAATAAAACTACAGAAGAAATGAGACAATCATGATGAAGCAGGCTAAGCACATAAGAACTTAACAGGGCTTAAAAAGCACATAAGATCTGTGTTCAGCCCACTTGAGCAGCGATGTGAGAAAACCGGTCTTTGAGGTTTCCGACCAGGTCCAACACAAACCGAAAGGTGACTAGAAGGTCACAGAGGGTGGCTAGAAGCATGGAATTAAGGATTTAAGAAAAAGAGGGACTGTACTATCCGAGTTGTGAAAACAAAGGTGCTGATCAGCTGTGCTATTACTGCACAGCTGATCTGCGCTTTTGTTTTCGCATAGGCAAAATTCTGGTTTTCTCATGGCGCGGCTCACTTTGTTTCCTATTTCCACTGTGATTTGCTGTGTCAAATATTTTCACTAGTGGCATCAAAGTGAAGCCAATATTGAAATGAGTAAGTTATACAATGTTGTGGTTCTAACCAGGCCCAACAAAATGATTTGTCAGTTTAGCCACAGAGATTTAGCAACTCAAAACATGGTACTCTCTATGGTACTAATCAGCTGCCCAGTTTTAGCTGCAGCTCAATTGATCTGGGTCTTTATTTTAGAGGTTATTTTATAAGCAGAAATCAGGTCTTTTCTCATTCATTTCTTTAAAATATGGCTCATTTATTATTGTTTTGGGCATCAGCCCAAAACAGTATAGTGGTCAGGTTGTAATGGATCTATTTGCGTAGTTTTCGTGCCACGAGGTGTGCCTAAAATGCGCACTGCATGCTCTTGTTTAAAAATCCTGCCTTAATAGACGGTGACAAAATCTTAACTTTTACTGGGGTTTAGAGGCGGTAGCCTGCATGAGTTATCATATATGGTCAACTAGTACTTTTAACCAACTGGTTCCTGGTCAACTCGTACTTTTTCAGTGGTCAACTCGTACTGTCATGACTGTCGTCAACTTGTACCTTATCTTTGTTATTAGTCAAATATTATCATCTATTTAATGTAAACACTAACTTTTAGGACATTTTTTGTCTGTATTTGGCGTAACAGCGGAGATTTTCTATCAATTACTCTATCTTTTGCAAATTAACAAGTCTTCGATTGTACAAAGGCCTTTTGACCAATACATGTAAATACCATTTAAAGTTTCATAAGAAATCAATTAGTTCATCATTTTCTTTAGCCTATGTAAAGTGTTTTTTGTTCACATCCTGTCAGCTCCAAGACTTCCGTTTCTTTAGAAGATTTTTGAAATATTTTGCTGTATGTAATGGTCATTTGACATAGGTCAATGATACAAAAGTATTTTTTTCCTTTGCAAGGAAATACCATACGGAATGGCTTTCATTGACCATGTAGTTTCAAAGAAAAAAGATGTTTGAATATCATGGAAATGTATATGTATATAGCCCCTAGCAGCTACATACAACCACCCCATTAGGCCAATTAATTTCCTCATCATAAAACTACTGTCCATTTGTATCTACTTGACATAAACCAGACTAGCCCAAAACTTGGCTTCTTCAAGAAGCCAACTTGTTATATCAAGTGTATAATATGAGTGTGCATTTTTATACAATATTGATCAGACTTGGGTAATATCGACACAGGTATGCTATTCTTTTTATCTGCTTGTAAATATTTTCTTAAAATATTTATATTCAAAGGTAACATGACTTGTTAATATTTGTCAAGAAAGTCAATAAGCAAACAACAAAACATTTTACACTATTTATTTTAATCTACAGCTTTAGCCTTTAGCATGCTGAGCAATATAGTGAAATCAATATGGCAGCCCACTGACGTTTTTTCCAATTTTTTTCCGTGTTTTCTTAATTTTTGAGCCATAAAAACAGCTGAATAAATTCAACAAACGCAGTAAACAAATCTACTTTCGGTTTCGGAAGTCTTTGTTACGCCGATTTCTAGCGTAAAAATTCATCAAACGTACCGTTACGATGTTAAATTTCGGGTGTAAATGCACCCAATTTTCCATTTACCAGCGAAAAAAGCGCTGAAAATGCATTTCTAATGCAAAAATAACGAAAATCCGATCAAAATCGGCCGACAAATCGGTCCCAAAACCACAAGCCGCCATGTAGTAGTAGTAGTAGTAGTGTTCCGCCGTTGACTTATCGGTGAACCTCGTTTTCACCCCGAGTAAGGGTATTACCATCACCAGACCCCAATGATAGAACTACAATGCCCGCCACCAACCATCACCTTAACATATTTACTGTATTCCTATCATTGAGGTTATCATATTTTACAAGTGTTTTTGGAGAAGAGAAGCCAGTGCTTGCCTTATAATGCTGAGCGCCAAGCAAGGTAGCCACTGGTACCATTTTTAACGTCTTTGGTATGACGCGGCCCGGGATCGAACCCACGACCTCCCGCTTCCGAAGCGGACGCTCTAACCATTACGCTATCGGGACATGTTGTTTTCATGCGCAACTGTCTGGGCATCGCTCATTAATATTCATAAGTAGGCAGTGGGCGAAAAGTGCGGGAAATTTGAAAGCGGTTTTTCTTGTCGACCGCAGTCGCCTCTAGTTGGCACAGATATGTATTCCACGGGTGACCGCAGTCGCCTACAGCATGCTAAAGGTTAGACATAGTTTGATCAAACCAACAGGAACAATAAGGAATGATCAGGCTTGCAAGATAATGGACAGAACATGAGCCTGGTCATGAGATCAAACCAGCCTGTACAGTCACAGAAGCAGACTAGAAGTTTGAGATTTTGGAGTTAAGAAGATTACAGGGATTGCACTATCTGTGTAGCGAAAACAAAGGCACTGATCAGCTTTGCAGTACAGCAAAGCTGGTCTGCGCCTTTGTTATTCCCAAATGCAGATTGTTGGTTTTCTGATATGGTGGCTCATATAAAAATTTCACAGTAGTTTCAGGTATGGGTAGACAAATGTGTGCAGAGGGTCACTTTTGTATCATAGGCTCTCCTGGTGATGCCAAATTGTGACTGGAGGTACAGAATTGTCTATCCGTATCTTACACACATGATAGATTCTTTTTCATGTATGCCTTAACTTTAAGGCTTGATTTCCATCACATTTATGTTCAAGGACCTCTGACGGTGGTAATGGGAGCCATAATGTATAGCTGCCTCAGATTTTGATAAAAATAAATGTTGGTCAAATGCTTCTGTTTTTGTATACATGTTTGCTGGTAGTCCATAGTTTATGATATTGGATTGAGGTACTTGTTTCAAAAGAAGTACTGCTTTATTTTTGGGTTAAAATGGACATATTTTGTATTAAACATATAGAAAAATAGAAAAGTATTTATTTAACATTGTTCCCCCCCGAGTCCCAAGAAATCCCTTTGCATATGAATGTATTGTCATATTATACATAATATATGTGAATGGCGTTCTGGGACTCAGGGGGGAACAGTATCCTACAGCCCAAAATGTTATCTCAGTACTAGAGCCCAAGTATGTAAAATTGTTTTAACTTAAAATTAAAAAGAAAACAAAAAAAGCAGTGAAGTTGTATGCCATATATAAAGGTGAAAAATTTGATATATACATTTGTTTCCACAATTAACCCAAATCTGCTTGATTTATAACCACTTTTTATGTTCCATTCCCCAGAAAATGAGGGTACTGTACATTCTGTGGAACAAACTTTTGTAATCATTCTATACTATTATTGTCCACTTGATTACACGGCCAATAACCTCTTGCACCACAAACAGTAACATTGGTGGACTGTTTTCCTATTTATTTTTTTTAATGTATTAACTTCCAAATCAACAACTTTTCAGTCAGGTCGGTACGATGCCACCACTGTCTAGGTACCATGGGACCTTAAAATGTCTTTGTCATTGGTACAGTACAGCGACGTAAAATTTCAAATCACCAACTTTAAGGGTGCTTACACAATTTTCCATTCATTCTCATAAAACTATTTGCTTATTATATCACGTTAGGCATCAAAACAAGAATCTTTCAGTTCTTTAATGAAAGTGATTCCCCCCCCCCCCCCCCCCCCCAGAGTACTGGGTACAAGAAGTAATACGTGGCTAAATCCCAAAATGACTGAAAAACTTCCTATTAAAGGATGCTCGGCCATAATCTAATCGAATCAAAAATAACTTTTATGATTATAATCACTTCGACACAACCATTATACTGAAACGAGACACAGGTAAGAAAAGCCAAGTTCTGTTTGCGGGTGTGCCTGGAGTTTTTTCTCTGGGTTCTCATGTTTTCATCCACCTGCTGATTGGTCAATCTCATACGAGCTGAAATAATCTTGAAAGGGACATTAAAAAGAATCAGAAAAATAAATACATTAAAGGCCGTGTTGTAACAGGTTTATACAGGTAAATCAATATTCATGCAAGGTTGCTCAGTGTGACCAAGTTTTGTCACAATGGGCCGTGTCTGGAGAAAATGTTTGTGGTTAAGATCAAACTCTAATCAAGCTGTGCAAGACATAGAAGATGGATTGAAGTTTTGTTAATTAATGACACAATTCTGAGTAGCTGGTTGGTCATCGCTGATCTGGGTATAATGTTTTGCATATAACAGATAGCAGGTTTTCTTATGAGTTAACGGTGCCTTGTGTAATGTTTGGTAGTACTTAGACAATAATATTATACAGGTAACTGCTAAAGGTTTGTACCCAAAATGTTGACGTTGTAATATTTCAATTTTATTTCAATGGCATTATGCATGTTTATCCCACTTTACACAGTGTTACATGCACAAAATATGATACAATAGTGGAATTAAAGGACTACAAGCAAGGAAAAGCGAAAAATTAAAATTTTCTCACATATGAAATTTTGACCCCCACCCCCGTTAAAATCGCCTTTATTACACTATATGGAGGAAATAGTCAAAACTATTAATAGTTATAGGTTCAGAATACATTCGGCTTTTGCCCTAATCATAAAATAGCACCACCAGAACCTTTGAGACATTGTTATGGTACTTTGAAAACGAGGCATAAAACCCCCAAGAATGTCACAGATTCTTTGCTGTAATCATTGCAGCCACAGTTTTGAAATGTGTTATTGACATTGATGTGACTTGTGTGCTAAACAGGGAAGTTACGTGATGTATAAAAGTCCTGTCTTACAAAAATATGAAAATTCGTGACTAAGAAATGATGCATAATTTGAAAAAAATCCCATGTCCCTGATGGGATCGCCCTGACATGGATCGCTGGGGTAGAAATCCATATTGCTCTAACCACTGAGCCAAAGAGTTGACTCTTTGGCTTAGGCTTAGTGGTTATAGCAATGGATTTCTACCCCGGCGATCCGAGTTCGAATCCCGTCAGGGACGCGGGATATTTCAAACTATGCATCATTTTTAGTTACAAATTTTCATATTCGTAAGATATACAACCAGTGTTACACATACAAAACCTGAAGTTGTGAACACATGGTGAGACAACCAGAGGCAGACCAGTCTTCCTGACCATTATGAAAACACGCCCATGCAATATACTGATTTTTTTTTTCAGCAGTAAAAATTGAAAACATTTTTAAGAATAAATTCTTTTCTTATTTTTGCTCAAAACATTAGTTGTGGGTACTGGTTACAGAGGTGGTTCTAACCAGTACCCACAATCTATGTTTTGGAGCAAAAATAAGAAAAATAGGTATACCCCTGTATACCCCAGTTTTACTACCGGTATATAAAAGTGGGATATGCGGGGGTATATACATTACACGGACATGTTTTCCTGATGCCCTGCCCAGATTGATATTTTTCTCATTGTCCCCCGCCTTTTCGAAGATAAATGGAGGGACATAGTTTTTGGCTTTCCGTCATTCCGTCCGTTTGTCTGTCTGTCTGTCCTTCCGTCCTTCCGTCCCCCTATAGAGTATGTACCTTGTGTGCGCAACTCCTCCTACAGTTTTACTCTGATTCTTTTAAAACTTTACAGATGTTTTTACCATCCTTTAAAGATATGCATGTGGTTTGGATATTATCCTCAGATTAATTTTTCACACATTTTTCGCAATTTGAACTTAGTCATTTTTTGAGCATTTTGTCAATGAAAGTGAATGGACAGTGGGTACCTTGTGTGCGCAACTCCTCCTACAGTTTCATTCCGATTCTTTTGAAACTTTACAGATGTCTTTACCAGGCTTTGAAGATATGCATGTGGTTTGGATATGATACTCAGATTAATTTTTATTACATGTACTTTTGTTCGCAATTTGAACTTAGTCATTTTTGGTAATTTTGATAATGAAAGTGAATGGAGAGGGGGTACCTTGTGTGCGCAACTCCTCCTACAGTTTCATTCTGATTCTTTTGAAACTTTACAGTTGTCTTTATAATGCTTTGAAGATACGCATATGGTTTGCATTTAATCCTCAGCTTAATTTTTATCACTTTTTCGCAATTTGAACTTAGTCATTTTTGGGGCATTTACACTTAGAAAGTTCATGTGTTTTCTCAGATTATATTTGTGTAACTAAACAATCAAGGCGGGGGACATAAATTCTCTGAATTTGCTTGTTTATCAGTCATCTGGACAGCAGCCAATGTTTTAGGTGTATTCATAAGTATTTAAAATCTTTTATAATAATACATGTATGATTAAATTATTCTTATTTCAGTTCTCTTGTTTTTTATAGGATGCTGCGTTATAGACAGACTTAAATAAGAAGAGCTATGTGACAGGGCTATCTTGAGGCTATGCATACCTCAGCGGCGGCATTGACAGTTTGGTTCCTAATGTTGGCTGGGCGAACATCAGTCTTTGGTTATGATTGTGACATCTGTACATGTGAAGCAGGTAGATTCGTGTTATCAAACCAAAGATCTTTCTTGTTTGGCCTTAAATAAAAAAGTGTTTTTTTTTTTTATTTTTTATAACTTTGAGTGTCTGGTTTTATGCATGTTTATAATAATTGTCAGTTATTACAGACATGATGTCCAACATAAAGCAGGCTGTATATCCACAGAAGATGGCTACCTAGAGAATCGAAATTTTGTATGAAGGAAGTAGGGAGATTGCAACTCATTGACAAGCGCCTTTATTTTCACAAGTGAAATAATCTCTTTGTTACATATTCATACAGGGTCAATTTAAAAGATTTTGATTTTATTCAAAACTTCCTTGTTGTTACTGTAGACAGATTTGGAATTTACAAGAAAATAACATGATTTGAGCCGTCTCGTGAGAAAACCAACAATGTGGTTTCCGAACAGGTCCGACACAAACCAAGCTGTACAGTCACAGAAAAGAGCTAGAAGCTTGAAATTTCGGATTTAGGTAGAAGAGGAATTGTACTATCCGAGTAGCGAAAACAAAGGCGCTGATCAGCTTCGCGGTTACCGCGAAGCTGATCTGCGTCTTTGTTTTCGCCTATGCAGATTGTTGGTTTTCCCATGAGGCGGCTCATTTAATAAAGCAATATTTTTTGCTGAATTTCAAATGTAAGTGTCAGAAAATGTATTTTAATAGTATGAATGCATATATATTGACTTTTGATCTTTGCTTATTGTACCACATGTCATTGAATGATTGTTTATTGTATGGACTGAAAATTGCAAAAAGCATTCACAGTATTTTATTTATGAACCATGCACATCGACATGTATTCAATTTAGGCATACAAATATGAAACCAAAAGGATTTTATACCCATATAAAAGGCTTTTAATAAACATGTTTTTCACCTGTGTATTTAAGCGTAAATCATTTGTTTGAAAATGATGGTAATTAGGAAGAAGAACTGAAGAAATGTGAGCTGGATCTTAAAAAAAGTCTTCTAAATAGCATGCAGCCGTTTTGTGCCATCTCTGTCAATAGAGAGATAACCAGGCCCCGAGGTTATAAAACTTTTTTCAAGCTCAGCTCAGCTGAGCATGAAATTTCAACTGCTCATAAATCCTGAAATAGTCAAAATTAGTGGGAAATTCAGGCTCAAAACTCAAAAGCCAGTAATTTATCCTGCTAATAAATGTTAAAATGCCAACAATTGTTGGCATTTTAACATTTATGAGCAGGATAAATTTTAGACTCAGCTGAGTTGAGCATGAAAAAAGTTTTATAACCTCGGGCCCTGAACTGGCCTCTATTCAGTCTCTAGCCATCCAACCAAGGTGACTGGGAACAACTAATGCAGATGAAATCAATGTGACAATAGGGAAACAACTAATGCAGATGAAATCAATGTCATCAGGAAAACATGTCCGTGTAATGTATACCCCCTTGAACCCCACTTTTATATAGCAAAACTGGGGTATGCAGGGGTATACCTATTTTTCTTATTTTTGCTCCAAAACATAGATTGTGGGTACTCGTTAGAACCGCCGTGGCGAGGCGGTTCTAACGTGTACCCACAATCTCATACATGTGATACCTCCCTCATCATCAGGGAGACTCCAGGAAATGAGCCATAAAATTCTTCTAAAATATACCTTTTTTCATACAAAATTCAAAATCTCCCTGAAATGGATCAGGAAATTTCCTATATATTCTATACATTTTTCAAAAACCTCCCTGAAATGAAAGAAAAATCTCCCTGAAGCTCCTTTTCAACTCATCACATGTATGCAATCTATGTTTTGAGCAAAAATAAGAAAAATATCAAAATTTTTCTTCTGAAAATTTTCATTTTTTACAACTTTAAAAATCTTTGTATATTGCATGGGCATGTTTTCGTAATGGTGACAATAGGGAGTAATTACTTCTCTGGGAACAACTGCCAGACAGGTGCTTGCATTCTTTAAGGTTCTATTGATATCAAATCAGGAAATCATGTCTGTGAAAAGTATAACACCTTGAACCCCAAATTTATATAGTAAAACTGGGGTATGCAGGGGTCTTCCTGATTTTCTTATTTTGATCCAAAACATAGATTGTTGGTACTCTTGTCACCAGGACCAGGGTACTACAATCAATGTTTTGAGCAAAAAATTTTAAAATATTGAAGTTTTTCCAATGAACTTTTCAATTATCAAAGATGAAAAAAATCTCTGTATATTACATGCCCAATTTTTCGTTATGGTCGGTTATTCCCTGATCATGTTGGTTGTCTCTTCCTCTAGCCATCTTTCATCATTGTATTATGTTTGATATTCACATCAATGTTTCCTATGAGTGACAGTTAATTTTTTTAGCCTCGTCATGAGAAAACCAACAGTGTGGTTTCCAAGCTATACAAGCACAGAAGATGGCTAGAGGCTGGAAATTTTAGATCTAGAAAGTAGAGGAATTGTACTATCCATGTAGTGAAAACAAAGGTGCTGATCAGCTTCGTAGTTACTGTGAAGCTGATCTGCGCCTTTGTTTTCGCATATGCAGTATGGCATGGCTCAAATAGATGCAATCTGAATAGGCCGAAAGCTTCTCAAAGACATTACCATGGAATAGATTTTAGGCATACAAGTATATCTAATAGTGTAGCTTAAATAAATTAAAGAAATAAAATATACAATTCACATACATTACTTTTGACTTTTTACAGAACCATAATGCGAGTGTCGAGTTTGCTTATAGTATTAACCGCTTGGTGTGTTTTAACCAACGCTGACAAACCAAAAAATTGTAGCAAAGGAGGTAAGTGGCTTTTGTCCAAAAATAGCAAACATTAAGACTCATGACACAAACATTTCCAAACTGGCAGTACAATGTGTATTGTGTGTATACTTGGATTTTTTTCAATGTGCAGGGCAGGGCTTAGCTAAGCCCAGCCTTGGATGATTTCATTGTTGATATAGGGTCCCAGAGCTGACAATGTATAATTGAGGTAAAGATGACTATGCTTGTTGTCTTTGTGCTAAACCTGTGTTTCATCTGAATGATTTCAAAATAGGTGAAGTGTATGGTAGACACACAAAAACATAAACTTTTTGTTTCTAAAATATAACCATACAGCTACACTCAAATATTTCTATCAAGTCAGCCAATGCCTCTATTTTTGTAAACAGCCCTTTGCTTTACTGATGGTACATGACCGCAGTAGAAGGTCAATAAAGTACCATTCCAAAAATATTTTTAGCGATTCGGAGAACCAGCTGATTTGACTTATTTTTCCTACAAGGTCAGCTCGGTCAAATTAGCAGCAAATGCTGCACCAAAAACGTCAAGTTAGCAGCAATTTTACTGCAGCAAAATCGGTCATGTAACATGTAGCAGCGAGTTTGCTACAGCAAAAGCAGTCAAGTTAACGGCAATTTTGCTTGCATCGTTAGAATTAAATTTGCAGCAGCAAAATACAGTCAAGTTAGCGGAAATTTTGCTGCAGCGAAATTGGTCAAGTAAGCAGCTATTTTGCTACAGCGAAAAACAGTCAAGTAAACAGCAATTTCGCTTGCAGTGAATATTTTTGTCGCAGAATGTTTGGGCTTTAATCTAGGTGATAACGCATAAGAAAATGACATTTTTTGCCACAATCACATTTTCGAGGCCTCCTACGAAAAAGGTTCCATGTAAGTGGAAATGTTTGTCACCATTTTTTTATTATTTTATTCTTATTATTTTTTTTCTTTTTCGTCTGGCTGTGATCGCTATGTAGAAAATGATGATGAATGCTGCATTATAACTTTTCTAGACCTCATTACCAACTTTATGGAAAATGTTGCTGATTTTTTACAGTTTCGCCTGGCTGTGAGTGCTATGGAAAACGAATACTTATGCTGCAAGCAAGACTTTTCTATCCCACCCATAACATAGCTTAAGGACAAAAGTTCCCTGCCAACAGTAAAATTGTCCATAGAATGGGTAATATGTGGGATAAAAAAAAACGTCTGTTTGTGATGACATTCATCATCTTATAGCGCTCATAGACAGACTTAAAGGAAAGCGAGAGACCGAATTGTGCCGTAGCTCACCTTAGTGATTTGCTCATCAGTGTAAGCTTTAAGATAGACGATGATACTCTGGGGCCTTGTCTGTATGAACAATAGACAATAGGTGACAAAAACTTTCGCTGCAGCTAACTTGACCGTTTTTTCTATTCTATTTTTGTATTTTTTATTTTATTTATTTATTTATTTATTTTTTTTTTTTATTTTTATTTTTTGGCTGCTGCTGCTGCTGCAACAGATTCGCTGCTAACTTTAGTGAGCTGTCAGTAGCACTTTACAGATCCTTACTGTAGTTATTGCTCTTTTTTTCTGCCGCCTTCATTAGTAAATTAGTAATTTAAAGTAAGCCTGCGTCATTTGATATTTGATTGTATCAGAATTAAAGTTATAAACTTGAAACGGAAAACAGAGAGTCATACAACAAGAATGTTTACCAGGCATTTACTAAGGGGATTTTCAATATGGTAATACATAAATACAGTCATGTGGTACAGAATATTTTTTCTATGACAGTATGTGTTACCCATCATTTTCAGTGCATGAGGTTTAATTTTGACACTGATTGGTTCAACAATAACAAGTCAAAGTAATAGTCCTAGTGAGAACTACCTATTTTTAAATGTAATGGTCAACTTTGTCATTGTCAATCAAAAATTGACAGGCTCCGCCCTGCACATTGAAAAAAATCAGACTATAGTTGCTGTGTGTTTAACATGTGTTTAACAGTTTGATTAGAATTGTTTTATGCATAACAGTAAAATGAAATCCTAAGTTTTAACTTAAATCATGTTTGCCACTAGCTAATGTAGCTGTGGAGGTTTTATGCAGCAGTAAATGAATGGCATCTTAATGAATAGTATTCTTGAATTTCATGGCAGTTTAAGGTTAAATTACAACTTAAGTTTATGCAACTGGCCCCTGGTGAACATCTTGGACATACTGAACTCAACCATGTCACTTTCAAAATGGTAGTGTTTTCATTTGCATGAAATTCTATTTGTTTTATGATGTCTGAATCCCATAGGGTTTTTGTTTGGCACAATGCACAGAGTGGCTTTATAATGTTTGCTGGGTAGATCTTGTTTTGAAAGACAACATTGACTCTGTAACAATCCTAGGGATCTATTAATTTTGTTGATCATTATACCTTTACTTTATGATAGTGATGGAATTATACATTTGTACAAATTCACAGATATGATAATAATAATTGAATTTTTACATGGAGTAAAACCAGTCTAATCAGCAAAAAAGTAGATCCCTACCCCTAGAAACAATCACATTTTAGTCTGCATTGTTTTCAATCAACATGGTAAAATTTGAGAAGCTACATGAGAAAACCTGTGGTTTGCATTTTTTTAACTGGTCAGACTTTCTTTCTCACAAACACAGCTCGAAGATCTTGATGTTCGGGATTTAAGAAGTTGAGGCATTACAAAAACTTGCCCATGCATTCAGAGATTTTTAAATTTGTAAAAAATAAATTTTCAGTGGAAAACGTTTGATATTTTTCTTATTTTAGCTCAAAACATCGATTGTGGGTACATGCTAGAACCGCCTCGCTGAGGCGGTTCTAAGGAGTACCCACAACCTATGTTTTGGAGCAAAAATAAGAAAAATAGGTATACCCCTGCATACCCAAGTTTTTCTAGATAAAAGTGGAGTATAAGGGGGTATATATGGCAAGCCGTTTTACTATTTATAATGCTTATTAGATATCTTGAATAGTAAATAAGGTATCTTAATTAGGATATAAGGTATCTTATTTAGCAATAAAGATATCTTCTTTATAAAAAAAGATATCTTATATCCCAAATTGGATATCTTATATAGTACATGTAAAGAAGATATCTAATATGCTAAATAAGATATCTTATTTGATCCCACAATTAAGATATCTTATATAGCATATAAGATATCTTATTTGATAATTTAGATATCTAATATACTAAATAAGATATCTTATATACTAAATAAGATATCTACTATACCTAAATAAGATATCTTCTTTACAAGATTAATTAAGATATCTACTTTGGTAAATAAGATATCTTCATTGCTAAACTAGATATCTTAATAAGCAAATAGGATATCTTATATAGCAAATAATCTAAATTGGTAATTAAGATATCTTATTTATAGTGGTAAATAAGATATCTTATTTAGGTATAATAGATATCTTATTTAATATATATGATATCTTATTTAGTATATTAGATATCTAAATTATCAAATAAGATATCTTGATTAAGGCTATAAATAAGATATCTGTATTGTATAGTAGATATCTTATATAAGTATCAGAAACCAATTGTGATAAATTGGGTAAAGCAAATAAGATATCTTATATACTAAATAAGATATCTGATTTGTTTAACCTAAATAAGATATCTAATATAGGATATAAGATGTCTATTTTTGTATATAAGATATCTTATTTGTCAAATAAGATATCTACTTTAGCATAGTAGATATCTTATTTGTGAATGTAATTAAGATATCTTATATGTTGAAGAAGATATCTTATTTGACAAATAAGATATCTTATATGTTGAAATAGATATCTAATACACGTTTTTAGATATCTGATATGTTAATTAAGATATCTTATTTAGAAAAAACATTATAGATATCTAATTTATCATATTAGATATCTAATTTGTTAAACAAGATATCTTAATTAACAAATAAGATATCTTAAATGCTATATCAGATATCTATATTAATAATTAATATATCTTATATATTTTTACAAATAAGATATCTAATATATCAGTCAAGATATCTTATTTGTTAATTTAGATATCTACATTAACAAATAAGATATCTTGTTTAGTTAAAAAGATATCTTATATACTATATAAGATATCTTAATTGACAATTTAGATATCTAATATAACAAAAGCGATATCTTATTTGCTATATAAGATATCTTCTTTAAAATAGATATCTAATAAAATAAACTGTTTATTAAAGAAGATATCTTATATACAATATAAGATATCTGTTTATACAATATAAGATATCTGTTTGTTTGAATAAATAGTAAAACTGCTTGCCATAGGTATACATTTTACGGACACGTTTTCGTGATGAATTGTTCTGTTTATAAGTAGATTGTGAAAAAAAAGCACTGTTCAGCTAGCTGTGAAAAAGTGCAGATCAGCTGTGAAGTAACTGTGCAGTTTATATTTGCCCTTTCTGTTGGTGTATGCAAACAGTAGGTTTTCTCATGACACGTCTCATTTAAATGTTGCACTTTTTGATTTGCATTTTGGTGGTAGACTTTTCTTCTTTGCACTTTTTCAGTAATCGTACCGGAGGACCCGTATTTCCTAGATGGGCAAGATATTGTGTTGACCTGTTGGCGGAATGATAATGTTACCGCAAGAGACCTGTATTTTACTACAGGCTCACGAAGGACACGGTTGGAGGAAAAATACCATTGGAGGAACAAAACGCATGTTACCTTACGTTATCCGGTCACTGCGGAATATATGACAAATTTCACGGGCAACAGCGTTGGCTTTTACTGTCATGATAAAAGGTCGAAAAAGGATGCCTGTATCCAACTAGTCTATGTTGAGACGGATTGTAAGCACTTTCATAGCTATAACAAATAACCATAGTATCATTCAATAAAGCCCCTAAAGTGCCTCATTGAACTAAACAAAGTGAGCCGCATCGTGAGAAAAACAGGATTTTTGCCTATGCGAAAACAAAGGCGCAGATCAGTTTTGCAGTAACTGTGATAGTACAAAAGGCTCTCTTCTGCTTAAATCTGAAATTTCAAGCTTCTAGCCTGCTTCTGTGATTGTGTATAGGTCGGTTTGTGTCAGACCTGCTCGGAAACCCCAAAGACCTGTTTTCTGGCATTGAGGCTCAAGTTACTGATGACTTTGTATTTGCAAAGCTGATCTGCGCATTTGTTTTCTGATAGGCAAAAATCCATTTTTTTCATGATGTGGCTCTAGTGTTTTTATTGACGGGCATCGGTTTTCTGAAGCCCAAAGTTTGTATAGCAGCATGCACTTACTTTGGTATTGGGTAAATGTGTGAATGCAAGTCTAAGTTGCACTTTATAGTTCTTTAACAAAACGCATTCTTTAATTAGCCAGTGCATGAGAAAATCTGCATATGCCAAATCTTCTGTGTACAGACCGGTTTGTGTCAGATCTGGTCGAAAACCCTTGTTGGTTTTCTCACACACAGGCTCTAATATTTTGGACACTGATACAGATCAGTCTGCACTGCTTACCTCACGCGTGTTTCATTACGAAAAGTTGCCCAAGCAATATACAGAGATTTTTTTTCTGCTGTAAAAATTGAGAATTTTCAGCTGAAAAACTTTGATATTTTCCATATTTTTGTTCAAAACATAGATTCAATCTATGTTTTGGATGAAAAAATAGTTATACCCCTGTATACCCCATTTTTACTATATAAAAGTGGGGTATAAAGGGGTATACATTTCAAGGATATGTTTTCCTGATGTAAAAAAACCTATCAGAAATACTGGGCATCTATACTTTATGAGCCTCATCATGATAAAAAAAAACCGGCTTTTTGCCTATGCCAAAACAAAGACAGATCACGCTGTGCAGTAACTGCACAGCTGATCACACCTTATAGCGCAGAAGCCAGCTCAAAATATCCAGCTAGAAAAGCAATTTCGTTCCACCCCCTCCACATAAAAGGTTTGATAGTTTCATGTTGGAGACCATTAAATGGGCAAACTTTTAGGCCTGGGTGCCAAGTCCGGATGTGGATTCTTCATACCAAAATCCAAGATGGCGTCCAAAATGGCTGCCAAAAAGATGAATTTTCTAATTTCTCACATATAGGAGTTAAAGATCTACACAAATATACCCATTTTTATGTTGTTTTACTCAGAAGTAACTTACAAAGCATGATAAGGCTTTAAAATCCTGATAGCAAGAGATTTCTTCTCGGGGAGACCAAAAGGATCACAAAAATGGTACATTTTAAATAGATTTTCTGCCTCGCCTATTGGTCAAACCAAAAATATTTTGTTGCACACACACTAAAGAAAATGTTTTTAATGGTTAAAATTAAATTTAGTATATAAGAATTTTTTTCAACCCGGGTGTCAGCTAGGATTGTGGTATCAAATTGGAAATGTTTTTATCTTTATATCGTGAGGACACATTATGAGAATCTCGCAAATAAAAGGGGGTAGGGGTAGGTTTAGCTTCACAAATTTCGTTTCATCCACCACTAAAAAGGTTTGATGGTTTTATGTTAAGGCTCATAGAATGGGCAATTTTTTAGGTCTAGGTACCAAGTTTGTATGTGGATTCTTCACACGGAAATCCAAGATGACATCCAAAATGGCCGCCAAAACGTCAATTTTTCTGATAATTCACCTAAAATACTTAAAATTAAGGTAAAAATGCAGATTTTATTATGTTAGTTTACTTGGAACTAACTGGAAAAGCATAAGGATGCTTTAAATCCTGCTTGCAATAGATTTCTTCTGAGTGAGCCCAAAATTGTAAAAAAAAAATGGCACATTTTATACAGATTTGCTACCTGGCCGATTGCTCAAACAAAAATATTTTGTTGAACACACACAACAGACAAGGTTTTTTATCGTTTGAATTAAATTGAGTATATATAAGAAAACTTGTTCAACGTCAGAGTCAGCTAGGATTGTGGTATCAAATTGGAAATATTCTCGTCTTTATAACATAGGGGTACATGATAAAATTCTCGCAAATCAAGGCGGTAAGGGTAGGTTTAACTTCACACATTTCGTTTCATCCTCCAATAGAAAGGTTTGATGGTCTTATGTTGAGGTTCATAGAATGGACAATCTTTTAGGTCTAGATACCAAGTCTGTATGTGGATTCTTCCCACGGTAATCCAAGATGACATCCAAAATGGCCGTCAAAACATCAATTTTCTGATAAAATGCAGATTTTATTAAGTTGGTTTACTCAGAAATAACTCAAACGCATAATGCGGCTTAAAATCCTGTATGCAACAGATTTCTTCTGAGTGAGCCTAAAATGGTCACAAAAATTGCATATTTTATACAAATTTGCTAATGAACCCATTGGTCAAACAAAATATGTTGTTGCACAAAAACTACTTTAGAAGTTTAGAATGGTTAAAATTTCCTATGGATATCAGAAAATTGTTCAACTTGGATGTCAACTAGGATTGTAGTATCAGATGAGAAATATTCTCATCTTTATAATTAAAGGGTACATGGTAAGTTTCTTTCAAAAGAAGGGGTAAGGTCTAGTTTAGCGTCACCAATTTTGTCCCAGCCTCCATTTAAAGATTATATGAAAGATTATATGTTGAAGGGTCATACAATGAGGGCACTTTGAGGCCAAGCTTCTAAGTCTGGATGTTGATTCTATGTACCATAATCTAAGATAGCATCCAAAATGTCCACCAAAGTGATGAAATTACTGATATTTCACCTATAAACATGTGGATTCTTTGAACCAAAATCTAGTATGACATCCAAAATGGCCACCAAAATGACGAAATTATATTACACCTACAGTGAATAAAGAGTTATTATTTGTTTAATTATTTGTTTGTTTATTTGTGTTGAGGCTTAACGTCCCAGTCAACATTTTTTCAGTCATGCCGGGTCGGAGCCAACGCTCCCTGTGTTTAACCACCAGTACTTTAGTGAGTTAATGCGTCTTGCGTAAGGACACAACACGGTGACGCCTATGGGGATCAAACCCAGGACCTCTTGATTCTGAGTCCGACGCTCTACCTTAAGATCTGTTTAATTATATGATTATTTTTGTTATTTTACTCACAAATAACTGAAAATGTTAATGATGCTTTAAAACATTGCAAGCTGTATATCTGTTCTGTGTGAGTGTAAAAGTGTCTCAAAAACGAAACTTTTTAAGCAGCCCATTGGTCAAATAAGTCATTTTATTTACACACCCGTCTTAGGAGGTAAAATTAGGCAACACTCAGGAAACAGCGCAATCAGAAAGAAATTCCCACTCCAAAAACCGAGATGGGAAAAGACTACATTAACAATCAAGTACTTGTACTAAGAAAACATATTGTGAGTCCAGTGAGCAGTTATTTTCCCAATAGGTGGTCACTCAGTTACCAAAACTAAAATATGAAGACATACATAAGGTGCAAACACCACACATATTCAATGCCAGAGAAGTATCGCCTTGGAACGACCAGTAGTATAAAATTACTGTGGGTCTTAAACTAGTTTTACAGGCGCCTAACCTCGCCCTCAGCTCATGCAGTGGCTCTAATATACCTATATATATAAATAATGTATCTTTAATCTATATATAAACTAGCAATAAGGAAAGCATGTGAAGAAATATAAAACATAGGTACCAACGTATGATATTTGTAATGGAAATCAGGGTGAGCAGCTATTGAAGTGAAGTTATTGGAATAGCTTGGATAATTGTGAACCACAGCAGTCACGCCTTAGAACGTCAGTCATAAATAACTGGGGGGGCTTAAACTAGTTTTACATACGCCTAAACTCGCCCTCAGTTTCTGCAGTGGTTCCGCAGTCACAATGAGCTGCCTGATGTTGGAGATCCTTGGGCGCCAAACAACTTATTGAAATCCGAAGCAAAAGAAAAACACCAGTTGAACCCCGGAAGGCCAAGCAACAGACAAGAAGCTCCAGCCCCAATGACGTCGTAGTTATCAAACATGACTGGGTTAAAAACTAATCATGCAGACTGTCGCATCACATATATCCTATACGTTTGTATCGTATAACGAACTTTGTAAACAGAAAAAAAAAAAAAAAAAAAAAAAAAAAAAAACACGAAAAATAAACATAAATAAGTTTCTTAAACTTGTAAACCAAGTCACCATAAAATTCTGGTTCGGAAATGGCCCTCACGTTGAAGCGTCTTTAACCGAAAATTAATTCATAGTGTCTGTCTGTGATAAAATTTAGAAAATATTTTAGGAGGATTTGGATGTTTTGTTCAACATCCAGATTTACGGCTATATGCTCTTCCGTCACTCAAACTCGGACTCAACTCGCGAGAGTATGGCTGGAATATGAGTCGAGCGAGGTTAAATTGAGTGTGAGTGGAGTATAGATTTGGTATGCACAACAGTCATTCAACCATCACTCACTGGAGTGTCAGATTTTCATTATAAAACAAAGAAATTTGAAAACTTATGTACATTTGATGTATCTATTCTAACATCAAATTAGCAGCAAAGAAATGACTAGACACTGCATATTGCGGTGAGTTATCTAATTTCGATGTGCAACCATGGTATTGTATTTGCTCTCTATTGTTTGTTTGTCTGCTTGTTTGTTTATTTGTCTTTCTTTCTGTGATGCTCGCTCTCTCTCTCTCTGCTTGCTTGCTGGTTTATTTGTCTTTCTTTTCTCTATCTCTCTCTCTCTCTCTCTCTCTCTCTCTCTCTCTCTCTCTCTCTCTCTCTCTCATGAGTAGATGGGTGTGCGTGGGGGTGTAGGGGGTGCGTCTGTGACAGCTATATCTAGCGTAAAGGCACAAATGTGTCTGCATCTGGATGTACAATGTTGACTACTCACCTAAAATACGGATTATTGTTTTTCATGTTCAAAATAGTCGCAAATGACATGCCTTGGGAAAATCGAAATCTGTTCTAGAATTCGCAACCCCTCTCAAGAAAAGATTTGTCCCGAGCATAAAGCTTGGTCCAGGTGGTGTATATAATCTGCTATTTGGGGGCTCTTTTGAAGAAAATGTGAAGAAATAAGGGTCCAAAATATTTCGAGTAGCGCTCGAGTGAGGTGTCGCCTTCACTCAATGCTTACTCGAAATTTGAGTTGAGTTCGAGTGTGAGTGTGACATGTGCATACCAAATCGAACAGTAATGCGCTAACACGAGTGACTGATCAGATTATCTGAATGAGTCTGAGTGTAGTATGCCTCGAGTGTAGGTTGAGAATACAGCCGTTAGACCCTGGCCTCAAAGTGCCCTAATTGTATGACCCTTCAACATATGAGTTGAGTTCGAGTGTGAGTGTGACATGTGCATACCAAATCGAACAGTAATGCGCTAACACGAGTGACTGATCAGATTATCTGAATGAGTCTGAGTGGAGTATGCCTCGAGTGTAGGTTGAGAATACAGCCGTTAGACCCTGGCCTCAAAGTGCCCTAATTGTATGACCCTTCAACATATAATCTGTAAGTGGACGCTAGAACAAAATTTGTGATACAAAATGATACCTAATCCCTTGTTTTGCAAAAATCTTATAACAAAATCTTTTATTTTAACCATTGGGTTCGGCAGCAAAAATCTGCATAAAATATGCAATTATTGGTGACAATTTTAGGCTCACTCAGAAGAAATATATTGCATGCAGAATTTAAAGTATTGTTATGCTTTTTCCAGTTACTTCTCAGTAAACCAACATATTTTTATCCTAATTTTAACTTTTTTAGGTGAATTATCAGAAAATTGAAGTTTTGGTGGCCATCTTTAATGTCATCTTTGAATTCTGTGTGAAGAATCCACATAAAGAGTTGGCACCTAAGCCTACAGATTGCCCATTCTATGAACCTCAACATAAAACCATCAGAAGAACCAACTCAGAGGAAATCTATTGCAAGCAAGATTTTAAGCTTTATTATGTTTTTTCATTTACTTCTTAGTGAAACGACATATTAAAATCTGCATTTTATCTTAATTTAACTGTTGTAGGTGAATTATCAGAAAATTGACGGTTTGGCGCCCATTTTGGATGTCATCTTGGATTTATGTGTGAAGAATCCCCATACAGACTTGGCACCTAGGCCTAAAACATTGCCCATTCTATGAACCTCATTGTAAAACCATCAAACCTTTCTGGTGGCAGACGGAACGAAATGTGTGAAGCTAAACCTACCCCTACCCCCTTGATTTGCAATAACCTTATCATGTACCCCTAAGTTATGAAGATGAGAATATTTCCCAAATTGATACCACAATCCTAGCTGACACCCACGTTGAACAATTTTTTATATATACGAAATTTAATTCTAACGATAAAAGATTTTTTTCTGTAGTGTGTGTGCAACAAAATATGTTTGTTTGAGCAATGGGCCAGGTAGCAAATCTGTACAAAATATGCCAATTTTTTGTTACAAATTTGGGCTCACTTAGGAGAAATCAATTGCAAGCATGATTTTAAGCCTCATTAGGCTTGTCCAGTTACTTCGGAGTAAACCAACATAATAAAATCTGCATTTTTATCTTATTTTAACTGTTTTATTTGAATTATCAGGAAAATTGACGTTTTGGCGGCCATTTTGGATGTCATCTTAGATTTCCGTGTGAATAATCTATATACAGATTTGGTACCTAGACCTAAAAGATTGCCCATTCTATGAATCTAATCATAAAACCATCAAACCTTTTTAGTGGTGGATGAAACGAAATTGGTGAAGCTAAACTTACCCCTACCCCCTTGATTTGCGAGAATCTCATGATGTACCCTTACATTATAAAGATGAAAATATTTCCAACTTGATACCACAATCCTAGCTGACACCCAGTTTGAAAAGAATTCTTATATACTAAATTTAATTTTAACCATTAAAAACATTTTCTGTAGTGTGTGTGCAACAAAATATTTTTGGTTTGACCAATGGGCCAGGTAGGAAATCTGTTTAAAATGTACCATTTTTTGTGATCCGTTTGGGCTCCCCGAGAAGAAATCTCTTGCTATCAGGATTTTAAAGCCTTATTATGCTTTGTTAGTTACTTCTGAGTAAAACAACATAAAACTTGTATATTTATGTAGATCTTTAACTCCTATATGTGAGAAATTAGAAAATTTATCTTTTTGGCGGCCATTTTGGACGCCATCATGGATTTTGGTATGAAGAATCCACATCCGGACTTGGCACCCAGGCATAAAAGTTTGCCCATTTAATGGTCTCCAACATGAAACTATCAAACCTTTTATGTGGAGGGGGTGGAACGAAAATTATTTTTTGCCCTGCTGGCTTATGCGCTATTAATTCTTGCTACATGGATAGAACCATCCCTCTTCTTTCTGAATCTAAAATTTCAAGCTACCTAGCTTTCTTCTGTAACTGAACAGACCTGTTTGTATCAGACCTGGTTGGAATCACTTAGGCTGACCAGTTTTCTTGGTTGGGGCTCATGATGAGACCCAGTTGTTGCAGTCCAAACTGTACAGTCACAGAAAATGGTTAATATAATGGGTAAGAAAGAAGGATGTCCACAGCAAAATGAAGGTCCTGATTGACTATGCAATTACTGTGTCTTTGTCTTGTTTTGGCACAATGCAAGCTTATATGTGCCTTTGTTTTGGAATAAAATCAGCTAGCAGCTGATTTATTTTGAACAAGACTATATGTGCTGGATCATGAGAAAACCGGATTTTTGCCTATGGGAAAACAAAGGCGCTGACCAGCTTTAATTTTTCGGCAAAACATATATCCCTGATCGGCACAGTTGTTCTATACCTTGGTTTTCACATATTGTGAAAATAAGATTTGCTCAGGATGTGGATCATTTGTTAAAAGGCTTCTTGAGACAATTATTTTTGCTGTTTTCATAAGGTTTCTGAAATCAATTTATTTGAGAAAGGAGATGAAACACAACAATTAGGGTGATTTAACATTTCTGTGTGCCAGGAGAAGACTCGTCTCTATAATGACCTTGCATTTAGCAATTAGGATGCGTAAAATTATTATTGATAAAATAAGACTTGCGCTCAAAGTTGACATTTTAATTACTTATAGTTTTCTTATTGAATATTCATATTTTTTTACCAGGTCTGTCGCAAACCAGGATCTGAATTGTTTTTAGATTGAGGAAGAATGCTTTTTTTCTATGTAGTCAAAACAATGGGAAAGATCAGCTGAGAAGTCACTGTCCAACTGATTTGCACCTTATTTTCACATAAGCAGAAAGTGTTTATCCTGATGTTCTGTTGTTTTCATTCTAGTTTATCCGAGGAAACCTGTTGATGTGAGATGTTCGTCCTACAATTGGGAGACCATGACATGTGATTGGGACCTGGTAGTAGACTATAACCATCCACTTGACTACACAGTGTCATGTGACTTTGTCTCTTCTGACCATGATTCAGTAGCTGTAGAATTGCTGTATAGTTTAAGGTTTGTGAATAGTACAGTTAATTACCAGTAACCCTTCAACAGGCCGTGATGGCCTAGTAGTTAGATGATCTGCTTTTGGAGCTGTAGGTCGTCGGTTCGCATGACTTTGTGCAATACCAAAGGCTTTAAAAATGGTGCCAGTGGCTACCTTGCTTGGCACTCAGCATGGCAAGCTCTGGGACATGCCTGTTGTGTTAGTCACTAAGTGCATATAAAGTGTAACAGTTTTTTAAACAAGACATTTCTTTTAACATAATTTTATAATTACAATGTACATGTATTCTGTTTCTCACTGTAATGGGGATTTCAATATACAACTCCTGGGCCCAGTTGTTCAAAACTAACGACGTTAGTTAACGATTCGTTAAAATTTCAAACATTAATATTACAAATACAGTTATTTTTTGTTGAAAAAATGTGAGAATCCTTTGCACTGCAAAGGATTCTCACATTTTTTCAACAAAAAATAACAGTGTATTTGTTACTTTAGCTGATATTTGCTTAACAAATTTATGTCAACGATATCGTTAAGCTAACGATGCTTTGAACAACTGGGTCCTGGTTCCCAAATTGAGACTGTTGTTTAGTAACGTCTTTGTTTCACATATTTTTATTTATAACAAGAACTCTTTGGGTCCAAAGAAAGTCCAAGTTGACCTGTAATAGGTGTAACGCCACATGCTCAAGTTAATATGAGCCTCGTCGTGATAGAACTGGATTTTTGCCTATGCGAAAACAAAAGGTGCAGATCAGTAATTTTGTACAGTAATTGCACAGCTGATCAGCGCCTTTGTTTTTGCTACACATATAGTACAATTCCTCTTCAACCTAAATCCGAAATTTCAAGTTTCTAGCCATCTTCTGTAGCTGCACAGGCCAATTGTCAGAGCTGGTAGGAAACCCCGAAGACCGGTTTTCCTATTATACTCTCATATGGCGAGGTTATGATAAACACTGTTGATCACAATTTGCTTATGAATTGAGGAGCCTGAGCGTAAGAAAACCAACAATTTGGGTTTCTGACAAGGTCCAACAAACCAGCCTGTACAGTCACAGAAGATAGCTAGAAGCTTGAAATTAGGTATGAAGATGGATTGTACTATCCATTAAGCGAAAACAGAGGCACTGATCAGCTTTGCGGTTACCAGGAAGCTGATCTGCGCCTTTGTTTTTCGCATAATATGCAGAGTGTTGTTTTTCTCATGCGGTGGCTCAATTTCAAATGGTTATATAGAAAAGTGTGTTTGTTTAAAATCACTGTCCGTATTAATGTTGTAAGTACAGCTTTCACTTGACAGAATATTTTCATCAGTGTTCCGTTACATTATGAAGACCCCCCCCCCCCGCCCCCCCCTATGAAAACTTGCCCATGCAATACTTGGAAAAATTTTGGTTGTAAAAATGAAAATTTCCACTGGAAATAATTTGACATTTTTAATATTTTTACCCAAAACATTGATTGTGGGTACACGTTAGAACCGCCTCGCTGAGGCGGTTCTAACGTTCTGCTGAGGCGGTTCTAATGAGTACCCACAATCTATGTTGTGGATCAATAATAAGAAAAATAGGTATACCCCTGTATACCCCAGTTTTGTATATAAAAGCGGGGTATATGGGGGTATACAATTTACGGACATGTTTTCCTGATGAGACCTTTCCATGCCTAGTGACGGCAGTGAAGTAAGGTTACGAAGTGTAGCATAATGCTGGTTAGCCAGCTAATCTAAGCTATTATTAGTAAGTCAAAACTAAAGTTCAGTTTGCATGCGCCAAAAATACATGTGTGTAAATATACTACGGTGTGCAAATTTTACTCGGGGTATGCAGATGGCGCATGCGAACGCAAATACACACCGGAGTATATTTACATATGGGTAAATTTACTCCTGGGTCTGACCGATGCAAATTTTATTTTTAAAAATACACACATGTAAATTTACTATTTTGTCCCATGCCAACGCAAAGTAAAATTTACCCATGAGTATTTTTATTTCAAGTCAATATTCTGATTTTAGGTAACAAATTTTCACATTTTTTGTTCATAACTGATAATATGACAATTGCTGAAACTGTGGACATTGTTGCTAAATAAGAGTTTATTGCCATTTATCACAGTTTAGATCATATGGAGTGCAAACAGCCACACTATTTCTTCATCATTCTTGGTGAGATTCTTGGGGCAAAGTGTACAAGAACACATAGAAGCAGCCTCTTCTTGTTTTGCAAATACAGAAAACTTAAATGAACAGGTTTTAATCCAGAAATGATAAATTTACATACAAAAATACTCCTGGTGATAAAACCCATGCGAACGCAATTTAAATTTACTCACAGGTTGATTTGCACTCCGGAGTATATTTACACACCGGAGTATATTTACACGCGTGTATTGGACTTCAGCTTCTGAAAAGCAGTGTTCTTTCTTTCATAGATATTGATTCATAGCACATTTATTTACTCTAGTTTGTTAACATGTACATGGAGTTGAAATATTCAACAGGAACAATACAAATCTGTGGGGTAAATGTCCAGACCAGACCAGGACTAGCTGCCACTGGGATAGTGATCACTTCATCAAAGCCAACCTCTATATTGCGGTGGTTAGAGTGAAGAACACTGTGCTGAATATAACTACTAGTACGGAGGAACATGTCTTCAAGACAAAAGATATAGGTAGGTCTGCTTCAGCCATTCATGGCTTGGCATTCTAGTTTTGTTGTGCATAAGTATGATCTGAAATCACTGTTTGAGCATAATAAGGCAAAGTAAATGCTTATTATATATGCTATGTTCAGGAATTAAGGAAATGCATGAATAAGGATTTGTGAACTAAATTTTATTTGTCATTTGCCTCTGCATGTCCTACATGAACATTTGTGTATAATAATATAGGACTCATTTGTGGAAGTGTTCTGCTGTACACATTTCAGTAACAGGAGCTCTTACAGATTCCGGCTTCTAGCTATATGACCTATATGGTCCCTTCTTAATAAATAGGGGATTGTACACTTGTTTTCATTTCATTTGAAATGACCATGACCAAATGTATGATGCTTTATATACCACATGAACTTTTAAGGAGATTTTATAACATTTTAAGCAGACATTTTTTATTGAAAATTTATATTATTGTCATGGACATTGTCATATGGGCCACGACATGAGAAAACAGGTCTTCCGGGTTCAGACCAGGTTTGACACAAACCGGCCTGTACAGTCACAGAAGATGGCTGGAGCTTTTGGATATACATGTAAGTAGAAAAGGGATTGTACTATCGGAGTAGCGAAAACAAAGGCGCTGATCAGCTTCAAAGTGAGGAAACCATAATTATATGTTTTGATATAACAGCCTCATTTGAATCATCAAATAATGCTATACTGGATAAATTCCTGCTATATCAGCCGGAAAACAGTGTTAATAAAAGGAACCTTTCTTAACAATTAATTTAAATATATGAGCCTGTGGGTGAGAAAACCAACGATTTGGGTTCTGACCAGGTCGGACACAATCTGGCCTGTACAGTCACAGAAGCAGGCTAGAAGCTTGAAATTTTGGAAGAAGAAGGATTGCACAATCCATGCAGCATAAACAAAGGCGCTGATCAGCTGTGCAGTTACTGCACAGCTGATCTGCGGCTTTGTTTTTGCCTATGTAAATGTTGGTTCTCTCATGCAGTGGCTCATATGTCTTTCTCAGTCAAACCAGCCGCTGTGGACTCCTCTGATGTTGCTGTATACTATCTATCTGAACCAGAGGCTGTCAGCATCCAGTGGAACCATTCTCAGCTCTACCGAGACTTCAACTTCAGCTTACAAATATTTTCTGACTGTGATCAAGAAAAGGTGAGGATTACCATAATTTTACTTAGCGCACATGCTCCAATCATGAACACCTTGATTGTTTCTGAAAAATGCGCATTAAACGCATACGGCATGACTAGAATATTGTTATTTGACACATATATTCTGTATTGAAACTTAACCTAAATTGACCAAACACTTTTTGCAATGAATGAAGCAATTAAACACTTAAAGTAAGCCCTGAAAATTGATCACAATGATAGTAGCATGAATGCAGCGTGAATCTAGCAAGTAAACAATTCTAAGACAGTGCAGTATGAATGCAGCATACAGTGTTTTCACTAATGTTTTGAGTAGCCGGCAGAAATTACAGATCAATAGTCAAAATTGCTGTTGTTCATTATTGTTCAGTAAGAAGTTGCCGCCTAAAATTTGAAAAAAATGAAAAGTACACGGCTATTTTTGTCGCCTGCCGGTTCTTTATGACATCCCTGGCATACATCAAGCAGTATGGTTCCAGTATATGGCGTATGCTGTAGTGAAGTGTGACAAAAAAGCAAGAAAGGAGCACAAATATCAGCCGCTATTTCAGCATACGTATACGCAGTTCTGTAGGGAAATGCCTGGCTAAAATAGGGTAACAGAGATGCAGAAACCCATATTTTTAGCCAGGATCACTAGACTAGTATATTTGTGATCCAGATTTTGTCAGATGCTACTCCATTTTTGTTTCAGATTGTATATGTGCCTTACAAACCCAACCAGTATGTCTCCTACAATGAGCAGATCCCTGCACAGTTGAAACTTACAGGCCTGAACCCTAACACAGAGTACACTGTCAGTCTGAGAGCAAGGCCATATGGGGGTACAGGACCCTGGAGCGAGGCAACGGAGATATCGTTCACAACATTGTCTGATGGTAGGCTGTGAATCCTTACGATTTTACTATCTACTTTGTTGTATGCCTTATAGCAAAATGGAAAATAGACTGAGCTGCATGAAATAAAAAAATGTCTTTGAGGTTCTGGCCAGATCTGACACAAACCAGCCTGTACAGTAACAAAAGGAGGTTAGATGCTTGATATTTTGGATTTAAAAAGAACTTGATTTCATATTTCATGAAGTGAAAACAAGTGCAACACTCAGCCATGTAGTCACTGCACTGCTGATCTGAGTATTAATTTTGGGTTTGTTCAGGCAGGGTTTCTCACAATGCAAACCCATTTTGTTCTCATAATATTTTCAAATAAGATAAAGCTGTAGGACTGGCATTGTCTCAAATAGTTTAAATGATGTTGAAGAAGATCAAACATACCATATTATATGAGCTACCTCGTGGAAAAACCAACAATGTGGTTTCCGAACAGGTCCGATACAAACCGGCCTGTACAGTCATAGAAGCAGGCTAGAAGCTTGAAATTTTGGAGTTAAGTAGAAGAGGAACGCGGTTACCGCGAAGCTGATCTGTGTCTTTGTTTTCGCCTATGCAGATTGTTGGTTTTCCCATGGGGCGGCTCATACCATATTATATTATGACAAATATCGATAGTGCATCATAAGCCTTTGTAGGCTGACTTTTAAATATCACATGTACATTGAACAATATTATACAATTGTTGCCCTTGAGTGAGGGTGACATGACGATTTGTTCACCCGAGGCAGGTAATATTGCCCAAGAGCGAAGCCTGAGGGCAATATAACCTGTTGAGGGTGAACTTATAGTCATTTCACCCTCACTCAAGGACAACAATTGTTTTATTATACCGAACCACTTATGAAACAAAATGGCGACATGCCACATGACAAAAGCATGTGATTACACGTGCAACTTCACATTTAGGTGGATATGACGTCAGATGGTAATATTATCATGCGACCTGACAGAATAGCAGCCTCCACGTGCACTGTAAACAAAAGCATGTGACTACGTGCTCAAGGCAGATATGATGTCAGAGGGTAATATGATCATGCGACATGACAGAATAGCACCCTCCGCGTAACTTGCTCTAGACCAATCAAAAACCACACTCAGCCAATGAATATTTAATGTCATTTGTACAATTGCATGTACATTACTGTTTAAAAGGTTATACTTTAGATGTAACGACATGTAACAAAACAAAGATGCTGAACATCTGTAATTCGATGAAAAGTTCAGCATTCTGCAAAACTTATATGTCTATTATTCACTAGATTAATTTTAAGTTCCAAATAAGCAAATTTTGTTGAATTTAAACATTCATGTATAAAGCATCCATCAGGAAAACATGTTCATGAAATGTATACCCTAATATACCATAATTTTATTTAGTAAAACAGGGGTATACAGTTTTTCTTTTCTTTTTTATATATATAAAACATAGATTGTGGGTACTCGTTAGAACCGCCTCGGCGAGGCGATTCTACCGTGTACCCACAATTACTGTTTTGAGCAAAAATTTAAAACAACAACAACAATTTTCACAGTTGAAAAAATCTCTGTATATTGCATGTCTATTTCAGTACCAAAGGTGTCTCCCTATAGTAGAAATGGGCTGTTTGAAGAATCAAGGGCACATTGCAGCACAGTTGAAGACTGCATGAAAACCAATGTATATTTTAAGGTGAGATATCATCCTCTGTTACCCAACAGAATTTTGTCGATTTATCATTTTGTGTACTAGCATAATTTCGCAGCCGTTTATTTTTGCTGATTATGGAAATAGCCTTTACAAGAACAATATACAGTACTAGATTGAGCCTCGGCGCGAGAAAACCGGTCTTCGGGGTTTCCGACCAGGTCCGACACAAACCGGCCTGTACAAGCTCAGAAAAGAGCTAGAAGCTTGAAATTTCGGATTTAAGTAGAAGAGGAATTGTACTATCCGTGTATCGAAAACAAAGGCACTGATCAGCTTCGCGGTTACCGCGAAGCTGATCTGCGCCTTTGTTTTCGCCTAGGCAAAAATCTGGTTTTCTCATGATGTGGCTCTTTACTGGACAGTATTTTTACATATTCCTGTTTCTAGCTAAATTAAATTGTTTTGGGACGAATTACAAATTATCACCAAAATTTCTTAACATTTTGTCTCTTGCTGTTGACAGCCCCTGGCTGAGTGTGAAATCCTCTCCAACACAACAGAATATCTAGTTACCTCCCCTCTGGAGAATATCACCATGGATACCAGTGCATTCTTGGTAATGTTGGAAGTTGGTGGAAACCAGACATCACCTGTTGTGCTGAGAGCCATCTCTGAGGAGGGTGAATCAACAAACTTTAGTCAACTTGTGATACATCCAGAAATTGAAAGTATGTTGAACTGCGGAATTTTATGAAACAGAGTATAGCTCTTAGGCAAAAAATATTTGCCTTTGCACTTATCTACCTGTATGTTAGCCAATGCGAAAACAAAGATGCAGATCAGCTTTGCAGTATCTGCACAGCTGATGAGGGCCTTTAGTTCCGCTACATAGATAATACAATTCCTCTTCTTCTTCTTGTATACACAATTTCAAGCATCTAGCCTTTTTCTGTGACTGTACAGGCGGGTTTATGTTGGACCTGGTCGAAATCCCGAAGACCGGTTTTCTCTCATCGCAGCTCATGTGGGTCTAAGATCAAGATTTGGCAAAGATAGGATGAGCCTTTGCATGAGAAAACCAACAATTTGGGTTCCCAACCAGGTCTGACACAAATTGGACTGTACAGTTACAGAAGCAGGCTAGAAACTTGAGACTTGGGACTTGGGGAGAAGAGGAATAGTACTATCTGTGTAGCGAAAACAAAGGCGCTGAACAGCTGTGCAGTTGCTGCACAGCTGATCTGTGCCTTTGTTTTCGCATGTTCAGATTGTTGGTTTTCTCATGCGGCAGCTCAGGGTATAGTCAGATATACACTACATGTAATTGCAAATGGATACTTTATTGTAACCTGGACTTTTGTTATTTTTACTTTCATATGAAATGATCACTCATTTATCTTTGTATTAGACTTTATATTTTAAAAGGGTATACCCTATTTGTTATAATCAGCGCACATGTTCCAATAAGTTCACACTCATGTCTTTTCTAAACAGCAGGTGTATAAGTGCACACCTGCTGGTTGATAAATTGGTATTGTATGCTGGTTTTGTCACTGAAATATCTTAGAAGGTGTACTAAAACTTTTACTAAGTATTTTGTTTAGATTCAGATATGAGAATGCATCACTACGCACGTTTTGGAACTGTTTCTTTCAGACACTTATGCGCTCTCTTTGGTATTTATGCGCACTAATTGAAACTGAATTTTATTGAGCATTTTTGTGGCAATTTTGAAAACTTAAGTGCAACATAGGCTAAATAGAATGAATATGGTATTTCTAATTTCAACAGGACCAAACATTGAGCGAGATCTGGTGATACACTACAACCCTACCACAGGGGACTGTACAGCACGTGTAGTTGTGTTGAAAGATGATGCTAGATTCAGCAATCTATCCCACATTATTGTTTGGTGTTACAGCAGTGGAGACCCTTATTGTCAGGTGATTCGCATTTTTTGAAAGTTAAACTTTAAGAAAACATGCTCAGATAACATTTTATACTAAGTTGTAAAAAATAGAAATTTTCCATTGAAAAATTTTATAATTTCTTATGTTTACCAAAAATATAGATTGTGTGTACATGTTAGAGCTGCGTCAGCGTATCTACAATCTGTTTTGGAACAAAGTTAGATAAATACCCTTGTACACCACAGTGTTACTACGTAAAAAGTGTTTAAAGGGGCATACATGACACAGCGATATAATCCTGAAGATTATTGTCAGGACTTTTGACAGGTAGTTTTCCATTTTCATATTAAACTGTTTCTGTGGTTTTGGTGACTAGTTATTCACATATTTTTGCATGACAAAGTATTTTGAATAATGCAATTCTTTACAGAGTTTTCACAGAATGTATGTAATTGTCTAGATTTATGCTAAAGCAAGGTCCTTTATATTTTTTAGCTTTGATCTGATTTTGCCCAGCATTGAAACAAATACTGTCATTTATTACAGCATATACATCTGGGGCTCTTCTCTTTCCAAAGATTATTTGAGACACCTCATGGGAAAACCAACAATCTGCTTAGGCGAAAATAAAGGCGAATTTGATCAGCGCCTTTGTTTTCACTACTCGAATAGTACAATTCCTCTTCTACTTATATCCGAAATTTCAAGCTTCTAGCTCTTTTCTGTGCTTGTACAGGTCGGTTTGTGTTGGACCTGTTTGGAAACCACATCGTTGGTTTTCCCACGAGGCGGCTCATTTGTTTCTTATCATTATGCTACAAAACACCTGCATGATACTACTGTAAACATCTTAATTTTGCGGAAATTATTTTTTTTATTTGAGTCCATTCATGTTGTTTTGTGGACTGAAGAAAAGGTCTTTACAAGATCAGTGTGCAGTATGTCAAAATGGACATTTTTGCGGAAATTTATTTTTTGAGAATTCATCTATTTATTATGTGTTGGTTTACAGTATTTTGATATTTACACTAGGAACCCCTTGACTGGTACGAGTTGAGAGTAAATGAAACCTTGAGGCTACCTGTAAAGCACTGCAAGCTGAAGTATCGGATAGGGTTGTCTACCCTTGGAAATAGAGCAGGCAAAGGGGAGGTAATAGCTACACCGATACACTGGGAACTGTGCATTTTTGAAGAAGGAAAAGGTAACTTATTATTACTTCTATGGTATTGTAGATCTTCTTATTATGTCTCCCCTGGAAGGGTCGGGAGACATATTGTTTTTCCCAGTGCGTCCGTCCGTCCGTCCCCGCGAAGGGTCGGGAGACATATTGTTTTTCCCCGTGCATCTGTTCTTCTGTCCGGACGTCCGTCCGTCTGTCCGTCACAAATTGTGTCCGCTCTATAACTCAAAAACCGTCCAAGATATTTCATTGAAACTTAATACTCTTATAAAGCATGATAAGACGATGTGTCATGCACAAGAATCATAAGTCTTGCTTTTATATCTTTGGAGTTATTTCCCTTTGATTATTTTCCATACAATTTCGTGTCAGCTTAATAACTCGAAAACCGTAAGAGATATTTCATTGAAACATGGTACACTTATAAAGCACGATGAGATGATGTGTTATGCACAAGAACCGTAACTTGCTTTCATATCTTTGGAGTTATTTCCCTTTGATTATTTTCCATACAATTTTGTGTCCGCACTATAACTAAAAAAACATAAGAGATATTTCTATGAAACTTAGTACACTTATAAAGCATAATGAGAATATGTGTCATGCACAAGACTTATAACTCTTGCTTGTGTAATTTTGGAGTTATTTTCCTTTGATTATTTTCCATATAATTTCTTGTCCGCTCTATAACTAAAAAAGGGTAATAGATATTTTAATGAAACTTGGAACACTTATAAAGCACAATGAGATGATGTGTCATGCACAAGAATTATAACTCTGGCTTGTGTATTTTTGGAGTTATTTCCCTTTGATTATTTTCCATACAATTTTGTGTCCTGCTCCATAACTAAAAAACCGTAAGAGATATTTCAATGAAACCTGATGCACTTTTAAAACAGAATGACAGGATATGTGATGCACAAGAACTATAACTCTTGCTTGCATATTTTGGACATGCACTTAGAGAGGGGGGAGACATCAGTTTTCACATAGAAAACAAATTCTAGTTTCCCTTTGATGAAATTTGATAGAACAGATAAATGAGCCTGTGCATGAGAAAACCAACAATTTGGGTTCCAACCAGGTCCGACACAAATCGGGTTGTACAATCACAGATGATGGATAGAGGCTGGAAATTTTGGATTTACAAAGTAGAGGAATTTAACTATCCGTTTAGCGAAAACAAAGGCGCTGATCAGCTTCGCAAGTAGTGCGAATCTGATCTGTGCCTTTGTTTTCGCCTATGCAGATTGATGGTTTTCCCATGCAGCGGCTCAAAGCATTTCATCTGCTATAGTCAGCAAAAACAAAGATGGGATAATGGAAGATTTAGTCATATTTTCAAAACAGATTTTGCACAGCAAATGCTTTGCTTATGGAAATCTTTTAATGAACTGACAGGAAGAATTGATATATGAGCCGCATCGTGAGAAAAACAGTAACTGCGAAGCTGATCAGCGCCTTTGTTTTCGCCACTCGGATAGTACAATTCCTCTTCTTCTTAAATCCGAAATTTCAAGCTGCTAACCCGTGTCTGTAACTGTACAGGCCGATTTATGTCGGACCTGGTCGGAAACCCCGAAGACCGGTTTTCTCGCGTCGAGGCTCATAGTATTAAGACTTTGATGATCTTTGATCCTCTGAGCAGTTACTTGGAAGTTCACCTGTGTTCTATGAAATATGAGCCGCCTCGTGGGAAAACCAACAATGTGGTTTCCGAACAGGTCCGACACAAACCGGCCTGTACAGTTACAGAATAAAGCTAGAAGCTTGAAACTTTGGATATAAGTAGAAGAGGAATCATACTATCCATGTAGCGAAAACAAAGGCGCTGATCAGCTTCGCGGTTACCGCGAAGCTGATCTGCGCCTTTGGTTTTGCATATGCAGATTGTTGGTTTTCCCATGAGGCGGCTCATATGGTATAGTCAGATTTTCTTCTCCTAATGTAGGTCATTATAGATAAAACATTTACGAAAACTTGCCCATGCAATATAGAGAGTTTTTCAGTTGTAAAAATTGAAAATTTAAATTGGAAAAAAAGTTATATATTACTTATCATGCTTATTTTTGCTCAAAACATTGATTTAGGGTTCAAGTTAGATCCACCTCACTGAGACGGTTCTAACGAGTACCCACAATCTGTATTTTGGGTCAAAAATAAGAAAAAAAGGTATGCTGTTGTGAACCCCAGCTTTACTATATAAAAGTGGGGCATGAGGGGCTATACATTTACGGACATGTTTTCCTGATGAAAAAATACAAACATGGTTTAAGTTTCATATCAGACTGCATGGAATTAAAGACTGACCTACACTATTTATCATAGCATAGGTTGATCAGATGATATCATATGACATGGCTTGTGTATTTCTATATTTCATTAGTGCCTAAAGTACCGCTTCCCAAAGTTGACACATTTGAGACGGGTGCCGACAATAAAGTACAAGTATCCTGGACACCATATTCTTGTAACACTAAAGACATGAATTATGTGGAGTTCTATGAGGTGTCATCCTGCAAAGTTGCAGAAGAAGACCTTAGCTGCACTTGTAAGTTTATGTATTGAATGGTTTATTTTAGACTTGATCCCACAGAACCTCATCTGCTATATATCTTATAACAAAGCAAAACATTTAAAGAAGGGTAATATTTATTTCTTTAATTGCAAGAGTAGTGAACTGCTCAGGAATTTTTAGCCCTCTAAGAAAAGAAAGAATCAAAACAAAAACAGCTTTGGAATGTTTTATACTTCAACATCAAATTTTGTCATTCTACATCTAGATTACTCATAGATTCATATAATGCTCAGATGTTGTATTTGGTTTGAGTTTGTGCTGTGTGGCATACAACTATGAACATGTATATATATACCCATATATTAAGAAACTTAATAATTTTTCAGGCACAGACAAATTGTTGACACAAAATGTGTCAAAACTACATACCAGTGTGACACTGCTGCTAAATGACACAGGGCACTATGGTTGTGTCTGGGTGAGAGCTAAGACAGTGGCAGGATTCGGGCCAAAGACTATGGGAAAAATGTTCAATGTAACAGGTAACACTTTTTATGAAAATACACCAATTTAATATATGAGCCGCCTCGTGGGAAAACTAACAATGTGGTTTCCGAACAGGTCCGACACAAACCGGCCTGCACAAGCACAGAAAAGAGCTAGAAGCTGGAAATTTTGGATTTAGGAAGTAGAGGAATTGTACTATCCGTGTAGCAAAAACAAAGGCGCTGATCAGCTTCGCGGTTACCGCGAAGCTGATCTGTGTCTTTGTTTTCGCCTATGCAGATTGTTGGTTTTCCCATGAGGAGGCTCATATATAGAGGTTTTTTTCATCTGTAAAAATTTAAAAAAATTCATTAGAAAAATTTTGATATTTTTAGTACTTTTGTTGAAAACATTGATTGTTGTTACAGGTTAGAACCATCTTGCCAAGACGGTTCTAGCGAGTACCCACAATCTTTGTTTTGGATCCAAAATAAGAAAAATTGTATACCCCTGTTTTACTATATAAAAGTGGGGTATAAGAGGATATTCAATGCATGGACATGCCTTCTTCATGAGTCAAGATTTTTATCTGGGAAACCAGCTACAAAATGTATAAATTTTTGACGCCATCATGCTTATTCAGATTTTGCAATAAATCTTTTTTGTGCCAAGCTGAACATAGACCCTACTAATAATTTGCTTCAGCCAAACAAGGAGAAAACATTATTATGCCATACTGGAGTATGTTTTGGCAGCCTAGATAAGATGGCCTTGCTTTAGAATTCTTTCAACTCATTTAGGCTCTTCTAAGATTCGGTTCTACAATTTTACTGTTCTCATACATTTTGCAAAGGTATGAGCTAAAATATAATGATTAATACTTTATTAATGTAGCCTGATGGCCTAGTAACTAGTAGTCAGACTCTGAATTATGAGGTCCTTGGTTCAAACCCCACTGATGCCTGTTGGTGTCTTTGAGCAGGCCAAATTCTCACCATAAGGCACCAGTGGGATTTGAACCTAGGACTTCTCGATTCAGAGTCTAATGAGTGATTGATACTTGAAGGAAGTCTTGGCTAAATGTACATCCCAACATCCCTGAAAAATTGTTCACTGCAGTCAGTGTTAAACAACATTACAAACAAACAAAAAAGCCAATTCTTAATTTGTGTACTGTATGTAATAATATATAGATGGGCCGCGTCATGAGAAAACCAGATTTTTACCTAGTAAGCAATAACAAAGGCGCAGACCAGCTTCGTGGTAACCGCAAAGCTAATCAATGCCTTTGATTTCCTTACTTGGCTGTACAATTTCTCTTCTTCCTAAATCCGAAATTTCAAGCTTCTAGCCATTTTCTATAGCTGCTCAGGCTGGTTTGTGTTAGACCTGGTCGGAAACCCAGAAGACAGCTTTTCTCGCGTCGCAGCTCAGATGTAACAAGTTTTGACTATGTTTAGCAGGTACTGCTGTAGCAAGTTTTGATGATGAGAGAAGAACTATCATCCTCGGATCAGTTGGTGGTGGTATTGGACTTCTGGTAGCTATTCTTATTGCAGTTTTATGCATATGGTAAGATTTGACACACTATTTAAAGTCACACATATCATTATATAGCTGATCTTCATCAGGAAAACATGTCCGTGAAAAGTATGCCCCCTTGAACCCCACTTTTGTATAGAAAAAAAAATGGGGTTTGCAGGGGTATACATGTACCTATTTTTCTTATTTTTGCTCCAAAACATAGATTGTGGGTACATGATACAACTGCCTCGGCGAGTACCTACAATCTATGTTTTGAGCAAAAATAAGAAAAATATATCAAAATTTTCCTACTGAAAGTTTTCATTTTTAACAACTTTAAGAATATCTATATATTGCATATATAGCATGGGCATGTTTTCGTATGTGGAAGACTTTAGTTTTGAATTTGCTTACAGAAGTGAAGAACAGATAGCTATAGAAACTTAATTTGCAACAGCTTAATAAACTCATTTAAAGGGAAACATTACTAATTGAATCCCGCATATGATTTTCATGAAACTTTACATGCTTCAAGATAAAAGTATCCTTGGACTAAAATCGAAATAAAAATGGGGGGTCACCGGCCTCGTTTCCATGGTATCAGAACTTTTTTGATGTTTCTAGTGGATTTCAGAAAATCGCACTCGTAGCGGACGTGTGATTTAATACATATGTTGCTACTGCAAAAACAAATCAAACACATGATGAATATTATTTTCGTCTATTTTGATACTTTTTGCTCTTAAATTGGGGAGATTACAAGCAAAAATAACTTTCCCGCCATTTTTTCAAACCTGGAAAAAGTATGCATTTTTGCGATATCTCGTAAACCACGCATATGATTTTGATTAAATAGCGCCAACAGGTAGGAAAGATTGTATCCATTTAAAATTTGAAATAAAAAATGGGGGTAACCAGATTGCGCCGAAAGATATAGAGGAAAACTGTTCAATATTCCCGCCTTTTTCGTTTTAACGCCAAACGTTGCACTGACGTCGCGTATATTTATGCCACGTCATCAACAGCGAAATAACCTTATACATGAATTGGGGTATATCATTTGCCACAGAACTTCTTTTCAAATAAAAATGAACAATATGTATACCCGCTTTAGGACTTAATTATGAAGAAACAAACAGAATAAGATTCTACAGCTTGCAACGCCATTTAGAAAACAAAAACAAAACGACGCTAAAAGCTACGCGTAACGTGCACGTTATAAACGCCGACGTTGCGCAAACAGTGTGCTCATAAACAATAGTAATGTTTACCCTTAAGCCTGATGTCCCTTTTATGGGACATAGGCAAACAGAATAGCCCCAGATGTGACGCCGCAGAATTTTCATCGAACAACTGAATTAAATTTAAAAATCACTCCAGACGCCCCTAAAAATGAAAGTGGACTCACCCAAATGATAATGATGGGAAAATCCATTTGTCAAATATGGGTTAAATATTGTATTATATTATACAGAGCAAAGGGCTACTACCAATGAGACTCCATAATCAAAACAAACAACTGTTTTGTTGTAGGTGCTACAAACGGATTAAAAAGAAGATTGAGAGACCTGAAATACACAACATTCTTGGCAACCTACAGGTAAGAAAAGCTCAATGAATTTGAGGCACGACATGAGAAAGCTGACAATCTGGACCCAGTTGTTCAAAGCATCGTTAGCTTAACGATATCGTTAAGACATAAATTTGTTAAGCAAATATCAGCTAAAGTAACAAATACACTGTTATTTTTTGTTGAAAAAATGTGAGAATCCTTTGCAGTGCAAAGGATTCTCACATTTTTTCAACAAAAAATGACAGTGTATTTGTAATATTAATGTTTGAAATTTTAACGAAATGTTAACTAACGACGTCATTAGTTTTTAACAACTGGGCCCTGGTTTCCGAATAGGTCCGACACAAACCGTCCCGCACTGTCACAGAAAAAGTTTAGAAGCTTGAAATTTCAGATTTAAGAAGAAGAGGAATTGTACTATCCATATAGCAAAAACGAAGGCGCTGATCAGCTTCGCAGTGACTGTGAAGCTGATCTGCGTCTTTGTTTTCACGTAGGCAAAAGGTTGGTTTTCTCATTGGTTTTTGTAGGTTTAAGTCCTTTTAAGATTTTTTTGTTAAATTTTATTTAAGGTGATTCTTCAGCATTTGTACATAAACAAAAGTCACAGAGTTACCGTTACTTGGCTACAAATTCATCTTCATCATTTAGAGATTTTTAGATTGTGATTACTAACACATGTAAGGAGCTTTTGGAATTCCCTGCTCAAGTAATTAAACATTTTCTTTCTCAAACAATGTTTTTTGTTACATATATATAGGAAAATGAAGCTGCTACCGAAATCCAAGCTGCAAACAGGGTGAGAGAAACAGAGCTCACAATTGTTGAAGAAGAAGCAGAACCTCTTATCTCAGACAGCGGAACAGGCTCTCTAGCCAGCAAAATATCTACTGAAATTCCTGAAACTGAAAGGCAAAGAAATGGGTCGGATGATTCTGGAGTCCATAGACTGGGTAATGCAGGAGATGGTGAACCATTGGTCGCTCTTCTTGAGGATAATCTTGCTGGATCAGGAAATACCTATGGAGGAATGCCTGATTTAGGAGAATATGATTTTGATTCTACTGGTTTTAGTTCTGTAGGACCAAGACCTAGTGTGAGCAAAACAGAACAAACTGGGTCAGACTCAGAGGATAACATTGCAAATACAGTAAATGCTAACAGTGCTGAGTTGACTAATTTACAAGAAACACTAGTTGGACAACATGAGAAAGATGTAGATCATGATGTGCGTATAGAGAAGTTTCTTAAAAATCAAAAGGAATCAAGTCAAAACAGTAAACGCTCAAATGAAGTGGTTGTGAATATGGAGTCTGTTGCCACTGAACCTAGTCTTGAAGGCAGCATATCTTGCCAGACATCTATTTCAGACACTGCTGTTGCTGATTATCCAGTTTCTGGAAGTAAGTTCATTAAGCATGTAAACTGCTTATCAGAACAAAGTGGACCAAGTCACCATGAATGTTTAAGTGCTAGCATAAACTTGACAAATGAAGAAAATGATCTGGGTGATTTTGACAATTCCAGAGAGCTATCAAGTGCACATAATAATTGTGAGGATTTTATAAAAGAGGATGAGGAAGACAAACATATAACATTTGCAAGTGAGCCTAAAGACTCCCGAGGCAAGAATTCTCCATCAGATATAGCTGAACATAGTTTTCACAGTTCTACACCAGCTAGTCTTTCAGGAAGTAGGGATCTTAGTTTTGAAATGGATGGAAGTGGAATATCCAAGAGAGGGGTTTATACGAGTGCCATTAACGTGTCAATGGATTCTGACCTAGACTTTACAGATTCTGAGTCTGAAGTTGGCATAGAATCAGAAACTTCTGATTCGAAATCAAATCCAGTACAAGCCATTCAAGACAGAGACTCAGAAATTGTCAATCAAGAATCAAATTCAAATGAAGCCATCCAAGATCTCAATCAAACTCACTCTGATTATCATTCCCATAATTCATCTAGCTCTCAAAATATCCAGCTGACTCAGGAAAATTCAAAAGACATTTGTGATAATGATGATATACCTCTATCAAAACAGAATTATGACAATGGCAGCAGCAAATCAAAGCCTCAAACATCAAACACTCAAACTGACAGGAAAGTTTTTGGTCCTACTTCTGAAAGTGTATGTAGTGAACAGAAAGATAAAGTGAAAAGTAAACTTGATGATGACAAGCCAAACACTGGAACTAATAGCTATACAAAAGTGAAAGAGTCAGACTCGGGTATATTATATAAATCAAGTAGTTGATAAGACATATTACGAAAACTTGCCCCTGCAATGAAGAGATTTTTTTCAGCTGTAAAACTAGAAGATTTCATTAGAAAAAAGAAACCAGTGAGGCAGTTCTAATGATTACCCACAATCTCTGTTTTGGATCAAAAATAAGAAAAATAGGTATACCCCTGTAAACCCAAGTTTCACTAGATAAAATTGGTGTTCAATGGGGTATACTTTTCATGGACATGATCTCCTGATGGACAAGATTTTTGTGATAGCTGTTTAGGGTAATGTATGAGGAGTGTAGATATATTTGTGTAAGAGGGCAACATAATTATGTTAGATGTGATGCAAAGCTTTTGCGTTACATTGTTTTTGACTAAACCTTTTAAATATTGTTGGAACTGTGATAACCCCCCTTCTTACATATATATTAAAAAAAAAATGTTCTCTTTCCAGTTGTTAATAAGGTCATTTTTAAACTCTTACCTTCTTTTTAAGATTAATATGGCAGTGCTGTATCAATTACCTTTTTCCAAACATTTTTTAAACTGTTTGACTTTAGCATTTGTTTGTCTTCTTTATTGCTGTTACTTATTTTTGTATTTGTATTAGCTTCCAGACAGTCAGGAACACCAGACATTGGTGTGTATATCTTCCTAGGTAATGCCTTTAATACTTTTACTTTGCTTAGACTATGTGGGCTTTAGTGTTGTATATAAACGGGTCAAAATAAAGTAAGCCCATGTCATTTTGCTTCACAGACATAAATTGCCCAAGTTCAAATGTTTATTTCAAAAAGTCCAAAAAGTGATCAAAAACGCTTAGACGACAACATCTAAAGCAAAGTTGCACAAAGTTTCAAGTTGGAATACAGATTGTCTTTCGATTTATGCTTCATTATCCAACAGTGTCCAGATTTTTGCACTATAGGAATAATAGGGAGCTTTTCGTGACGTGTCACTCTATAGAAAACTTCATGAAATCAATGAAAATCAAGCCATCATTAGAAGAATAATTCAAGCTTAAATGCTGAAAATTACATGCGAAAACGTTTATTCTCTCAAAAATTATGACAAAACAAAATTGGAGGTTTTTGCAATAAGCCTATGGAAAAAAATCAGCTGGGGCTTAATTTATTTTGACCAGTTTACAAGGTTGTAAACATATATTACACATTGTTATGTACACTGCAAACGTAAAAACAATGTGTAACTGAACAAATACAAATATGTATTAATATGCTTTTGCACTTTTTTCAATCACAAAGAAGATACATGTACTTTAATAATACGTGTAGTGAAAAACATTCCTACTGTGTATGGTATCCATTGCTCGGTGAATAAAGGATTTTGATACATTTTCATGATGTACAAGTACTACAAATACCCCATCATGTTTTCCAACAGACTAATAATTATTGTCCAAGAAAGTCAGATCTGTATGTCCAGAAAATCTGATTTCAGCCAGTGCGTGAAAAAAACAACAATTTGGATTCCACCCAGGTCTGACACAAACCGGCCTGTACAGTCACAGAAGATGGCTAGAGGCTGGAAATTTTGGATTTAGAAAGTAGAAGAATTGTACTATCTGTGTAGGGAAAACAGAGGCGCTGCATGATCAGCTTCGCAGTTACTGCCAAGCTGATCTGCGCCTTTGTTTTCGCTACACGGATAGTAAAATTTCTCTTCTTCTTAAATCCAAAATTTCAAGCCTCTAGCCTGCTTCTGTAACTGTACAGGCCGATTTATGTCGGACCTGGTGGGAAACCCCGAAGACCGGTTTTCTCGCGTCGAGGCTCATATGGTAATTCCAAATACTCTGTGTAGTAGGATGAATCATCCATGTACATGTGTATCAGTAATGTGTCATGAGAAATCGGCATTTTTGCATATGTGTATAAATAAAAGTGCATGGTCAGCTTCATGTTGACTATGTAGCTGGTCAGTTTTTTTGTTTTTTTTTTGTTTGTTTTGTTTTTTGGCATCATATGCAAAGCTTTTCTTTAAAAACCTGGACCCATTTGTTCAAAGCATCGTTAGCTTAACAATATCGTTAAGACATAAATTTGTTAAGCAAATATCAGCTAAAGTAACAAATACACTGTTATTTTTTGTTGAAAAAATGTGAGAATCCTTTGCAGTGCAAAGGATTCTCACATTTTTTCAACAAAAAATAACAGTGTATTTGTAATATTAATGTTTGACATTTTAACGAAACGTTAACTAACGACGTCGTTAGTTTTGAACAACTGGCCCCTGATATCACATGCTTATACTTACATGTTTTCTTCATTGACTGTTCACAGCTCAATTTTTCATTGTCACGTACCTTGCTTGAAATCTCAAGATGTTCTCGTAATGCAGCTCTAACAGTTAGACACGATATCATTGCACAGTAAAGTTGCAGTAGTAATCAGATTTAAAGTGTTATCAACAGCTAAGGTCTTGATCTTAGACAAAACCTAACACAATTGAAACCACAACAGAAGTATCGCCTTGGAACAATCAGTAATTTAAATTTACTGGGGAGCTTAGACCAGTTCACAACATTAAGTTAGTTGTTCAGTGCTCGTGGTGAATTAAGTAGCTTAATCACTTCAGCTTTTAAAGTTTTAATAAAAAAATGTGCCATATTTCTCGACGGTGTTTTACAATTATTTTTAATGAGTGTGCAATATGTTTTTTGTTTTCATTTTATCCTAGTGTATATATAGCTCGAGCAACTTTAATATTCATATCTGGGCGTGATTCAAGGAGGGGTCATAGAAAAGTTTAACAAGTGTAGACCATGGTCACATGTTTACTGTTTGAAATTAGCTACCTTCCAGTGATATGAGCCGCCTCAAAGGGAAAACCAACAATGTGGTTTCCGACCAGGTCCAACATAAACCGACCTGTACAGTCACAGAAAAAAGCTAGAATCTTGAAATTCTGGATTTAAGTAGAAGAGGAACTGTACTATCCGAGTAGCAAAAACAAAGGCGCTGATCAGCTTCGCAGTTACTGCGAAGCTGATCTGTGCCTTTGTTTTCGCCTAGGCAAATTGTTGGTTTTCCCATGTGGTGGCTCACATATTGCATTTCATTCATATTTTTTAAGGTAATTATGTGAGTTGGGTCTTTAAATTGTAAAGATTCTTATAGCTTTTAACTACGTCAAAAGTAGACCATACCCAATAACGCATTCATGAGGTAACTCCTACACAAGTTACGTATTTGCCGAGCTATACAATGTAGTATGTATTAAATGTAGCAGGTAGGAAAGAAAATTACTGGTATTATAGAGGATCATACATGTCTAGAATCCAAAGCCAGTCTTTTAATGTTCCAGCATGGCGTGAAAGAGTTCGCTAAATTTTTCTAATGGATAAGTATGTGAAGTTCTGATTTTGGGAAAACCAACAATCTGCATATGCGAAAACAAAGGCGCAGATCAGCTTCGCAGACTCTGCGAAGCTGATCAGCGCCTTTGTTTTCGTTACACGGATAGTACAATCCCTCTTCTTCTTAAATCCAAAATTTCAAGCCTCTAGCCTGCTTCTGTGATTGTACAGGCTGTTTGTGTCAGACCTGTTCAGAAACCATGTTGGTTTTCCCACGAGGTGGATTATATAAGTGGACTGTCTTATACATACTGGTAAAAATGGATTTCATGCCTTCCAAATGGGCATTATTCCAATATCGACAAGGCCATCATCATGATGCTACATTTGTAAGCACTTAAATCATCTAAAACTACTTCATAAATGAGCCGCCTCGTGGGAAAACCAACAATGTGGTTCCGAACAGGTCCGACACAAATCGGGCTGTACAGTCACAGAAGCAGTCTGGAAGCTTGAAATTTCGGATTTAAAAAGAAAAGGAAGTGTACTATCCATGTAGCGAAAACAAAGGTGTGATCAGCTGTGCGGCTACCGCGAAGCTGATCTGCATCTTTGTTTTCGAATATGCAGATTGTTAGTTTCCCCATGAGGCGGCTTAAATCTTGAATTATTGGTCGCTTAAGAATTTTGTGTACTTCCACATAATCATTTCTGCCTGAAAAAAAAGTGCTTTAGATAGTAAAGAGTCTATAATATAGGGTTTTATTAGACTGTTAGTAACAATGTGATTGTTTTCATAGTAAATGTTGTCAGGAGTGAAAGGCCTAGGGGATTTAAGGCCTGATTTCGGCCTCACGTGTTGATAAAAAACTGAATTTTGGAATTTTGAGGAGAAACCTATTGCAAATAGCAGGTATAGGTCCCTGCTTATATACTCTAGCACAACTATCACATTCAAATTACACATGTTGCCATGGCAACGCTCCGAAAAGCATAGAAATATCACTTTTTGCAATTTTGGGTCTATTTTTCACCATTCAACATCATTTTCAACTACTGGTCCACGCGACGAACAATTTCTTATTATGAAATAATTATGAAGTATCATCCAGAGATCTATAATTTTGTTCGGAGTGTGGGCTGGCACTTAAAAATAAAAAAAATGTGTTCAGAAATGGTCAGAAATAGACCAAAAAGTGCAGAATGTGCTCTATCTATGGTTCTTCTGGGCGTTGCCATGGCAATGCTTGTAGGATAAATGAAATACTTTTTCTTGTTTTTAATAGAGGAGACATATGGCTGTTTTAAGGAATAGTTTTCTCACCTAAATTCCAAAATCTAATTTTTAGCAAAATCTGAGGCCAAAATCAGTTAATGTGATTTTGGCCTCAGATTTTAAAATTTGTTTTTTTATAATTAAGGATGTTCGCTGCCAACGAAAAAGTATTCAAACTTTTTTTTCTAACCACTCTTTTTTTATTTCAAAATACAACACAAGAGAACTGAAAACAAAATAAGTATAGGGTAGTGTGCATTATTTCAAGCTACATGCCTGTGAATGAGACCTCTGAACACCTCGTTTTAAATTTAGTAAAATTTTACTGAAAACTAGATTTTACTGAAAACTAAAATTTTCTGAAAAGTTGCAGAAAATGGGGTGAAAAAATGAAGTTCCTTAGATTGACCATTTTCATAGCTCATTCAATGCATATCATCAATATGTATCCAAATTTAAAATATTAGGAAAATATCTGCAACCGTTAACGAGATACTCAACAAAAGAAAACCCGGAAGTTCCAAAATGTCAAATGTTAGCAGCGAACATCCTTAATATTGAGACTAAATTCTACCATATACATGTAGCTTATAGCTTATACATAACTCTCAAACAATTTGCCAAGTCAGATTCAAGTTGATTTTTGATTGACTTTTTTTTAAATAAATAGTTACAAAGTTGACAAGCATAGTTCATAATAATTTTTGTTATGCCCAGGATAAAAACTACAAAACTAGCAAAGCAAATGGTGGTGAATCAAATTTGTTAGCTTTTCTTATATATTTTTGTATTTTCTAAATATATATTTGTAAACATTTACTTTGATATATTTTTACAGCATTTACTATTTATTCACCAAACTCCTTATTTCTTCAGTTTACATTTAGGGGATAACTGTATTCAAAATTTTCATTTGGGGCGGTATATCGTTGGATATACATTCGAAAATGTTGTTTTACGGCGACCGTATATACGATGATAGACCACCCCAATTGAAAAATTTGAATATTGTTATCCCCATTCTAATGTGCTTTTTAACTATAAACATTGAAAATGCATCATTTTTTCACGAAACATTCAGCGTCAAGAGTGACATATAACCACAACGTTAACCAATCACAAGCAATGTTGCTCATGATGTTGGGTTTCCGACGGTATATCACGGATTATACTGTCACAAATTTTTGACGTTATCCAATCAGACGTTGTGTTACATTCACAAGTGCATTAGAATTTACAGTAGGTGCTGTGTCTGAACATTTTGGAAACCTTAAAGGACTTGTCACACATAAGCAAAAATTTGATATAGACTTAAGGCATAACTGTATTCAAATTTTTCATTTGGGGTGGTATATCATCGGATATATGGTCGGAAATTTTGTTTTACGGCAACACGTCAGCAGAGTCGTAAAACATGATTTCTGACCGTATATACGAAGATACGCCCCTCTGAATGAAAAAATTTAATATGGTTATACCCCTTCTAATGTATTTTTTAACTTTAAACATCGAAAATGCAATATTTTTTCACGAAACGTGAGCGTCATCAGCGAGGTATAACCATGACGTGGACCAATCACAAGTGACGTTGCTCATGACATCGGGTTTCCTATGATATATAGCATAATATACTGTTGCAAATTTTCAACGTTATCCAATCAGACCTCGCGTTACATTCTCAAGTGCATTAGAATTGCATTTAATTGCGAAAAATAGTTTTTGTTTGTTTGAATTATTGCTTTACATCCCAGTCAACAGCTAGGGTCATGCTGGGATGTTAGATGTTGAAAGGGACGTATAGCAATAAATCAAACAAACAGAAAACGCTTTTCACAATAAAACACAGGTCTACACAAGTCTTTGACGAGGGATTTTTCGCTTATGTGTGATGAGGCCTTTATGTGCAGCATCTGTATTTTGTTGAATGGCAAAGTCATTACATGTACATTTAGTTGTTTGTATGTGTAGAAATGCGAGTTTTCCATTTTTGTGCCACAGGTTGGCGAAATGAATATTTACTTTTTGGACCAATACATTGTTTTTATGCATTATTAGATATTTCTGTATACACATGTACATGTAGTTGCCATATTTGAGAAAACCCTATTTGAGCCAGGTAAGGTACGTACCTGTTTACTTAGAGCATGGTGGCCCAGTGGTGGAGTGTTTGATTCTGGATGTAGAAGTCAGAGATTTAATTCCCATCTGGCATGAAGTTGGTGTTCTTGAGCAAGATATAGTATCACCCCATAGTACTGGTTAATACCCAGCAAGCAGTGACTCTTTCCAGACATGACTGAAAAATCTTTGACTAGGATGCCAAACCACAAAACAAATCTTTTGCCTCGGTGACTAAAGAGATCATGAAATTGGATTTATAGGAAAAAAATGCCATTAATATTAAAGCAGCAAATAACAAATATCCTAATATATGAAACTTTACAGATATGCAAGCTGATCTGTGCCTATGCTGCTTTCATAAACTGACTCAGGTTTTTAGCTCACCTGAGCCGAAGGCTCACAGGTGAGCTTATAGTATACCCATGCTCCGGCGTCTGTCCATCCGTCGTCCATCCGTCCGTTGTTCACAATTTCAAAGATCTTCTCCCCTGAAACCGCTTGGCCAATCAAAGCCAAACTTCATGTGGAGCATCCTTAGGAAGGGGGAACGAAAGTTTATATAAATGGTCCAGGTCACATGACCAAGATGGCCGCCATGCCCATATATGGTAAAAACCATGAAATAATCTTCTTCTCTGGAACCAGCGGACCGATTTCAACGAAACTTAGTATGTAGCATTGGGGACTCTGGCCCATCATAGTTTATATAAATCATGACCTTTGGTTGACCTTGACCTATTTTATGGCAAGCTAAATTTTGGTTACAAAGGCTTTTTAATGGAAAAAAGTGAAAACATTGAATTTTTCAGGAAGTTTTGTAGCCTGTGACCTGAAAGTTGGTAGATACAGACAACATGTTGAGCTAATGAAGTGTTGTGAGTATAAAAGGTCAAGGTCATTGCTTGACCTTGGCCAAAGGTCATTTACAAATTAAATGTAAAACTAAATTTTCCCAGTAACCACTTGACTAATCAAAGCCAAATTTTATATGTAGTATCCTAGGGATGGAGGAACAAAAGTTTTATATAAATGGACAAGGTTGCATGACCAAGATGGCCACCATGGCTATAAATAGCGAAAACCTTTAAAATTCTTCTTCTCCAGAACCAGAAGGCCTATGATTTTGAAACTTGGCATGAAGCATCAGGGGGAGGAGCTCTACAAAGTTTATATAAATCATGATCCTGGGATGACCTTGACCTATTTTACGGCAAGGTCAACATAGGTCACCCATGCATTTGAATGGGGAACATTGTCAAAATGTCATTTGACGGGAAAAACTTTATGGAAATGGGCAAATGGACAGAAAATTTATGATTCTGAAAGAAATGGACCCCAGGGGCAGGTCTGCCCCCACCCCGGGGCAATATACATGTATATTACCATAATATTCAAAGATCTTCTTCTCTGAAACCATTAGGCCAATCAAAGCCAAACGTCATGTGGAGCATTCTTAGGAAGGGAGAATGAAACTTTATATAAATGGTCAAGGTCACATGACCAAGATGGCCGCCATGGCTATAAATAGCAAAAACCTTTAAAATTCTTCTTCTCCAGAACCAGAAGGCCTATGATTTTGAAACTTGGAATGAAGCATTAGGGTAAGGAGCTCTATAAAATTATATAAATCATGACTCTTGGATGACCTTGACCTATTTTATGGCAAGGTCAACTTAGGTTGCCCATGCATTTGAATGGGAAAAATTAGTAAAATGTAATTAGATGGCGGGAAACTTGCTGGGAGTATGCAAATGGACAGAAGATTTATGTTTATGGAAAAAATGTCCTCCGGGGGTTGTCTGCCTCCACCCCTGGGCTATATACATGTATATGACCATAATATTCAAACATCTTTTTCTTTGAAACCGTTTTGCCAATCAAAGCCCAACTTTATGTGGAGCATCGTTAGGACAGAGGAATGAAAATAAATAAAAATGGTCAAGGTCACATGACCAAGATGGCCACCATGGCTGTAAATAGCAAAAACCTTAATAAATCTTATTCTTCAGAACCAGAAGACCTATAATTTTGAAACTTTGCCTGAAGTATCAGTGAATGGAGCTCTACAAAGTTTGTAAATCATGAACCCCGGATGACCTTGGCCTATTTTATGGCAAGGTCAGCTGAGCTCGCATATCCCAGATCACAGGTGAGCGTTTACGGGACCATTGGTCCTCTGGTCTTTGCTTTGAGGTGGTAAAATAAGATCTTTATCAATAGCTTGAATGATATAAAGATTTGACTTTTTGGAGAAAAAAAAATGGATTCCACCTTTTAGGAAAAACGTGGAAGTCTCATTATTTTAAATTAATGAAACAACAATCTTATTTCATGTTGCTTGTTTTGTTCTATCCCTTCAGTTCCGTCTTTGAAAAATATTTGTTTTAGATTCTAAGGGACAAACATGTATCAAAACTAACTTGAACTTGATGAAGTGAGGAGATTTAAAATCAATGCTATAAGATGTTTAAAACTGTCAAAAGTACAGCCTGATCAGATTTGAATGATGGAGAAATGGAGTCAAAGCAAGGGTGTCCTGTTTTAGCCCCTATTCCTAAATTATTTAGTACCCCGAGGCTCAAATACATTTTTGTCAAAATTGGTGGATTTCAGCATTTTCTTTTTTTAATGTAAAGGGGATGAATAACAGGAGGTCCATAGTTAAAGTCATGTCATTTTAAATACTTTACTCTTGTAGAAAGATTTGAAATACATATACACATTTGAGCCGTCTCGTGGGAAAACCAACAATGTGGTTTCCGAACAGGTCCGACACAAACCGGGCTGTACAAGCTCAGAAAAGAGCTAGAAGCTTGAAATTTCGGATTAAAGTAGAAGAGGAATTATACTATCCGAGTAGCGAAAACAAAGGCGCTGATCAGCTTCGCGGTTACCGCGAAGCTGATCTGCGCCTTTGTTTTCGCCTATGCAGATTGTAGGTTTTCCCACGAGGTGGCTCATATGAAATACATATACACATTTCGACAAATATGGTAGTGATAGCACATTTCATACTATATTTACAAAAAAAATAATCATCATAAGCTTATGCACCTACACGCATAGCCTTAATTTTTTATTTTTTTCTTGATACAGTACATGTACAGTCATATACAGTCACCATTGTCACCTAACTCTGTATTTTTACTCAGAAAAAGCAGACAAGAATTGTCATTGATATAACACATTTTGGCAGAATCTAAATTTCCCCTCATTAGCATTTGAGCCGCCTCATGGGAAAACCAACAATTTGCATAGGCGAAAACAAAGACGCAGATCAGCTTCGCGGTAACCGCGAAGCTGATAAGCGCCTTTGTTTTCGCTACTCGGATAGTACAGTTCCTCTTCTACTTAAATCCGGAATTTCAAGCTTCTAGCTCTTTTCTGTGCTTGTACAGCCCGGTTTGTGTCGGAGCTGTTGGGAAACCACGTTGTTGGTTTTCCCACGAGGCGGCTCATTTGCTATGAATGTCCCATAAAAAAAAGACCAAAGTGCTCTTCTTTTCCTATTAGACTCTGACCATATTCTACAAATGTGACAATCCCTGCTCCTCTGGGTGTGGTAGAGCCCTGTCCCTGTAGCGATCTCCTGAGGCATCAACCTCGCCATATATTGGTAAAGGGTTGTTCTGTGCTTTAATCCCCTCAAATTTGTGATACGGCCTTGTACGTGCTCGGGGTATGTGAAATGGGAACGGGAACAGGCGTAGCTTGCCCTGTAATGCATTATATCTGTAATTCATTAAATATGAAGAGTTGAGTAGAATAAAAAGCTTAAACATCAAATTAAAGTTAGTTAAACTCAGCCAAAAGAATGCAAAAGAAGAGTACTTCTTTGAAATGAGCAATTTTGAATAAAAAAAATATTAAATCATTTAACCATGTCATGAAAAGGTTCAAAGTTTATATATATGAGCCGCCTCATGGGAAAACCAACAATCTGCATAGGCGAAAACAAAGACGCAGATCAGCTTCGCGGTAACCGCGAAGCTGATCAGCGCCTTTGTTTTCGCTACTCGGATAGTACAATTCCTCTTCTACTTAAATCCGAAATTTCAAGCTTCTAGCTCTTTTCTGTGTTTGTACAGGTCGGTTTGTGTCGGACCTGTTCGGAAACCACATTGTTGGTTTTCCCACGAGGCGGCTCATATTAAAGTGTCTGTATTTCTGAAGTTTCCTGGCTTGAACTATAATTTCTGTACAGTTAAGTTAAACTATTAATGAAACAATAGTTATTGAAATATTTACATCTTTTGTGATTTCATTCAGCAGTTGATGATCTACCAGGAAGCCATGTAGGAGTCGGATCATCTTTCTCTCTGAGACGTATTCTCGAAAGTTGTATAGCACAAATGCTCCCTACAACAGAATGGAATTTCATGTTTTGATTTTAAAACTTTAAATTGAAAACATTATTACTGTAAACAATTAGAATTGTTTAAATCATATTTAATATACATGCACTGTAGAGTACGAAATGGAAATCAAAAGCCTATTATCAGCTATAGGCACAGTCAAAATAACTTAAATAATGTTACACGTACTGTATATGCATTTTTAGTGGATGTCATTTTTTTCTGTCTTTTATTTTCTAGATTTTTTTCTAGAAAAAAAAAACAAAAACAAAAAACATGGACAATTAGCATTAATTAAAAGACTGCTCCTTTAATGTTTCAATACTTTCCAATAAAATCAGTTGTTTGCAGCTTTATTGTTACAACTTAACCATTATTTTCCAAGTCAATAAAAAAATAAAAAAAAAAAAAATAGTAGGAAAAACTACCAGATATATTGCCATGGCAATTCCGAGAGCAAAGCCCACTATAACATCAGTCCAGTAGTTCTGGTTCAGGCTCATTTCAGTAAGGCCACACAGCAATGCCAGCATACTGAATACCAGAGATAAGAATGGGCGGAGAACTCTCACTGACCTCGTTCTCAGTGCTCCATGAATGTATATCTGAAATCAAAGTTGTAACGCAGTTTTAATTTTAAATTTCACACTTGTTCTTCATTTTGAAGGGGGCTTCTTTTTCAATAGGTGCTTTGGTATTTTATCATGACAGTCTCAGGAACATGAACTTTCTTGGAGGCACGTCATTGAACTTGGACATTTGTTGTGAATGTCTCGTTCATTTTGTTACATGGAGTTCACTCATAAGTCACACTTTATGAAAGTCCAATGTTTAGGATGTTTGCTGTGATATAGGAAGAGAATTGGAAAATCAGAGTTTCTTTAATCAGATAATGGGAATTTAACTTATTTGTTGTCAGAGAAACTGATAATATTGTTATATAATAAATGTTTTGAATTTGGCAGTTCTGAATAACATTTTCTTATCCTCATGTACTACACAGCAGCGGTAATATTTAAAAACAAGTATTTTATATGGTTATAAAGTCCATCTATTTCTCTTACTCTGCATAATATGATATGAGAAATACAGAAATATAGTTATTTTGAATACTTACTGCTAAGTACACAGCAGCAAATGCTGTCATGGCTGATTTTAGAGATGGAAATGATGTTCTGAAACAAATGACTTGCATTATTATAACAGTTACAACATTACGAAAACTTGCCCATGCAATACATTGTATACAGAGATTTTTATAGGTATAAAAAATGAAAGTTTTCAGCAGAAAATTTTTTATATTTTTCTTATTTTTGCTCAAAACATAGATTGTGGGTACACGTTAGAAACGAGGCCATTCTAACGAGTATCCACAATCAATGTTTTGGAGCAAAAATAAGAAAAATAGGTATACCCCTGCAAACCCCAGTTTTGTATATAAAAGTGGGGTTTAAGGGGTATACATGTAACGGACATGTTTTCCTGATGGGAACACGATAAGAGGTCAGAAGATGTAAAATTTAAGTTTCTTTGTCAATATGGAACACATGATGAACTGATATAAAAGTCTTTCATATTGAAAATGCTGTTTTTTGCCGTCTTCGGGCTTGAGCTCAGCTTGCCAGTAACCACTGAAACATATGCCACTGGCAGCCATTCATTCCAAGTTGATTAGCATTTTTGCCGGTCTCAATGGGAATATGTACAAAGATGTCAATTTCTGCCCAATGCGTGCAGAGTGGTGGCCAATTCATTGTTTTCATTTTTGCCAGACTTTGACCGAGGCATATTGTCTTTGGTTGCTTCCATCCGAATTTTATTTTTAAATTATTTTGAGAAAATATCGGGAACTTTTTGAAGCCACTTCTTACCAAACTTTTGCTCCATCATATTGAAGGAAAATATGAATATTAAGTTTACAACAATTTGTAGCTTTCTCATAGCTTATTCAATATCATATGTATCCAAAATCATGCATGCTTCTCTAAAGTATTCGTTGATTTGACTTTTTATGTATGGCATAATACTATCACCCTTCCTTTTAGCAGTTTAAGTGACACTTTTTGATTCTTCATCCAGTTTGATATGAGCTGCCTCGTGGGAAAACCAACAATCTGGTTTTTGAACAGGTCAGACACAAACCGAGCTGCACAAGCACAGAAGGATGCTAGAAATTTTGGACATAAGTAGAAGAGGGATTGTACTATCCGTTTAGTGAAAACCAAGGCGCTGATCAGCTTCGCGGTTACCGCGAAGCTGAGCTGCGCCTTTGTTTTCGCATATGCAGATTGTCGGTTTTCTCATGAGGCGGCTCATATGTCGTTTTCACTTACCTTGCATTTCTGATTTCCAGTTCATTTTTATTGTCACAAAGTTCGTCTCCTCCCCAATTACCATTGATACCACAAAGCGTCATGTTTACTTGACACACTTCCAGAAAGTTAGGGCGTAGTCGGCCCGTTACTAACTTTATGACGTCAACGAATATCATCAAGGTGAACATACCAAACGCAAATACAGCTGAAAGAAAGAGGTCCTTTTACATAAATGTTTCATTATTGACTAGTTAGAGATTCACCAAGAGGACCGAACATCTTAATTAATGTTATGAACGACTGCAGAAGCAGAGGATGAGGTTAGGTACCTGTAAAATCAATTTAAGTCCCCCAGTAATTTGTATTACTGACCGTTCCAAGGTGATACTTCTGTTGTGGTCTTAATTGTTCAATGTTATGGTGCTGATTTTTGTACTTTGTATCTTGTTTTCATATTATTTAGTTAAGTCCATGTAGCTGAGTGGCCACCTACTGAGAAATAGCTGCTCACTCAGCTTACAATATTTTCTGCTTGTGTTAGTAACTGATTGTCAATTTAGTTTTTTTACACATTGACTTTTGGAATGAAAATTTCTTTCTGATTGTGCCATTTCTTGATCATTGCTTACTTTTACGTTTTCATATGTTTTGTGTGCAAGTTATATTAACGTGAGCAATCCTATGATATCTGTACAGATTATAACTGGTTTGATTAGGGAAGCTGAGAGACCACCTTTTGGGAAACAGCCACTGTTGTATCTTGCTCAGTTGTTGCTTTAGGGTGCATTGGCCTAATGTATCTAGTGTGTTGTCTGTTTTCTTGGCACTTTCCAAGTTATTTTGATACAAGATGGCTTCTTAGTTCTCAAAGAAAAATAAATCCTCTTTAATAGTAGGGAAGTACTTTGATCTTATGATAGTTATTGATGGACGGATGACTTACCAATAAACCTTATAAGCCTCCTGATGACCTGAGGAATGTTGCAGGGTCGGCAACAAACCCTCACTGATTTTCTGTTCACATCTGAGAATGCCCATACTCCTATTTCACCAATCAGTATCTGCAGTAGAGAGCCAAATTTAAATGATTCATTCACGAAGGCACTAAGTTACTCTATAATTAAAACAATGTTTTCTGAGGAAAACTATGTCCCCCCAACCGTTTAGTAATTGAAGTGTAGTTACCTTGTGATATGAAGTTTTTCTAGGGAAGACACCATGTAAGGTGTGATAGTTTAAACTTGTTTTGGACCCTGTCTAAAATTGGGTCACAATCACCAAATTCTTATAAACTCTGAACCTCCTCACAACAATGCTTCTGAGCAAGTTTGGTCAAAATCCATCAATTAGTTTACAAGATATCGTATCGGAAAAACTAATTTCAACAGTTTTTATGGACCCGTGACCTTGGAAATTAGGTCAAGGTCATCAAAATCTAATCAACTTTGAGCCTCCTCAAAACAATGCTTCTGTGCAAGTTTGGTCAAAATCCATCAACTGGTTTACAAGATATTGCAGTGAAAAGACTAATTTCAACATTTTTTTTATGGACTCGTGACCTTGAAAATTAGGTCAAGGTCACCGAAATCTAATCAACTCTGAGCCTTCTCGCAACAATGCTTCTGTGCAAGTTTGGTCAAAATCCATCAATTGGTTTACAAGTTATCGAGTTGGAAAGATTAATTTCAACATTTTTTATGGACTCGTGACCTTGAAAATTAGGTCAAGATCACCAAAATCTAATCAACTCTGAGCCTCCTCCCAACAATGCTTCTGTGCAAGTTTGGTCAAAATCCGTCAATTGATTTACAAGATACTGCGTTGGAAAGACTAATTTCAACATTTTTTATGGACTTGTGACCTTGAAAATTAGGTCAAGGTCACCAAAATCTAGCCGACTGCGCCTTCTCGCAACAATGCTTCTGTACAAGTTTGGTCAAAATCCATCCATTCGTTTACAAGTTATCGCGTTGGAAAGACTAATTTTAACATTTTTTATGGACTTGTGACCTTGATTATTAGGTCAAGGTCACCAAAATATAATCAACTCTGAGCCTCCTCCCAACAATGCTTCTGTGCAAGTTTGGTCAAAATCCATTGATTGGTTTACAAGATACTGCATTGGAAAGACTAATTTCAACATTTTTTATGGACTCGTGACCTTGAAAATTAGATCAAGGTCACCAAAATCTAATCAACTCTGAGCCTTCTTGCAACAATGCTTCTGTGCAAGTTTGGTCAAAATCCATCTATTGGTTTACAAGTTATCGCGTTGGAAAGACTAATTTCAACATTTTTTATGGACTCGTGACCTTGAAAATTCGGTCAAGGTCACCAAAATCTAATCAACTCTGAGCCTCCTCCCAACAATGCTTCTGTGCAAGTTTGGTCAAAATCCATCAATAGGTTTACAAGATATTGCATTGGAAAGACTAATTTCAACAGTTTTTATGGACTCGTGACCTTGAAAATTAGGTCAAGGTCACCGAAATCTAATCAACTCTGAGCCTCCTCCCAACAATGCCCTTGTGCAAGTTTAGTCAAAATCCATTCATTTGTTCAGAAGATATCGCGTCGGAAAACCTAATTTGATCAGTTTTCATAGGCTGGTGACCTTGAAAATTAGGTCAAGGTCACCAAAATCTAATCAACTCTGAGCCTCCTCCCAACAATGCTCTTGTGCAAGTTTGCTCAAAATCCATTCATTTGTTCAGAAGATATCGCATCAGAAAACCTAATTTGATCAGTTTTCATGGGCTGGTGACCTTGAAAATGAGGTCAAGGTCACCAAAATCTAATCAACTCTTTCCCCCCTCCCAACCATGTATCTATGCAAGTTTGGTCAAAATCCATCCACTGGTTCAAAAGATATCGCGTAAGAAAGAAGCTACGCGGACGCGGACGCCGACGCGGACGCCGACGCCGACGCCGACGCCGACGCCGACGCCGACGCCGACGGGAACCGCACCAAAAACAATATGTCCCCCACCTTCGGTTGGGGGGACATAATTGTTTAATAATGCCATAAGATGGCTTTGTGTACCCCACGATCTCCACACTAAAGATTGTGCACAATCTATTGAGAAATATTTATCTTGTAAGAGACAACTCATGGCATACAATTTCTAGGAACTTATGTTCCCAAAATTAGCCCCAATTCTTTTGTAATTGTGCTTTAAATGTTATATTTTTGAAGAAAAAATGTTCATATATAGATCTAGGTGATATATAGATGGCAAGTTTAAAGTAAATGATTTGAAAGAAGCTTTAATATAAACTCACAACAACTGGTGGGATACAAAAGCTGAGAATGTAGATAACCGAGGTCGGTACAGCTGCGTTGAATGCGAAGGATGAGTAAGATGGATCATCTCTCACGTAGGATATTTCGGGATCGTTGCACGTGAAATTTAGTTTCCTGATTGGAAATGCTGTGGTCCACCTAAACACAGAAAACAGGGAAACAACTTAGTAATACACAGAAAACAGGGAAACAACTTAGAAATAAAGTCACACTTTTCATTAGAACACAGAGCTGGAAATTCATACTCTTCATTAGGCAATAGAACAAGAAATTCATACTTTTCATTAGGATATAGAACTAGAAATTCACACTTTTCATTAGGACAAAGTGCTAGAAATTCACACTTTTCATTAGGACATAGAGCTGGAAAGTCACACTTTTCATTAAGACATAGAGTTTGATATTCAAACGTTTCATTAGGACACAGAGCTAGAAATTCATACTTGACATTAGGACATACTGCTAGAAATTCAAACTTTTCATTAGGACATAGAGCTGGCAATCCATACTTTTCATAAGGACATAGAGCTAGAAATTCATCCTTTTCATTAGGACATAGAGCTAGAAACCCATACTTTTCATTAGGACAAAGGGCTAGAAATTCATAAATTTCATTAGGACATTGAGCTTGAAATTCATTTCATTAGGCCATAGAGCTAGAAATTCACTCTTTTCATTAGGACATAGAGCTAAAAAGTCACACTTTTCATTAGGACATATAACTAGAAATTCACACTTTTCATTATGACATAGAACTAGAAAGCCACACTTTTCATTTGGACATATAACTAGAAATTCATACTTTTCATTATGAAAAAGAGCTAGAAAGTCATATTTCCTGAAACTCACTTGTTTCATTAGGACATAGACCTAGAAATTCACACTTTTCATTATGACATAGAGCTGGAAATTCACACTTTTCATTAGGACATAGAACTAGAAAGTCACACTTTTCATAGGGACAAAGTGCTAGAAATTCACACTTTTCATTAGGACATAGAACTAGAAATTCACACTTTTCATTATGACATATAACTAGAAATTCACACTTTTCATTAGGACATAGTGCTAGAAATTCACACTTTTCATTAGGACATAGAGCTTGGTATTCATACTTTTCATTAGGTCATAGAGCTAGAAATTCATACTTTACATTAGGACATAGAACTAGAAATTCACACTTTTCATTATGACATATAACTAGAAATTCACACTTTTCATTAGTACATAGAGCTCGAAAGTCATACTTCCTGAAACTCACTCGTTTTATTAGGACATAGAGCTAGAAATTCACTCTTTTCATTAGGACATAGAACTAGAAAGTCACACTTTTCATTAGGACATATAACTAGAAATTCACACTTTTCATTAGGGCATAGAACTAGAAAGCCACACTTTTCATTAGGACATATAACTAGAAATTCACACTTTGCATTATGAAAAAGAGCTAGAAAGTCATATTTCCTGAAACTCACTTGTTTCATTAGGACATAGAGCTAGAAATTCACACTTTTAATTATGACATAGAGCTTGAAATTCACACTTTTCATTAGGACAGAGAACTAGAAAGTCACACTTTTCATAAGGACAAAGAGCTAAAAAGTCACACTTTTCATTAGGACATAGAACAAGAAACTCACACTTTACATTAGGACATATACAGCTCCGTTTCAAAAGTTTAGTACATACCGATTTGTTTCATAAGTAATAGCATAGCAGTACCCGTACTTGAAGCTTGGCCAAATGTTATTGGGTGTTTGCAGATTTGAACGGATATCGTTATGTCAAACTTAATACATAAATCTATTCACTGATTGTCACATTTTAGATTTTAGTCGATTGGTTTAGCAATAGTAGCACATTAAATTGACAAGCTAAATATCATAGCTTCAGCGTTACAAATATCAACTTTCACATTGATTTCATACACTTCAAGGACGTTTCAACCAAAAACAGATTGTATCGTTTAATTGGCAAATCACCCAACATACTACACCTAACATAATATTTGGTCTACCCTGTGTATATTTAATTTTATCGAAGCTTGAAATATTGCACCCAAATAGCCGTGGTACACCAAAGTATACATTCAGTCAGCGGTTGATACATTATTACACATACGACCGTTTGTTTTTACAAATAACACTGGTCAAACAGTTGAATATAAATATTTGACCCAAAGAAATCCGCTCGAAAGGTACTGGGACACAAAATGGCGAATTGACAGTCCAAACAAGGTAAGGCAGTCTAGTAGGATGCAAGATTTCAAGCTTCAATAACCTCGACTGTACATAGGGTAGACCAAATAGTATGTAAGGTGTAGTCTCCTGGGCGCTATGCCATTTTATTGGAATAATATTTTTTTAGTTCAAACTGTCCTGTAATATGAGAAATCAATGTTAATATTAATATTTGTGTCACAGAAGTTATGTCATTGCGTTAATCATATTTAATATGATATTATCTGTTTATGAATGCATCAAAATCTAAATTCTTTCAATCAGTGAATAATTCAATGTATTAGAATTGACTTAGCGAAATCCGTTCAAATCTTTAAACACCCAATAAAATTCGGCCAAGCTTCAAGTACGGGTACTGCTATGCCATTACTTATGAAACAAATCGGGGTGTATTAAACTTTTGAAACGGAGCTGTAACTAGAAATTCACACTTTTCATTAGGACATAGTGCTAGAAATTCACACTTTTCATTTGGACATAGAGCTGGAAAGTCACACTTTTCATTAAGACATAGAGCTTGGTATTCATACTTTTCATTAGGTCATAGAGCTAGTAATTCATACATTACATTAGGACATACAGCTAGAAAATCAAACTTTTCATTAGGTCAAAGAGCTAGAAATTCTTACTTTTCATTAGGACATAGAGCTAGAAATTCATACTTATCATTGGGACAAAGAGCTGGAAATCGATATTTTTCATCAGGACATATAGCTAGAAGTTCATACTTTTCATTAGGACATAAAGCTGGAAAGTCACACTTTTTATTAGGACACAAGCGCTAGAAATAAATCCATACTTTTTATTAGGTCATAGAGCTAGGAATTCACATTTTTCATTAGGACATAGAGCTAGAAAATCATACTTTTCATTAGGACAAAGAGCTGGATATTCATACTTTTCAATTTGAAAGTCACACTTTTCATTGGGACATTGAGCTAGAAATTCACACTTTTCAATGGGACGTAGAGCTAGAAATGCACACTTTTCATTGGACATAGAGCTAGAAATTCATACTTTTCATTAGGCCATAGAGCTGGAAATCCATACTTTTTTCATTAGAATATAGAGCTTGGTTTTCATATTTTTCAACTAGAAAGTCACACTTTTCATTAGTACATAGAGCTAGAAATTCACACTTTTCATAAGGGCATAGAGCTAGAAATTCACACTTTTCATTAGGACATAGAACTAGAAAGTCACACTTTTCATAGGGACAGAGTGCTAGAAATTCACACTTTTCATTAGGACATAGAACTAGAAATTCACACTTTTCATTATGACATATAACTAGAAATTCACACTTTTCATTAGGACATAGAGCTTGGTATTCATACTTTTCATTAGGTCATAGAGCTAGAAATTCATACTTTACATTAGGACATACTGCTAGAAAATCAAACTTTTCATTAGGACAAAGAGCTAGATATTCTGACTTTTCATTAGTACATAGAGCTCGAAAGTCATACTTCCTGAAACTCACTCTTTTCATTAGGACATAGAGCTAGAAATTCACTCTTTTCATTAGGACATAGAACTAGAAAGTCACACATTTCATTAGGACATATAGCTAGAAATTCACTTTTTCATTAGGACATAGAACTAGAAAGCCACACTTTTCATTAGGACATATAACTAGAAATTCACAGTTTTCATTATGAAAAAGAGCTAGAAAGTCATATTTCCTGAAACTCACTTGTTTCATTAGTACATAGAGCTAGAAATTCACACTTTTCATTATGACATAGAGCTAGAAATTCACACTTTTCATTAGGACATAGAACTAGAAAGTCACACTTTTCATAAGGACAAAGAGCTAAAAATTCACACTTTTCATTAGGACATAGAACAAGAATTTCACACTTTTCATTAGGACCAATAACTAGAAATTCACACTTTTCAGTAGGACATAGTGCTAGAAATTCACACTTTTCATTAGGACATAGAGTTGGAAAGTCACACTTTTCATTAAGACATAGAGCTTTGTATTCATACTTTTCATTAGGTCATAGAGCTAGTACATGTAATTCATACTTTACATTAGGACATACTGCTAGAAAATCAAACTTTTCATTAGGTCAAAGAGCTAGAAATGCACACTTTTCATTGGACATAGAGCTAGAAATTCATACTTTTCATTAGGACATAGAGCTGGATACTTTTTTCATTAGAACATAGAGCTTGGTATTCATATTTTTCAACTAGAAAGTCACACTTTTCATTAGTACATAGAGCTAGAAATTCACACTTTTCATTAGGGCATAGAGCTAGAATTTCATACTTTTCAGTAGGACATAAAGCTGGAAAGTCACACTTTTTATTAGGATACAAGCGCTAGAAATAAATCCATACTTTTTATTAGGTCATAGAGCTAGGAATTCACACTTTTCATTAGGACGTAGAGCTAGAAAATCATACTTTTCATTCGGACATAGAGCTGGATATTCATACTTTTGAACTTGAAAGTCACACTTTTCATTGGGACATTGAGCTAGAAATTCACACTTTTCAATAGGACATAGAGGTAGAAATGCACACTTTTCATTGGACACAGAGCTAGAAACTCATACTTTTCATTAGGACATAGAGCTGGAAATCCATACTTTTTTCATTAGAACATAGAGCTTGGTATTCATATTTTTCAACTAGAAAGTCACACTTTTCATTAGTACATAGAGCTAGAAATTCACACTTTTCATTAGGGCATAGAGCTAGAAATGCACACTTTTCATTAGGACATAGAGCTGAAGATCCATACTTTTCATTAGAACATAGAGCTAGAAATTCTTACTTTTCATTAGGACATAGAGCTGGAAAGTCACACTTTTCATTAGGACTTAGAATTAGAAATTCATACTTTCAATTAGGACAAAGAGCTAATAATTATCACTTTTCATTAGGACATAGAACTAAAATTCACACTTCTCATTTGGACATAGTTCTAGAAATTCATAGTTTTCATTTGGACATAGATCTGGAAATTAACACTTTTCATTAGGACATAGAGCTGGAAATTCATACTTTTCATTGGGACAAAGAGCTGGAAATTCACTCTTTTCATTTGGAAATAGAGCTACAAATTTATTCTTTTCATTAGGGCATAGAGCTGAAAAGTCAGACTTTTCATTAAGAAATAGAGCAAGAAATTCACACTTTTCATTAGGACATAGAGCTAGAAATGCGCACTTTTCATTTGGACATAGAGCTAGATATTCATACTTTCCATTAGGACAAAGAGCTGGAAAATCCATTCTTTTCATTAGGACATAGAGCTAGAAATTCACACTTTTCGTTAAGAAATAGAGCTAGAAATTCATACTTTTCATTTGGACATATAAGAGCTAGAAATTCATAATTTTAATTAGGACATAGAGCTATGCGTTTAACAAAAGTCATCGTCATGAAGTAGTGTGCAGATTATATTTTTATTTAGTCCTTTGAGATCAGTAAAGGTATTCAGAGTGTTCAAAACACTCACGTTTAGAAACATACTTCTAAGCAATGTTTAAATTATTTGATCCCGTTTAAGCATGTGTCTTTGATTAAGACTTCTCGTGTAAATTTTCGAAATTACTGTACAATAGCCTGGCTTTCGTTGCCGGTTTTAAAAGGGCTACTGATGAGGGTTTATTACCCGAAATTGTGCAATATAGTCCATATTATCTCCCTTTGAATGTTTTATTACTGCTTCTAAAGGATCAAACCTTTACATTTTTAGCTCACCTGAGCCGAAGGCTCACAGGTGAGCTTATAGGATAGGCAGGCATCCGTCGTCCGTCGTCGTCCGTCGTCCGTCGTCCGTCCACAATTTCAAAGAAGAATATTTCTGAAGCTAGTAGGCCGATCTTGATCAAATTTAATGTGAACCATAATTGGCTTGGGGGATTGATGGCATTAGGTTTTGGAGCAGATTGTATCAAAATTGTGGTTTCCATGGCAACAGATAGGTCCCATAGACTTACAATGGGAAAAACTAAAAAAATCTTCTTCTCTGAAACCACTAGGCCCACAGCTTTGATATTTGGTATGTAGCAATGGCTAATGGTCCTCTACATAAATTGTGCCATTCATGCCCCTGGGGTCAAATTTGGCCACGCCCCGGGGGTTGATAGTCTCCATAGACTTACTATGGGAAAAAAAATAAAAAATCTTCTTCTCTGAAACCACAGGGCCCACAGCTTTGATATTTTGTATGTGGCAATGGCTAATGGTCCTCTACATAAATTGTGCCAGCCATGCCCCTGGGGTCAAATTTGGCCACGCCCCGGGGGTCGATAGTCTCCATAGACTTACAATTGGAAAAACTGAAAAAATCTTCTTCTCTGAAACCACTAGGCCCACAGCTTTGATATTTGGTATGTTAGTCTCCATAGACTTTGTGTTACTGATCGTTCCAAGTCGATACTTCTGTAGTGGTTCTTTTTGTTTTATGTCTTGGTGTTTAAAATTTTTTGTGCTGTTGGCGCCTTATGTATGTTTTCATATTTTTAGTTAAGTTAAGGTAACTGAGTGGCCACCTATTGGGAAAATAGCTGCTCATTCGGCTTACGATATGTTTCATGGTATAAGTACCTGATTGTTAGTTTGGTTTTTTCCCACCTCGGTTTTTGGAGTGGGAATCTTTTTCTGATTGCGCCTTTTCCTGATCTTTGCCTACTTGTACCTTTTTACTATGGGAAAAAAATTCAAAAATCTTCTTCTCTGAAACCACAGGGCCCACAGCTTTGATATTTTGTATGTGGCAATGGCTAATGGTCCTCTACATAAATTGTGCCAATCATGTCCCTGGGGTCAAATTTGGCCACGCCCCTGGGGTCGATAGTCTCCATAGACCTACAATAGGAAAAAAAACTAAAAAAATCTTCTTCTCTGAAACCACTAGGCCAACAGCTTTGATATTTGGTATGTAGCAATGGCTAATGGTCCTCTACATAAATTGTGCCATTCATGCCCCTGGGGTCAAATTTGGCCACGCCCCGGGGGTTGATAGTCTCCATAGACTTACTATGGGAAAAAAAATCAAAAATCTTCTTCTCTGAAACCACAGGGCCCACAGCTTTGATATTTTGTATGTGGCAATGGCTAATGGTCCTCTACATAAATTGTGCCAGCCATGCCCCTGGGGTCAAATTTGGCCACGCCCTGGGGGTAGATATTCTCCATAGACTTCAATGGGAAAAACTAAAAAAATCTTCTTCATTGAAACCACTAGGCCCACAGCTTTGATATTTGGTATGTAGCAATGGCTAATGGTCCTCTACATAAATTGTGCCATTCATGCCCCTGGGGTCAAATTTGGCCAGGCCCCGGAGGTTGATAGTCTCAATAGACTTGCTATGGGAAAAAAATTCAAAAATCTTCTTCTCTGAAACCACAGGGTACACAGCTTTGATATTTTGTATGTGGCAATGGCTAATGGTCCTCTACATAAATTGTGCCAGCCATGCCCCTGGGGTCAAATTTGGCCACGCCCCGGGGGTAGATAGTCTCCATAGACTTGCAATGGGAAAAACTAAAAAAATCTTCTTCTCTGAAACCAAAAGGCCCAGAGCTTCTATATTTTGTAAGTAGCAATGTTTGGTAGTCCCCATTATAAATTGTGCCAGTCATGCCCCTGGGTCAAATTTGGCCATGCCTCGGGGGTCAATAGTGTCCATGCATAGACTTTCATTGGTCGATTCTCAATTAATTTAAATCTCATGAGCTTACAATGTGATAATCTCTCAGGTGAGCTACAGGACCAATGGTCCTCTAGTATTTGCTATTACTGCAGCTGGTGTTGTGTCGTGTGGCAGCCCTAAAAAGTCTCCCAGTACATCACTCATAGTGCAGATTATATTTTATTTAGGTCCTTTGAGATCAGTAAAGATTTCAGAGTGTTCAAAACACTCACGTTTAGAAACATACTTCTAAGCAATGTTTAAATTACAGTTGAATCTGCTGAATCAGCCACCTTTATAAGAGCTCCACCTGCATAAGAGAGCCAGTCTGAAACATTCCCTATCATTTTCACTATATTTTATCTCTGCATAAGACAGCCACCTCCACAAGACAACCAGCAGCCAGTAAAATCAATCCCAAAATGCTTATAACTCTCTATAAGACAGCCACATCATACTTGCCTAAAGTCAAATTTCCCATTTACAAGCTGTTAATTGGAAAATTATTATTCATTATTGTATTTAAAACAGTTAATTAGCAGATAAAATCAATTAAGTTAATACCCATGAGGCTTTGTATATATTTTTGTGTGACGAAGCATGAAATGATGTCAACTTATGAAACACATACAGGTAGTCCTTCATTAGAAAGGATTTTTCTTGTGACAGTAAGAACATTTTCTACATGACAACTGCTCTGACTGAACCTTGATAAGACAGCCACCTGTGTATAACAGCCAGCTTAGCTCACTCCCAAAGGTGGCGCTTTTATAGAGGTTTGACTGTATTTGATAGCGTTTAGGCATGTGTCTTTGATTAAGACTTCTCGTGTAAATTTTCGAAATTACTGTACAATAGCCTGGCTTTCGTTGCCGGTTTTAAAAGGGCTACTGATGAGGGTTCGTTACCCGAAATTGCGCAATATAGTCCATATTATCTCCCTTTGAATGTTTTTACTGTTTTCATGGAAGTATATAACTTCAGAGAAAGGAAAATGTTCATAAATTCCATGCTTTTAAACCGATTTCTAAACTGATGTCATTCATACTGAAATTCGAGTTTGATTCAATGTTTAACTTTGTTAACTTTGATTAAATGCATTAAAACACTAATTAAGATAACATAATTATGATACCGAGAAACTCCTGTAAATACCTGAGAAAACACTCCAAGACTATAACGGCAGCAAGGATAATCGCCTCGAGTACAAAAGTGATGCAGACAAGAAATTTCCCCTTCTCCTCCCTGCTGTAGTCCGTCGTCCCGGACTCCGCCCCGTCCCTGTCGTCCTTGTGGTGCAGGTCGTCCACCGACTCACTTCTTGAATGGAACATGCTTTTGATGTCGCGATACTGGGGCCTAGTCATTGGTTACCCTTCCATATCGAAGACTGAAAATGTGTATAATTGCAGAGAATGATTTTGCTTTTTGATTTTGTACAATATCTACTATGTTGGATGCAACTTTGATGCGAACTTAAACGTTTATGCAATGGTTCCTTTAACTCCCTAAATCAATTCTTACATGATAAATGGTCAACTTGGCCCATGTCATCCTCCGTGTAAAACTTCAAGGCTCTAAAGAAAATGGCTTTTTCCACGTTGTCGATTCCCCTACGTTTTGCTGCATTTTACATCAGAAAAGGTGTTATAGATATTCTCAGAAAAATGCCTGGCTGTGAGCATACTGGAACAACTACATCACGAAAACATGTCCATGTAATATATACCCCATTGAAACCCCACTTTTATATATATAGCAAAACTGGGGTATGCAGGGGTGTACCTATTTTTCTTATTTGTGCTCCAAATCATAGATTGTGGGTACTCGTTAGAACCGCCTCGGCGAGGGGGTTCTAATGTGTACCCACAATCTATGTTTTGAAAAATATCAAAATTTTTCAGCTGAAAATTTTCAATTTTTAAAGCTCGAAAAATCTCTGTTTATTGCATGGGCAAGTTTTCGTAATGAACTTTAGCCAGAGAGTTCAGTGTAGACAAAGACATGGGCTACACCAGAATCTGAAGTCCCATTAATAGACTAACAATGTCATCAGAATGTATAACATCGCTTAACATTGCTTTAATGTCGCAGACAAGTTGACATTAAGACCCACACGACAAGAAAATGAAGTTTAACATCATGTTGAGGGCACCAGATCAATGAAAGGTCCGCCATAAATCGCCTTGTGTACATCCGTCATAAAATTCAACTGATTTGTGTGTGTGTGTGCATTGCCCTCGATTTTCCGTATACAGAGGTTCAGGACGTTGAGAAAAGGCCAAAATGGCTTTTAATTTCCATAATCTACGGCGAAATTCTAAAATCGTCCACTCATTCGTCACCTTGGGAAATTTCCTTGATAATGCATTTCATTATTAAAGCAAGTTTTTCAAGAGGCTATACTTTGAAGTATTGCAACTTATACTTACACGCAAAAGTTTCGCAACACTTATAAAACAGACACTTTGAAAATGCAAATTTCTTCTTATCGACTGGCGATACTACTATTGCCTTGCATACAACATGGAAATCGAAACGAGGCGGCTTACGGTTGCCGAGAAAACGTCATAACTTCAAGGTAATCCATTTTTATAGCTTCAACCCTTCAATGTATTATTCTATAGCTATAACTGTAATGGAAAAGTTTTATAGCTTCAACCCTTCAATGTATTATTCTATAGCTATAACTGTAATGGAAAAGTTCCATGTAGATATCCATCCGAGAAAAAAGGAAGTCCGGTTTTAAAAGATTGTTTATTCGTCAATATGATTATTTTAGGATGTAAAGCTGTAGACATACAAAAAGTAAATAGATTGTTTTTTCAACTGGGACACTTAAAAGTTTGAAAGTTACTAACGTTTCAAATTTAAAAGACTGCTTAGAGGCCATGGGTAGTGATTCGGTCGGCGGTCATCAGTCTGCGGTCTTTGCAATCCTTAGGCATATTCGTCCCCAATTATTTCGATACAAATTGTTATTTCGGTTTCTAATCTATAAACGACATGCTTAAGACATGATTTCTATCATTGATTATGCCTGTAGTGCCTGTCTGTTCTTCATAATAATAATAGTTCATCGCGGTTTGTATTTAGCGCTACACTGCCGTGGTCACTTCAATAGTTTTTTTTTTTTTTTATGATAACCTCGAAGGTACGAATGAAGCCGAGATAGCCTGATTCTCTTTTCTCTTCTAATCAAGGGCGGGAAAATGATTCGGTATCAATTAAGCATGGCACTGGTTCCTATTCCGAATATATTTACATATAACATAAACCTGATAACGGGAAACCAGCCGATAATGGCAACTATTTTTAGATTATTATTTATAGACCATAAATATTAATGATAACATGAGTAATGCCGTTAAAAGTCTGTCGGCCCCATTAGCTCAGTTTGTTAAGCATCGATCTTCTAATCAGACTCTTACAGGTTCGAGTCTCGCCGAGTATTCGCTATTCATTTTTTTTTTTTTTTTTTTTTTTTTTTTTTGTTATCATAATAAGCCTCTTTTCTTTCTTCGTTCGTTTTTATTCTTCCTTTTTTATGGAGTCTATTTAGCAGTACGCTGAAAAAAGTTGTACAGTACTGGCGATAACTGGTAGACCCAGTCGGATGAATGTTGCATTATCAAATGAGCCGCGTCACAAGAAAACCGGATTTTTGCCTATGCGAAAACAAAGGCGCAGATCAGCTTCGCAGTAACTGCGAAGCTGATCAGCGCCTTTGTTTTCGCTACACGGATAGTACACTTTCTCTTCTTATTAAATCCGAAATTTCAAGCTTCTATGCTGCTTCGGGGACTGGTCATGTTGGGATGTTGCCTCCATTTTACAGGACTTTTACCCAAAATGAGGATGTCATCACATCCAACAAGTGCTTGAAATATAACTATCCAACTAAGACACAAAAGGCTTATACGTATGGATGGTTTGACTTGAAATGTTTCCTCGGCAGGCACAGACAAGCGCGGTTAACCAGTAATCAGTCAGCAGTGTATTTAGCTTTACCTGAAGGCACAAGTAGCATATATCTATTTCTTTAGGCCCCAATGGGAGGGGGGCCCATAGTCTCTATGGTGAAAATAACAGTCACAAATGATTAGCGTGTGTCTAAGGTGTGTACAGGTCGTATAATAATCTCAGCATGCTGAAAATTTTGGATTGCATGTACTTTTGTACAGTTATGTTAAGCACACAATACAGTTTAGGCGCGTATCAAACGTTTAATGTAACGCGTGTTGAACTTATTCGTATAAGACACATACCCGAGACACGTCGAGCTTTAAGCATGCTGCATGCTTAAAATACTTTAACGTACACCAAGCGTACAGAACGCACATGTACGAGGTTTGTGGACACCTTGGCTAGCAGGAAAAGTAAAGTGCTGTTGTTTAAGTTTTTTTTGTTCTTGTATAAATATAAGCAGCAATATCTTATGAGCATATTTGAGGAATTTGTTTCAATTTGAAGTATCAACACGTTAAATATGACATATTTTCTACTTAAGCGTACGTAGGGCCACACGGGACAGGTGCCAAAACGTCAACAAAATGTGACGATTTTCATATTGTGTTTTTTCCCTGTCAAACGGCACTTAAATATGTTATAACATTAAAACATTTCGTCCTAAAACCAAATAAACACTGACTTCAGTTTCAGAAAGATTCCGACTTGGCGGCAGTGTTGTTTGATTTATGTGAAAAAAAAATCAGAAGCAGACCGAAAAATCTGTTTGAAATAATGGCGTAATTTGACGTCGGAGAACAGCCGACGCCGATTGTATGTTTCGTTAAGGAAATCACCCACAGATACGATGAAAATGTTACAAACAACAGAAACGTCATCGGTCTGTCAGTTACTATTTAGTTCTCAGTAGTTGTGGCACAGACGATTTTCAGCTGCCCAGAAGTCCACCTATGGTGATAAACGGAAGACCACCTGTCTGGCATGCTCGCCGCAAGAAATTGTTACACATGTTCAACAGGTGGACGAACAATTTTGCGAGAATTGGTACGGCGTATCTGCATTTGACAGCTGGATACACAGACATAAAAATGTTGATAGCCAAGGATCTTTTGTTAAAAAAAAAAAAAAAAAAAAAAAAACCAAAAAAAAAAAAAAAAAAACATCCTGAAACAAATGTATAACGTGCTGGCGGCTTAAAATGTCAAGTAACGTCATATAGAGACGTTGACCTTTGCCCCGCACTCGGTTCGGAAGTGCAGGGAAAAGGCTGTAGATGACGTGTTTTTGTCAGATTTCAATAAAATTTCTTGTATATTTGCTTATAAAATACTTTTGCAAAAGCAGATATATTCATTTTTCTGTTGAAAATATAAATGGTGTACACGAACTTTTCTGACAAACCACGTATGTATGTCTATGGAAATACATTGGTTGAATTTGCGGCATATTTTTCCACACGCTCGGTGCGCGCTTTGTCTTATACGTTATTGACTGCGATAGAAAATTGAAGCTATTGATATGACACTTGTGTCATATCTTTTCTTGTTAAAGGTCACAGAGGTACAATACTTTACATTGTAGCGAAAATGAAATTTCAAACCAATGTTTGTTTTCAAAAGCAAAAGGGACAACAAACACATGGAAATTTTATGCATTTGTCGACGTTTATATTACATGTGTGTGACGTTATAAAGTTTGAACGTAATTGGGTGTTAAAAGGCAAACGAATATCAATACTCGAAACCTTTTAATGGCATAATGAAGCCCTCATGGCACAGATGACAAAAAGATCGCGTCCTAGCAGAGCATAATTAGTTTGTAATGGCTGTTTGAAAAAATAAGCTAACGTCAACAACGAAACGCATCAACTAAGAGTGCTGCTAAACATTTTTATTGTTTTCTGCTTGTACAGAGACCAGGCTATCGATTGATGTTGTTTGTTTTTAAATCGAAATAAACATCCATATTTTAGATGCAAATTGTTAAAAAAACAAACGTCACATTAACGTCAGAACGAAAACATGCGATCAAATCCCGTTTATGACAAATCATAAAAATTAATATAAATTCAAAAATAGCCTTACGTGGGCAGTGTAGAAGAAAACGAGGATGTAAATTTTTGCGTTTCTTTTGCGTTTAAATATACTTAACACGATTTACACAGGTCAGCTGGCATCCTTCTGACAATCACAAGTTCTAGAGTGAGAGAGCATCGATCATTACGAAGAAAAAGGGATTTTCCGAGCATTTACATACACTGCGTTTCTAGGAAGAAATGGTTTTAAAAAAAAAGCTTCGGATTCTTGCACAATAAAAGTTTTGCTAAGATATCTGAGAGTAGTACTTAACATGACATTAAAGGTGTTTTAAGAGAAATAAAATCACAAAGTGAGAAACAAGAAAGAACATGAAAACATACAAAGCTACCTTAAATCGCTAAGAATGCTACGATTTACTTTTTATGTATCCTGAACATTTTATCACTGGTTTAAAAGCTTGTTAATCAAAAGTTTGTATTCAAATTACATGACATTTATTTCATGAAACGAGATGTGCTCTGACAATCCGCCATCCAGCGTAACAATATTAATTACAAATGTCAGTGCACTTATTAAAATTTTAATTCAGTTTCATTGTTTTGCTCGGGGCGTTTCTAGATTCCTCGGCCTTTAATGAATGAATAGCCATTAGCGTCTGCATTTTATATAGCTCTAAAGATTTACCATATGGACATTAGTATTCCAAAATTTCAGAATTTCTGGTAGTGTTGCAGAACACGTGCGACATGCACGCTTGATCCACTTGCATGTAGTCCACAACGTAAAGTCACATTTTATCACATCAAAGATTGACAATGTAATCGGCCTATCTTTCCGTACGTTGGCATTTTTGACACAATCCGATCACAAAATCGGATACTTCAAATAAGCCACGGCTCACCTGAGCATGTCACTTCCCATAACCCACATACGTAGCGATTAAGTGGGGCTTCGAATCTGAGCACAGCTTCCTAGTATCGTACATGCCAGTCTGTCAACAGCGTTGGCGCTGACCAGTGTAACAACGGAGGGCACAGACTCGCCTTGATCGTCTCTTGTCGCACATATAATAAGTAACATTATTCCTCGAAATGTTCCAAGTAAGCCTTTTGTAGCCCCATTACGAAAACATGCCCATGCAAAACATGGAGATTTTTTTCATGTGTAAAAATTGAAAATTTCATTTGAAAAAAATTGATATTTTTCTCAAAACATAGATTGTGGGTACACGTTAGAACCGCCTCGCCGAGGCGGTTCTAACGAGTACCCACAACCTATGTTTTGGAGCAAAAATAAGAAAAATAGGTTAACCCCTGCATACCCCAGTTTTGCTATACAAAAGTGGGGTTCAAGGGGGTATACATTACATGGACATGTTTTCCTGATGATTGCTATTGATTCTTTAAGTTGTGATAATAACAATAAGTATTATAGTGATCAATCATTCTAACAAAAACATCATCGACATGTGCATTAAAGCAACAGATGTTAAAGATTTATAATCACTTTTATGATTTTGCATGAATTCAGGTTGATGAAGTCGGACAAAACCACCAGGGGAAAGGCGAGTTCCCAGTTGCTTACAGCCATGTTATGCATCTGTATAGCCCGAGTCATTGCAATGTACTTGTCTTTTACCATAATGGTCAACGACAGGTAGCGCATCACTGTCCTTATACAAGTACCAAAGGGATCTGGGAAATTCACGTGGAATGCACTGTCCGTTCGTCTGCGACCATTGACCAAAATCATCTAGTAGGTTACTCCACAAGTTAAAGCAATAATTTCGAGAGGCCTAGTTGAGTTTCTTCAGATCCACGAGTGAGTGGCATTCCGTTTCAATTGCAATTTACACTGCACATTGTAAATGGTAGATAGTAATGCAGGTTCTATCCAACTTTGCGCTCCAATCCTAATCTCGACAAAGGCTCTGTACGGTAGTCTATCATAAATGGTTAGGCGCCTGTGAAACCGGTTTCAGTCCCCAGTAATTTTATATCACTGATCGTTCCAAGGCGATACTTTATTGTTTTGTGTTTTGGAGTCGATTTTGTGCTGTTTGAGCCTTATGTACGTTTTCATATTTTTCGTTAAGTTCGGGTAACTGAGTGACCGCCTATTGGGGAATAGCTGCTCACTCGGCTTACGATATGTTTTCTTGGTATAAGTACCTAACTATCATTTTGGTTTTTCCCCACCCCTCGGTTTGTGGAGTGGGAATTTCTTTCTGATTGTGCCATTTCCTGATCATTGCCTACTTTTACCTTTGTTTTAAGTTGTCGTTTACCATCCAAGTACACGTAGATAACTAAGTCATGTTGGGACGCTTTCCCGTGGGAACTCCAGCAGTCTAGGTTTCCAACCATGTCTGACACAAACCAGACTGTGCGACCAGTAGAAAGTAGAAGAGTTTTACTATCCCTGTAGCGAAAACAAAGGCGTTGATTTGCGACTTTGTTTTCGCATGTGCAGATTGTTGGTTTTCTCATGAAGCGGCTCAGTGTTACTGGCAATTGCACATGGCTGGGACCAATCGCCACATCCCGTCATTTATCAGGACTGACATGACTGCGTCTAGGTAGTTATTTTGTTAAAAATACTAATTACAGTTTAGTTTGCATATTAATTGCTCTTTGACAACGCAACATCGTCTCTGATAGAGACAGAAGAATGACAGTGAATTTTAATTGTGCATAATGAATAAATAAACAAAGGGAAAGGTCAGAGTACTAAAGATATGTTGACTACTGTGAGCCGCGACGCGAGAAAACCGGTCTTCGGGGTTTCCGACCAGATCTGACACAAATCGGCCTGTACAGCCACAGAAGCAGGCTAGAGCTTTGAAATTTTGGCTATAAGTAGAAGAGGAATTGTACTATCCGAGTAGCGAAAACAAAGGCGCTGATCAGCTTCGCAGTTACTGCGAAGCTGATCTGCGCCTTTGTTTTCGCATAGGCAAAAATCCGGTTTTCTCACGATGAGGCTCACTGTTTAGTCAACTAATTCCCAAAACATTAATGGTACATGCTGATGGCATTTTCATCCTGCAAAACATACTGACGCAAAACGAGGACAAACAAATTACGAAGCAAGAGCAGATGGAACGCACAATATACATGATTAGCAAACTCCAAAACGGCGTAAACAACTACTTAAGCTTCCCATTCAAGATAGCTTACATGTATACATATGTAATATATTAATAAATTAACTGCATGCGACATGCAACGTATTACACCCATTTTCAGTGACATGATAAATTAGGCCTTCTCCCGAACCGCCTCCCGAACTCGAAGGACTTGAGGCTCATCTTGTTTGCGTTTACCTGACATTCTCGATTCAAGAGTTGCTCCTAGTGCAGTTATTTTGAAGAAATTTGCATTCACATTAATTAGCTTTGCATTTTATTTACCATTCAACTTGCTCTCCACTAAGAAATGTAATAAAATTCCGCTTATATCAAAATACTTACACTTCACATTGCCTTAAGAATCTTAAATCCGAAAAATCCCGCGAAAACTAAGCCCCGATTTTGCACTGAAACACAGAGGCTGTCCCAGCGATAACTGGCTACCATTTGCTGGTTCCTATTTGTCTATATCTGTCTCCATCTGCATTCACTTGTCTTTGTACGCGCAGTGATTTATATTTAGCTGTCCGTACAGCCCCTGTAGTCATTAATGTCATTTTACGCTCACTAAAGCAAATTGTTTCATGTAAATTAATGTAGCCCAATAGATACAAAGGAAGTCGTCAGACTTTAATTAAGTGATGTCACAAGAATAGTTGTCACTTGGCAATACTTCGCCCATTTACTATATACATCTGTATCTTTCCTGCGCTATAAATCGACTATTTTTTTATCGGATTCATTTGAAAAATAAAAAATTTAAATAAATAAAATAAAAATAGTATATTTAGTATCTTTTAATTTCAACTAACATTTAAGGATTCATTTGAAAAATAAAAATTTTAAATAAATAAAATAAAAATAGTATATTTAGTATCTTTTAATTTCAACTAACATTTAAGTATAGCAGTTTTTGTGTATCATTCTTCCTACAGCAACAGAAAAGTAAAAGGAGGAACAAAAAAGAAGAAGAATATGTAAAAGTAAGCCTTTTTAGAGCGTCAAGTGCCGTGGCAAATACATACAATGAAAAACAAAGCATGTTGTACTTATAAAAAAATAAAAGTAAACATCTAGACGCTACAACGCGTACTGTTTTGAATTCATGCATCATAAAAGTTTCGCCGACTTTCTCGCCGCGGATTTTGCGGAGGAAAACACCTAACACATTATAAGCTTACTTCGGTCCATGGTCCCGTCATGATACTCATGAATGCACCTCAATCTAAGTCCATAAACTTTCACTAACCATATTATAAGAATAACCCCCTTTGACTGTTCACACAACGCAAACTGCAAGCTTTAAACTCGGTACCAAGACAGTTTTTATTAAATTATATATATTCAAAATAAAGCGCCGATTGATATCAGCCGACAAATGTATGATCTTGTATGATTTTCTCAGCTTACTATTTACGCAAGCAACATGTGTGCACATGAAAACAAAAGCTTGAATAATGTCACAACATCTGCCGCATTGTTACGGGTAAAATAACAATAAGTATGATAAAAGAACAACTAACTGATATGACACTGTTCAATAAACTAGTTCTGTTTGATTTGAAATGTTGAATTCTTAATCCTGTACGAAAAATTACAGTTCACGTAGAAAACGTTAACATAGAAAACGCTATAAACGGTGAATGTAAAAAGTCAAGAGTTTGGGGACGATTTTAAGAATTTCTATTGTTCTGATATAGACCCATAAAAACAGGATAGTTCAGTGTCAAATCCCCATACTTCACATCATGCACTTTGAATGGTATTCTGCTGTATGCTAAAATAAGCTCCTCCAAACTTTCAAAGATGCAGGTCGATGGCTCGAATCCGAAATATCCATTACTCGTCGTCACCACGAACTTCTCGACTTTTCTTTCTTGAGTCTCGACGTTTTTGTTTGACTTTTTCTCTGTCCATCTGTAAAAACGAAGTGTCAATATTAAAAAAAAAAAAAAAAAAAAACCTTTAAAAAGCTCCAGCATAGGATCTCAAAATGAGCTTTCGCATGGAAAACAATCTCGGTTTCCGACCAGATCCTACACAATCCAGACTGTAACTGAGACCCACAAAATAGTTTAAGCTTTAAATTTTAGATTTAGAAAGAAGGGGCATTGTGTATGGAGCGAAAATAAATGGATTGATCAGCTGTCCGTGTTATTATTATTTCATGATATGTCTAGAACTGTCTATGAGCCTGGGTAAGGATTCTTAAATGTGCTTGTTTATCTATTCTTAAATAATTTCATACTTAATGTTTTTCATTTATTTATTAGATCACCACTTACACGACACAAACGCAGTATGGCAGACCATCTTTTGGTTTATGCGGTCGGACCAAGAATGTGCCATCCAAGTTATTTGGATCCAAGAGAATTTTATCAGCCTCCCCTTTGCTGCAGTCTTTGTACCACGTGATCTTATCTAGCTGTAGCGAGTCGGTATCAAAGTCATTTAGGAGAAGACCCTCTACGAATTCTAGAAACTGGGGCTGCCCCTCAAGACGACTGAAAACGAGACTTTCGGTCAAGGATTTTTACAAAAAAATCGTCAGCTGTAATAAATACTGTTCGAAAATAATATTTTATAGAATCAATAAACTGCTTACAAGTATGTCCAGGAAAATCGCAATACCCAAATATTTTATGAAAAAATAGATACGATTCGCTTCATATCCAATTATTAACCTGTATGGCCGTATCTCTAATCTTGAGAGGTCCTAATTTCTGAAAAGTGGCAGTTTGCAAAACTTTTACAGACTGTATGTAACTTGTCTCTACCTTTTGCAGCTTTCTTGCTCGGATTCCAGTCGACTGATTTCTGTTATACAGTGACTATGCTCATTTGACACACGATTGTATTCTGTTCTTTTACTCTCAGTTTCTCTCTCTACATCTTTCACCCGTTTGTCGAGCTCTTGTAAGTGTACTTCAATAATATTGTCGTTTCTGGTAAATCTGCAAGAACAGTGTTTTAAAGGGGAATTGAGTCGGCATCTTCTGCGACATCACATTGTTTAACTAAAAATCTTTTTTAAAATGCATGTCTTTTTCAATATGGCCCATACACTCTCCCTTCAGTGAATTTTTTCACTGCTTCCAAAGGATCTTTTATTCATTTGCAAGTTAGAGACTAATGTTTCACAGAAACGATATGATTGAGAAGACTAGCTTACTCTTCAGATCGAGACTGGTTAGTGGAACTTCTAAGTCTGGTGCCAGAAAGTGTTTGTTTCTGATGCTCCATTATACCCGCCATCTTCTTCAAGCCAGCAATTTTTGTCATCAACGCTTCAATCTCCTGTGTAAATGTGGTCTGATTATTAAAGTCAAATCTTACATTAAAATCAAAATGATACGTTACATTATATCGGATCCAAAACTGAATCTGAGACAGTCATTACGAAAACTTGCCCATGCAATATACAGAGATTTTTTAAGCTTTAAAAATTAAAAAAATTCAGCTGAATTTTTTTTTATATTTTTTTCTTATTTTTGCTCAAAACATAGATTGTGGGTACAAGTTAGAACCGCCTCGACGAGTAGGTTCTAACGAGTACCCACAATCTATGTTTTGGAGCAAAAATAAGAAAAATAGGTATACCCCTGCAAACCCCAGTTTTTCTATATAAAAGTGGGGTTTAAGGGGGTATTTATTGCACGGACATGTTTTCCTGATGATGCATGCATTTGACTTTCATTGTAATTTCGTTTAAGGTCACTAATTGTCTTCAAATGTACAAATAAGTAACAAATGAACTTCCAAAAACCTAAACTATTCCCAAATGAAATGCTAAGTTAGAATCGATGAATTCGATACAGCTCTTGCGGGTCTAGATCTGGTCTAGTAGTCTTTCATTGTTTCTTTTGAATGGTTTCCTCAGTTTCATTTACCGATGATAGTCTATTAACTAAAATACAACAATTTCCAACTAGAATTGCGTCATCTGCCTTCAATATTTTGTACAAAATTAAATGGTTAATTACCTGCGTAATCCGTTTCATTTCAAGCTTCAGTTTTTCCTGTTCGTCAATTTTTACCCCTAATAACTTCCCGGTTTTCCGTAGAAACAGAAGAAGATCCGTTATGGTCTTAAACTCCTTAAGAACGTCGACATCTTCTGGCACAAAGTCAGCAGTTCCTTCTGGCCGCCGCTAAACGCGGACAAATAAAATAATCATGATTACTTCTGAAAGGCTCATCATAGATTCAGAAACTTCATCTACCTTTGTTAATTGTGCTTAGGGTCCCTTTGGGTCGTCGTCAATTGATAAACCAAATACAATTCCTCTAAGCTATATCGTTCGTTGGAAATAATACAGAATTAGGGTACGCCTATCAATTAATTGTGACATTGGAAGCTTGCTTCATTTTGATGAACTAACTCAAGATATAACACGTCTTTGAACAAAAAGGGACGGTCACCAACTTTACAATCTGAATTAAATGAACTGTTATTCATTGCCGGAGCACATTAATTGCAAGTTTATAAAGAAGTATCAGGCGATCTTATTATGATATAAATTGATGTAGGAGCATAGTTTTACCAATGTGCTTATAAGCTTGACGGGGTCGACCTCGGAGCTGTTGTATGCATCTAGAACAGAATTTAAGTCTTCGAATCCCAAAGGCTCTGTGAACCCATATAAATCATCGCGATGATAGATAGTTTTGAAAATCACACCATCAACAACCCTGATATGGGCAAAAACAATACGAAGTATGAGGGAGCATGTAATTTTAAAGCAAACTGAAAATATGATTGTATACCTACATGTAGCTGGCAAATGCAATATACATGCTGATCAACTATCTAGGAAAATATATTACGGTACAACAATAAGTAGAAAAGGCTCGGAATATTATGCAAACCTCGATTGCAAACTTGCACTGTGAAAAGTCATGTATTTACAAAGAAGTGTTTTAAAACCGAATGCTGAAGATATAGTGAAAGCGTTAATATTAGAATTGCCAATGTCAACCTAACGTATGTGTATCAAGAATGCTGAGTACCTGACAGCTAGCGTTAGCTCGTCTTGTTTACCATTTTGTATAAAGACAACAAATGCTCCTTCTTCTTCCCGCAGTAGTATCGTTTCTACAAAGTCACTGTTGAAAGAACACGCAATATGTTATTCTTTAGGAAGAGGCTAATGACAAACGTTTGTCAATAGCGAAAACACGTTAAATCTGCTATTTACAAACGTTTGTCAATAGCGATTTTTCGATAAAATCGCTAATGACAAACGTTTGTCAATAGTCAAAATTACGAAAAATCACTATTGACAAACGGCCATATTATTTTTAATTAGCCAAGTTAGACAATGATAGCAGCAATGTACAATGTATCATCATCGTCTCCAACATCTTGGGCGGGGAAAACTGCATTATTAATTGGCACATACGACTGGCAAATATTTACGTTTGTAAATAGGAATCGCTATTTCCAAACGTTTGGATATTAATTAATGTTGAATTAGTCAAGTTTGGCAACAGCTGATAGTAACAAACGTACATGTACCAAGTATCATCATAAAATTAATCCTTATGCAGGGAAAACGTCCGAACGTTTTTTTTTTTTATATGAAATACACCAATAGGCTCACGCAAATAGCAAATGTGCATGCATAATATCTCAATTTATCAATCGAAGCTTATTTTGAGCACAGAAAAATCGTATATTAATCGAGGTTCCGGTTTCATATGATATTAGCTGTTTGGAAAACTCAATACTAACGGACTCTGAATTTGCTAAACCGTGTTTTACAGTAGACTAACAAGCGTCTTTTCATTATACTCGTACCTGATTCAGTTTAACCGCCCTTTTGGATTGCAATATTTATGTTAAGACGAACTGGTCATCAGCTGGAGCGAACATGGGACTTCTTCAGTGTAAGATCCTTTCCCATAATGTGATTATGTGCTTAGTGGGGCTCAAACCCTTGAGTTGGTTGAATAGAGTTTGTTGGTTGAGGGATTGTTTATTGCCCAAGTCAGAAAGTAATTTTGGGACTGATGCAGCGTTTCACAAGTTTTTTGCTTGAACTGAGGACACAACACGGATAAAATCAGGGCCAGGTTCAGAGGACGTGAACGGGGTGGGGGCACTCACATTTACGAGCGAGCGATGTGCGAGCGAGAAAACTTGAGAAAAAGATATGAGAAAACTGCGAAAAAATGAAATAGGAATCATGCTCCCAGGGTCAATTCTACGGAGAATTTGACTAAGACCTTCTTATTTTCATAGCACATTTGGGTTGAAATTACTTGGAAAGAGCGCATACGTATTCGTCCGCTTGCATCCTTGGAACGAGCGAGCTGTGCGAGCGAGGAGACTTTTGCGAAAATGAAGTAGGTTTCATGCTTCTATATGTCATTTTACAGAAAATTTACAAAATAAATATTTGGGTTTGAGCAAAAGGACTTTCTTTGTGTGAGCGAGCTGTGCGAGCGAGGAAAATTTTGTTAAAATGGAACTGGTCTCATGCTTCTAGATGCCATTCTAGAGAGAACTAGCGCAAAAATACAATGTACGCAATTGTCGGCAGTTAGCAATCCACAAGATGTGAAAACGCGCTTTTTAGATGAGCTTATAGTATACCCATGTTCCGTGGTCCGTCGTTGATATGACCCCTAGGTAATTAAGGTCCCAGCCAGCTCATTTGCATAACCAGGCTGGTGCTATCAGATTACAATTTAATGACTCTGCATCAGACAGACTCTTCTAAGAATAACCGCTTAATTTAACCAATCAGTGCTTGGCCAATTGCTTTTGATATGCACATTGGTCACAGTTTGAAAAAAAATTCTGCAGCAAGCAACACATGAATGTGATAATTATGAAATCTTTTTTTTTCGCCACACGGATTCTACTTATATTTAAAGTTTCAATCTTCTAGTTTTATTCTGTGACTGTACAGCCTGGTTTGTGACGGACCTGGTGATGAACCCAAACTGTTGGTTTTCTCATGCACAGGTTCTTTTTATGTGCAGTGATTTAAATTTACAAATATTTAAAAAACTAAACTAAAAATGAACGCATATATTTCTGTGTCAAGCAACAACTTTCTAATGACACCTTTGTAAATGATGTCAGAAAATTTGTGAATTTTCCATAATGGTTATCAATGTTCATGTTTTAATATCAAACATTTTCGGTTGTATTAAATTAAAGATCACTTCAGTGCAGACTTTAATCGATAATCCTTTTTAATCCCATCACTGTTGTTAACAAAGGTGTCACTACTGTAAACTATGTTTTTATAACGAGTGCATTTCACACCTTTGGCTGACGTACATGTACCTAATAAAACCGATGACGCGTGTCTTCAGTTATTAATGGTTTTGGGTAGCCACATGAAATAATATTGGGTCGAAAATTTTAAAATTGTGGTCCGGCCGAACATCGGCCCAACCTATGTTCGGCCATAGGCCCATAGCCGCTGACGATTAAGTTGCTATAGCTGCCATTTATCGAAAAATGTACTAAGGCCACCTGTTTTCTGGTTTTCATCCAAACCCACACTAAAAGAGCTATTTTGTAACATGTTTCTGAAATTCTGCTTAAAGTACCCGAAAGCTTACGAAAACTTTCCCATGCAAAATACAGGGGTTTTGTAAAGTTGTAAAAATGAAAATTTTCAGTAGAAAGTGTTTGATATTTTTCTTATTTTTGCTCAAAACATTGATTGTGAGTACACGTTAGAACCGCCTTGACGAGTACCCAAATCTATGTTTTGGAGCAAAAATAAGAAAAATACCACTGCATACCCCAGTTTTACTAATATAAAACTGGGTTATAATGGGGTAGTTATTTCACGGACATGTTTTCCTGATGTCAGGGACTGGAGGCTGACTGAGACTTGGAACACGTATCAAAATTTTGGTGTCGGACAGGTACACATACTCTTGAAGCCTAATCCATAGATGAAGGTAAAACATCAAATGTCATGATCAAGAATTTAACCCACTATTTTCGCTTTTCTTATTTTAAGCGTTTGGCGTTTAATTTTTGTTTCATAATATTACCTACCTATGTTTACCTACCTATGTTTACCTATGTTGATTCTGAACGCAGGCCAGAGGCCTCTATGTTCAGCTCCTCATTAGACTGTACTGTGGCAAGTCTCCTATTTCCAGTCCCCGGGTTTGCCACATATGGGTTGTATTCTATGTCTGGGTTGTACTTCATCGGATGGTCAGCCCACAGCTTGTCAAGACGATTTTCGAAGGTGTTAACACTTGGTGCACAAACCACTTTCTCCGTTAAAGAATTCCACACATTTACCACTCTTGAAGTGAAGAAATTTTTACGTATTTCTAGTCGACATCTGTGTTTTTCCAGTTTGAATGAATGACCACGCGTCCGAGCTTGATCCGAGACATTAAATAATTCAGCTGTTACCCGTTTATCGTAGATTCCATGTAAAATCTTATAAACTTCAATCATGTCCCCCCTTAGCCTACGGTATTTCAGTGTTGGTAATTTCAACTTCCTTAATCGTTCTTCATATGTCAAATTTTTGAATCCTGGTATTACTTTTGTTGATCTGCGTTGTACATTTTCAATCATATCTATATGTTTCTTCAAATAAGGACTCCAGACGGATTGGGCGTACTCCAATATAGGGCGTACGAGGGCCCTAAACAACAGTACAAACATTTCTTCATCCAAGAAAGTAAATGATCGTCTAATTATACCCATTACACTATTAGCTTTATTCACTTTAGTGACAATATGTGTTTCAAATGTTAAATGCTCATCAATATAAACTCCAATGTCCTTTTCACAGCTGCTGACCTCCAGTTTGACTATAGAACCATCTGATTTTCGCATGAAATATTCAGGCTTATCAATGTTACATTTCCAGGGTAAACAAATCCTTATAACTATACATTTATCTGGATGAAATAATAGCAACCAGTCATCTGACCAATCTTGCAAGATAAATAAATCGTCCTGTACGACAATTACATCAGAGTCTGACTGTATTTCTTTGGACAATTTAGTGTCGTCGGCGTAAAGGGCTATTTCTGATATCACTGAATCCGGCAAGTCATTTATATATATCACAAACAGAACGGGGCCCAATACTGAACCCTGAGGAATACCGCTAGTAACCTTCGCCCATTCTGAAAAATGTCCGTTTACTTGTACTCGCTGCCTTCTATCATATAAAAAGTTCTCCACCCAATTACACATTTTTTCACTCATTCCATAAGCCCGTAGTTTAACGATGAGACGACGATGGGGGACTTTATCAAACGCTTTCATAAAATCCATATACACCGCATCTATAGTGCCCCCATCATCTAATATTTTTGTCCATTTATCCAGTACTGTCAATAGCTGCAAACTTGTAGATCGGCCCCCGATAAAACCAAACTGTTTATCACTAAACAAGTTATTACTATTCATTTGATCAACAATCTTAGTTCTAATCAGTTTTTCAAATATTTTACTTACAACACTGGTAAGACTGACTGGGCGATAGTTTGATGCTAGCTTTTTGTCTCCCTTTTTAAACAATGCAGTTATCTGTCCCTTTTTCCATTCATCTGGTACAATACCTGATTCAAAAGACTTGTTGAAAATCATAGTTAAAGGTTCACAAATTACATCTGCCAGTTCATATACAGGGGCGGATCCAGCATTTCTCAAGAGGGGGTTCAAATGTAGAAATGGGGGGTTCGTTTGCCTAATTTTACACACAATTTCTTGAAATTCCCCATGAAAATGAAATAATTTGGCTCCGGAGGGGGGTTCAAGCGAACCCCTTGAACCCCCTCTAAATCCGCCACTGATATATCAACTTTGGGTGTAAACCATCAGGACCCTGTGACTTTGATGTATTTATACTAGTCAATAACTTTCTAACTGTCTCTATTTCAAAATAATCGTCAGATGATTTAGTTGTGTAATTTCTTTGTTTCAAATTGGGCAATTCACCACTTGGTTCTTTAGTGAAAACACTACTAAAAAAGTCTGACAAAACCTCGGCTTTATCCTCATCACTTTCAGCAATAAAAGTTGAATCTTGTCTCTTAGTATGCAATTCCGATATACTTGACGTTGTTTTGCGTTTCGAGTTTACATATTTCCAGAAATTCTTAGGGTTAGAATTTGATGTCTGAGCAATTTCTTTTTCACGTGCGCGTTTTTCTTTCCTTACAAGCCACTTCACTTTGTTTCTTGCTTTTGCGTACAGTTTATAAGAATTTTCATCACGAGATTCAATGAACCTTGTCCATGTTCTGTGTTTTCGCTTAATAGCTTCAACTGTATTTTTACACAAAGGTACTGTTCCTTTACGCGGGAATGGTCGTGAACGTGGGATATATTTCTCCTTGGCCGCGGTCACACGCTCCATAAAATTATTTAACATGCTATTCACATCACCTATGCCTAGTTCATCTTTCCAGTTTATCTTCAGCTCTTCTCTCAATGACTCATAATCACCTTTATAGTAATTAAAATGTGTACTATAGTTGTTTGTATGACTGCAGTAACAATTAAACTGAAAATGCATCATCAAAGACCCTTTTTTCGCTATCAAGTATCTATTTTTGCATTTAACTTTTCCCCTCTTTTCGCTTAGCTATCAAGAATATATTTTCGCTACCTAGTCCTATTTTAAGCGATACTCGAGTAATCGATTGTTAAATCAGACACGCGTCTATTGTCTATTGCACCTGTATTGTGCAGTTAGCGTAGTGATTTTAAGAGGGAACAGAATTAGAAAAGAAGTGCGATCTTTAATCCGGGTGTTTTCTTGTGAATTGCTAGAATGTATGTGTCATAAAATTCTTACAATTTCGAGTAAAGTATATGTCTATGCCATGCCAAATGTATCCATGCTGCGTAAGGTTTACCTCCAGTATGCTGTGCAATGGTTAAATCCATCGGGTAGCACAAGGGCTACAAAGCACGAGTGGTCGGGTGAGAATATGCACCCACCACCCCACCCAATGGGACCTAAAGAAATAGATGGAGTGTTTGTGCCTCCAGACAAAGCTTCTACGCTACTGACTTACCACCTGATTACTAGTTAACCGCTAATGGTACTAGTGGCTGCCTTGCTTGGCGCTCAGCATTATAAGGCAAGCACTGGCTTCTCTTCTCCCAAAACAAAATATAGCATCACTAACATCGCATGTCTAATATGAAAAAGTCCGAATAATAACAAAAAGATCTGAAAATAATTAATGTCTGTCTTCACTAGAGGACCGTATGGAAGACTGGCCGTTGTGCTAAATACGTTATCCTCTATAAATATAGAGATTATTATTATTATTATTAGCCTGCCCAGGTAAAGTGGTTCAAGTAAAACCATCCATACATATAAGCATTTTTGGTTAAGTGGTTGTATTTGAAGCACTATTTGGATGTCATGACGTCCTACGTTGGGTACTGAAAAATCCCATAAAATGCAGGCAACGACCATGGCTGTTTACTGGGACGCTAAGCCGCAAGCCAACTCAAACAAATAAACAAAGCGCTCCAGTCCCGCGCATAGCCAAAGCCAAAAGATAGCCACTGTAAAGAATGTGTTTCTGAGGGTATTTTAGTCTACTGAACGCATGCCATTTACGTAAACCGTTTACGCAATAGAATGTGCAAATTAATTGTCACACAGTGACTTTATAATACGACCCCTAACTTCTACAGCCCTTACGTCATCGTTCAGAAACCTCCTGTACTTATGTTGTCTAATAATTATGTACTATATTAGTCTAAGATCCAATTTTGGTAATTTACTAGAGCTTTTCAACATCAGTGAAAGAGGCCAAGTGGTATAGCGTCTTGGGTGCGAACTCCACTTGTGCCTTGTTATGCACATTAACTCTCCATAGAAATAGCGAATACCCAGAATTACAAATATGTGTGTTAATAATTCTAATAAAATATATAAATCATTGAAAACATACGAAATATCTGTTCTATATCTATGATTCACAATAAATTAATAAACTAGGCCGAGTCCGATATTATTTAGCTGGTCATCATTTTATTTACAACCGTTTGGAAATATTCGTTGAAAAAAAGGCTTATGATAAGCGTTTGTCATTAGCGATTTTTCGTATAAATCGTATGAGACAAACGTTTGTCAATAGCGAAAATACGTGAAATCCACTATTTTCAAACGTTTGTCAATAGCCACTATGTTATTCTTTATTTCGACAATACAAAGAACTATGAACGTCCGCACTACAAAAAGGATGACCGTTACAATAAAAGAATAATACGTATCACATACAGAATTATTTATAACTTCATCTGAAACCAACGAGCATTTTTGTCCGTCATACGGTCCCCTAAGATGACAGAATGGCGTTGATACGGACGCTGCGTGGCCAGCATGGACTTTTATTACGCCTTTGGTGTACCCTACTTTGCAGAAAAGCTATTCTCGTCATTTCAACTATGATTGCATTAATTTGTCCGCAATGCTTCAGTTCTAAGACCCTCAAATTACCTCTTAGGTGACCTATACCTAGTTCGAAACGCCGCAAGTAAGGGAACGGTGAAAGGGCGGGATTTAGAATGATTCGCAAGTAATTGTGGATACATACCTTGATGCTGGCCCCCAGAACCAAACTTCGCCCAAATTTTCGTTCTGGAAACAACAAATCATCTCGTAAGTTTACATGTTCGTGTTATGGGGACTCGCTGGGGCAGTTCCAACGTGTAAACCACACCACAGTAAATGTTTTTAGCGAAATCAAGAAAGATATCAACATCTTCCATCTGATGTTGGTTTTTCTCAATTTTTACAACTTCAGAAAAATTTATAATGCATGAGCATGTTTTCGTAATATAATGCAATCATGCTTCTCTCCTGTGCTATGTTCTTACTACGTTTTCATAGACTATTTTTCATCTGATTTTTGGGGAAATTAAACTTTTTCATATCATTTGATGAAAAAAAAGATAATAATGATAGAAGACCTATTTAAAATGTGTGACCTGAGCGCTACGAAAGACCCATTTTGTGATTCCGTCGTAGTTAGTCTTAAAATTCATTCTTGTTCCTTAAATACCCCAGATAAAACCACTGAGTATAAAGTTTAAATACCTGAGATTTTATGCGATGTCACAGTTTTATACGAGGAAGTTCTCTGAGTTTTTTTCTTCGTTTCAGACCAAGTTTAATTCTCTATTGTATGACAATTTTACTGGAATGTATCTCAAATATGTAAAAAGATGTTTATGTCCATAATGATAGTCTTACCGACATACTCTGTTTTAATGTACTATAATTCCACTAACAATCATAATTAAATCGGTTATCATTTTAAAACGTCGCATTATTTTCCTTTCAATATGTAGATCTTGTTGACAACACTTCCGCATTTACCTATGAATATATACAATTGATTATTGTTAAAAACTATATTGGTTCCCTTTTATAATAGATAAAGCAAGATAAATAAGATAAAATGCATATATTTAATTTTACTGGGTGTTAATATTCATGTACTAGAGAAACTAAAAAATATACGCACAAAAAGGTTTGCATGGCTCAAAATTTCAAAAGAAACATTAGACTTTTTTCATATATCGCTATTTGAACTTACAACCCCAATTAGAGCTAACCATGCTAATGCAGCAAACAGTTTGACTCGATGGTTTATTCCTCCGACGATCAAGGTACAATGGTCTTTCTGCTACTATCGATATATATATATACTAAATATTATACAGTAGGGTAATGTATTTAATCCATTGTTGTTTATTTATCAATGATATAGGTGTATATAATATATAAATGTATTTTTGGAGATCCAAAATCCATTTTTTTTTTCTTTTTTCGAATTTAGGATTTCATAAGTTGATTTCAAGATACCCTTATTTTATATGGGGTGCCGTTTCACTATTTATTCCGTATCCATGGATATCCTAAATATCCATATTACATTTATAAATATCCTAAATCAGTTTTGGATATTCATAAATGAATTATAGATATCCTTAAATGTATATAAATAATGCAGAATTTCGGATATATATAATTCGGTTTTAGGACGTCCTTAATTAAAACTTTGGATATCCTAAAATCAGCTTATTTAAAGATATCCATAGAAATATTGAAAAAGAATCTTTGATTCGATTTTAGGATATCCATAAATTGATTTTAGGATATCCTTTAATTTTATGGGCTGATTTAAGGATATCCAAAATTCGATTTAAGGATAACCTAATATTCATTATTAAAAATATTTCTAATGTTCTTTATAGATATCTTTTAATGAGTTATGGATATACTAAAATACAACTTTATTTGAGGATATCCTTAAATCGATTAAAAGATATCCATAAGTAGAAATATGGATGTCCATTATTCATCCAATTAAAAAGGGTTGTAATTAAGGATATACATAACAAATTTTACGATATCTCTACATCAATTTATAGATATTCATTATTCAGCCGAATTAAGGATATTATGGATATCTTATGTTCATATATGGATATCCAATAATGAATTATGGATATCTTCGATTCAACATATATGGATATCCAAAAAAATGAATTATGGATATCTTAGATTCATTCATGGATATTTTGAGTGAATTTAGGATAGGGGGTAAATAGTAAAACGGCGTCCCATAGTTTTAAGGACACATCCATGTCATGATTTAAGGATGTTCGCTGCCAATGAAAAAGTATTCAAACTTTTTTTCTAACTACTCTTTTTTGATTCCAAAATACAACACACGACATTTGAAAACAAAATAAATATAGGGTAGTGTGCATTTTTTCAAGCTACAGGCCTCTGAATGAGACCTCTGAGCACCATGTTTTAAATTTGGTAAAATTAATTGAAATTATGATTCTTTGAAACATACCTGTCTTGAACAAAAATACACCTAGAATGCTTTCAAAAGTCATAATATTTACGTAGCGCAGACAATTTTGGACCAAAAGCATAGAAAAATTTGCAACTTGGAGTGGATGACAAAATTTTACGATTCCTTTTCTAACCCTACCCCCATACTTGAAAAGTCGGAAAAAATCAATATTTTGAAATGTACCAAACCCATATTTGTTGATTCAAACTTTTTCTTGTATTTTCACACAACATAGAACTTGGTAATATTGTTCGAGTAAAAGAAAGAAATATATAGGGTAGTGAGCATATAAGAGAGAACCAACAACTTGAAAATCGCCATTTTCGGCCTTTTTTCGTCTGTTTTGTTTCTAAAAGCCCATTTCATAAAACCACCTTAAATTTTAAAACCAGCACACCAAAGACACAAAGAATGACTTAGAAGACCATGTACAGATACACTGCTTCTAAAATAAACATCGAACTAGTGCAATTAATTTGAAGATGTGTTATATTCAAGTTTAATCTACCATACCCCCTAAATTTTACTGACAACTAAAACTTTCTGAAAAGTTGCAGAAAATGGGGTGAAAAAAATGAAGTTTCTTAGATTGATAATTTTCATGGCTCATTTGATGCATATTATCAATATGTATCCAAATATAAAATATTAGGAAAATATCTGCAACCGTTTACGAGATATTCAAGAAAAGAAAAACCGGAAGTTCCGAAATGGCAAATGTTAGCAGCGAACATCCTTAAGGATATCCTCATAGTATATGATTCATTTAAAAGTACTATTTTGTGATTTTAGGATATGAATAATGGATATCCTAAAGTACAACCCTATTTAAGGATACCCATAAACCGATTTAGGAAAATCTGTTAATCTAAAAAAAAATATGGATAACCATGATTCTTCATTCAGCCGATTATCCTAAAAAGTGTATTCGTAAATCTAAATAATAATAATAATAATAATAATAATAATAATAAATATGGATATCCATTCTTCATTCACCCGATTATCCTAAAAAGTGTAATTTTTGGTGTCTGGTAGATATTTTCTATCGTTCTAATTAGCGCACACTACGAACAAAAACTACACGTATATACTGCAAACATAATCGTATTAAACATATCAATGATGATGTCGTTTTTAAAGTGTTAAAATGATTGCCAAATAGTTTTGATCATTTAAGATAAATACTATGAGGATAAATATTTTAAAATGCGGCTTATTCTTATGGTATCGACTTATGGGGGTTCAATGATAATGTTTGAAATTGGCGTAAAATATCCGTCTAGTCGTGTCGTGCAGTGTGCGCTTAGGTAGCAATCCACAGTTTTTAGAGCATTTTTCAGTTAATTTTGCTAGATCCGCCAAAATTGATAATAGCTCTGTCCAATCTGGTGAACAATCCGATTTCTCCCATAAAATCATTAAATCAAATGTCTAACAACAAAATAACATCATTTAAATTGCCTAGCACTGACTATCACCCTACCTGTATTGGGGATATTTTCCCCTACCCCCTCTTTCAGACCGGTGAATTTTCGTAAAATATGCCTGAAGTCTGGGCCCCCATGCATATTCTGTGCAAAAGGAAGCCCCATAGATCTCATGCAGATACTTAGAGAATCGACCCAGGATCATAATGAGCAGTGCACAAATATGTGCCATCCATCTACTTTTTTCGCTATTTGTGAACAAAGATAACCCCTGCAAAGTCGACAGTGAAGAGCGTCACCGGCTATGACTGGCGAACGATCCGGGATCCTTATATAATCCCGGTTTTACCAGTCTAAAAATAGAAAATAAGTATTTTTCACATGTTTGAGGCATAATTGATCCGATTTGGGGAAAGATGTCGGCAAATTATTGAAAGAGGATAATTTACAGCCCAATTTCATGCCCTACCCCTTAATATTGAAATTTTTGGCCCACCTCAAAAGTACGAAACTGTGAATGGAACCTTATGTAGCCTACGTTTTTCGACAACGACAAGGGTGTGAGCTTATTAGAGCATGTAAGTTAATTAGAACGAATGCGGTAAATATTAAGAGGATAACATTTTGAACACACAGGGCATGGCTTTTTTGGGGGTGGGGTGTTTCAACGGACCGGTCCAAAAAACATTTTTTCCGGCATCCTCTAAAATAAAGCAAAAACTTAGAAGAAATAATGTAAACACACATGTCCCTCAATAGTATTTTTGCATGGTATAGTGAAGCTTAATCGAGTAACACCCTGTTCTCATGTAAAAATTAGAGACAGCCACTTTAAAAATCGTTGTTGTTAGACCAGGGCGTCCATGTAACTAGGTTATGTCACGTGATCTCTCGTGTTCAATATGGCGGATCAATGTTAAAACAACAAGCACCTGCTAGTCTAATTAAACACTGTTAAACGCTTAATTAAGCAATTATCCGGGTGTATTGGACTGTAAAATTTCACACCTTTGAAAATAGCGATACATTCTTACCGAAAGTGTGAATTGGAAGGTTCCGTTTCTCCTGATTAATCTGATACAGGTAAATAAACTGTCAGAAAGTTTGTTTTGAATTTGATTCAATGACTGGGAATGTTACTGATCAAATAAAAACAAGACAATGCAGATCATAATAATCTTGATCAGGGCCCCTTTGGAAGACCCTGAGACAATCTGTTTGTATCATTGAAAAAAGTAAAATTGAAAATAAAGTAGAGCACGCTCTAGTATTGTGAAATAAGGCCACTTCCAACAGCCTCGCTGTTGGGCTAGCTCTTTAGCGACATGGTTAGAGTGGTCGCTTGTCACGCAAGAGATCTCGGTTCGATCCCGGGTAGGGACATGGTCTCTTTCTCCTAAAATACTTCAGTAGCGTAAAGGGACCAGTGATCGATCAAAAATAGCCATGTTTGATAAATTTGCGGATCAGACATGCATTGGAGAATGCATGTGTACATACCAGATCCAAGCTTGAACATTCGCCATGTTTTTCAATATGTCAATTTATGACGTCATCACTTCACATTCTCAGTGACGTCATTTTAACACATCCATCATCATACAGCGTGAATCAGGGTCAGGTGGACCAGTGATCGATCACCTTATTTTTCTCTCCAAAACCTGGCTAACTTGGAAGGTATGTACATGTTTAGAAAGAATAATTATTGTTTACCTCTAGCCACGAAACACAGTTTGGAAATTTTCAGTGAGTTAAAAGAAATAAAGCAGCGAAATGAGGTGGTCGAAAAGCATAAACGCCCATAGAAACAATGGAAAACTGTTGAAAAAATGGCTCGAAAATCACAGAAATTATCCATTAATGGCAGCGTTATCCTATACAATTTGGAATGTGGATCAGATTTGTTTAGTATGCAGTAAAGTTAAAAAAAATTAGCCAGTCGGAACGAATGCAGGTTGTTTCATCTTGGAGAATTTTTTGAAGAATCACCGCTTTTAACTAAGTTCAGCTAAGACCCCCTCTTCGTAAAGTGCCAGAGAATGCAAGATAGAAAGCTTTCCAAATAAATTAAGATTAGTGTTTGTAAGGTAATATATAACGCGCTTTACGTTGAGACTAGCATAAGATTTACTAAAGGTATCCTTTGAGAATGACTAGCCGATAACCACTAGTTGATCGATCACTGGTCCCTGATCGATCACTGGTCACCTTACGCTAATTCTGATTGGTGGAGCACACTGGCCAAGTCTGAATCTGAATCTGAATAGTTTACAGGTGACACGCCAAATGACATTATTTCACCAGGGGGTTCGGATGGGGGAGAAATTAGTCCCTTGAACGCACGAGTGAAGCGAACTTGGACACACAGTCATCAGACAAGTCTACTGTGGGTCGGTAGTTTGAGCCTGCTGGCCTTGACTGAGATGGTATCATTTTCACAGCTGATACACCAGTCCTGATAGCTCAGTAGGTTTAGAAGTGATAGAATGTGGATTCGCGCCCATATAGCATCACTAACATCAAAACATAGCATCACTATTGCATGTCTAAGGCCTAAAAAAATGTGATTTCGATTTCATCAATAATTTTCATAGGGTTATCAGGGCAGGTAGGTCGTAAAATTATTATTTTTTTTTATGCCCCCAACTTTGAAGGGCATATTGCTTTTGGCTTGTCTGTGTGTGTGTGTGTGTGTGCGTCCGTTAACTTTAGAACGGTGAATGGTAGGGTTTTGAAATTTCATATGCGTATTCCTCATGAAAAAATAGTTAACCCGTATTTTTTTTCATGTCCAAGTTATGCCCCTTTTCTGAGTTATGTCCCTTTGAAAACAAAATTTGAAAGTCTTGTGTGCAAGATATCTCAAAAAGCATTTGAGCTAGAGCCTTCATATTTGGTATACTGATTGGGGCTGAGGAGTAGATGACCTGTATAAGTTTTGAGAACTTTCCGTCGAATTTTGACAAAAATACGGAATTTTGAAATTTTAATGGATTTTTCCACTTTTCGGTGAAATTTGAAACTTTTGAAAGGTGAATGTTAGGGTTTTGAAATTTCATATACAGATTCCTCATGAAAAAATAGTTGACCCATATTTTTTTTCATGTCCGAGTTATGCCCCTGTTTGGAGTTATGCCCCTTTGAAAACAAAATTTAAAAATCTTGTGTGCAAGATATCTCAAAAAGTATTTAAGCTAGAGCCTTCATATTTGGTATACTGGTTGAGGCTGAGAAGATGATCACCTGATTATCTTTTGAGGACTTTCCGTCAAACTTTGACAAAATTACTCCATTTTGAAATTTTCACTCCATTTCTAACTTATCTGTAAAAAGCTTACATTCTGTTCCTGGATCCAGGTCAAAACAGAGGCAACTGAACAGCTTCTTCAGGAAATTAAATTTCACTTCATTCGAATGAAATGAATCATACAAGCTGCCAGTTTAGGGGCAAGCATACAGTTGGGGGCATAGTGTTTTACAAACACGCATTTCTAGTTTTTTTTTTTCATTTTATTTTTTTCCCTGTCATGTAAGTTTCCTTTTAGTGCGAGACCATATTGCTGTTTTTGAGCACCAAATATGCAAGGGTGATGTGTTTGTCACATTTATTGAATGTGCACCTTCTCACATCAAAATTATCTTGAAATGCGCCGCAGAAATGATTTTGGTCGACATGTTGGATCGAGATAGTCCAAATGCAAAAGGAACCCTAACGATAATGTATAAAGATCTGGATTGTGGCACCGGGTCTGTCGCCAACTTTTTTTTACTTTTGGGGTCTAAAAAAAGAGTCGGCCCTTATTTTGACGGGTTGGTTGGTAAACCAGAATCACAACATGCTTTTTAGGCCTAATGATAAAAAAAGAAAAGAAAAAAGAAGGAAGTCTGAAAACTAACAAAAAGTCCAAAAATCATTGACTGTATTCACTGGATGACCATAACTGTTTTCACTGGTTGACACCTCTTGTTTTTTTGTTTTTTTTTTATGTTTTGTTTTGTTTTGTTTATTGATCGCAGGACATTTTGTCTAAAACCATTTTGTCTAAAGGACATTTCGTCAAATGGACAATTCGTTTAAAATATCAAGCAGGTGAGACATTTGGTCTGAAAAAGTTTCAATTTTAAGCAGAGTGGTATTTATTTATGATTTTTGTTTGCCTGATGTTCGGTTACGGGACGTTTCGCGCAAAAACCAGTTCCTCCCTGGGACGATTCGACCGGGACGATTCGCGCAAAAAACCGAACGGGACGGTTCGCGCAAAAAAACTGGGACGATTCGCTCAAAATCAAATTTAGAGGTCGATTCACCCATTTTTGTAATGATTCCAATCTCTCTCTAAGCTTGTGAATGTGGGAAGCGATTTCAACACTCTGCCACATTTTTCAAAAACTTGTTATGAAAGGTCGTTGTTTTCGATGCGTGAGCGAAAAACATGCATGTACACGGGTAAATCCGTTTTTACTGTTACAACCTGCAAAATAAATAGTATAGGCTATTTTTATACATGTAGTTGCTAGTTTCTGTCGCATTGGGAGATAATTTTTAAGATTTATCGTTAAGTATATATTTTAATTTTATTATACTGTCTGCATGTCGACATTAAATTCATGTGAAGATGCAAAAGACCACAGCAGGTCCTGAGTTGTGATTCGTGTGTGTGGTGGGGTGGTGGGTGGGGCGGGGGGAGGCTGGGTAAGCAACACCGTGAATGCGGGAATACGGGTATGCTCATTTTTTTATTTTCGACTATAGGTGTGTGTGTGTGTGGGGGGGTCGAACCTGCTGGGTAGTGTTGTGTCTTTGAGCAAGCAAATAACATTTGAAATGCTGACTGGGATGTGACGTAAACAAAAATTAGTCGCCGTGATTATTGATTACTTTAATTTGACGCTAAATGTCATAATGTGAGCTTTAAGTCATTGATAATTAAATCATTGGCATCATTAAAAACAAATATTTCAGATGTTTGATGAACCCTTGGCTAAATTAGATTGTTTGGCTCATTATGGTGATATGCGTTATCATCTTATTTTGTTTACCCGTTTGATCACAAACAACTTTAGTGGCCAATTCAAAATTAACGACGTTATAATTACTGCAATTGTTGTCATAACACCCATTTTAACAAATATTTATTTATTTATTTATTTATTTATTTATTTATTTATTTATTTATTTATTTATTTATTTATCCAGGCCCTGGATTGAATTTGTGATTGAATCACAAATTACAGATATGAAAAAATGAAAATAAGAAGAAAGCAAAAACAGTTTGTGTATGATTGATGCAATACGTTGGCTGAGAATAAGTGCCGTCCCGCAGACCTCACTGCAAATTCCAGAACCATATGGGATAGATACAATGTAACGCCGACAACGAGCAAGTATATACAGAGGACAATGAAGATACAAACCACTCCATTTTATTTCTAATTGTAAATGTCGTATTTATTACCTATTTTCAAATTTCAAAACAGCAAAGCAACGACTTGTTATTTTTTATTCAGGTGCTATATTTTGTTCAATGTTTCATGGCTAGCCTTGATAAATTAACCCACATGTGGAATATCATTTAAATATTGAATCAAAGATATTTCTTTAATAATATGGACTTTTTATTCCTTCCTTTTTAAGAAAACGTTTGCATTATCATTATAACGTTTGCATTATCATTATCACATTACATTTGCGCGAACAGTCCCGTGGGTGAATCGTCCCCTTAATTTAGGAAAAAATAAGAACAAAACATTTTTCTCAGAAAAATCAAAGATAAAAAATACATTTCCATTAAGTCCATAATTAGTTTAACATACACATTGCATTTACTTGATTAATTTTGATAACCAAAACCTTGAAATCATTTTTTGAAAAATGCGCGAACCGTCCCGGGAGGAAACGTCCCGTTCGAAAAATATTTTTTGCGCGAACCGTCCCGGGAGGAACTGGTTTTTGCGCGAAACGTCCCGGAGCCTGATGTTCGCTAGCTGATGGACTGATGGTGACAATATATTTATTTATCTTACCTGGTCATTGTGAGCAGTTTTCAAACTGTTAGCAAAAGTGCAGTGTGAAACAAGAACGGATCCAGGAATTCTGAAGAGGGGTTTCAAATGTAGAAAAGGGTGTTGGTGTACCTATTGTCACACAAAACCTCTTGAAATGCCCCATGAAAATGAAAAAAAAAATGTGGGTTCAGATGGGGGTTCGAGCAAACCCCTTGACCACCCTCTAAATCTGCCACAGGTTAAAGGTTTTTTTTTTATCCCTTGTTGTCTATTTTAAAAGCAGCCATGGAGGCATGGACCCAATCAACCAGATCTGGTTATTAATATATGAGCCGCCTTGTGGGAAAAACAACAATGTGGTTTCCAAACAGGTTTGACACAAACCGGGCTGTGCAGTAGCAGAAAACAGCTAGAAGCTTGAAATTTCGGATTTAAGTAGAAGAGGAATTGTACCATCTGAGTAGCGAAAACAAAGGCACTGATCATCTTCGCGGTTACCGCGAAGCTGATCTGCGTCTTTGTTTTCGCCTATGCAGATTGTTGGTTTTCCCATGTGGCGGCTCATATATCTATTGCGAGGATTAAAGATGCTGCTATCATGAAATATATATCCAATAATATGTTGTTCAAAAATATTTTCTTTATCATTTATGTTTTAGACATTTTTAGACAAATTTTAGACAATACGCGATATTTGACAAAATGCCCATTTAGACAGAATGACATTTAGATGAAATGACCGAGTGTAGGACAAAATCCCCCCCGGACAGAATCCCCCCCACTCTTTTTTGTTGACTAGGACAGAATCCCCCCAGTATATCTTGCAAATAGGACAAAATCCCCTCCTCCCAGACAGAATCTCAATAATCAAATTGTAATATTTACAACTAGATTTCAACTATTTTTGCATCAAATGAGGGCGTATTTATTCATTATATGCTTATGACCGGATAATCATTGTGTTTGTTTTTTATTTATTTAAGAAAGCTGCATCTTAACATGCCATAATTACTGCTAATAGCAATAATGAGGTGAGACAAACTTCTATAATTGAGTAAATTTACTAAGTTATAATAAAAAGTATTGAAAATTACTAAATTCTCATATTTAATTTTCTCTAATCACCACTTATTATAGTCAACTAAATTAAATATTGCTCAATTACAGAAGCAGACTCTGTCTGGGTAGTGGGGGGGATTCTGTCCTATTTGCAAGATATACTGGGGGGGATTCTGTCCTCGTCAACAAAAAAGAGTGGGGGGGATTCTGTCCGGGGGGGATTTTGTCCGGATTAGATGGCATGTCTCTTAGATGAAATGTCCTGTAGTTCAAATGGCTGACAAAATGGTTTTAGACAAAACATCAAGGATCCGACTTTATTAGCATCTAAAAATTGCATGTGATGAGTAAAAATGGCAGGAACGGTACAGTTTTGGTGACGGCAGACCAATGTCAATTTTTTTCACAAAAGACCTGGATAAATATTAACTGATAAGTGGTACCCTTGGGAACAAGACAGACCAAATAATTTATACACAAAAACAAGTTGATAAATTTAGACATGGTTTATTCAATTATCACAAACAAAATACTAATCATATCTCTAAAGCTTAAAACTTAACACAAGAAACAATATGTACACACTTCTACCATTTACATAAAATAAAAATAACAACTTTGGCTCTTTCTTGGGGGCAGCTCACTTCTACTATCTTGAATTGCTTTGGCTAACCTGGGGATCAACCCAAGAGTCGGACTACTAAACTATGAATGCCGTTCAGCATCAGTGAATCGATTCCTCTTTTAGGCTGTAGCAAGCATGAAACGGTGCATGAAAAGTGGTCTTTCCAAGCATAATAGCGATGCATGTCATGGTATTGTCTGAGTATGAACAGATGTGAATAGGTCATCTAGACTTTGATTGTTAATGCTTGCTTGCCTTTTATATATAAGCTCGACTCCGAATTGCGGTATCAGACATGGTACTGAATTGTTGAACCGAAAGAATTGCATGTGACCTGAAGATTGCTACTGCGTAGGTAAATCCCATACTCAGGTTAGCCTGACTTTTGCATACTTGCTTGATAAAGCATGATATTTTGGGGTAAAAAGGCCATGCTGGCAGATAATAGGAGAAACCCACCCCAAAGACTGAATCAGAGTTTCCTTGAATTTCATATCTGTAAATTAATAATAAGCAAACTAAAGATATCTCATCCTATAATTGTGAAAGAAGACTAGCTAATGGTGGTGTTGGGGATGGCAGGCGGGATAGCTTAACAGACATGTTCATTAAACTGATCCAATTTGAACACTGAACCAAGAACTGCTTATCAGTAACCTAGCACCATCTAGACAGTTATACATAGTGACATAAGAGAATTCTTTGATGTTGACTCAGCATTGCATTGGCCAGACAATTATTATAGTTACATAACAGAAACTGTTTGATTTAGAATCTGAATTGCATAACACCACTAAGAGGCTATCCAACTTCATGCAGGTGTGTGATGCAGGTGTTGTCACCAAATTATCAATGTTAAACAGTCTGATCATGATTCCTGTTGAGCATTAAAGACCTTGATAGATATTATATCAAACCATAAACCATATCTAAAACATGAACGTGAGCAAAGAAAAACAAAAATTGTGTATAAACTGTAAATAAAATTATTCTCATTTTATACACAAAAACAAGTTGATAAATTTAGACATGGTTTATTCAATTATCACAAACAAAATACTAATCATATCTCTAAAGCTTAAAACTTAACACAAGAAACAATATGTACACACTTCTACCATTTACATAAAATAAAAATAACAACTTTGGCTCTTTCTTGGGGGCAGCTCACTTCTACTATCTTGAATTGCTTTGGCTAACCTGGGGATCAACCCAAGAGTCGGACTACTAAACTATGAATGCCGTTCAGCATCAGTGAATCGATTCCTCTTTTAGGCTGTAGCAAGCATGAAACGGTGCATGAAAAGTGGTCTTTCCAAGCATAATAGCGATGCATGTCATGGTATTGTCTGAGTATGAACAGATGTGAATAGGTCATCTAGACTTTGATTGTTAATGCTTGCTTGCCTTTTATATATAAGCTCGACTCCGAATTGCGGTATCAGACATGGTACTGAATTGTTGAACCGAAAGAATTGCATGTGACCTGAAGATTGCTACTGCGTAGGTAAATCCCATACTCAGGTTAGCCTGACTTTTGCATACTTGCTTGATAAAGCATGATATTTTGGGGTAAAAAGGCCAAACGAATTTGCGGTAGCAAGTGAGGCCCCCAAAATATTAGAGCCATGATTGCAATACTGATGAGTAACTTAATGTAAATAAAGCACGCAAAATTTAATAAGTTCCAGACCAGCTACTCATTATGCCCTTCCAATTTTATACCAATTGTACAAAATTGAAAGAAAAACAATGAAAGCAAAACTTGGTCTCCGTTGTGACTCATTATAAGGCAGAAAAGCCTGGGCTAAAACCATATATAAAAAACTCCTTTTATTTTTTGGAGAAAAATTCATGGAAACCTTGGCCTTACTGCCAGTAATGAGAAACAAATCATTCTTCCCATGTACAAATACATGTATTACCAACACAATGAAGAAGGATATCATTGACAATCAAATCCCTGTAAATGTAAGTTGGCAATGAAGCTCTGAAAAATTGCTCATTTGTTTGTTTGTTTGAGCTTTATCCCAGTCAACTATTTTAGTCATGTCAGGATGGAGCCAACTCTAATTGCTATTCAGATGAGACATGAGAACAAGTTGTGAACACACATCCCAAGTCCTTACTCACTGTAAGGTTGATGGCTATCTAATAAAGGCATGTTTAAAGACATGATCTGAAGCATAATCATAGGGTCCTCTGTTCGATCCCATCATAAGTTATTGATCATGCTTGTGTAGACTCCTCGGCGTATAATTTTATAACCATGCCAGTGAAATAGAATAACTAGGTCAATCAATCTATAACATGCAAACATTACAAACATATAAATCAATGGTATGAAATTCATACAATCAGATGAAATATGAATGCAGGTTCTTGCATCCTTATAAGCACACTATGACGCTATCCTGATAGGGCTTAATACTATCCCAGTCTAAAATGTCAACATTTAGTCATGTAAAGACAGAGCCATTGTTCATGGGTGTATCTTGCTCATGGATACAACCCAGCACCAGTAGTAGAAAATCCTGGTACAGCTATACGTCTATGTATAATGTAGAGCAGTAGGTTGTCATGGTCAAACAAAATACTTACTTACTTACTACATTTAAAAATATCATGACATTAAATTTAAGTATTTTTCTTTCTCTGGTAAGACCAGTACTGCAACGCCTGGTTACAGGGAGAGTGACTTATCCACTGCACCACAGGAGTAGTTATTTGGATGGAACCTAGTGCAAGTTCTTTCGCCTAACTGCGGTCTCAAACTGGCCCTAGTTGGAAGGCAAACAAAGGTGCATGAGCTAAACATGGCTAGTTCGAAACACATGTAAATGCCACAATTTCATTATCACAACTAAGATCTGTTTACTTCTATCTCTACAAATTCTGAATGGACACCTTGTGACACAACTGCAAATTGTTTGGTTAAGCTACTTTTGCAGTGTCCATAATAGCTGTTCATCATAAGTCCCAAACCTGTCAAATTGTCAATCATATGGCCCCTGCTGCATCTGCAGGAATCTCCATGCAGATCATTTATCCATTATTATGTTAAACAAAACCTTAATGAACATTATATGCATCCTAACAGACTCTAAGTGACTTGCAGCTGGTCACTCTAACAGGTGTTTGGTGTAATTAAATTCTATTAAGACTGCACCTTAAGATTTTATTGCATATGAACACTTGGGCACATACTTGCTGTGATTATTGTGATCAGTTGATATCATAGTTATGCACCCCATGCTGTACTGGTCAGTGACTACCCGAGTACAATCCACACAGCTTAAATTGGTGCCTAGAAGATACCTCTGCATCAATGCAACTATACTGTTAAGCAATCACTAATAGTCACTGTGTATAATATTGAAACAATAGCATAGCATATTTTCATGTATATAACACCTAAAATTATTCTAACTTATAAACAAACCATAATAATCAGCATATACTAATCATTACTAAATGCTTTGCTAAAAGCACTAAATTACGACATCTCAAAATTGGTTCTGTCTTGGCTTTGAATATTTGAGCTTTGGAGAATCTAACTGAGGAATTGTCCAATACTTTAAATGATTTGATTTCCCAGAGCCGATATGACAAAAATATGAGGCTTCAGACTGAGTAAGGCCATGATCCTCTTAGTTTGTGCTCCTAAAAAGAATCATGATCCTCCCTCCAGGTATGACACTGGCAATCCAGTGGCATGATGCAAAGTGATCCAGTGATTGAGATGAAAAAGAGTAGAGGCTGGGCGGTCCAGAGCTAGTGCATGCTGTTGGCCGATCTAGCAGTGGAGACGAGGCTGGGTGATCCAGTGTTGTGCATGATGCTGGGCGATCCAGCAGATTGAGACGAGGCTGAGTGATTCAGCGGCTAGTGTGTGCTGTTGGCTGATCTAGCAGTGGAGACGAGGCTGGGCGATCCAGCGGCTAGTGCGTGCTGTTGGTGATCTAGCAGTGGAGACGAGGCTGGGCGATCCAGCGGCTAGTGCATGCTGTTGGTGATCTAGCAGTGGAGACGAGGCTGGGTGATCCAGCGGCTAGTGCATGCTGTTGGTGATCTAGCAGTGGAGACGAGGCTGGGTGATCCAGCGGCTAGTGCATTATGCTGGGCATTCCAGCAGTTTGAGACGAGGCTGGTAGATCCAGCGCTAGTGCGTGCTGCTAGTCGATCCAACAGTGGAGACGAGGCTGGTAGATCCAGCGCTATGCGTGCTGCTAGTCGATCCAACAGTGGAGACGAGGCTGGTAGATCCAGCGCTAGTGCGTGCTGCTAGTCGACCCAACAGTGGAGACGAGGCTGGTAGATCCAGCGCTAGTGCGTGCTGCTAATCAATCCAACAGTGGATACGAGACTGGTAGATTCAGGGCTAGTGCATGATGCTTGGTAATCCTGCAGTAAGAGACGAGGCTGGGTGATCCAGCGCTTGTGCGGCTGCTAGTCGATCCAACAGTCGAGAAGAGGTTGGGCAAACCATATACTAGTGCATGATGCTGTGCGATCCAGCAGTAGAGACGAGGTGCATGACATGACCAATTTAGCTTGAGATTATCATATGGCTAGAGTACTGACTGCATCTATCCTGAACTTGTCATATGGACAATTCCCCAATAAAGATTAACCTGATGACATAAATTTAAACCATTCTTTACTGTGCTAAATCAAAACACGATTTTTACAAACAAGCATCTTAGACTGAATGAAACCCTCTATGTCTTACTCCATATCAGAAAAGAATGAAAACTTTCAATCTGTGACATGGATGGTTTGACCCATCACTTATCCTGGACAGGATCAGGAGAATAACCAGTAATCAGATGGCCCATGAGCAGGCTATTTAATTTTTGTTTTCCAATTCGGTGTTACGTCCCTTCAAGATTCTTTCAGCTCATAAGAGGCGGGCCAATCTGTAGCTGGGTGAAAAATGTGAGAACCCCCCGAGAAAAACCACCTAACACACCCGCAAGCAGAACTTGGCTTGTCTTACATGTGGCCAGCTCATAAGAGGCGGGCCAATCTGTAGCTGGGTGAAAAATGTGAGAACCCCCGAGAAAAACCACCTAACACACCCGCAAGCAGAACTTGGCTTGTCTTACATGTGGCCAGTGTGGGGCTTGAACCCACACCAGACACAGCAGTGAGATTATCAAGTGATTAAGAAAACAGCGATCTTAAACTTTCTGCTGCCAGACTGATGGTAATAAAATTGCATACACAGCATGCTTCTCAGCCTCTCTTGTGTGAGAGTTTAAAATAGAAAAGAGCTATGGTATTTGACCATAATATTAATCTTATTAACCAGCATTTGAACTTCAATCTGAACAAACTTATGACTTGGATCAGTACTCAGCACTGCAACCGAGGCTGCTTGAAGAGCTAACTAGATAAAACTAGAATACAAACTATGACAGGTTTATAGCGTTGGAGCATGATCGGTGCTGGAAACATATACATACATAATATATTTCATGCATAAACACAGCACCCAAGCATTTTCACTAATGCTTAACACTTGCTCTCCTATCTCCACCAACAGAATTGCAATAAACTAATTCCACCAAAAGAATAATTAAAAACACTTGGACGAAAGACATCAGATTTATATACTGACACACTTGGAATGACTTCCTTTCCCATATAAACTGACACATAATTGACACTAATTTAAAAAAAATGCTCTGCTTTCTTTTTAACACAAAAGATGGCTTCAAAAAACACATAATGCCACTATATCTCAACACTTTCTGCCCTTAAACTCCACCAATAGAATTAAAATAAACTAATTCCACCAAAAGAATAATTCCGAACCCTTAATAAAGAAAGACACAAAGCCTTAAATTGCTGAAACAATAGGAATGACTTGCTTATTGCATAAACACTGGCACAGACTAGATACTTAACTAAAAACAAAATGCTCTGCTTTACTTTAAGACAAAAATGGCATAGAAAAGCCCATGATGGCACTTAATCTGGACACTTGTTGATTCCACCATAAGGAATTGAAGACTGCATGGAAATTTAGCGAATCTGTTTAAGGCAAGCTGTTGACTTGGGTGCCTGCGTGCGATACACAGCTTAATCAACCATGAGAAGTTAAGAGTCTGATCTTTCTCTAACACCGGAAGGCTTTTAAGCTTTGGCACTCCACAAAACCATGCTTTGCCCCATACACATTCCAAGAAGGGGATTTCTTTTATACTAAATTGTCCAAGATGGGGATTCCTTTTATACTAAATGTAAGTCATATGCACCATAAATTACATGAATTCAAGCAGAAAAGGAAAAGCATTAGTTACACATTATCGCATGTAACCATATACGAGAACCTGAAATTCATGTAGTATAAACTCTGCCTAGTCATGGTGATCTAAATGAAGAATCCTGGATTGGTGGAATTGCCTTTCTGTTGATTTAATGCGCTGTTTTATATGAAAGATTCTAATGTTCCAACATAATATGGTATCCATAATCATAACTGAATATATCACAATAATGTGATAAATGATAGAAAAATGTTACTCAAGAATCCTTTATAATCCAATATACATGTATAAGTGTTAATACATATATGTCATTATCCTACGGTCAATCCATTGCACTTTGAATTCAATCCATGAAAGTATTAGGAAAATGTTAATATTAGAAGAAAACAAGTTATTATCCCAAAATTAATAACATTCCATGTGAATAATAATAGCTTAACAGACATGTTCATTAAACTGATCCAATTTGAACACTGAACCAAGAACTGCTTATCAGTAACCTAGCACCATCTAGACAGTTATACATAGTGACATAAGAGAATTCTTTGATGTTGACTCAGCATTGCATTGGCCAGACAATTATTATAGTTACATAACAGAAACTGTTTGATTTAGAATCTGAATTGCATAACACCACTAAGAGGCTATCCAACTTCATGCAGGTGTGTGATGCAGGTGTTGTCACCAAATTATCAATGTTAAACAGTCTGATCATGATTCCTGTTGAGCATTAAAGACCTTGATAGATATTATATCAAACCATAAACCATATCTAAAACATGAACGTGAGCAAAGAAAAACAAAAATTGTGTATAAACTGTAAATAAAATTATTCTCATATTATGTTGTGGGAAATAAAGATCATACGTTACAACACGATGGCACAACTAGAAATAGACATTACAATGTTATCCATTTTATGGCGAATAAGATCCAAGATTTTCAAAGTTGTCTCCCCCTCTGTGATAACTTGAAGATAGATTCATTAAGTATAATTATGTCATCACACAAATCAAAATAACAAATACATGTAGTTTTATTATATTAAAGTTATATACTACAAATGTTTCCAATGTTAATTTATTCATTATTTTATCTTATTTTTATTTCAGAAAAGAAAATGCCAGTATAGAGTAGGAGTACTGACAATGACTAAAGCAGCCATGAAGATGCATATGCAGCTGTGATTCTGATACCAGTGATACAGGGTGATGACAACGTCTCTTCAACATAGTTCGTCTTTATCTTCTCTAGCATCAATGGACAAAGGAAACGAAGGTAGTCAATATTTGATGATTTGTGTTGCTGTATCCATTCTCTGATGTTTTATTTGTTGTATTGTTTAACGTCTCAGTCAGCAGTCTTTCAGTCATGTCCTGATGGAGCCACCCCTTCCTAGATATTTGTGCCGCGACGCGAGAAAACCGGTCTTCGGGGTTTCCGACCAGGTCCGACACAAACCGACCTGTACAAGCTCAGAAAAGAGCTAGAAGCTTGAAATTTCGGATTTAAGTAGAAGAGGAATTGTACTATCCGAGTAGCGAAAACAAAGGCGCTGATCAGCTTCGCAGTTACTGCGAAGCTGATCTGCGCCTTTGTTTTCGCATAGGCAATAATCCCGTTTTCTCACGATGCGGCTCATTTATCAGTGATATGGAGTTATGTGTATGGAATTATGTCAGCGCCAAATTAAGGTTAATTTAGTGTTTTGAATCTTTAATGATATTAAACCATTTTCTGATTAGCAAATTGAATTTTTAATGAATAGGCTTGCCAGAAATCAATTTCTTAAAGAGAGACTCTATTAAATTTAAAGAGGAGGGTATCTTTATAGGCAAGTTTTTGTCTTCAGCAAATTTCCCTTCATTTTGTATGTTATTTGACATTAAATGAAAATTAGGCTGCTGTAAGGATTTGTATCTAGTTAAGGAAATAAATACAACAAGGAAAAAGAAACAAGCATATTGAACGGTTTGCTTTTTAGAAATTCCAGTTTTTGTACTATATTGACAAACCAGCAGTCAGCTTGTAAGCTTGTTTGTCATTTAACAATTTTATTCTGGTTTGAAAATTTGCAAGAAATCTGTGCAAGTGCCGGGCCCTGTGGTGCACATTAGTATTTACAGATAATAAAAATTCTCTGACTCCGTATACATGTATGTTGGATTTTGAAACCCTCAAATAAAAATTCTCTGACTCCATATGTACATGTATGTAGGATTTTGAAACCCTCAAATAAAAATTCTCTGACTCTGTATACATTTATGTCGGATTTTGAAACTCTCAGCCCACATAAGTTTTGTACTTTTTTTGTTTCACTGATTCGATAAATTTGACAAATGTGTTTTTCATTGTATGAGATCTTTATGGTTGTTATTAAACAAGCATTACTGCAAGTACAGGTCTCGGCAATAAACATGATAGTGACGTCAGAGAATGTAACGGTAAATGGGCATTGCCGACTGTTGTAAATAGGTAATCCAGTTTTGCTACTGTTGTTAACTAAACTATTTTAACCTAAATTTTCGTCGTTATCACATTAGCGCAGTGGTATAGTGCTAGACCCAATGCATGTATATAATGTTTCGCTGAAGTGTCGCTGTCGCAGGTTCGAATCCCGCTTAACGAATATCTTTTTTATTTTATTTATTTATTCATTATTATTATTATCATTATTTTGCGTTTTGATTTTTACTTTTTGTTTGCCAATCAGTTATTTGAATAAAAATACAGAAAACTGATAAATGAATTTTAAATGTGTACGAAAAATAAATAAAATATGAAGATGAAAAAAAAAGAACATTGACATATTTGAAAAAAACAACAAAAAACACTGGTGTAAAACAACAACATCAAAAACAACCAAAACAAAAACAAACAGACAAACAATGAAATTACAAAAAAGCAACAAAGATGATAAAAATTAAATGAAATACAGGGATTCGAACCCTCATCATAACTTTCTTGAACGCCGAATAAACATTATGTATGTCGTATACCATTTGAGCTATGACGGGTAGACAACATAGCTTGCATTTTTATACTACTAGTTAAATGCCACGTAGGTTTTCTCCGTTACTTCACCGTTAATAACGGTATATAACGGTGTAACCTGTCTACCCTCTCTATCATAGTATGTTCCAACGCGTCACTATCATGTTTGCAGAAAGACCTGTACAAAGATTTCATTATTTCATATGAACATGCAACTTTAATTTTTGAAAGGAGAAAGTTAAATAAAGATTATTTAAAGATAACATTTTGGCAGTTCGACATATAAACAACATTTGCTAAGTACAATGAAATTATTTTTTTTTTTCTTTATTGAATAGGATTAAAATGCACACATTAAATTTGAGTCTCATCATAAGAAAAAATGAGAAAACTATGTCTTTAAGTTGCCTGACCAGGTCTGACACAATCAGGCTGCAAAGCTGACCAGTGACAAGGAAGGGATAACAGTCATAATATGAGCCGCGCCATGAGAAAACCGGATTTTTGCCTAGGCGAAAACAAAGACGCAGATCAGCTTCGCGGTAACCGCGAAGCTGATCAGCGCCTTTGTTTTCGCTACACGGATAGTACAATTTCTCTTCTTCTTAAATCCGAAATTTCAAGATTCTAGCTTGCTTCTGTGACTGTACAGGTCGGTTTGTGTCAGACCTGGTCGGAAACCCCGAAGACCGGTTTTCTCGCGTCGCGGCTCATATTATCTGATAAGCTGTGTGGTTACAGGACAGTTGATCACAGTATGCTTTGTGCTAGGAAACAATAGGCTTTCACATTATGCAGCTTATTGAATATAATAATGCCAATTTTGAACTTATTTTTTTATTTCATCAACCCCAACTTTTGACATCTAAATTAAACTTAATTTTAGCTATTCATGCGGTAGGAAGAAAAAAATGAAGTTTAACTGCAAATCAATTGAAGCGGTATCAAAGGAAGATTGATTATTTTAGTAGAGCCACATCATGAGAAAACCAACATTTTACATATGCAAAATAAAAAGGCACAGATCAGCTGTGCAGTAACAGCACAGCTGATCAGCGCCTTTGTTTTCGGATAGTACAATGCCTCTTCTTCCTAAATCTGAAATATCAAGCTTCTAACCTGTGCTTGTACATCTTGGTTTGTGTCAGACCTGTTGGGAAACCCTGAAGACCGGTTTTCTTCAGTCAGGCTCAGTTGATTATTTTGCTACATTGAAAGGTAGACATTGATTACAATTTGCTTAATTGCGTAAATAAAACATTATAAAATGGCAACCAAAAATCTATAACAGTTTAGAGAACAGTTACTTTCAGTGATCAAATACTTTGGCATCTCTGCCTCATGTAAATGAACTAGAAAATGTGTTTATGAAACACTATGCCCCCAACAGGTTTAAGGCTGCCTCCGTGGCCAATTGGTTGAGAGTGCTGGTTTTATTACTGCGCTTAATCATTCGATAATCTCACTGCTGTGTCTGGTGTGGGTTCAAGGGACATATTTGAGACTCACTGAAAATGCCAGACAAATGACTAAGTTTAAACTGTAAAAAAAATGACAAAAATAATCTGGGGATTACATTGAAACCACATATATATCTTCAAAGCATATCAATAACACTGGTAAAGTTTTAAAAGAATTGGTATGAAAGTGTAGGAGCAGTTGCGCACACAAGGTACCTCACATCAAATTGTCAAGTTCAAATTGCAAAAAAAAAGTGACAAAAACTAATCTTAGGAGTATATTCCAACCACATGCATATCTTCAAAGCATGGTCACAATGTCTGTAAAGTTTCAATAGTATCATTATTATTAAACCTGTTGGAAGAGTTGGGCATTGTAGCAACAATAAGTGTCCATCAACGACTTCTGTTCACCATGGACAATAGTCGTTGCGGCCGCAACGACTTCTGTCCACTAGCTAAATGGACAATAGTCGTTGAGCATGTAGATATAAAAATTATTTTCAACGACTACTCTTCATTTTCATAGAGCACTGCGAAAAATCCTGATTACTGTTAAAATCGTTCTGTAAGTACATACCTTGACACCCATTTAGCAAACAACATTCACAGATGGACTGACTTGTGTGTTTTGACGGTAAGGATCGGTTGACCTACTTTCCATGGTGCAGTGATTTTGCCTTATATCTTGACACTCAATTAATATATTTTCTTACTTCTTTCAGATTATGAGTAAATATGACCAGATCTTTGACCCCAATATACTTATAGGTCATTGTGACCTAATTTCACGGTTCAGTGATTTTGCCTTATATCTTGACACTCAATCAGTATATTTTCATACTTTTTTCAGATTATGAGTGTGTATGACCAGACCTTTGACCCAAATATACTTATAGGTCACTGTGACCTTATTTCACGGTTCAGTGATTTTGCCTTATATCTCGGCACTCAACTGGTATATGAACAAACTTCTTTCACACTATGTTTGCGTATGACCAGGCCTTTGAACCCAATATACTTATAGGTCACTGTGACCAAATTTCACGGTTCAGTGATTTTGCCTTATATCTTGACACTCAATCAGTATATTTTCATACTTTTTTCAGATTATGAGTGTGTATGACCAGGCCTTTGACCCCAATATACTTATAGGTCACTGTGACCTTATTTCACGGTTCAGTGATTTTGCCTTATATCTCGGCACTCAACTGGTATATGAACAAACTTCTTTCACACTATAATTGCGTATGACAAGACCTTTGACCGTTAAGTAGTCATAGGTCATTATGACCTAATTTCTCGGTTCAGTGATTTTGCCTTATATCTCGACACTCAGGTGGTTTATGAACATACTGTTTTCATGATATGTTTGCGTATGACAAGACCTTTGACCCTTAAGTAGTCCTAGGTCATTATGACCTAATTTCACGGTTCAGTGATTTTCCCTTGTATCTCGGCACTCAATTGGTATATGAACATACTGTTTTCAGGATATGTTTGCGTATGACAAAACCTTTGACCCTGAAGTATTCCTAGGTCACTGTTTCCTAATTTCATGGTTCAGTGATTTTGCCTTATATCACTCAATTAATATATTTTCTTACTTCTTTCAGATTATGAGTAAGTATGACCAGGCCTTTGAACCCAATATACTTATAGGTCACTGTGACCTAATTTCACGGTTCAGTGATTTCTTGACACTCAATTGGTTCATGACCAACTTCTTTCACACTTTGTTTGGGTATGACTAGACCTTTGACCCTGAAGAACTTTTAGGTCATTGTGACCTTATTTTACAGTTCAGTGAGTTTGCCTTGTATCTTGGCACGCATTTGGTATATGAACACTTTTCTTTCACAATATGAGTGAGACCTTTAAATCTTAGGTAGTTATAGTTAACTTTCATGGTTGAGTGATTTTGCCTTGTTGAATCAAGGAAAAGAGATGTATGAGCATAATGCTTTAGGTTACAGGTCAGGTTTGGCCTTATGTTTGTCAAAGGTCAGAAGCAGTCGAGCGCGCTGTCCTGCGACAGCTCTTATTTTTTACAAAGAGTTCATATCTTGACAACAACTTATCATAAAACATTCATAGTTCATACACATTAGGTTCCCTGGGTCGGAGTCAGGGGCGGGGCTAGAGGTCAAAATCTAGAACTGCCTAAATATTGTTTTTAGCTCGACTACACAAAGGGCATAGATTTGGTATTCACCGCGGTCGTCCACGTTCCCGTGCGCGTGCGCGTTACACTTGCGTTTAAGGTTTCTAGAATCTTGACAACAACTCATCAGAAAGCATTGATACTTAGACTATTGATACCCTGTAGGGTTAGCTTTCATTTCATGGCATCGAGCCCCTAGGTCCAGTCCCGAGAGGGGGGGTGCTGGAGGTTTAAAAATCTAACACACCATTATTGATGGCTTTTCTGTGATATAGTATTCTAGAAGTCTATATCTTTAAAATCTTTTATCAGTGGGCTTTCATACTTGAACCATAGGTACCTTGTAGGGTTGAGTTTCATTGCATGGCATTAGATCCCTGGGTCCATGCCTGGGGGATGGAACTAGAGGTTAAAAACTAGGACACTGTAAAGATGGATGTACTGCTAGCAGTGTAACTTGTACGAAGAAAGATATCTTACTTCATACAATTTAGGTTCCATGACATCGGACCTCTGGGGTAAAAATCTAGAACTCGCTACAATATTTTTGGCGATTTATATCTAAATAGAAACAACTTACTAAGATGGTTGGTCATTCAACATTGTGACAATGGCTTGTGTGTCATGACGGTAAGATTGCGTTGACCTACTTTTCGTGGTACAGTGATTTTACATCTTGACACACAATTAGTATATTTTCTTACTTCTTTCAGATTATGAGTAAGAATGACCAGACCTTTGACCCAAAATATACTTATAGGTCAATGTGACCTAATTTCACGGCTCAGTGATTTTGCCCAGTATCTTGACACTCAATTGATATATTTTCATATTACCTTCAGATTATGAGTGAGTATGACACCAATATACTTATTGATCACTGTGACCTTATTTCACGGTTCAGTGATTTTTCCTTATATCTAGACACTCAATTGATATATTTTCATACTTCCATCAGATGATGAGTGAGTATGACCAGACCTATGACCCCAATATACTTATAGATCACTGTGACCTTATTTCACGATTCAGTGCTTTTGCCTTATATCTCCGCACTCAATTGGTATTTTTTCATACTTCTTTCAGATTGTGAGTGATAATGACCAGACCTTTGACCCAAATATACTTACAGGTATAGGTCACTGTGATCAACGTAACGACTCCTATGAACAGTTGTCGTTGAAAGCTCAACCGGTTCTGTCCATCATGTACAAAAACATTTGAACTTGTCTCATACTAGTTCCGAACGCCACGATTAATTGTTATAAGATAGATTTTTTTAACAGGAACTCTTACTGTGTTACGATTGACTGATTTATATGATTTTATCTGTCGTGAACAGAACTCGTTGAAAACGTATCGACTTCTGTCTACTATGAACAGTTGTCGTTGAAGCTTCAACTGGTTCTGTCCATCATGTACAAAAGCCTTTGAACTTGCCTCATACCATTTCAGAACGCCACGATTCATTGATTTAAGATATATTTCTGTATTAGGAACTTTAATTGTTAAAATATTGACTGACTAATGTGATTTCATCTGTCGTGAACAGAAGTCGTTGACAACGTAACGACTTCAGTCTGCTGTGAACAGTTGTCGTTGTAAACTCAACCGGTTCTGTCCATAATGAACACGTATCTTTGAACATATCTCATACTAGTTAAGAAAGCCACGATTTGTTGTTTTTAGATAGATTTTTGTATCAGGAACTTAAATTGATATTAGATTGACTGACTTATATGATTTCATCGTTCGTGAACAGAAGTCGTTGACAACGTAACGACTTCTGTCTTGTGACCAGTTGTCGTTGAAAACTCCACTGGTTCTGTCCTGTCCATCATGTACAAAATTTTTAAATTTGTCTCATGCTTGTTCAGAAAGAACATGATTACTTGGTTTAAGATATATTCGTATATCATGAATTTTCATCGTTATAAGATTGACTGATTTCTATGATTTCATCTGTCGTGAACAGAAGTCGTTGACAACGTAACGACTTCTGTCTGCTGTGAACAGTTGTCGTTGAAAACTCAACCGGTTCTGTCCATAATGAACACAAATCTTTGAACATATCTCATACTAGTTAAGAAAGCCACGATTTGATGTTCTTAGATAGATTTGTGTATCAGGAACTTAAATTGATATTAGATTGACTGACTTATATGATTTCATCGTTCGTGAACAGAAGTCGTTGACAACGTAACGACTTCTGTCTTGTGAACAGTTGTCGTTGAAAACTCAACTGGTTCTGTCCTGTCCATCATGTACAAAATTTTTAAATTTGTCTCAGGCTTGTTCAGAAAGAACATGATTACTTGGTTTAAAATATATTCGTGTATCAAGAATTTTCATCGTTATAAGATTGACTGATTTCTATGATTTCATCTGTCTTGAACAGAAGTCGTTGACAACGTAACGACTTCTGTCTGCTGTGAACAGTTGTCGTTGAAAACTCAACCGGTTCTGTCCATCATGTACACAAACCTTTGACCTTGACTCATACTCGTTCAGAAAGCCACGATTAGTTGTTTTAAGATAGATTTGTGTATCAGTGACTTAAGTTGTTAAAAGATTGACTGACTAATGTGATTTTGACTGTCGTGAACAGAAGTCGTTGACAACGTAACGACTTATGTCTTCTGTGAACATTTGTCGTTGAAAACTGAACTGGTTTTGTCCATCATGAACACAAATCTTTGAACATGTCTCATACTAGTTCAGAAAGCCAAGATTTGTTGTTTTTAGATAGATTTGTCTATCAGGAACTTTAATTGTTATTAGATTGACTTACTTATGTGAATTCATCTGTCGTGAACAGAAGTCGTTTACAACGTAACGACTTCTATCTGCTTTGAACAGTTGTCGTTGGAAACTCAACTGGTTCTGTCCATCATGTACTAAAAACCGTTGAACTTGTCTCATACCAGTTAAGAAAGCCACGACTAGTTGTTTTAAGATAGATTTTTGTATCAGGAACTTTAATTGTTATTAGATTGACTTACTTATGTGATTTCATCTGTCGTGAACAGAAGTCGTTGACAACGTAACGACTTCTGTCTGCTGTGAACAGTTGTCGTTGAGAACTCAACCGGTTCTGTCCATCATGTACTAAAGACCGTTGATATCTTAAACCAAGTAATCGTGTTCTTTCTGAACAAGCATGAGACAAATCTAAAGTTTTTTTGTACATGATGGACAGAACCAGTTGAATTTTCAACGACAACTGTTCACAGCAGACATAAGTCGTTACGTTGTCAACGACTTCTGTTCACGAAAGATGACATCATATAAGTCAGTCAATCTAATATCAATTAAAGTTCCTGATTCACAAATCTATCTTAAAACAACTAATCGTGGCTTTCTGGACGAGTATGAGACAAGTTCAAATGTTTTTGTACATGATGGACAGAACCGGTTGAGTTTTCAACAACAACTGTTCACAGCAGACAGAAGTCGTTACGTTGTCAACGACTTCTGTTCACGACAGATGAAATCACATAAGTCAGTCAATCTTTTAGCAACTAAAGTTCCTGATACACAATTCTATCTAAAAACAACAAATCGTGGCTTTCTGAACTAGTATGAGACAAGTTCAAAGGTTTTTGTACATGATGGATAGAACCGGTTGAGTTTTCAACTACAACTGTTCACAGCAGACAGAAGTTGTTACGTTGTCAACGACTTCTGTTCACGACAGACGAAATCACATCAGTAAGTCAATCTAATAACAATTAAAATTCCTGATACACAAATCTATCTAAAAACAACAAATCGTGGCTTTCTGAACTAGTATGAGACAAGTTCAAAGATTTGTGTTCATGATGGACAGAACCGGTTGAGTTTTCAACGACAACTGTTCACAGCAGACAGAAGTCGTTACGTTGTCAACGACTTCTGTTCACGACAAATGAAATCACATAAATCAGTCAATCTTTAAACAACTAAAATTCCTGATACACAAATCTATCTAAAAACAACAAATCGTGGCTTTCTGAACTAGTATGAGACAAGTTCAAAGATTTTTGTACATGATGGACAGAACCGGTTGAGTTTTCAACGACAACTGTTCACAGCAGACAGAACTTGTTACGTTGTCAACGACTTCTGTTCACGAAAGATGAAATCATTTAAGTAAGTCAATCTATAATCATTTAAAGTTCCTGATACACAAATCTATCATAAAACAACTAATCGTGGCTTTCTAACCTAGTATGAGACAAGTTCAAAGGTTTTTAGTACATGATGGACAGAACCGGTTGAGTTTTTAACGACAACTGTTCACAGCAGTCAAAAGTCGTTAAGCTGTCAACGAGTTCTATTCACGACAGATAAAATCATATAAATCCGTAAATTGTATAACAATTTAAGTTCCTGATACATAAATCTATCTTATAACAACTAATCGTGGCTTTCGGAAATAGTAAGAGACAAGTTCAAATGTTTTTGTAAATGATGGACAGAACCGGTTGAGTTTTCAACGACAACTGTTCACAGCAGACAGAAGTCGTTACGTTGTCAACGACTTCTGTTCACGACAGATGAAATCATAGAAATCAGTCAATCTTATAACGATGAAAATTCTTGATACACGAATATATCTTAAACCAAGTAATCGTGTTCTTTCTGAACAAGCATGAGACAAATTTAAAGATTTTGTACATGATGGACAGAACCAGTTGAGTTTTCAACTACAACTGTTCACAGCAGACAGAAGTCGTTACGTTGTCAACGACTTCTGTTCATGACAGACGAAATCACATCAGTAAGTCAATCTAATAACAATTAAAATTCCTGATACATATATCTATCTAAAAACAACAAATCGTGGCTTTCTGATCTAGTATGAGACATGTTCAAAGATTTGTGTTCATGAGGGACAGAACCGGTTGAGTTTTCAACGACAACTGTTCACAGCAGACAGAAGTCGTTACGTTGTAAACGACTTCTGTTCACGACAGATGAAATCACATTAGTCATCAATCTTTTAACAACTAAAGTTCCTGATACACAAATCTATCTAAACACAACAAATCGTGACTTTCTGAACTAGTATGAGACAAGTTCAAAGGTTTTTGTACATGATGGACAGAACCGGTTGAGTTTTTAACGACAACCATTCACAGCAGACAGAAGTCGTAACGTTGTCAACGACTTCTGTTCACGACAGATGAAATCATATAAGTCAGCCAATCTAATAACAATTAAAGTTCCAGATACAAAAATCTATCTTTTAACAACTAATAGTGGCTTTCTTAACTGGTATCAGGCAAGTTCAAAGGTTTTCACTACATGATGGACAGAACCGGTTGAGTTTTCAACGACAACTGTTCACAGCAGACAAAAGTCGTTACGTTGTCAACGAGTTCTGTTCACGACAGATGAAATCATATAAATCCGTCAATCGTATAACAATTTAAGTTCCTGATTCATAAATCTATCTTATAACAACTAATCGTGCCTATCGGAATTAGTAAGAGACAAGTTCAAAGGTTTTTGTAAATGATGGACAGAACCAGTTGAGCTTTCAACGACAACTGTTCACAGCAGACAGAAGTCGTTACGTTGTCAACGACTTCTGTTTACGACAGATGAAATCTTAGAAATTAGTCAATCTTATAACGATGAAAATTCTTGATACACAAATATGTCTTAAATTAAGTAATCGTGTTTTTTTTCTGAACAAGCATGAGACAAATTTAAAGTTTTTGTACATGATGGACAGAACCAGTTGAGCTTTCAACGACAATTGTTCACAGCAGACAAAAGTCGTTACGTTGTCAACGACTTCTGTTCACGAAAGATGAAATCATATAAGTCAGTCAATCTAATATCAATTAAAGTTCCTGATACACAAATCTATCTTAAAACAACTAATCATGGCTTTCGAACTAGTATGAGACAAGTTCAAAGGTTTGTGTACATGATGGACAGAACCGGTTGAGTTTTCAACGACAACTGTTAACAGCAGACAGAAGTCGTTACGTTGTCAACGACTTCTGTTCACGACAGATGAAATCACATACGTAAGTCAATCTAATAACAATTAACATTCATGATACACAAATCTATCTAAAAACAACAAATCGTGGCTTTCTGAACTAGTATGAGACATGTTCAAAGATTTGTGTTCATGATGGACAGAACCGGTTGAGTTTTCAACGACAACTGTTCACAGCAGACAGAAGTCGTTACGTTGTCAACGACTTCTGTTCACGACAGACGAAATCACATCAGTAAGTCAATCTAATAACAATTAAAATTCCTGATACACAAATCTATCTAAAAACAACAAATCGTGGCTTTCTGAACTAGTATGAGACAAGTTCAAAGGTTTTTGTACATGATGGAAAGAACCAGTTGAGTTTTCAACGACAACTGTTCACAGCAGACAGAAGTCGTTACGTTGTCAACGACTTCTGTTGACAAAAGATGAAATCATATAAGTAAGTCAATCTAATATCATTTAAAGTTCCTGATACACAAATCTATCATAAAACAACTAATCGTGGCTTTCTAACCTAGTATGAGACAAGTTCAAAGGTTTTTAGTACATGATGGATAGAACCGGTTGCGTTTTCAACGACAACTGTTCACAGCAGTCAAAAGTCGTACCGTTGTCAACGAGTTCTGTTCACGACAGATGAAATCATATAAATCCGTAAATCGTATAACAATTTAAGTTCCTGATAATTTTAAATCTATCTTATAACAACTAATCGTGGCTTTCGGAACTAGTAAGAGACAAGTTCAAAGGATTTTGCAAATGATGGACAGAACCGGTTGAGTTTTCAACGACAACTGTTCACAGCAGACAGAAGTGGTTAAATTGTCAACGACTTCTGTTCACGACAGATGAAATCATAGAAACCAGTCAATCTTATAACGATGAAAATTCTTGATACACGAATATATCTGAACAAGCATGAGACAAATTTAAAGTTTTTATACATGATGGACAGAACCAGTTGAGTTTTCAACGACAACTGTTCACAGCAGACAGAAGTCGTTACGTTGTCAACGACTTCTGTTCACGAAAGATGAAATCATATAAGTCAGTCAATCTAATATCAATTAAAGTTTCTGATACACAAATCTATCTTAAAACAACTAATCGTGGCTTTCTGAACTAGTATGAGACACGTTCAAAGGTTTGTGTACATGATGGACAGAACCGGTTGAGTTTTCAATGACAACTGTTCACAGCAGACAGAAGTCGTTACGTTGTCAACGACTTCTGTTAACGACAGATGAAATCACATTAGTCAGTCAATCTTTTAACAACTAAAGTTCCTGATACAAAAATCTTTCTTAAAACAACTAATGGTGGCTTTCGGAACTAGTATGAGACAAGTTCAAAGGTTTTTGCACATGATGGACAGAACCGGTTGAGCTTTCAACGACAACTATTCACAGCAGACAGAAGTCGTTACGTTGTCAACGACTTCTGTTCACGACAGATGAAATCATAGAAATCAGTCAATCTTATAACGATGAAAATTCTTGATACACGACCAAGATAATCGTGTTCTTTCTGAACAAGCATGAGACAAATTTAAACTTTTTTGTACATGATGGACATAATCAGTTGAGTTTTTAACGACAACTGCTCACAGCAGACAGAAGTCGTTACGTTGTCAACGACTTCTGTTCACGAAAGATGAAATCATATAAGTTAGTCAATCTAATATCAATTAAAGTTCCTGATTTTTCTTTTCAGTTCAGAAAAATCATAACACGTTACAGACGTATAGGTTATAACTTGAATGTTATGCGACAGTCTGCATGCTTAGTTTTTAACCCAATCATGGTTGATAACTATGCTGCCTTCTTTAATTGCACGCCGGTGGGTCGGGCGTCAGACTCTATGATGGCCCCGACATAAAGCTATTCATTTTAGTTGGTTGGGGCCGGAGCTTCTTGTCTGTTGCTTGGCCCACCGGGGTCCAACTGGTGTTTTTCTTTTGCTCCGGAGTTAGTAGGTTATTCGGCGCCCAGGGATCTCCATCGTCGGGCAGCTTACTCAGTCTGTGAGTCCTGGTTTTTGATTCATCAGGATGTTTATCATGATTTATTTGTTTGTTCTTGATGATTCATTGACTAGTTAGAGATTCACCACGAGGACCGAATAACTAACTAAATGTTATGAACCACTGCAGAAGCTGAGGGTGAGGTTATGGCCATGTAAAACCGCTTTAATCCCGCCAGTAACTTTGTGTTACTGATCGTTCCAAGTCGATACTTCTGTGGTGGTTCTTTTTGTTTTATGTCTTAGTGTTTATAATTTTTTGTGCTGTTGGCGCCTTATGTATGTTTTCATATTTTTAGTTAAGTTAAGGTAACTGAGTGGCCACCTATTGGGAAAATAGCTGCTCATTCGGCTTACGATATGTTTCATGGTATAAGTACCTGATTGTTAGTTTGGTTTTTTCCCACCTCGGTTTTTGGAGTGGGAATCTTTTTCTGATTGCGCCTTTTCCTGATCTTTGCCTACTTGTACCTCCTGATAGACAAATCTATCTTAAAACAACTAACCGTGGCTTTCTGAACTAGTATGAGAAAAGTTCAAAGGTTTTTGTACATGATGGACAGAACCGGTTGTGTTTTCAACGACAAGTGTTCACATCAGACAGAAGTCGTTACGTTGTGAACGACTTCTGTTCATGGCAGATGAAATCATATAAATCCGTCAATCGTATAACAATTAAAGTTCCTGATACAAAAATCTTTCTTAAAACAACTAATCGTGGCTTTCGGAACTAGTATGAGACAAGTTCAAAGGTTTTTGCACATGATGGACAGAACCGGTTGAGCTTTCAACGACAACTGTTCATAGCTGACAGAAGTCGTTATGTTGTCAACGACTTCTGTTCACGACAGATGAAATCATAGAAATCAGTCAATCATATAATTATTAAAGTTCTAGATAAACGAATCTATCTTAAAACAAGTAATCGTGTTCTTTATGAACTAATATGAGACAAAGTTAAAGTTTTTTTTGTACATGATGGACACAACCGGTAGAGTTTTCAACGATAACTGTTGACAGCAGACAGAAGTCGTAAATTGTCAACGATACCAGTTTGTGACAGATGAAATCCGTTAAACTTTTACAATTTAAGTTCCTGATACACAAAGCTAATTTTCTTTTTATTTTATACAACACACGGACATTTTTCAAATCACAAGGCAGGCGGTGAAAATGCAAAAACCAAAAATTGTTGAAAACACATTGTTCCTCACTTTCTAACTAAGAAAATGAGAACCCACACTTTATGTTTTCGTTAATAAATTACGGAGTTATAGGCGATTGAATTTCTGAAGTGAAACACATTTAATGACGTCAAGTAAATGGAAACGTCAGAAGTAATCCAAGCTCTACAGTGAAGATATAGGCTGATACCAGTCACTAGTAACTTTTGATATCAGTGAGATTTGATATCAGTGAAATTTCATATCAATGAAAATACCAATTTTATCAAGTTTTGATATACACTGGTTTTCACTGTAATGTATAAAATAAAAATCAGAATTACTGAAACATGAAATAAGGTTATAGTGACCTTTACGTTCAAAGGTTTGGTAACACTCATTCATAATCTGAAAGAAGTCTGAAGATTTACTGATAGCGTGTTAAGACAAAATCACTTAACCATGAAATTAGGTCACAGGGACGTAAGACTAGTTTGTTGTCAAATGTCGGGTCATACTTACTCATATTGTGAAAGATGTATACCCATATACTAATTGAGTGGTGTGATATAAGGCAAAATCACTGAATCATGAAATTAAGTCACAGTGACGTAGGATTACTTGTAGGTCAAAGGTCTGCTCATACGCCAACATATAGTGAAAGGAAAGAAGTATAGCTGCTCATTCGGCTTACGATGTTTTCATCGTATAAGTACCTGATTATTAATTTAGTTTTTTCCCACCTCGGTTTTTGGAGTGGGAATCATTTTCTGATTGCGCCTTTTCCTGATCTTTGCCTACTTGTACTCTATCATATACCAGTTGAGTGCCGAGATACAAGGCAAAATCACTGAACCGTGAAAAAAGGTCACAGTGACCTGTAAGTAATTTAGGGCCAAATGTCTGGTCATACTCACTCATAATCTGAATATCGACTGCTCTGACCTTTGTCAAACATAGGGCCAAACTCGACCTGTAACCCAAAGCAATATGCTCATACATCTTTTTGCCTTGATGTTATACAGAACAAAATCACTCAACCATGAGAGTTAACTACAACTTATAACTACTGAAGGTTTAAACGTCTCAATCATATTGTACATCAAGTATATTAATACACCAACTGAGTGCCGAGATACAAGGCAAAATCACTGAACCGTGAAATAAGCTCACACTGACCTATAAGTACTTTAGGGTCAAAGGTCTTATCATACTAATTCATAATAATAAAGACGTATGAAAATATATCGAGTGTCAAGATATAAGGCAAAGTCACTGAAGCATGAAATTAGGTCACAATGACCCAGAAATACTTTAGGGTCAAAGGTCTTGTCATACGCAAACATAATGTGAAAGAAATATGTTCATATACCAAAAGAAAACCGAGATAAAAATGCAAAATCACTGAACCATGTAATCAGGTCACAATGACCTAGGACTACTTTAGGGTCAAAGGTCTTGTCATACACAAACATAGAGTGAAAGAATTATGTTCATAAACCAATTGAGTGCAAAGATATAAGGCAAAATCACTGAACCATGAAATTAGGTCACAGTGACTTATAAGTATATTGTGGTCAAAGGTCTGTTCATACTCACTCATAACCTGAAGGAAGCAAGGAAATATCATAATTGAGTGTCAAGATGTAAGGCAAAATCACTGAAACATGAAATTAGGTCACACTGACCTATAAGTAGAATGGGGTCAAAGGTCTAGTCATACTAACTCATAATCTGAAAGAAGTACGAACATATACTAATTGAGTGTCAAGACATAAGGTAAAATTACTGAACCGTGACATTAGGTTACAGTGACCTATAAGTATATTGGGGTCAAAGCTCTGCTAATACTCACTCATAATCTGAAAGAAGTATGAAAATATACTAATTGAGTGTCAAAATATAAGGCAAAATCACTGAACCGTGAAATTAGGTCACAGTGACCTATAAGTTTATTGGGGTCAAAGGTCAGGTCATACTCTCATAATCTGAAAGAAGTATGAAAATATACTAATTGAGTGTCAAGATATAAGGCAAAATCACTGAACCGTGAAATAAGGTCACAGTGACCTATAAGTATATTGGGGGGTCAAAGCTCTGGTCATACTCACTCATAATCTGAAAGAAGTATAAAATATACTAATTGAGTGTCAAGATATAAGGCAAAAATCACTGAACCGTGAATTTAGGTCACAGTGACCTATAAGTTTATTGGGGTCAAAGGTAAGGTCATACTCACTCATAATCTGAAAGAAGTATGAAAATATACTAATTCAGTGTCAAGATATAAGGCAAAATCACTGAACCGTGAAATTAGTTCACTGTGACCTATAAGTATATTGGGGGGTCAAAGCTCTGGTCATACTCACTCATAATCTGAAAGAAGTATAAGATATACTAATTCAATGTCAAAATATAAGGCAAAATCACTGAACCGTGAAATAAGGTCACATTGACCTATAAGTGTATTGGGTGTCAAAGGTCTGGTCATACATACTCATAATCAGAAAGAAGTATGAAAATATACTAATTGAGTGTCAAGATATAAGGCAAAATCACTGAACCGTGAAATTAGGTCACAGTGACCTATAAGTTTATTGAGGTCAAAGGTCAGGTCATACATACTCATAATCTAAAAGAAGTATGAAAATATACTAATTGAGTGTCAAGATATAAGGCAAAATCACTGAATCGTGACATTAGGTCACAGTGACCTATAAGTATATTAGGGGTCAAAGCTCTGTCCATACTCACTCATAATCTGAAAGAAGTATAAAAATATACTAATTGAGTGTCAAGATATAAGGCAAAATCACTGAACTGTGAAATTAGGTCTAAGTGACCTATAAGTTTATTGGGGTCAAAGGTAAGGTCATACTCACGCATAATCTGAAAGAAGTATGAAAATATACTAATTCAGTGTCAAGATATAAGGCAAAATCACTGAACCGTGAAATTAGGTCACAGTGACCTATAAGTTTATTGGGGTCAAAGGTAATGTCATACTCACTCATAATCTGAAAGAAGTATGAACATATACTAATTCAGTGTCAAGATATAAGGCAAAATCACTTAACCATGAAATTAGGTCACAGTGACCTATAAGTATATTGGGGGTCAAAGCTCTGGTCATACTCACTCATAATCTGAAATAAGTATGAAAATATACTAATTGAGTGTCAAGATATAAGGCAAAATCACTGAACCGTGAAATAAGGTCACAGTGACCTATAAGTATATTGGGGGTCAAAGCTCTGGCCACACTCACTCATAATCTGAAAGAAGTATGAACATATACTAATTGAGTGTCAAGATATAAGGCAAAATCACTGAACCGTGAAATTAGGTCACAGTGACCTATAAGTATATTGGGGTCAAAGGTCAGGTCATACATACTCATAATCTGAAAGAAGTATGAAAATATACTAATTATGTGTCAAGATATAAGGCAAAATCACTGCATCTTACTCAAGTTTCTGGATTTTTCAGAAATGGACAGTTATCGTTGACACTGCAGATCATATCTACCACAGCAACGACTTCTGTCTACAATGGCCAGAAACGGTTGAAAAATCAACGATTACTGTCTAGTGGACAGAAGTCGTTGCGGCCGCAACGACTTTTGTTCATGGTGAACAGAAGTCGTTGATGGACACTTATCGTTGCTACAGGGCATACATGTACAAAGTAACCTCTATCCACTTACTAAAATGCCCCCAAAAATGACTAAATTGTGAAAGAAAAAATGACAAAAAATAATCTGAGGATTATATCTAAACAATACAGTTCAACCTCATTATAACGCGCCTCACTATAGTGCAGTTTTCAATATAATACGGCCATGTCATGGCTTCCAAATTAGTTATTTTGCTATATGTCTATTGTAAATAACCTCATTATAACACAGTTCACTTATTACAAGGTCTGTTTCCATGGATCCCAAAGATAGCGTTATAATGAGGTTGACCTGTATTCATATCTTCAGACTATGTGCATAAGACATGTTAAGTTCCAAAAGAATTGGCATGAAACTGTAGGAGGAGTTGCACACACAAGGTACCCACTGTCCATTCACTTTCATTTTAAAAATGCCCCCAAAATGGCTAAGTTCAAATTGCAAAAAAACGTGACAAAAATTAAGCTAAGGATTATATCCAAATGATATGCATATCTTCAAAGCATAGTCACATCTGTAAAGATTCAAGAGAATTGGTATTAAGTTTAACTGTTGGAGGAGTTGCGCACACAAGGTACATGTACCAACTATCTATTCCCTTTATCAAGAATCAAAAAGGGAAATAACTCACAGAATGGGCAACAAGGCCCTTGAATTTACATAAAAGAAAAAATATGTGTCCTCTTAATTTTCATATGCAAACCACATACCAAATTTCAAGATCCTACCTCTAACAGTTCTTGACCGAGTGCTAAGCGATCATGCACTAGACTGCACTGGACGGACTGCACATACAGACCGGCTGAGACCCAAACCAATATGCCTCCTCAACTTCTTCGAAGTTGGAGGCATAATAATCCATCATGTAACTTAAAGTGTGATTCTTTTATTTCCTTGGTTTCAGCCAAATATTTTGTTAGAAATTACATGTTTAAAAATGCTATGCATTTATGCAACAATCTGCATCCCGTGCAGCTATAAAGGGACTCTGGCAAGCTTTTGTGGTGACTTACTTACTAAAGGGGCAAATGACAATGTAGCATACCAGTGTCAAAGGTTCATAAATGCATACAAAGCCATATGAGCCACCGCATGGGAAAACCAACAATCTGCATAGGCGAATACAAAGACGCAGATCAGCTTCACAGTAAATGTGAAGCTGATCAGCGCCTTTGTTTTCGCTACATGGATAGTACAATTCCTCTACTTTCTAAATCCAAAGTTTCCAGCCTCTAACCATCTTCTGTGACAGTAAAGCCCAGTTTGTGTCGGACCGGGTTAGAATCCAAATTGTGGGTTTTGTCATGCACAGGCTCATATTCTGAAATTATAGTCATGACATGGTACATAGTCATTATTAGTGATTTAGTGCACATGATTGTGAGTAAGCAATAGGACCCAAAGTTGTATATATATAGATTTTGAAATAATAATGGCGGCATACTTTTGATATGAAACTCTTTATAAGTATATTATCATTAATAGGGTTTTCTGACGATTTGGCTAGATTGTGCATGCCAGCAAAACATGAAGACAATGCTTTATTGTGTAATTATGTTATTATATCATTAGGTTAATGAATTAGTTGACAGTTAATGACGAAAATTTCAATAAGTTAAAATAGGTCTAAAATAATTGAACTAAAATACACAAAGGTTGATAATATTACGTGAAAGACATAATACAAGATATTTTTGTATAGTGCATGTGTTCTTTTTAGCTCACCTGAGCTGTTAGGCACACAAGGTGAGCTTATAGGATGACCCTGATCCGATGTCCGTCTGTCATCCATCCATCATCCGTCCGTCCATCGTCCGTCCATCCACAATTTCAAAGATCTTCTCTGAAACCGCTTGGCCAATCAAAGCCAAATTTTATATGAAGCATCAGTTGGAAGGGGGAACCAATGTATATATAAATAATTTAGGTCACATGACCAAGATGGCCGTCACACCCATATATGGTAAAAACCTTTAAAAAATCTCCAGAACTGGTGAACCGATTTCATCGAAACTTGGCTTGAAGTATTGATGACTAAAGTACTACAAGTACAATGTATTAATCTTGTATTAATCTTGACCCTTTGATAACCTTGACCTATTTTATGGCAAGGTCAACATAGGTCGCCAATGCATTTGAACAGGGAAAACTTTTAAAATGTCAGTTGAGGTGAAAATCTTGCAGGAAATATGTAGTAGGACGGAATATTAATGATTCTGAAAAAAAATGGACCCATGGGCTCATATGCCCCAATCCGGGGCAATATACATGTATATTACCATAATATTCAAACAACTTCTCCTCTGAAACCGCTTGGCCAATTAAAGCCAAATTTTATGTGAGGCATCTATAGGATGGGGGAACCAATGTGTATATTAATAATCCAGGTCACATGACCAAGATGGCTGCCATGCCCATATATGGTAAAAACCTTTCAAAAATCTTCTCTGAAACAAATGGACTGATTTCAATGATTCTTGACGTGAAGCATCGATGGCTAAAGTACTACAATGTATATATAAATCATTACCCTGTGATGACCTTGACCCAGTTTATGGCAAGGTCAACATGGGTTTGAATGGGGAAAACTCTTAAAATGTCATTTGATGGGAAAAACCAGCAGGAAATTGGCAAATGGACAGAATATTGATTATTTTGAAAAAAAAAATGGCCCAAGGGCTTCATCTGCCCCTGCACTGGGGTTAAATACCATAATATTCAAACATGTTTATTGGTATATGCAGCAGATCTCAGGTGAGCGTTTGTACAGGATTATTGGTCCTTTTGGTTTAGAATTTCATGTAAATACTATGCATCGTCATTTTTGTAAAAATGCTCTGCTGTTTGCACTGTGGCTCTTGATATATGCTTTCTATTTTTAGGAAAAAAATGGGTTTGTATTTTTTATCCAACAATTCAAGTTTTCTTATATTTTTTTTTTTTTTTTTTTTTTAGTGAACACATGAACAAATTTGATACTGAAACTTCGGTTTGTCCCTCGAAGAAAAAAGAACTTGAATTTTGATGTAAATAAATGTGGGGTTTAATAACAATTATATATTTTATTTTTGCAGACGTCACTTTATCCTCCCTTCACTCCCACTACTCCCACCGTACAGCTGCCAATATGGTTCTCGGTCCGGGAGGCATGGCGGCAGGGCTCAAATCACACCGCAGCGAAGAAGCCGGGTTCAAGTCGCAAAGGCCGGAAGACCGTCTGCTGAACAACGACATCCATGTTGAGAGGATAAATCGGCAGGTGGAGGAACAGAGGCAGTTGAAGACACAGCAGCCGAGGTCAAGGAGGAAGAAGAAGCGCAGTCTGATCTCGGCCAACTTGAGTGGTACCAGATATGAAATTGGTAAGTGCATAAAATAGGGACTACTGTCAAAAAGTTAACAGAAGCCTGCATCCCCTTGAAAGTTTTTAAAGTAAAACAGTTGAACACTGTAGAAAAAAGGAAAACAACAACAAAAAATTAACAACAACAAAAATAATACAAAAATATGTTAGCAGAACTCATAACTACTTATTAAAGATTTAGAAATTTTGTTTAATCTCCATATTTGATAATAGGATAAGGTATTAGTTTGAATGAAGCTACTGTAAATTCGGAAATTTTCGCGTGACTTTTATTTAATGAATTTTCGATTTCCAAATTATTAGCGAGTTTTTGAATTGGCGAACGGGTACTTGTACGGTCTATAAAGCTTATTGTAATTCTAAATTAGCGAGAAATTTATTTTCTCGAGGCAACGAATTCGCGAATTTTGGTGAAAATTAAGTTCTCGCGAAAATTTCCGGATTTACAGTATCAAATTGTGTATGAAAACACGCTCTGAAAACATGAAACACATTTAAGCGAAGTGAGATTATGGTAGCCACCAAATTGCTGTTAATAGCAATTTTTATGAACTCAAAATTTAGAAAATATGGTGCTATTTTTAGCTCACCTGAGCCGAAGGCTCACAGGTGAGCTTATAGGATAGGCAGGCATCCGTCGTCCGTCGTCGTCCGTCGTCCGTCGTCGTCGTCCGTCCACAATTTCAAAGAAGAATATTTCTGAAGCTAGTAGGCCGATCTTGATCAAATTTAATGTGAACCATAATTGGGTTGGGGGATTGATGGCATTAGGTTTTGGAGCAGATTGTATCAAAATTGTGGTTTCCATGGCAACAGATAGGTCCCATAGACTTACAATGGGAAAAACTAAAAAAATCTTCTTCTCTGAAACCACTAGGCCCACAGCTTTGATATTTGGTATGTAGCAATGGCTAATGGTCCTCTACGTAAATTGTGCCATTCATGCCCCTGGGGTCAAATTTGGCCACGCCCCGGGGGGTTGATAGTCTCCATAGACTTACTATGGGAAAAAAATTAAAAAATCTTCTTCTCTGAAACCACAGGGCCCACAGCTTTGATATTTGGTATGTGGCAATGGCTAATGGTCCTCTACATAAATTGTGCCAGCCATGCCCCTGGGGTCAAATTTGGCCACGCCCCGGGGGTCGATAGTCTCCATAGACTTACAATTGGAAAAACTAAAAAAATCTTCTTCTCTGAAACCACTAGGCCAACAGCTTTGATATTTGGTATGTAGCAATGGCTAATGGTCCTCTACATAAATTGTGCCATTCATGCCCCTGGGGTCAAATTTGGCCACGCCCCAGGGGTTGATAGTCTCCATAGACTTACTATGGGAAAAAAATTAAAAAATCTTCTTCTCTGAAACCACAGGGCCCGCAGCTTTGATATTTTGTATGTGGCAATGGCTAATGGTCCTCTACATAAATTGTGCCAGCCATGCCCCTGGGGTCAAATTTGGCCACGCCCCGGGGGTCGATAGTCTCCATAGACCTACAATAGAAAAAAACTAAATAAATCTTCTTCTCTGAAACCACTAGGCCAACAGCTTTGATATTTGGTATGTAGCAATGGCTAATGGTCCTCTACATAAATTGTGCCATTCATGCCCCTGGGGTCAAATTTGGCCACGCCCCGGGGGTTGATAGTCTCCATAGACTTACTATGGGAAAAAAATTAAAAAATCTTCTTCTCTGAAACCACAGGGCCCACAGCTTTGATATTTTGTATGTGGCAATGGCTAATGGTCCTCTACATAAATTGTGCCAATCATGTTCCCGGGGTCAAAATTGGCCACACCCCGGGGGTCGATAGTCTCCATAGACCTACAATAGGAAAAACTAAAAAAATCTTCTTCTCTGAAACCACTAGGCCCACAGCTTTGTTATTTGGTATGTAGCAATGGCTAATGGTCCTCTACATAAATTGTGCCATTCATGCCCCTGGGGTCAAATTTGGCCAGGCCCCGGAGGTTGATAGTCTCAATAGACTTGCTATGGGAAAAAAATTCAAAAATCTTCTTCTCTGAAACCACAGGGCACACAGCTTTGATATTTTGTATGTGGCAATGGCTAATGGTCCTCTACATACATTGTGCCAGCCATGCCCCTGGGGTCTAATTTGGCCACGCCCCGGGGGTAGATAGTCTCCATAGACTTACAATGGGAAAAACTAAAAAAATCTTCTTCTCTGAAACCAAAAGGCCCAGAGCTTCTATATTTTGTATGTAGCAATGTTTGGTAGTCCCCATTATAAATTGTGCCAGTCATGCCCCTGGGTCAAATTTGGCCATGCCCCGGGGGTCAGTAGTGTCCATGCATAGACTTTCATTGGTCGATTCTCAATTAATTTAAACTTCATGAGCTTACAATGTGATAATCTCTCAGGTGAGCTACAGGACCAATGGTCCTCTAGTTAAATCATGTCATACCCTCTGTTTTCAGTTCGTCAGATGGTAGAACATCTAGGATTTTCTGTTGCCAAGGACGATGACTTAACAAGGTAAGATTTGAGCCGCCTCGTGGGAAAACCAACAATGTGGTCTCGGACCAGGTCCGACACAAACCGGGCTGTACGGTCACAGAAGATAGTTAGAGGCTGGAAATTTTTGGTTTAGAAAGTAGAGGGATTGTACTATCCATGTAGCGAAAACAAAGGCGCTGATCAGCTTCGGGGTAACCGCGAAGCTGATCTGCGTCTTTGTTTTCGCATATGCAGATTGTTGGTTTTCTCATGAGGCGGCTCATTTCTTTAAAACTTTCAAAATGTCTTGGTAGATAATAATCTACTTTTGAGAGTTTCATGCTGTACATCTTTCATACTTGTAAGTTACATGATAGAACTGGCATACTGTTTCTTTTAAGGCTGTGTGATATAATTACATGTAGTACCCATATTTTCTATGATTAGATATTGAGTTAAGGCCTTCTCACACATAAGCGAAAATATCTTGACGTAGACTTGCATTTAATTGCGAAAAATAGTTTTTGTTTGATTTATTGCTTTACGCCCAAGTCAACAGCTATGGTTATGTCAGGACATTAGCTGTTGAAAAGGACGTAAAGCAAGAAATCAAATAAACAAGAATTCAATTTCACAATAAAATGCAAATCAACATCAAGCGATTTTTGCTTATGTGTGATGAGGCCTTTAAACATATACTTAAGTAAATCATACAACTTTTCTAGACTCCAGTTTGAGGTGTGCCTGGTGGAAAACCCCCAAAATAGATTTCACTTAAAATGCGACAATGCTTGTCTATATCACTAACAAAAGAAAACATATGAGCCGCCACATGGGAAAACAAACAATCTGCCTAGGCGAAAACAGAGGTGCAGATCAGCTTCGCAGTAACTGCGAAGCTGATCAGCACCTTTGTTTTCACTACTCGGATAGTACAGTTCTTCTTCTACTTAAATCCGAAATTCCAAGATTCTAGCTCTTTTCTGTGACTGTACAGGTCAGTTTATGTTGGACCTGGTGGGAAACCACATTGTTGGTTATCCCACGAGGCGGCTCATATTGCAACCAATCTTTGCATAGTAACCTATCTTTGCATTTCAGTTATCTGTTCTGGAATGACTCTTTTGTATCCACTGAGAGAGTAGCAGAGTTGAAGCCATACCAGAGGATTAACCATTTCCCTGGAATGGGAGAGGTGACAAGGAAAGATAACCTGGCCAGAAACATGATGAAGTAGGTCTAGATGTTTATTGTGATGGTTCATAATGTAAGAAAAATTCTTGTAGCAATGATGCTATTTGCTGTGAAAAACAGGGCTTTAGTTCTAACAATCCAGCCATCCCAAGACTTTCAAGTGACACTAAAAATGGAGGAACATAAAATCTTTTCTCATTAAGATAGTGGTATACGAACACCTTTTTTCATACACTTAACATAGGATTTTCTGTTCCCTGATCTCTGTAAACTCATTTTATAATACAGCTTCAAATTATTTTTATCAATGCATATACATTTTGTTTTGAGTTGAAGCTTGCATACAAATCAACAATTCTTTTCAGTCATGATGGGGATGCAAGATCAATATTTATAGAAAATATGAATTCTAAAAGGTATATACATGTACATGTAGCAAAGGAATGATTAAAGTGTGCATTGAAACACTTGAGTTACATGTATCTCTCTTTCAGAATGGCTAAGGCAGTGCCAGAAGAGTTCAACTTTGTACCTCGGTCCTGGATTTTACCCGCCGACCACAACAGTCTACAGAACTATGTTAAAGACCTCAAGGCCAGAAAGAAATATAAAACATTCATTGTCAAGCCGTCTAATGGAGCTCAGGGACATGGGTAGGTTTACTTGAGAAATATTGTTTATCTCATCAATCTTTGCAATTTATTAGCTTGTGAAATTTTGCTACTAGCATAATTGCTACTAGCATTCCACCTGATAGACCACCTAATACAAATTTTGTTACCACAGGGGTCCTGCTAGCCCATGAAAGCAGGGAGAAGTGACTTCTCCTTCCAGCCCAAACAGGGAGAAGTTTGAGACATCACAGAGAAGTGACTTTGACTACTCATCGATAAAGATAAAATATGGCCCCTTTCAGTGCAGAACACTCATTTCCTAAGTTCCAGTGGCCCAAGTAACATTTATATCAGTAGTGTTTTTTTTTCTTGTAGCCCATTAAATCATAATTTTTTTTTTTTTTTTTTTTTTTTTTTTTTTTTTTTTTTTTTTTTTTTTTTTTTTTTTTGCGCGGGGGGGGGGGGGGGGGGGGGGGGTTAGGGGAGGGGTGTAGTGTGGTGGGGAGAGGACAGAGAGGGGTCAGTCTATGAGTTGGTTCCGGGTCATTTCGGCCCATAACCATTTCGGCCCATAACCATTTCGGCCCATACCATTTCGGCCCATAACCATTTCGGCCCATAGATAGATAGATAGATAGATAGATAGATAGATAGATAGATAGATAGATAGATAGATAGATTACTGGCGATTAGCGTGCTTAAGGTTCCTTATTACTATAATAATAGTGTTTTCTGCTCATAAATATTTCATAGATTTTTTTAAAAAAATGTGGCATGTTACATACCAGAATAATCCCTAAACCTTAAACTTTCTTATGAATGATAATGTTTTCCAAAGGGAAGCCATTGTAATAGAAGTTTTTAGTGAAATTACCTATTTTTCTAATAAATTTCCATAAATAATCCTTTAAAATAAATTTTTGATTTTAATTGATAGAAACCTTTGTGAAGGTCTAAATAATGTTCTCCAACTAATTTGCAAGCTGAAAAATTAGCTTAGAAACGATTTGCATGAATAGCAGGTGCATCATCTTTATCAGATTTATTACTTTAAATAATATTGTCCGTCACTTATGCAAATACCTGTACCTTAAATATACCATGCCAAATAAATTAAGCAACTTTTACTTTGAACAGTGTCTTCATACGTTTTAGACATTAGGGAAGTTCTTCTGACAATATCTTTTATGTATCTAATAAGGGTAAAAACAATTGTTGTGTGTTGTTGAAGTAACGTTGGATTTAAAGTCCTCTGAGACATGTCTCAAATAAAACATAGATAAAATTATTTTGTACAGTATATTTATATGCATTATAGTATGTACACGCTGTGTATACCTGTTAAAATAGGACAGGTAGTCTTTACATTCAGGTAGAACATACATATACAGTATATTCCCATAGCCTTTTTACATAACAAATAAGCCCATTAATTTGACCTTGATTAGTCTCAAAAAACGGGCTTGAGTGTAAATACAGTGATGTGTGAGGCATTTTTATCATACTAGTAAGTAAGTCTCTATAGAGAAGACTCCAGTTTGAGGTGTGCCACTAAAGGAGGATAATATAATACAACAATAGCGTTATGGCAGGCAAAAATTCAACGTAAAAATACAGCGTTTCTTTGGCAATTTAATCCTGGAAAATGCATTTGAATCAGGATTTTTGCAAGGAAACACAATTACAGGCCTACTGGATGTTAAAAATGCGGCTAATAGATAGTTGTAACATATTTTGCTCATAAAAACGAAACCATTTCACAGCGACCGTTTCTCCCAAAGTCTAGTTCAAAGTTTTTAAATCACAGTAGCGTGTCTTCTTGTCAATAATTTTTATGACTCCGCCCTCTGAACTGCCTCTTGTCAAAGTTGCTTTCGACACGTGACGCTAATTAGCCAATCATCATTAGTTGCTGACGAATCGGCTGACACCTATATACATGTCGGCGTGAAAATAATGATCAAAGGTGCCGTGTTGTTTATCCGATAATTGCACAGGGATTAATCAACAAAGGTAATCTGTTTAATGTCACCTGACAATCAGCTGTGTCGCCGTGGGCGAAAACTGGCATTATTCGAGAGCTGTAAACAATCAAACAAGTGAATCACTGTGATCAAAATCGAAAGTAAACTTTTGAAATCTGAAAAATAGGGCGAAGTCGACTTCTCTTTCAAGGTTACATAAGGCGAAATCTCACAACTTTCGGCGATATTTTTCGCCGTAGAGCCCAGTAACTGGACCCCTGTTACCATATCAGGTTATGAACAAAATTTGACCTTTGTCAAAGCTTAGGCATGTTTTTATTTCACACTTGTCATCAGAAGAACATGTCCTTGTCTCCTTGAGATGGATCCATGACATTTCGTCTAAAACCATTTCGTCTAAAAGCCATTTCGTCTAAAGGACATTTCGTCTAAAGGACATTTCGTCTAAAAGACATTTGGTCTAAATGACATTTCGTCTAAAGGACATTTCATCTAATGGACATTTCGTCTAATGGACATTTGGTCGAATACGACATTTCGTCTAAAATTCGTCTAAAAATGTCTAAATTCGTCTAAAATTCGTCTAAAACTCGTCTAAAACATAAATGATAAGGAAAATATTTTTGAACAACATTTTATTGGATATCAATTTCATTATTTAATATGACAAATTGTAGCCAATCCCTCCAGCGATGTTGCAGCGGCATCTTTTATTAAAAATATATAATGCTTTTATTATTTACCAATCAACAGCTGCAGCAGACAACAATGGACTAAAACTAATCCTAAACACTGCATTATAGCTACCAGTTTGATAACTGCCCACAATGACCAGTTAAGATAGATCAATATACATGTATTGTCACCATAAGCTTGCAGGTAAACGGAAATGATAAATAAATATTTCAAGTCACATCTCTGAAATTGATTTCCAGTAAGGTGCGACATTTGGTCTAAAAATTCTTATTTTTTTCTTAACTTTTTTTTAGACCAAATGTCGCACCCACTAGATTTTTTAGACGAATTGTCCGTTAGACGAAATGTCCTTTAGACCAAATGTCCATTAGACGAAATGTCATTTAGACGAAATGTCCTTTAGACGAAATGTCTTTTAGACGAAATGTCCTTTAGACGAAATGGCTTTTAGACGAAATGGTTTTAGACGAAATGTCCTGCACCCCCTTGAGATAACTACCCCCCTTATACCTCACTTTTATATAGTAAAACTGGGGTATGCTGGGGTATACCTATTTTCCTTATTTTTTGCTCCAAAACATAGATTGTGGGTACTCGTTACTCGTCCAAAACATAGATTGTGGGTACTCGTTAGAACCGCCTCGGTGAGGCGGTTCTAACGTTTACCCGCAATCTATGTTTTGAGCAAAAATATTCAAAATATCAAAATTTTTCGAATGAAAAAATTCAATTTTTAAAGCTCAAAAAATCTTTGTATATTGCATGGGCAAGTTTTCATGTTCTTTGCAGGATTCAGCTGTTCAGAAATGTTGAGAAAATCCCACCTACAGACCACTTCATAGTTCAGGAATATGTTGAAAAGCCTCTTCTGCTGGACGGATACAAGTTTGATTTACGAATTTATGTCCTCATTACGTCATGTGATCCACTGAGAATATTCTTGTTCAACGATGGGCTGGTGCGGATGAGTACAGAAAAATATCTACCACCTCAGGAAAACAACCTGGTAAAGATTTGTGACAAAATTCATGCATTTGATTGAAAATTACCAATTTAATTTAAAAGTCATACTATTCTAACAGAAAACATATGTAATGCTATTACATTCATCCTTTTTGAACAAATTTACATCACTTCTAAAGTACTTGATATTGAAAAACCTTTGTGTTGCTCAAGCCTTACCTTCTTCAATGGACAACTCAAAACACTTTTCTTCCTTAATGATCAGTTGATCACAAAACACACCTTGTATGTTAAACTTTTACATCTACTATTTGCTTATTTTTTCAGTCACATCTGTATATGCATTTAACGAACTATTCAGTGAACAAACACAACGAATATTACGACAGAGGAGCTGCTTTAGATTCCGGGAGCAAGCGATCAATAAAGGCTTTCAACGACTATTTACGGAGAAACGATTACGATGTTTCGTTATTGTGGAAAAATATCTCGGAAATGCTAGTGAAAACATTATTAGTGGCAGAGCCTCATATTCAGCACGCCTATAGGATGTGTCGGCCGGGGGCTTCGCCAAGTCAGGATAGTGTGTGCTTTGAAATTCTGGGATTTGATGTGTTGATAGATCGGAAATTAAGACCTTGGTTGTTAGAAGTAAGTATTTTAGATAGTCACAGTCAACAATTTTTCTGTCATGATGAGCTGATGGAGTCACTGTTTCCTTGGTTTAAGATTGCTTTTAAGTGTCTTGTTTATAGATACAACTCAGCTCCAGTGGTGTGAGGTCCAATACTACCATTGAGCTATTGTGTTCCGTGTGATGTATTGCAAATGACAGAATTATATACTGGAACTTTTAAGAAATGCACCACTCACTAAAATTCATCTGTTTTTATGGAAGCTCAATATTTTCCCTCAATGATGATACAACTAAAATGACCTGTCATATGTTGAAGATTTAAGGCAAAATCCAAAACACTATGATATGTAATTGCTGAGTCACTCTACAATGTAAGGCAACTCTAGTTTTAAAAGTTTTTTGAAGAAAAAAACACATTTTCAAATGGTTGAGAAAAAAGACAAATTCAAATTAGGATATTTTTTTTTTTTTTTTGCCTCCGAGTCATTGTATGTTAATAGCATCCAAGTGACGTCTTTGATTTTTGGCATTAATTTGTCAGTCATCGCCACTGTTAATGCCAAAAATCATAATCTTTTAGTGTCAGAAGATAGCCTGCAACATGTGTTATTGTAGACAGAAATATCTCGACACTACCTCAAGTCATGTGTCTGTAAGCATTCATGGGCTAAAGGCTTGCATTTTAACCATTTTCAGATCAACAGATCCCCCAGTTTTGGTACAGATGAGAAAATAGATTTTGATATCAAGTCAGCTTTGATAGAAGATACTATCAAATTGTTAAATATCAAGTGAGTACAAGTTTTGATATCTTGCTTATAAGTATCATGAATCTGACTCATATAAGCCTGGCATCCTTTTTGTGGGACATAGGCAAATAGAATAGCCCCAGATGTGACGCCGCAGAACGCGGCGTCCCATCAGGGCCTATTCTGTTTGCTAAAAGTAATTTCATCGAAAAATGAGATAAAAATTAAAAATCACTTCTAACACCCCTAAAAATGAAAGTGGACTCTTCCAATTGATAATGATGGGAGAATTCATTTGTCAAATATGGGTTAAGCTGGGTGAGACGCTTCAGATCAAATCAAACTGTATAGATATAGATAAATATAGATACAGGGAGCCATAGCTCCATCCATAGTGTGTCAGATTCGTATTTAAGCATCATTTCTATCGTGAAGATTTGGTCCTGAAAATATTTCTAAAGCCATCCTATCTTTTCAGCTGATTTAAGAAGAGAAGTGTCAGTTAGCAGTGGAAGAAATTTGCACTAAGTACTGGTAACCTGCCTCTGGGTGGCTTGTCCACTAACAGTGTGGCTAACTTAAGTGACCATCCCAACATGACCTTAGTTGTAGACTGTGGACATAAAGCACAAACTAAAACAAATGAGTCTGTGCATGACAAAACCAACAATTTGGGTTTCGGACCAGGTCCGACACAGACCAGCCTTTACAGTCACAGAAGTAGGCTAGAAACTTGAAATTTCGGATTTAAGAAGAAGAGGGATTGCACTATCCGTGTAGCGAAAACATAGGCGCTGATCAGCTTCGCAGTTACCGCGAAGCTGATCTGCGCCTTTGTTTTCGCCTATGCAGATTGTTGGTTTTCCCATTCGGCGGCTCAAATAACAACATTAAACATGTAATTGTATGATTACAGGATGAGTGATAAAAGAAAGAACATAGCTGCACAGAAGGCTGAGGCACAGAAGAGATTATTCCGACCATCAAAACGGGTCACAGACACTGCTGATGTCACAGAGTTTGAAAAGAAAAGACTTAGTCTGGAGAGACGGAAAGATGAACTGGTAGGATAGTTAGGTTTTTGCTGAGAAAATGTTTCTTCCAGAGTATATTAGCAATTTTTCTTCTCAAGTTGATCTTAAAGGACTTGCACTTTCATCATAACTTACATACAGATGAGTTGAGCCACTACCTGAGAAAACCGGTCTTCAGGGTTTCCGACCAGGTTCGACACAAACCGAGCTGTACAAGCACAGAAGATGACTAGAGAGTGGAAATTGTGGATTTAGAAAGAAGAGGAATTGTATTATCATAGTAGTGAAAACAAAGGCGCTGATCAGCTTCGCAGTTACTGATTTGCGCCTTTGTTTTCGTATAAGCGAAATTCCGGTTTTCTCATGACGCGGCTCAGTTTATTGTGTACTAGTCTGAGATGACATCAAAAAGCTTGTATAACCTATTCTGACAGATATAATAAAGTGGAAACAGCTTTCAAATCAAGAAAGGCAATATGCAATTCACCATACGGGTAGGTGACTAGGTCTTGAACTACAGCCATGTTGTTGTTGTTTCGTAGAGTTCCGCCGTTGACTTATTGGCGCACCCGGTAAAACCGGTAAAAGGGGGGATTTGTTTGGATAAAACTTTTGCACTATACAAAGTCACTATCTTGGTGAAGTCTATCTAAAACGTGAATAAAATAACTGTGTTCTAGTGAATAAAGGTCTGTGATGTCTACTAAAACAAGGTGCTCCGGTGAATAAAAGTCTGTGAATCAAAAGTTTATCTACAGGCACTCTTCGACACGGGGCAGTGTTCTGATAGCTTTACACAGCTGTTTGTGAGATGGCCAATCTTCTGCTTGGCACTTCTTTGAGCAATATCTCACATATTTGCAAGCAGAACACTTTTGGAAGTTTCCTTCTGCTAAACAGTTTGCACAGCTTTCTGGCGATTCAATGTCTTGTTCGCTGTCAGGTATCTGATTGAACAAACACTTTTCGAACTGAGAATCGTCACTATCAGGATTCACTGATTTGTCTGTTTCTGCTTCCTCGGCAGCCAGTTCGTTTAATATATCCGATTGAATGTTGGTTTGCCTTTCAATGGTTAAACGACTGTGTGACACTGAAATTAAGGGTGTACGATCCAAGCACCCAGATTCCTCTGAATGTCTGACCACTTGCGGACTGGCAATCCTCCTCGATTCCGGGGAGTTACGATCCACGCGGCACTTGGAATTCTCCGAGTGACTGACCGCAGTAGATTGTGGACTGGCAACCGTCCTTGTTTCTTGTAGCCTGGCGTAGTGGGCAGCAAGGTTCTCAGCTCTTAGCTGTCTGGCAACTTTCATACGTTTCCAGAACTCCCTGCGCCGTCTCCGATCCCTGGCCACACGAGATGGGGTTTTCTTCTTCTTTGGCTTTGGGTGGTCAGCTAGTCGAACATCGGAAGAATCTGTTTTCTTGTCCTTATGTTGACACGCCGACACTCCAGAAGCTTGTTTCTTCAATGGCGGCTGATTCTCTTGACCCTGTCCTTTGTCTGTTTTGGCGGGAAAATTAACTATCAAAGTAAAGCTGGCTGCATTCCTGACCAGCTTCCATTTGTGCCGTGTTTCGCCGCTCTCGATGACGTTGAGAATCTTTCGGAGGTGTTCTGGAATAAAACTGGCAGAAGAATTTTCCTCTGAGTCCATATTTTATTAAATCCAAATCCCCCCTAAGAATGTGCGTCCGCCATCTTCAACGATCACTCAACATCATGTTAAATATTTGAAAATCATGTATTACAAGTGTATGTTCTGTTGGAAAAACAAATGGAAAGCTTTCTTTCATTTGTCCACCAGGGTTTTTGATATTAGATGTACTTCACATGTATTCAACAGCTTAGCCTTACATTGTAAATTGGTGACCTTGTTTGGTAAGCAATGCATTGAGAAATTGGCAGCTCTTTCTACCCTACTGCCTCCATATGACTTTAGCTATTAAGTGGGATGTTAAACATAAAATCAAACAACTATCTCTACCCTATGTTTTGCAGAAAGAGCTACTTGCTAGAGTTCGGAAAGCCGGTTGGAGGGAAGAGTTTGAGAACAGAAACAAAGGGCGCTTTATACGGATTTTCCCGACAGACGACAGAATAAGGCAGGAACGCTACATTCAGCTGCTTAGCACAGCCTATACAACATTCATGAGTGGTAGAGCACCTTCCATGCACAAAGAGATACAGCTGATTTATAATAACAAGCTTAAGGTAATAAGCATTTAATATTTTAAACAACTTCACTTCATGTTATCATTTAAAGTTGGAAAAATGGTTCTTTTAGGTTGAAAGTCAGTTTTTGTTATTAAGGTACTAAGATGTATGTTGTAGTATTGAGAATTCAGAACACATTATTTGCATGGAGAAATAATGAGGAATAGTGATTAAGAAATTTTGTTGCATTAAATAGGTTGGGAAGGGTGCTTGTTTGTGTCTGTCTGTGTGTGTTTGAGGAGGGGGCAGGGAGTTTGACTTTCCTATGATCGTTTGTTTAGAACAGCTTGGCCCAGTTCTAAAGCTTACTGTTAAACTTTTGCATGATTTTACTAAGAAACATTGTATAAAATATCTATTGCATGTTTTTCTAGCCCTGAGAAAAAAAATTAAAATTGGACCTGAAAGAGGAAAAATAAAAAACAATTGTTTTTCTTCAGGAACAAGAGATAGTTGATATGATCGCCGAGTGTGAAGCAGACGAACAACAACAAGGTAGAGTGTTGCCTGGTGGGAAAAGACTACCTACAGGTCCTAAGGTAAGATAGTAGATATGATTGCTGAGTGTGAATTTGATGAACAACAGCAAGGTAGAGTGTTGCCTGGTGGGAAAAGACTACTGTAAATTCGGAAATTTTCGCGTGACTTTTATTTCGCGATTTTTCTATTTCCGAATTATTAGCGAGTTCTTGAATTCGCGAGTGAGTGTCCATGTATTCTATAAAGTTTATAGTGACTCTTTATTAGCGAGAACCTTGAATTCGCGAGGCAAGCAATTCGCGAATATTAGCGAAAATTAAGTTCTCGCGAATATTTCCGGATCTACAGTACCTACAGGTCCGAAGGTAAGATAGTAGATATGATTGCTGAGTGTGAATCTGATGAACAACAGCAAGGTAGAGTGTTGCCTGGTGGGAAAAGACTACCTACAGGTCCTAAGGTAAGATAGTATATATGATTGCTGAGTAAATCTGATGAACAACAGCAAGGTAGAGTGTTGCCTGGTGGGAAAAGAGTATCTACAGGTAAGGTTTTGTGATCATCAAGACTTATTAAAGAAAAAGCTTAATAATACGTGGCTTGTCCCAAAAGTCCCGTTATACATACATTTTATTCTGAACGCATAGCAGGAACCGACCAAAATTACTCATGCGGAATAATTGGGCAAATAGGAACTTATTTTGCAAAATAACATTATACTCACTTCAATGACCTCACTGCTACAGTTACCTTGGTAACCATGAGTAGGCATAACCGGAGCAGGTCAAACTATGCAAAATGTTTTCGGAACTTCTATTTTTCGCAATCTGCTAAATCAACATTGGTATAATGTGATCATTTAGAAAATATACCAGTCTAACTACCATTCTATAAGCATCATTTTGTGATAATGTTATGAAATTTGGGAATGGTTTGATAATTTTGGAGAAAAATATTGAAGCTTACCTATAAAAATTCAATGGCAAAATTACGACGTCAGCGAAAACTTTTTGAGTCGTTAAATTTAAACATCTAAAACATGTTCTTTCATGGAAACCAAGCAATTGTTTAGCTTCGTATTAGTTGGGTACTTCAATACTATTACACAAGACCTATTTTTAAAAAGATATTTCAGCTAACAGAAATATTACTTGACCTTGTGAAACATGGGAAGTGGTTAACAGTGGATAGCATTAAGTTAATTATTCTTAGTTTGCATGACTGATCTTTATAGTATTATTTTGACGATTTGCTTATAAATATTTTAGTTTGATTTCCAAATATATATTTCAGTATCATTTAGCTTAATATAAATCTAATCTTAAAATAAATTTCTTGTTTTTAGTGTATTAATCCAAACGGCAAAATATTAAGAAAAACATCACAATTAACGGCAACGTCATTAGACTTGCTCCGGTGCAGTAGGGGTACAAGGTTTCAAACCTCCACTGCGTTTTAACAAATACGCATAGCAGTATGAAAATTTGCCCCCAAAGCCCTAATATATAGTATTTGGTGACCATAAGTGTTGTAAGTTCTGACATGCTGTTACTGTGGCAAAACAGTGAGTGTAATGGAACTTTTGGGACGACCCTCGTATATGGTGTTTCTGGGAGGTTGGACAGAAAGCTCTAGTGTAGACAAACTGGAGTTGAAGCTTGATATCTAATGTCTGACAGTGAACAGTAAAGGTGCTGATCAGACTTTGTGTTTGCACCTTTTTGACAGCTAAACAAATTTTCTCTTAATGGGACATAATGAACATTATTATTAGACTTCTGTTTCTCATTTTCTCACTAGGTCTTAGCTTTTAGCCTCAAACAAAATTTCAACATTTTAAAATCAATTCCCATAGGTAAATCTAATTGGGTAGAGCCAAATATTTCTGTTCTAGATCAAAACATGTCTTACATTGTCTTGACATTATAATTTTCATGCTACAGCCATTGTTGAGTATGCCATCATCCGACGCCATGCCACTGGAGCGAGGCGAAGATGACGAGGAGGAGGAGAGCGAATCTACCTCACCAAGGAGCACTCCTTACAGTCGCCGAGTCTCCCTGGGCAGACCCGGGTCCGTCGGAGCCAGACCTGGGTCAGTGGGGCTGAGACCGGACAGCAGGATCAGTAATGCTGGGAGGTCAAGTACACTGAGTTCTAGACCTAACTCTGGGATGCCACAGGAGGATGGACGGGCAAAGTCACTGACACGGCTGAATGGACTGAACGGGACAAGTACCAAGTTGACAGGCTTACAGAGATCTACTATAGTAAGATATACTTTGTTATTATTATTCCATTGTACATCAGAATGACTGGATTGTGATAAAACTTTGTATTTTCTATAGTAAATAAGGTTTTGCCGGAATATTTTATGTCCCTCCAAGATTTATACTGGGTGCAAGATTTTTTAAACAAAAGTATCTCTCTGGATTCTGAGTTTAAATGTATGAATGTTGAAAAATTATGTGGAAAATTGTACGCCGTTTCATTCTTTCATGTAAGTTTAGCTCTGCATACATACCAAGATAGCTCAGTGGGTAAAGTATCCGATTCTGGTGTGGTAGGTTGTTGGTTCTTGAGGACAAGTTTATTATGCTAAATACATGTACATGTTATCTAAAAGAAAATACATCAAATTTTCATTATGTTTATAGGAAGACAATTTCCTGCTCAATGTCGTAAAAGAGCGTGAAGATGAACTGACACGACGGACACTACAGTCTCTCAATGATATGAGAATAAAATTTCCAGGAAAATCCGACGAAGAAGCTGACCTCATTCTAGATAAAGTAAGACTAAATTTCTTAGAATTGTTTCCTGTCGTTCCAGAATGAGTACAAATGGCCTCTGATTAACGTTATAATATTCTAATTTCAAAAGTCCATGCTCATGTTTCTTGTTTTCCAATAAAAGTTTGGTCATTGATTGCAAGTATAAGAGATAGAACTTCACTGAGTTTGGTTTGCTCAAGTTATTTGATTCAAAAATACTTTTCGTACTGTTGATATGCATTTGTGCTACACTTCATCATTATATGAGCCACAATGCGAGAAAGTTGTTCTTCGGGGTTTCCGACCAGCTCCGACATAAACCGATCTAAGAAGATGGCGAGAAGCTTTAAATTTTGGATTTAATAAGAGAAAGGATTGTACTATCCATGTAGCAAAAACAAAGGCGCTTATCAGCTTCACAGTTACTGCACAGCTGATCTGCTCCTTTGTTTTTGCATAGGCAAAAATCTGGTATTCTCATGACGTGGCTCATATGTAGATTGCTGGTTAGCTCACCTGAGCCGTCAGGCTCACAAGGTGAGCTTATAGGATGGCCATGATCCGGCGTCCGTCCGTCCGTCGTCCGTCGTCCGTCGTCCACCATTTTCAAAGATCTTCTTCTCTGAAACCGCTTGGCCAATCAAAGCCAAATTTTACATGAAGCATCTATGGGAAGGGGGAACCAATGTGTATATAAATAATCCAGGTCACATGACCAAGATGGCCGCCATGCCCATATATGGTAAAAACCCTTCAAAAATCTTCTTCTCCGGAACCACAGGACCGATTTCAACCAAACTTGGCATGAAGCATCGATGACTCAAGTACTACAATGTGTATATAAATCATGACCTTGCGGTGACCTTGACCTATTTTACGGCAAGGTCAACATAGGTCGCCTTTGCATTTGAATGGGAAAAATTGTTAAATTGTCATTTAAAGGAAAAATCTTGCAGAAAATGAGCAGTAGGACTGAATATTAATGATTCTGAAAAAAATTGGGCACCAGGGGCTCATCCGCCCCCACCCCGGGGCAATATACATGTATATTATCATAATATTCAAACATCTTCTTCTCTGAAACCGCTTGGCCAATCAAAGCCAAATTTTACATGAAGCATCTATGGGAAGGGAGAACCAATGTGTATATAAATAATCCAGGTCACATGACCAAGATGGCCGCCATGCCCATATATGGTAAAAACCCTTCAAAAATCTTCTTCTCCAGAACCGGTGGACCGATTTCAACAAAACTTGGCATGAAGCATCGATGGCTCAAGCACTACAATGTGTATATAATTCATGACCTTTTCTTGACCTTGACCTATTTTACGGCAAGGTCAACATAGGTCGCCAATGCATTTGAATGGGGAAAACTTTTAAAATGTAATTTAAAGTGAAAGTCTTGCAGGAAATGGGAAGTAGGACTGAAAATTAATGATTCTGAAAAAAATTGGACCCCAGGGGCTCATGTGCCCCCACCCCGGGGCAATATACATGTATATTTCCATAAATTAATATATATTCAAACCTCTTCTCTGAAATCGCTTGGCCAATCAAAGCCAAATTTTATGTGAAGCATCTATAGAATTGAGGAATCAATGTGTATATAAATAATCTAGGTCACATGACAAAGATGGCCGCCATGCCCATATATGGTAAAAACCCATCAAAAATCTTCTTCTCTGAAACCAATGGACTGATTTCAAGGAAACTTGGTGTGAAGCATCGATGGCTAAAGTACTCCAATGTATATATAAATCATGACCCTGTGATGACCTTGACCAAGTTTATGGCAAGGTCAACATGGGTTGCCTGTGCATTTGAATTGGGAAAACTGTTAAAATGTCATTTGAAGGGAAAAGCCAGCAGGAAATTGGCAAATGGACAGAATATTGAAGATTCTGAAAAAAGAAAATGGCCCAAGGGCTTCATCTGCCCCTGCACTGGAGTTAAATACCATAATATTCAAACATGTTTATTGGTATATGCAGCAGATCTCAGGTGAGCGTTTACAGGACCATTGGTCCTCTGGTTATAATTCTCATCAGTGATTTTTCTTTTATAGCTGCATGAAAATTGGAAATTCCACAAACCAAGAATAGCATCCTACTGGCTAGTGAAACTGGATTCTATTAAAAGAAGGAAGGTAAGATAGATAATTACCGCACTTGAGTTGATCTATTTCGATTTTAATGCACAATTAACAGAATAAAAGTCGCTGAAACCGTTGAAATTGTTCAGGTTTTAGCCAAATGTTTGACTGTAATGCGGATATTTATACACAGTTATTAGCTTGCCTGCACGAAGTGCACAGAGCTATTGTTGTCACCTCGGTCGTCCGCGTTTACGTGTACGTCCGCGTCCGCGTCACACTTTCGGTTAAAGTTATTAAAATTGTTATATCTTGATAGTCACTGACCAGAAATCATTCATATTTTGGAACATTGCTGCATATGAGGGTCCTCTGTGATTTAGTGTGAAGGGACCCGTGGGGTCGTGTCTGGGGGCGGGGCTAGAGGTCAATATTTAGAACACCTTTGTACAATGCTCAGATGCTGTGTTAGTTTCTCATCAACTGTAAAGCCTAGAACTTACATAAGGCTTCTCCTCGATGTCCCGACTCGGCACCCACATTGACCTACTGACCTTGACCTATATTCCATGCTCCAGTGACTTTGTCATTTTTGAAGCCAACCCTTAATATCTCATCAACTATAAAGCCTACAACCATCAAACCTTGCATATGGCTTCTCCTCGATGTCCCAACTCGGCACCCACATTGACCTACTGACCTTGACCTACAGTGGTGTTATGGCTAAAAACCCACTTTTGCACAGTTCGCGCTGATCACTTGTGATTTTTCGCGGCGAAACCACCGCGAAATTTCACCGGCCAAGAAAAAATTTAAACGTTTAATCGGTTAATTTTTTCGCCGCGAAAATCGATTTTCGCGGTGAAATTCCGCCGTGTTTCGCGGTGAAATTTGTTTTTTAACGTTTACAACAGGTAAGTTGAAATTTCCTATTTCGCCGCGAAACACGGCGAAATACCTGTAAATGTTAACATAAAATGATTAATTTTTAATTTAATGACAACACTATGATTCATCTGTTCCATGTATAGATCGTTATTTACGTGCACATAATATGTACGATTATACATGTATAGAAATGAAAAACGTGCATAACGCGACTTTGCTAATGTTTTATCGTACGTGGAACGATAGCGAAATCACGGATTTATGAAAATAATTATAACGTAATGCGCCAGCTCGTTGAATCTAACTTTGTTGTTTGTTTGTTTGAATAAATGCTTTACGTCCTAATCAACAGCAATGGTAATGTCGGGACGCTGCCCCCATTTTACGGGACGTGTTTGAAATATAACGATCCCTCTAAGCCAATACTGCTTATATGTATGGATGGAAACCGGCACAGACTTGAGCGGTAAACCAGTAATCAGATGATCAGTCAATAGCTTATAAGTTTTGCCTGGAGGGACAAGCAGCCTATATATTTGTTTAGGTCCCAATAGGCAGGGGCCATCTAACTTTGTGCCTTGTTTTGTAGCACAAACATTGGCTAAAGGGTAATGCTAAATAAACAGAATCCTTACTTTCTATTTTGTAAATTTTCGTGAACTACGATAACTTAATTTGAGCTCAACCATGTAGAAACGACAAAACAAAAAGAGGCATATTGACATTTGGGCACCCTCTATGAATGCCAGCATAAGACTAATTGCAATCATATCGATTTATACATTATACTTGCCTTGTAGAAGTACAACTAGCGAAGATCATTTTAACAGTCAACAGTCCCATGGTGACAACACTTTCAGGATAATACATGTATACCGGTTTTGCTCAAGTACGAAACCCAACGAATATAGGAGGAATCGAACACAGGACATTTAGATTCCGGTCAATTCCTTTAATCCACCACTAGGCTTCTGCGCTCAACTTTGTTCTTATTAATCTAATGTTGCATGCGCTCATATTGCTACGGTGCGTACACGGCCCTTATTGTATATATGTGTTCAAAAATAAACTGAACACTTCATATAATGACGTCAGTACTTTGTTTTAAACACAGTATCTTCCCTTTTCTAGTGTATTGCGCCTTGTATACAATGAGGTTTTGTCATTCGATATGCATGTAAGCCATCCGTACATGAGGATTTTGGAAGGAACACAACACGCTATTTAATTCAAAACGGTTAGCAAAAATCGACAATTTCGACACAATTTTGTACATGTACGTTGCTGTATTGCTCGTATTCGACCGAATATCGTATCGACCCGGTGGAGGTCGTATGCGACCAAATGTCGTTTCGACTAAATTGATTTCAACGAAACAGCATCCACTTGACGTATTCGAAAATCGTTGATGCTTTTTAGCAGTGTCATTAACCATAGGCGATTAAATGTCTAAAACAAAGTTGAAGCCGATGGCTTCATCATGTTGAATCTAAAGACTTATCTTAATATGTGGGTTGGGATCGCGGTGGCATATTTGTAGTGCATCAGACTCTGAATCGAGAGGTCCTGAGTTCGATCCGCATTGGCGAAACCGTGTTGTGTACATTGATTACCCACAGTACTACTTAAAACCCAGGAAACGGTAGCTCCGTCCAGACATGACTAAAAAATTGGTGACTGGGACGTCCAGCCTCAATACAAACAAACAAATCTGTGGACAATCATACCATGAAAATTGCTAACGCCGCTATGAGCTCTTTTCTATTAATTAAGCTAGATAATGGGAGGATCTAATATTATCGGGTACGTCTGATTAATCTGATAAAGAAGCATGAAAATAAACACACAAAGCCAATAATCAGGGTCTCGGAAACTTCAAAGTAGTTGAGTCACATATAAAACACGATAATTATACAAAATTGAAAAGAAAACAAAATATTTATACGACGTGAAAAGTAATAAATGCATACAAATTAAAATGAAATTTAAACAATAAAACTGTTGTGACTGTCGGGACTAAAACGATAATTATACAAAATTGAGAAGTAAACAAAATATTGATACAACTTGAAATGAAATAAAAACATTCAATTTAAAACATTATTTAAACAACAAAAAAATGTGTGACTGTTGTCTTTTTCGCCGCGAAACACCGCGAAACACCGGTCAATTGATTTTTATGCGTAATAACAGGTAAACTATTTTCGAGGTGTTTCGCCGCAAAATTTCGCCGCGAAATCTGGAATTTCGCGTCGGAATTTTGCGGCGAAATTCCGCGCTGACTTTTATTTTACACACAATTTCGCCGCGAAATTTTACAATTAGCCGTTTACAAATTAGCCGTTGAAACGGCTAATTTGGGTTTTTAGCCATAACACCACTGTATATTTCATGCTCCAGTGACTTTGTCATTTTTGAAGCCAACCCTTAATATCTCATCAACTATAAAGCCTACAACCATCAAACCTTGCATATGGCTTCTCTTCGCTGTCCCGACTTTGCACCCACATTGATCTAGTGACCTTGACCTATATTTCGTGCTCTAGTGACTTTTTCATTAAAGTTTTTAGAAGTCTATATCTCTTGAACATGTTGATGGATCAAGTTGATACTTTGCATGTTGGTAGATATTGGTCTGAAGTTTTATGCAGTACCATCATGACCCACCCTGGGTGACCTTGAGGTCAAGGTCACAGACTTAGAATTTTTTTGTTAAAGTTTTCGGTTAAAGTTTTTAGAATCTCTTGAACATGTAGATGGATCAAGTTGATACTTTGCATGTTGGTAGATATTGGTCTGAAGTTTTATGCTGTACCATTATGACCCACCCTGGGTGAACTTGAGGTCAAGGTCATGGCCTTAGAAATTTTTGGTTAAAGTTTTGGGTTAAAGATTTTTGAAGTCTATATAGCTCTATGTTGATGGATCAAGTTGAAACTTTGCATGTTTGTGGATATTGGTCTGAAATTTTATGCTGTACCATCACAACCCACCTGAGCGACCTTGAGGTCAAGGTCATGGGTCATAGATTTTGATAAGTTTAGTGGCAAAGCACAAGTCAGGCGAGCTACGCTGTCCTGCGACAGCTCTTATTATGTTTATTATGTTTTTATGCGCTAAAACAATGTTAAGACTAAATACATAATGAGATAGTTGACGTCACAAAATGACATCGAAATTGTGCAAAGTAACGACATGCGTAATTCATCTAGTGAATTGTTGCACAATATAACATTTTCTATTCATTGTCTATAAAGGTGAGGTGTGTTAGAATTCGTATAAAGCCAAAATAAGAGCAAAACATGCTACGCTGTACTATGTTGGCTCATTCAAAAAATTGAATAAGTTAAGGACACCAATAAATTTGATTTTAACTTCCTGAGAGCTTTTGAATATGTTTAACAGAAACTTTATACCAGCCACTTCTAGAATCATACATTAAGGTTCTTTCTTAATTCAAATTGTTAGAGTTAAGATTTACCAAGCTTCGCACTGGTCAATATTTCTTGAAAGCCCTAATAGGTGACTTTGTGATGGTACAAAGATATGCATTAATCTAGTCTTAATTTCATAGGTGGTGGACATTGTACGTTCCAATGTACGAGCAGTGCTACAACGGGCCTGGCGAGTTGCTGATGTTGACAACCTGTCGTTATATCGTGTGTTCAGTCGCGTGTTCAACAGATTATTGTGGAGTCATGGCCAAGGACTCTGGAACTGTTTTTCTTCACCTGGGTAAGTGCTAGGAGAGGGGATGGGTGTTGTGTGTGTGTGGGGGGGGGGAGTGGGGGGGTCTTCTAAATGTTGTTTTCAGACTCAGAATCCTATATTGTGGAGTAATGGCCAAGGATTCTGGAACTGCTTTTCTCAGTATGTTTAGAGATGGGGGAGGGGTGTGCATGGTGGTGGATGTTTATACACAATATTGTGTATAGTCACATTCAGTAGATTACCATGGAGTCCTGCCACAAAACCCTGGAACTGCTTTTTCTCTGTGGGTCAGTTACAGGGTTGGTGATCAGTAGGGAAAATAAGTTTACAAAGAGTCTTGACTAGGACTTTTCTTTTTCCTGCATATGTGATTAGGTTGATATCTAAAAGTTTATTTTGTTTATAAAGGTACCCATAATCACTCTATTCACAAGACATGAAGCATGTGGCGAAAACCTAAAAAAAGATGTTTTTAAAAAATGACTAAAATAGGTGAATCCCCTTCCTAAAATGTATGCTTTGAGCAGCCGTTAGGAGAAAATCAAAATTATTTTATCTTTAATACTACAATATTATATGCATGGGTCTGTACATGTAATTGAGTGAATATATTTGTTACAGGAGCACAGCCAGTTGGGAATCCATCTTCAGTAAGAGTACAGATACTATCAGTGAGACGGAGCTCAACTGCTGCCGACGTATCGTTCAACTGTGCAAGGATTGCCTGCTCATAGTCTACCAGTTTGCTGCCGAGGCTAAGAATGTTTCACATAACAAAGACAGGGAAAATGATCAGCCTAACACTCAGAGGTGAGACAAATTGCTAAAAGTGTGAAAAATTCCAAATTTTCCTGAGTTTTGGCCTACCTTCTAATTGACTTGTCTCGATATAAGTAAAATTTTCTTGAAATGGGTATAACACTAAATAACTCAATGAAAAAATAAAGATGTATTTTTTTGGAAAATTTAAAAAAAAAAAAAAAAGAGTTAAAACTGCATTACATTCAAAAACTTAAGACGACAGGAAGACTTAAAGGTGCATGTATCGCCACCTCATATTATTTATGATTTGATTTGCATTTTTCAGAAGTGAGAGCAAAGCTCCCCTGGTTCCCCCTAACACACAGACCCTGAGTCAGCGCTATAGCAAGTTATACGCACGAGCTGAGAGCCATGCATGACCCATGGGGTAGGGGGCATGGTGTTGTGCAATCTTTGTTACCATAACAACTCAAGACTGAATACAGAAAGGAGCCGCCGCATGGGAAAACCAACAATCTACATAGGCGAAAACAAAGGCGCAGATCAGCTTAGCAGTAACTGCGAAGCTGATCAGCGCCTTTGTTTTCGCTACACTGATAGTACAGTTCCTCTACTTTCTAAATCCAAAATGCCCAGCCTCTTACCATCGTCTGTGACTGTACAGCCTGGTTTGTGTCAGACCTGGTCAGAACCCAAATTGTTGGTTTTTTCATGCACAGGCTCAAACTTCCTGTTTAAGGTCTTGACAACCAGTACAGACTGGTTATAGAATAGCAAACAGTAAGATCCTGATGAAACTGCTCTAAGGGGAGTCTGATCAGGGTATCACAGCTTGTTATTTCTGTTCCAACTGCATCTATTGGAGGCATTACTACATAGCCAAACTAGTGATCACAGCAGTCTTGTGGAATCTGAACTATTCATGACATTTACAATATCTGGCTACCTAGTCTGACTTTAATACTGGCTCTGCATCTGTAATACCATGCCAAATCATGATATGGTAATAGTTGAAGAATCTGTCTTGGTTTAACTTTTCGTTTTGATCCATTTTTACTCAAAATATACACTCTGGCTTTGCCAAAAAGAGCGTCAGTATCTAAGTCATGACCTGGAACTGTAGGTCAAATGGCTGTAATGAATGATTTATTCTGTGAAAAGTGCTTATTTGTTTCTTCTACAATTTTATGTTCTGTGGTTATTATGTTAGTTTGAAATTGAGAGATGAGAGTATCATGTATTGAATGAGACTGTAGTGAGAAAACCTGTCTTTTGGGGTTGCATTGACAAACATGTTTGAAATAAGGCAATATAAGAAAGACTACAGGCTTGAAAAGTTTTAGTGAAGACAAAGCCTCTGATAGCTAATGTTTATTTTACAGCTTATTATTGTCTTTTTGCTCATGCCAAAAACAGGTTTTCTCATTAAGCAGCTCATTGTGATGGCCAAAGTTTGGAAGATTTATCATGTTGAAGAGCTTGATTGAGATCAAGTGCAATACATGAGCTATGTCATGAGAAAAGTTCAAAGCTGTCTGTGGGTTTCCAACAAGGTTTGACACAAACCAGGCTGTATGGATAGTGGCTTGCAATTTTGGATTGAGGAAGAAGGAGGATTCCGTATGTTGAAAAAATGAAACCACTGATGAGCAATGCAGTTTCTTTGCAGCCGACCTCTATTGTTTTCACAAATGAAAAACATATTTTGCTCATGATGTAGCACATACTTGTGATGGTCGAAGTATGTAAGAATTATGTTGGTCGAAGTATGTAAGAATTATGTTGAAAAATAGGAGAATTGACAATTGAAATTGTAGCTACAGGTAGCTTAAGTTTTTTTGTTTTGATACTTATTTGATACATTTTAAATGTTTTGTAGTCCGTCCATAAATAAAAATGTGATATGTTCATGTAAATACCTATATTTATTCACATCTTGTTTATAATTTGTTTATAACTTTAAATGATGTGAGCCGTGCCGTGAGAAAACCGGTCTTCGGGGTTTCCGACCAGGTCTGACACAAACCGGCCTGTACAGTCACAGTAGCAGACTAGAACTTTGAAATTTTGGATTTAAGAAGAAGAGAAATTGTACTATCCAAGTAGCACAAACAAAGGCGCTGATCAGCTTCGCAGTTACTGCGAAGCTGATCTGCGCCTTTGCATTCGCATAGACAAAAATCCGGTTTTCTCACGGCGCGGCTCATATGATAGTAATTATTATTAATTTTTGCATGTGTTGTTTTTACTTCTGCGCAAAATGCACTTATGCTTTCTTCCTTGCTTTTACACTTTTCATTGAAATAGAAATAGTTTTAGATAATTTTCTTTTCTGATTGAAATTATTAAACAGATTGAACAGTGAAGCTATCATTTTACCTTTTTAGTACTGATAAAATATATTTTATAATTTGGTGTAATGACAGCAAAGCTAAAAAGCAAACTTTATAGCTATTTGTTGTACTCTTACAGCCATTTTGCTGTACTGTAATGGAAGTTTAAGAATTAATACGGTCAACAAGCTACTCTTTCGTGAGAAAAATCAATATTGGTCACCAGAACTACACTTTTACTGCATTTTTGCTAATTCGGTGGAAGGTATAACTCTATCAATATGGTTATAATTTGAGCCACCTCGTGGGAAAACCAACAATGTGGTTTCCGAACAGGTCCAACACAAACCGGCCTGTATAGTCACAGAAAAGAGCTAGCAGCTTGAAATTTTGGAGTTAAGTAGAGGAGGAATTGTACTATCCGAGTAGCGAAAACAAAGGCGCTGATCAGCTTCGCGGTTACCGCGAAGCTGATCTGCGCCTTTGTTTTCGCAAATGCAGATTGTTGGTTTTCCCATGGGGCGGCTCATTTAATTATTTTTAGACTCTTATAAATTATTAGAATCATAATTTGCAAGAATTATTACGGATTTCATACCTTGAGCTGAAGAAATGATATTGATCTAAAGATATATTAAAAAACGAATTTTGTTTTCATATTTTCTGCTTTGAATGCAGTAAGGTTATAGCGGTAAACTCCGAGTAAGTCACCTCGTATGAATGACCGATGACGTCATTCCAATCGGATCAGTAAAATATCTGCCTATTGAATTTCAGCTCAAACATTATTTGAGCCGCGACCTGAGAAAACCGGTCTTCTGGGTTTCGAACCACGTTTGACAAACCGTCCTGTACAGTCACAGAAGCAAGATAGAAGCTGGAAATTTTGGATTTAAGTAGAAGAGGGATTCTACTATCCGATCTGCGCCTTTGTTTTCACATATGCAAAAACTCGTTTTTCTCACGACGCGGCTCATTTTTAGGTAGGGGAGCATGGTAGCCTAGTGGTAGACCTTCAGACTACAAATCAAGGTCCCGGGTTCAAACTCTGCTGGAGTGGTGGTTTGTCCTTGAGCAAGACACATTAACTCCCCATACATGGTACTGGTTCATACACAGGAAGTGTTGGCTCCATCCAGATATGACTGAAAATTTATCAACTGTGATGTTAAACCACAAAACAATCAAGAAATTGAAAGTACATTTTACATGTACCAATTACATTATTTCAAGTGGTGATTTCTTAAAGGCGATTTGTGAATGTTTCGTTAATTGATTTTGTTAATGTTCAATCATGCTAGGCACTTTTAATTCAATTTTGTAATGCTTTATATAGATTGCTTCAGACTGTGATAATTTTGTATACACCTGGGCCCAGTTGTTCAAAACTATTGACGTCGTTAGTTAACGTTTCGTTAAAATTTCAAACGCTAATATTACAAATACACTGTTATTTTTTGTTGAAAAAATGTGAGAATCCTTTGCACTGCAAAGGATTCTCACATTTTTTCAACAAAAAATAACAGTGTATTTGTTACTTTTGCTGATATTTGCTTAACAAATTTATGTCTTAACGATATCGTTAAGCTAACGATGCTTTGACCAACTGGCTCCTTCCAGTTGATTACTATAGTTGTTAGTATTTTATTGTTACACATGAATCAAGAGCCAAAATGTTAAAGATAATGTACATTTTTGCTACATATTTAGATAAAGTTTTGCTTATTTTTCCTCAAACTTTTTAACACATCTATCCTCAAAACATTTGTCACGAATAGACTTGCCCATTATCATTTAGGTGGGTCCATCGTAAGTTTTAGGGACATCAGGAATGCTTTGAAATGTTTATTTCATTTTTCATTGAAATTCCTCTGAGTAAACAGAATAGGCCTAGATGCCAGTGCTACTTTTTGTGGCGTCACATCTGGGGCTATACTGTTTGACTATGTCTCACAAAGAGGACATCAGGCTTATTTGGGGGAGCGTGATGGCGTAGTGGTAGAGCATCAAACTCTGAATCGAGAGGCCCTGGGTTTGATACTCACTGGCGGCACTGTGTTGTGTCCTTGAGCAAGACACATTGACTTTCCAGAGTACTGGTTAAAACCCAGGAAGCAGTGACTCCATCCTGACGATATAACTGAAAAATTTAAACAGCGATCAAACAAACAAACAGCTGAAGGTAAATTAGCAAACCATTTCATCAAAAATGTACCTTATCTTTTAGATTTCAAAGGAAATGTGAGACACATCATGAGAAAATCCATTGTCATGGTTTCTGACTAGAAACAGATTTTCTAATGATGCGGCTCATTTGAAAAGAGATGTGACTTTAATAACTATTCAATAAATTATTCTTTTAGAATGATACTTGTTGGTTATCATTTTTATTTCCCAGCATTCAAAGACTACTGCTACTGTGCTACAATAATTGTCCAACAAGAAAATTCTCAAAAGTGTCAGACCTAGTTGGAAGCCCAGAAGACTGTTTTTTGCGTGTCACGGCTCAATTGTGAAAGAAATCTATCATGAGGATCCCTAGATCGGCCATCCAACCATTTGTACAGAATTCCTGTTTTATTGATATGACATTCCTGGTCATTCAGGCATGACTTGAACATGTCAGATTCAGTTAAAAACCATAGCAGAGTTTTTAATATGCAATGCATGGGGTGAAGAGCAAACTAAACCAATAAAAGAGTTGATATATTATTATTTTCACAAAAATGCATTGATGTTGCAAACTTTCTTTTTTTTCAAATAGATCAAATTGACACTAGGCATATCACATGTATTACACATAACTGGCTAAAAATATGATTTATAAAGGAATGCAAAAATGGAAAATGCACCAATTTCACAGCCGACAAATGACATGTAATTCTGATTGAGACACTGGTCAGCTTGTGCAACCACCAAGTTTGAATAATTATTAACTTTAGTTGAAACATTAATATACAAAAGGATGGCACCACTTCAGATCACTAAATACAAATGTATAACTTTAACAAATGAGTCTTGAAATTGACAAGACTTTAATTATACAATTATTCCTGATTATGTGCAAAGTTTTCATTGACATGTAGATACAATTATACATATAAAATGATCTTTATACAGTGGACTCGACAATGGCGAACCACTAAGAGGTCAAATGCTATTATTTTAATTACGACCATGGGAATGTTATTCTATTTGGTACTAAGAACATCTATCATATCTCGGCTATACAGGAAAATAATATTTTTAGTTCATTCAGTTTCCTAAAGGGCGATAACTCTGTTGATATGATACCTCCCGCATTAGACAATGGCGAACCAAACTCGACAATGGCAAATCATATAGGCTTTAGCCCAAAAGAAACCATTTTAGAAGGTTATTGTTGCACACAAATGGTGCCATCATCATGCGAAAGTAAATGGCGTTCGATAATATTGTGTTAATTTGTTTTGGTGCTTTACGTTTACTGTCAACAGCAAATGCCCTATCGGAAAGGTGAATTACATGTATACCGATTTAAGCATGTCTTATTGCTTTAATGAATCAATGTAAGCCTGAAAGCAAGAGGGTTAAAACACGACTTGCACCAATATTAGTTACGTCATTGACCAAACCAAATTGTTCCTGGTCGAGCCTTCCAAAGGTAGATTATCAGTACTTTGTGCACATTCTTTTAACCACACAAAGTATGATTCGCTATTGTCGAATTTACATGTACATCTTTCCATGCTTATATCTACCTTCAATGTCAAAACTTGTATCAAAAACATGCATAATGTATAACTAGGGCTAATAGGCATTAAAGTAATGCAAAATGGTCATAATAAAATGCTTAGAAACAAGGTAAGAAACACATTTTATCTGAACATCACTTTTTGCGGAATAATAAACTAGGCATCTTAGTTAAGGGGTCAAGCGTTTTAGCAACCCTAATTTTATTGTCCGGTGAAACTTTGACTCCATTCTTTTACCAAACATCAAGGCATAGATTAAAGTAAATGACTGAGTTATATAATAAATAATATTTTGTCTAAGATTCAAGAAATTCTGCAATATCTTTAAAAGTGATTCGCAATTGTCGATGATTCTTTATTGTCGAGTTCATTGTAGTGTTGAAATGATGAAATGAATCATACTATAAAAATGAAACAGTTCAATGAGGTAGAAAAGTACTGATTCAATTTTTTGTCATCTTGTCAGTCAAATAGCACTTTAATTGCAGATCAGCATAAAAAAGGTCCTAACTACAATGGTGATTTTAGAAATCTCCCATCATGCTCTGAGAACTTCCTGTACATGGTAACTACAGCAGCTCCACCTATACCAAAGTTGTGTTGCATAGCAACCGTAGCACCATCTACCTGCCTCTTCCCACACTCTCCCCTCAGTTGAGCTGTCAGTTCTGCACACTGGGCCAAACCTGAAAGAGATACAGTCATGATAAAGCAGTTACTTAGTTAACCACTGTATAACAGAAGCAGCCCCAATAATAGAAATGGGTCCAGCCAAAATTTTCCGACCTCAGTCAAAATTGAACTTATTAATGGATTTCAATAATTTCACTTTTTTGACAGATGGAATTAAATGAAATGAAGAGAAAACAGTGCATCCCAGACAAAGAATATTAAGTCATGTTGAATGACAAAAGATTACTTGAATATCAAAACCAGCTTTTGCATAGATCTGTGAAAAGGTGCAGATCAGTTGCTAAGCAGTCGATCAGTGACTTAGTGGGATCTTTTTATTTCATAAAATGTAATTTTTCAAGTTTCTTATCCAGCTATCACAGTATCTTTGTTGACTGTACAGCCAGAGGAAGGGAATTTGCATAGTTTGAAAGTTTTATCCTAACCAGTAGCACCAATAGGATGCCCCTTAGATTCCAGTCCCCCAGAGGGATTGACCACCCATCTGCCCCCTAACACACAGAGTTCTCCCCCATTCTGATTCTTCTTCCACTCGGCACTTCTGATCAGATCTGCTCCTCTTCCTTCTCCCGCTAACTGGAGAGCCTCGTACATGAAGAGTTCATTGCAGGAAAAACAGTCATGTACCTTGAAAAACAATGTGGCATGCTTTAAATCAATTTGTTTTCACAGCAAAAATATTTTCGCAAATTAGAAAAATTGGCGAAAATAAATCACTTCTGAAGTACACTTCAACCTCATTATAACGTGCCTCACTATAATGCGGTTTTCAGTATAACACGGCCATGTCATGGCTCCCAAATTGATTATTTTGCTATATGTCCATAATAAGTAACCTCATTCAACGGTTTCACTTATAACACGGTCTGCATCTATGGACCCCAAAGATAGCGTTATAATGAGGTTGTACTGTAAAGTTTGACATACTGTATATTGTTCTTGTATATAAAAGTAGTAGGCTAGTCCACAAAAAAATAAATCTCTGTGAAAGTAAGCATGGAATCAAAATTGCAAAATCAAACAGCTGCAAAAATATATTACTCAGTTACCTCTAAAAATTTTGGGACACCATCTAAAGTTGAAATTTGTTATAATCTGTAACCAATCACTTTTCGCCCAATGTATTACCTCCAAAACATCAACATCTGATGAAGTGAGACCAGCCTCTGTATAGCATCTCCTCGCTGCTTCCCTGGCCATGTCAACACCTGACAGATCCATAAAACTTCTCTTGAAAGATGACGGCATGTCTGTCGACATGTGTTGAGCTATTATTTCTACAGCTCTGTCCTTAAAAGGAAGTATTACAAGTATGAGTCTCTTTGAGAAATAAAATCTGTCTTGTGGATATGCAATGAAAGAATGTTTGTTGAGCAGCCATAGAAAATGTTTAAATATGGAGGCTTTAAGAGGTAAAAAGGAAATGCAGTACATGTCGTTAAATTAGGTCTCCTTGCAATGTTTCAAACACGGTTTATCAAAACATAGTCCAGGTCACATCATAATGCACAGTGTACAGTATAACAGCTATAATCAGGTCTGCACAGACTTCCTGCATTAAAGGTGTTTTTTATGAACAACCTGTCAGTCAAATTTCTAGATTTTTTTTTTCAGTTTAGCTTGAAATAAGCTAAGAAAATAATTAGAATGTATGCTGTGACAACTCAAGCAGTTACATGTCAATACCTGTAGATTATGTTTCCTCATAAATTCCTCACTGCACACCACTGCTGCTGCCCCACCGTCCGCCGTAGGGGCTGACATCCAGAATGTTATCGGATCACACAGCATCAACTTCGTCTTAATATCTTCCATAGTCAACTCCTTAGATATCGTAGCTTTTGGATTATTCACACTATGTTTATGATTTTTGTAAGCAATTTCAACAAAATCGTCAATATTTGTGTGTGGATACTTTTTAATGTATTCCCTACCAGCATAAGCATAGAGTTTAACAACATCTGAGGTCATTTTGTTCATCCAAGACTGTATCAGTCCAGGGTCGGCACCAATCTTGACCATGTGGTCCATGTGCCGGTCTACCGGGGAGGTTCTGTCTGTGTAACGCTCTGAGAGCCCTCGTTCCATCTTCTCAAAACCTTATTAAATTACGCAAGAAAATCAATTAATTAATCAACAAAAAGATTGGTATGCTTAGCAATGTAAACTAGTCAAAATAAGTAAGGCCCATACTGAAATTTACCCATTACAAGGCCCATACTGAAATTTACCCATTACTTTCATTTGAAAGTAAGGCCCATACTGAAATTTACCCATTACTTTCTTTTGAAAGTAAGGCCCATACTGAAATTTACCCATTACTTTCTTTTGAATATACATACATGTACTGATTTTTTGCATGTACTTTATAATGATAAAGTAGCAATCATTCTTCTAAAAATTGGCTAGTTTTCACTTGCATCAATAAATTTCCTATATCGTGCCACATGTACATGATTCAGAAACCTGGTTCCCATAGTTCCTATGGTAAAGCTGGAAAAAAATCTGGCTATTCCCAGAGAATTTAGTACTTTATTACTAGAATTTAGACATTGAAGGTATTGTTGTTTAATTTGATTTACCATAGTTTGTGGTTTCAAAATCAGACTCAGGATCGAGAGTCTGGCACTGGCACTGGTTAAGTTCATAAGCATGATGCACCAATTCATCAGAGACCTGATATGCAAGAAAAGGTGGTTCTGTCCCGACATGACTGAAAAACTGTTAGCTGGGATGTTAAACCACTAAACAAACATTTGGACTGAATTCACAACTACAATCATACCTAATGCTAAAACACAGTCCTCAATCCCACTCTGTATCAGCCTCCTAGCCAGCATCAAAGCACTAGAGCCAGATGAGCAGTTATTGTTCACATTAAACACTGGCACCCCCGACAGTCCCAAACTGTAAACCGCCCTCTGACCGCAGGTCGGCTCACCATAGCAGTAGCTGGCAACAACAGCCTTCACCTTGTCATACCTTATTCTGGCATCATCCAGAGCTGCCTGGCCTGTTGATAGATGAAATGAACACGTGAACCATCCATTTTTATAATAGACTATTTTCAGAAGCTTAACAAAACAAATTTAGACATAAACAAAAACCATTAAGAAAATGTCTTGCATTAAAATAATAATACATTTAATAATAATGATAATAATAATAATCTTTATTTAAAGTCACTTCATACTTCAACAATCAACATAAGCTCCTTAGAGCTTTTTGTTGTGACTAACTAAGAACATATGCACAATATATACACACTGAGCTGTGGAGATGTGACTTGCTCAAGGGGCTTGAACCATGGACCTCTTGGTCCAAAGTCTGATGCGCTACCAACTGTGCCAGCCTGCTCCATATAGATATCAACATTTAATTGTAAAATTTTATAGTCAGTGATGCAATAACTCTAATAAATTAATATGCCCAATTTCAGGAAAATCTGATCCTTATCATAAACACACACACACACACACACACACACACACACACAAAAATACTCATGCATGTACCTATATAAAACTGGGGCAACTTGATGTCAGCGCCTTTTTCCCGGTTGCATAAATAACTCAGCATTATCATACAAAAATTTAACTCATTTAAGCCTGGCTTCCTTTTTGTGGGACATAGGCAAACAGCATGGCCCAAGATGTGACGCCACAGAATGTGGCATCCCATCTGTGGCCATTCTGTTTGCACAGAGAAATTTTATCGGAAAATGTGATAAAAAATAAAAATCACTCCTAACACCCCTACAAAAGAAAGTGGACTCACCCAATTGATAACGATGGGAAAATCAATTCGTCAAATATGGGTTAAGACTCAACAAGTGATACAGTACCTGCTTCCTTCCCCATGTCTGGGTAGTCCCATTGTTTGGTTTCCGGTCTTTCAAACTTTGTAAGACCAACTCCAATTACAAATGCTCTGCGACGCGACATTGTCACATATACTGTTCAACTTGAAGACTGATATAAGAAGAGCTAACAACAATCCTGAAAGTCAAATAAAGATCATCTGAGTTTATGTGCTATATAATTTGTCTAGGTGATCATTTACAGAATATGAAATGAGCCATGCTTGTGGCATCTGTATTAACTGCATTTACAAAAATATTATGCCCATTTTTAAGGGTGGTCAGGTGGGAACATGGGCCTAGAAGAAATAGATGGGCTGCTTGTGCCTCCAGGCAAAGCTTCTAAACTACTGACCGACCATCTGATTACTGGTTATTAACCGCTCAAGTCTGAGCCTGCCCAGGATAAGTGGTTTAGTCAAGTCATCCATACATAGAAGTCTTATTGGTGTGCTAATGGGTGGTTATATTTATGAAGCACATTTTGAGTGTCATAACATCCTAATGTTGGGTAAAAGTCCCATAAAATATAAAATAGAGGCAACGCCCCAACATGACCATTGCTGTTGACTGGGACGTAATGCATCAATTCAAACAAACATACTTTTTTTTTCTAAGCCGTCAACTCAAGCTCATCATATTAAAATCTTGTAGCCACATCTCCAGCCAAATTTGTGGTTTATAATTTTCGCAAAATAGTTGCGAGTTGCTCACAATTTGTTCTCAAGACCATCATGTGATATTCGTGTAATATTCAAGCAACATTTGTGCGATAGTATGCAGGGGCGGATCCAGGAATTCTGAAGAGGGGGTTCAAATGTACAAAAGGGGGGTTCGGTTGCCTAATTTTAAACAAAATATTGAAATTCTCCATGAAAATAGAATAATTTGGTTCCAGAGGGGGGTTCAACCCTCTCTAAATCCGCCACTGCTATGGTCAGTGATGGTGACTTTCAGGCATGCAAATGTTGCTGTCACTACTGAAGCAACAATTTAATGTTTAAAACTTTCACAAATAGTCCGCCACTTGTTTCGGTATGTGGTATGATTCACAAAAACAATCACATGCCAGCAATATAGGGGCTTGACCCTTGGTAAAACATAAGCTAGTAGGCAGCAAACATAAATCCCTGTTCCAGAAGATGGTGTAAGAAGAGTAGATTTTTTCTCAGAAAATAAATTGCCTAAATCTACATCAGAACAAGGTAATGAAGTGTCAGAAAATCATATAGACTTCAAAAGAGCACTGGTCAGCACTGGCGTATCTGTTAAAGGTGTTGTAATTCCAATAGACTGCTAACTGTCTTGCTGTCACTTGAACGTTCTACATCTTGAACTCTTTGGCATACTGGGTAAATCAATTTCTCAGCAATAATTTATCAACGAAACTTTATTCAACACTTTTGAATGAAAGACCAACAACATTATGCTTTACTAAAATTTATTTTATGTATGTTATATAAAATAAAAAAATATACACAGTAATCAATTAGATAAATACAGCTATTGTAATAAAATCTCACCAGGTAATAAAAAGCTGTGTTCAAAAATCAAATTCGGATTCACATTTAACCCAGCAACAAAGTCCGTCGCCGGTGAAGATTTTCTCCAAATATTTCAAGCAAATAGACGTCTATACAGAATAAGCGACGATGGCAGCCACTGCAGGGTACAAAAGCTTTTTTATATGTCATTATCGTTTTTATAAAACATTGTTTGTTCCAACAGTTTGTATTTTCAGATCAAAATATTTTATGTAACTTTGTTGTGGGTGGGGTATTGGTACACAAGTATTGATTTAAAAAAAAAAAAAACTTTGCTGGTTCTGCTACTGTATGGCTCATTTCTTAAACCCGACACAGAAAAAGATGTGGAAAACTATTCACGTATAGGATAGAGAGTGAAGTATGAAATTAGAAAGCTGATGATCAAGAGCCAGGTGATCACATCATGACACATGATCCGTGCTGCTGTTCAACACCTTGGGTTTCACATCCAAGTAATAAGCATTATGCACCAGTCATTTGTCACCGCTGTCTCCCCACCCACACACACACCTACGGGAAAGGGAGGGGATTATGTTTCAGTGCCACCCCCACTGGGAAAAACTGGGGGTTAAAACTTTGCTCTTTGCCATGCAATAGAAAATCTCCTGTGCGTAAGGATCCTAATGTCAGTACCGCATCATTTGCCCTGCACTGTGGGGACATTCAAAAAGTAATTGCCCTGCACTTTTGTCCAGCTGTCTCCCACCCTTCCCAGTAGGTGGGAGAGGGCATGGTTACAAATGACTGGTGCATTTTGTGTCATGATCAGGGTTTATGCACAGTATCTAAATCTTTTAATTATTTCAGCAATCAAAGGGAGGCAAAAAAGTAAGACAGCTGCATCATGAAAAAACCTGTTCATGCAGTCAGCCACAAGCTCTGATGCCATGATTGAAAAAAAAACTACAAAAAACAAAAAACAAAACAAAACAAACAAAAAAAAAAACCACTTAATTTTAAAGCCACATTTAAAGACTCTAGGTTCTATGACTGTACCAACTAGTTCCAGTAGACAAGTTTTCTTAGAATGCAGCTCATATTGATATTTACAGCCAATAAACTTTAAAGCTTTACTGCTTTATTGGAGAAAACTAGGTAGCATTGAAGATGAAAAACCAAGAGATGTGGTTTCTATTTTAATTGGATAACTTTTTTTTGTAATTTTTCATAATATTTGCCAATTTGTTTCTGACCAAAAAGGTATGCAATAGCATATTAATTTTGAGAGCCTGCCCTCATTATAGAAAAAAGCAAAACAAAAAAACACACAAAAAAAAAACTGTGTGGATCTGATCAAGGATGGTTCACATTTTATGAAGGTTTTCTCATGATACAGCTGATTATGAGTTTAACCAGAAGCATGTCCTGGTTTTCATTCAAGCAAATCTTAGATGACCCAAAACCTTCTACCCATAACCATATCTGAACAAGCTTGCACACAATAAAAGATTCAGATATCAAAGTTACGCTAGAAACTTTATCAGATTTTTTTTTTACATATTTTTAAATTTAGCAAATGTCGCTAGTACAATTACACTATAGGTTTCCTTAGGTTAGCTGTAGATTCATGTGCCATGAGAGAACCTGCTTTTGGAACTGAGCATCAGTCATTTGTAAACATTTGTATGGGGTAGGATGGGGGATAACTGGACTAAGTGTGGGACAATACTGTTTAACTCAAGGGAAAGTGACAGGATTTTGATATCAAGACCCCTACACCAGTGGGGATTTCAATATGAAGGGCAGGGCAAAGAGCAGAGTTTCCATATACAAGTACCTATTTTTTACCTTCAGTTTATCCTCAGGGCTAACACTAGGGCACTAAATCTTGAAAGTCATGGCCCTCATGGGCATGGTTACGATTGACTAGTGCATTACCTTACATGAGATACATCATGGATCATGGGAAAAACAACAATGTGGTTTCCGAACAAGTCTGACACAAACCGACCTGTACAAGCACAGAAGATGGCTATAAGCTTGAAATTTCGGATGTAAGAAGAAGAGGAAGTGTACTATCCGTGTAGCGAAAATAATGGCGATGATCAGCTTCGCGGTTACCGCGAAGCTGATCTGTGTCTTTGTTTTCGCATATGCAGATTGTTGGTTTTCTCATGAGGAGGCTCATTATACATACATCATGGGAAAACTGGGTTTTGCTTAGACAAGTAAAGCCATAGATTAGCTGCATTTTAGATAAGAAGAATTAGGTGTAAATCCAAGGAAGGTGTCTCATACATGTATAATGCGACTGTTGCATCACAAATATGTATGGATACAAGGATTCAATAATTATACAAATAAACATATGTAAATATTAACATACTGAATAGAGAAAATGGTGTACAGATTTACTTGTATCTCCAAACAGATTTTATCATGATGTAACTCATGTTCAAGCACTTCCCATTTCCCCTCCTGTCTGATTTACAAGCTTTGCAAATATTAACCCTAGGGTTTAACTTCAATTCAAGTTCTTAAGCTATGATCACAATTACAATGAACATTTTTGATATAATTTATAGCATGATTTTGTGAAGTCGTAAACTTAAATGAAACAAAATTGAGATTAACTGAATGTATTAGTTGCAGCATAGTTCCTTATACAAAAGCAATAGACTGAACATTTACAAATTTCAGATTTTTATTCTAAGAAAAATTGATGGTGTCAGTTTCTATATGTGGCCTGTCAAGTCATTGCCATTCATTGAAATCATGTACCAACTGTACATGGAAGAATATGTTCCTTATTTTTGTAATACACTAAACTGTTACAGGAAGTTAGCTGGGAAGACCCTATTCATCACCGGGGCCAGCCGGGGCATTGGAAAGTGTATAGCTCTGAGGGCAGCAAAAGATGGGGCCAATATTGTCATAGCAGCCAAGACAGCCACACCACATCCTAAACTACCAGGGACTATATACACTGCTGCTAAAGAGAGTAGGTTTGATTCATATACTGTGAGCCTTCAGTGAGGTTACCTGTCTGTCGTATGGGTTTTTAACTGGATGCAATACAGCAACTTGTAGATGGTTTAAATTTGAATTTTACAGTCTATGAAGTGAAAACAGAGGCACTGATCAGCTGCTAAAATTTCAGTGTATGCCACAAGAACATTTTTTTTTAAACTCATGAACCATTAAAGTCACAACTTTTGGTAATATATTATCTTACACCAGTTTGATGATCTCATCTGAAGTTAATCCTTTTCGGGCTAACTAATTTGAATTTGGAAGAAATCACAAATTTCTGTCTTCACAAATTTGAATTAAATTCAGTGCACCACAATCTTTGTGTTTTGCTTTTGTGCTAGTTGCTCAAGGATTTGCACTCTTTCAGAAGTAACTCTTTTTAGCTCACCTGAGCCGAAGGCTCACAGGTGAGCTTTAGTATACCCATGCTCCGGCGTCCGTCGGTCGTCGCCGTCCGTCTGTCCGTCGTCCACCATTTTCAAAGATCTTCTTCTCTGAAAACGCTTGGCCAATCAAAGCCAAATTTTATATGAAGCATCTATAGGAATGGGGAACCAATGTTGTATATAAGAAATCCAGGTCACATGACCAAGATGGCCACCATGCCCATATATGGTAAAAACCCTTCAAAAATCTTCTTCTCCAGAATCGGTGGACTGATTTCAACGAAACTTGACATGAAGCATCGATGGCTCAAGCACTACAATGTATATATAAATCATGACCCTGTGGTGACCTTGACCTATTTTACGGCAAGGTCAACCTAGGTCGCTAATGCATTTGAATGGGGAAAACTTTTAAAATGTCATTTAAAGTGAAAGTCTTGCAGGAAATGGGCAGTAGGACTGAATATTAATGATTCTGAAAAAAATTGGACCCGAGGGACTCATGTGCCCCTACCCCGGGGCAATATACATGTATATCTCCATAATATTCAAACGTCTTCTCCTCTGAAACCGCTTGGCCAAACAAAGCCAAATTTTATGTGAAGCATCTATAGAATGGGGGAATCAATGTGTATATAAATAATCTAGGTCACATGACCAAGATGGCCGCAATGTCCATATGGTAAAAACCCTTCAAAAATCTTCTCCGAAACTGGAGGACTGATTTCAAAAAAACTTGGCATGAAGCATTGATGGCTAAAGTACATGTACTACAATGTGTATATAAATCATCACCCTGTGATGACCTTGACCTATTTTACGACAAGGTCAATGTAGGTCGCCTATGCATTTGAATGGGGAAAACTTTTATAAAGTCATTTGAGGTGAAAATCTTGCAGGAAATGGTTAGTAGGACTGAATATTAATGATTCTGAAAAAAGTTGTACCCAAGGGCTTATATGGCCCCACCCCGGGGCAATATACATGTATATTGTATATTAACATAATATTCAAAAATCTTCTCCTCTGAAACTGCTTGGCCAATTAAAGCCAAATTTTATGTGAAGCATCCAGAGAATGGGGGAACCAATGTGTATATTAATAATTTAGGTCACATGACCAAGATGGCCGCCATGCCCATATATGGCAAAAACCCTTCAAAAATCTTCTTCTCTTAAACCAATAGACTGATTTCAAGGAAACATGGCGTGAAGCATCGATGGCTAAAGTACTACAATGTGTACATAAATTATGACCCTGTGATGACCTTGACCCAGTTTATGGCAAGGTCAACATGTGTTGCCCATGCATTTGAATGGGGAAAACTGTTAAAATATCATTTGAAGGGAAATCTGCCCCTGCACTGGGGTTAAATACCATAATATTCGAACATGTTTATTGGTATATGCACTATGCAGCAGATCTCAGGTGAGCGTTTACAGGACCATTGATCCTCTGGTTTACTGTCCTGTCTGGTAAATACTCTTGTATGTGTACTTGCATATTATGGTAAAACTACACTTGCTATGCCTCATTTCTATACCTGTTTATAGTTGAAGATGTAGGAGGCAAATGTCTCCCCTGTATTGTCGATATACAACATGAGGACCAAGTTGAGAAAGCCGTCCAGTCGGCGGTTGACAAGTTTGGCGGGATAGATATTCTGGTAAACAATGCGAGCGCTATCAGTCTTACCGGTACCCTACAAACACCAATGAAGAAGTACGACCTTATGATGGGAATTAATGGAAGAGGAACTTATCTATGGTATGACATGCTCCGTTTGAAAAGAACAGAAAGAAAAAAAAATTCATTTTTCTTCCATAGAAAATTAACTGTTATCACTCAAGCTAAAAAAAGCTGGCTTTACCTTACTTGTTGTGGTCTAAAATTTCAATCCTATAGCAAGTTTCTTTTGTTGATGAGCCTTTAACAAAATTTCTTGCAGATCAAAAATCTAGGAGATAGATTTCATAGTATGTTTGAAAAGTTATGCTTTGTACAATATGTACTTTCTTCAGTTCTAGAGTATGTTTACCCCATCTGTTGAAGAGTCAGAATCCACACATCCTCAATATCAGTCCACCACTAAATATGAGTGCTAAATGGTTCCAGGGACATGTAGGTGGGTGTCATCTGGATAAACTCTTTCTTAATTGCTAGATACTCTCCAAAATATTTACTGTAATTATCTAACATAAGTGTCTGATGTGTTCAAACAAATCTGTCATTAAGAGTGTCATTTTGGCATCACAAGGCTCTATAAAAATAAAAAAGTAAATTTGGAACATAGTGCATTAACACTTTCTAACTTCATTACATTGTACTTTAAAGATGTATTCATGGAAAAACTTATTAGCTATGTCTTTCTTTCTGCACATAGTATGGCAGAATATTGGAATTAACTTTAACTACGAAATGTTACACACATACATACTAAATGGTTTTTTGTTTTTCTTTCAGCATATACTATGGCAAAATATGGTATGTCAATGTGTGCCTTAGGAATGTCCGAAGAATTCCGGGAACAAGGTGTTGCAGTTAATGCCCTTTGGCCTCGGACAGGTATGTTGATCAATCATGATTTCAATATTAAACAATTCATGCAAATGTAAAACAAGCCTTATTTGTTTGTATTGAGGTTTACCATCCCACTCGACAATTTTTCAGTCATGTCGAGATGGGGCCAATGCTTCCTGTACGGTGGGGAGTTAATTTGCCTTGTTCAAGGGCACAACAGGGTGCCACCAGTGGGGATCGAACCCAGGACCTCTTGATTTTGGAGTCTGATTTTATATCACTACACCACCACCCTCCCCAGGCTTAATTTACTTTTTAATGTTTTCGAAGTCACTGAATTTAAAATTCTAAAAAGTGGTTGTTTTACTTAGAATTGTGTATGTAACTGTTATCAAAATACCTGATAATTCTTCTAGACACTTAGAAAAATGATTTAATCATCTAGATATTTTTTATTACAAGTGTACTTGATTGTCTTCTAATTCATTTACATCCAGATAAGGATTCAAGCAGGTACAGTTCCTTTTCATTTTCAGTTGTCACAATTACATGTATGCTTCAGCATAGTAAACATTATCTCCTCATAGTACAGGTTAATACTAGGGATGTCAACGAATATTCGAATGTTCGAATATTCGCATTTCATATGAATATTCGAATGCGTTTCTGGATTCGAATATTCGCATAATTTTCTAACCTGCAATATTGTCATGTATCAGTTTAAAGGAGGACTCAATAAGGCCAAAGGTCGAAAAATAATATGACCAGTAATCCTGTTTGTCTGTTGAGTAATTCAAGATGGTCAATATTTTGACACACTTGCAAATTGAGATTGCTCAATTAACAGTTCGACACTTCGTTGATTCAAGTGACACTTTGTTGATTCAAGTTGAGAAGAAAGCATTGCTTGCTTTCAATAAATGTTTTTAAGGTGTGAAAGTCCTACAATTTGAGCTGTGTCATGTGAAAACTTAAGATGGCTGGATAGATTGACAACTCAATCCTTTAGGAACAACACAGTCACAACAGACCTTTCACAAAGTACATGTAGGCCACACCATTACAATAGACACTAAGCATTCTTGGTGGCGGTTATCAACGACATGCATGCAGAACTTAATCTTGGCTTGACAATAATGGTGTGTCGTTGCTTTCTCAGACAGAACCCCAGAGATCTGCCATTATTAAACGGGATGTTCCCGTTTCGCCTACTCCCATTTCGCCTACTCCCGTTTCGCCTATGATTTGTCCCGTTTCGCCTACTCCCGTTTCGCCTACTCCCATTTCGCCTACACCAGAAATGTTCACTATTCCCGTTTCGCCTACTCATTCAATATAGATGAATAACAAGAATGTTGTTTTAAATCATGATATGCATTTAACATGTTTAAATATATATGCAAATACATTGTAAAATTTAAGATTTTCATATTTTTATTCTATTTACTTATTTATTTTATTTTTGTTTGTGAAGAAAATGACACTTTAATGGGCTTGTGCAAACATATAAACATTGCAAACTTATTAATTAGTGATCTAAATTACATTTGTTTATTTTATAACATTTAATAGTTTTATTTTATTGACTTATCTTTTTTGTATGTGAAGAAAATGATTATTTAATGGGTTTGTGCAAACATATAAACATTGCATTGATAAGTGATCTAAATTAAATTTGTTTATTTCAACAATTAAAACAAATGTACATTACTCACATCTTTACATGTATATTCACTACAAAACATGTAGAATACAAATAAATGATAATAAATTAAAAAAAATAAATAAGTTAGAAAAAATGATAAGTTTAAAAAAATGTTTGTTGACAAAAAGTGCAGAGTAGGCGAAACGGGAATTGATTGAATGTCCAGAGTAGGCGAAATGGGAATAGGCGAAACGGGAGTAGGCGAAATGGGAGTAGGCGAAACGGGACCAAATCTATTAAACACCTCCAGATTGTCTAGTTTTCTGTGCAAAATTTGTTGATTTTCTAACATGGTATAGCCCAGATACGATACCATGCATATACATGTACCTCATATTTTCAATACATGTACCACCAAGTAAGTCATCGTAATGGGTCTATTGGGCATAGATTTGTATATCATTCGAGTATTCGAATATATTCGAATATCCTATGCGAATATTCGAATACCAATTTCGGCATTCGTTGACATCCCTAGTTAATACCCTGGAAGTGTTGGCTCCATTGCAACATGATTGAAAAATTGTCGCCTTGGAATTTAAACCACTAAACAAACCAACTATCAACTATGCTGTTACAATATGTACATTCTATATTTTCAGCTATCCTAACTGCTGCAATGGAGATGCTGGGAGGTGGTGAAGGTATCGCCTCACAGTGTAGGAAACCTGAAATAATGGCCGACGCAGCATACATCATGTTGACCAAAGACAGCCGCAGTTACACAGGAAACTTTGCTATAGATGATGAAGTACTGAGAGCTAATGGTGTAACAGATATGGACCAGTATGCTTGTGTACCAGGTAAAATGTCTCAGTTTTATTTTTATTTATTTTTTTTTATTCACAGGACCTATGGTCAGATAGGACCACCAGTCCTGTGTTGCAAAATTTTCCTCTAGCCAAGGCATTTTTTGTCTGACATATCAGACAGACTTTCATGAACACTGGAATGGAAATAAATTTTAACTACATTCAAGAAGAGCAATTCTGTCTAAACTCAATACCAATTTTGTGTCAACAAGATTTCAGGGCAGCAGTTCAAAAATTATTGCCTTACAAAGTTACAATATATCAATGTCATGTTTTGTTTGGACATTAAAAATGGGTAAAATGAGTCAGCTTCAATATAAGTCACTGATAGTATTTAAACAATTTTGTAGCAAAAATCTTTTTCACTATGCTTCTCCCTTTAAACATGTGACATGTATTGGACCTTAAGTTCATAATTTTCATTATACACTGAACATGATGCGAGTTTGCATATATCTCTATGAATGAAGAAATATTTTCATTGATTTACATTGCACAGGTGGCAAGCTTTTACCTGATTTCTTCCTGGAAGAAGACCCCGAAGCTTTACGGAGCCAGATGGTAGAAGAAGGGGCCACCCCAGCATTTTCTGGAGGCAGTAAGACAGCCTCTAGCAGTGGACCAGCCAAGACATTCGACCAGATCAAATCTTTGTTGAGTGAGGATCTTGTTAAAAGTATTGGAGGAGTTTTCCAGTTTAATTTATCAGGTATGATAGGAAGTATGAATTGGATCTTTAACATTCAGGGGAGCATGGTAGCCTAGTGAGAAAGCGTCACATTACGAAAACTTGCCCATGTAATATATGGAGAATTTTTTTCAGAAGCAAAAATTGAAAGTTTCATCAGAAAATTATCGATATTTTTCTTATTTTTGCTCAAAACATAGATTGTGGGTACACGTTAGAACCGCCTCGCTGAGGCGGTTCTAACGAGTACCCACAATCTATGTTTTGAAGCAAAATTAAGGAAAATAGGTATACCCCTGCATACCCCACTTTTACTATATAAAAATGGGGTTTAAGGGGGTATTCATTGCAGGGACATGTTTTCCTGATGAGACTCCCAATTGAAAGGTCCTGGATTTGAACCCGCAGCCAGTGGTAATGTATTTTGTCCGCGAGACACATTTACGGTACTCCCTAAATGTACTGGTAAATACCTAGGATCAGTGGCTCCTCATCTCAGTATTACTGAAAATTGTTAACAGGGAAATTAAACCATAAAACAAGCAATTATTTTATTTATAGAAAAATTTGGAGTTTTCAACCAGGTCAGAAGAAAACCACAGAATATGATTGGAGAGAGGGTTAAGGTTTTGGGAGTTTCAAGGTAAAACACATTTTCAAGGAAAATAATGGATGAGAGAAAATTATTGCATTTCTATTGTATCAAAAAGTATAATTATGTACACAGAAACAGTATCAACTGCCGTTAATATTTGAGCCACCCCATGGGAAAACCAACAATCTGCATAGGCGAAAACAAAGGCGCAGATCAGCTTCGCGGTAACCGCGAAGCTGATCAGCTACTTTGTTTTCGCTACACGGATAGTACAATCCCTCTACTTCCTAAATACGAAATTTCATGCTTCTAGCTATCTTCTGTTTCTGTGCAGGCCGGTTTGTGTCGGACCTGTTCAAAAACCACATTGTTGGTTTTCCCACAAGGCGGCTCATTTGTGTTTTGTTCATTTGAAGGTGCTGATGAAGGTGTATGGTACATGGACTTGAAAAATGGCTCAGGAGCTGTAGGTCAGGGCGAAGCCCCTGAAAAAGCGGGCTGCACTATGTCAATGGACAGTGATAACTTCAGTAAAATGTTTTCCGGAGAACTGAAACCTACAACAGCATTTATGATGGGAAAATTAAAAATTCAGGGAGACATGGGAATGGCCATGAAACTGGAGAAATTGATGGGAAAAATGAGAGCAAAATTGTGATTTAGAGTGATCTTGTTAAATAGGTGTTCAAATTATGACAATTATATCGAATCTGAATGCATATCGAACAAATTTGATTTTTATGATTGTTGCATCTTGAGAAAGCCTGCTCTTTAGGTCTCTGAAAAAGACACATGTGTGTGAGAAAACCAACAATTTGCATAGGCGAAATCAAAGACGCAGATCAGCTTCGCGGTAACCGCGAAGCTGATCAGCGCCTTTGTTTTCGCCACATAGATAATACTATTCCTCTTCTACTTATATCCAAAGTTTCAAGCTTCTAGCTTTATGCTATGACTGTACAGCCTGGTTTTTGTCGGACATGGTCAGAAACCCAAATTGTTGGTTTTCTAATGCACAGGCTCACATATAAACCAGTCTTTACAGGGGAGCATGTTGGCCAACTGGTAGAGTACAGGACTCTGAAGTGCATTATGAAAACTTGCTCATGAAATATACAGATTTTTTTTTAGCTTTAAAAATTGAAAATTTTCAGCTGAAAAATGTTTTTATATTTATTTTTGCTTGAGGCGGTTCTAACATGCACCCACAATCTATGTTATTGAAGTCTCGGTCAAATCTCGGACCACGGGATCGACGGAAATTAGCGGAAAAGAACGGAAATTAACTACCAAAATGGTACTGAAAAGAACCACAACACGCACAAAACTAACAAAAATGCGCCACTTCTCAGTACTTTGCGGGATCGTCGGCGCACCAAGATCACAATTTTGCGCCAAAATTACAAAATAAGCGGGATTTTCACACTCCCGCGCTCTAGAATCCACTCTGTGTTTTGGATCAAAATTAACAAAAATAGGTATACCCCTGCAAACCCCATTTTTTTTCAATATAAAAGTGGGGTTTAAGGGGGTGTACATTTCACGGACATGTTTTCCTGATGAGAGTTCCTGGGTTCGATACCTACCTCCAACATGTAGTGTCATCCCAAATTAAGGGAGACACACTTAGCTCCCTGTAGTACTGATTCTATTTCCAGGCAGTGTTGGCTTCATCCCAACATGACATTGTTGACTGGAACATTGAGCCATAAACTCCAATAATTCTGGAAGAAGTATTATGCAATCCATTTTATAGTAAAAAAACAAAGACAGTGGTTGAAGGACAGATCATCGGTGTCTTTGTCACCTATGACCACTTATTCTAAAAGCAAGATTTTTCATAATGTGGCTTATATTCATAGTAAAAGATTTGAGCCGCTGAACCAGAAAACCAACAATTTGCATATGCCAAAACAAAGACGCAAATCAGCTGTGCAGTAACTGCACAGCTGATCAGCGTCTTAGTTTTCACTACACGGATAGTACAATTCCTCTTCTGCTTCAATCCAAAATTTATAGCTTCTAGCCTGCTTCTGTGACTGTACAGTCTGGTTTGTGTCAGACCTGGTCGGAAACCCAAATTGTTGGTTTTCTCACGCACAGGCTCATTTATCAATTAGGGAGCGCGGTGGCGTAGTGGTAGAGCATCTGACTCGGAATCGAGAGGTCCTGGGTTCGATCCCCACAGGTGGCACCGTGTTGTGTCCTTGAGAAAGACGCATTAACTCCCTACAATACTGGTTAAAACCAGGAAGAGTTGGCTCCATCACGACATGACTGAAAAATTGTTGACTGGGACGTTAAGCCTCAATACAACCAAACAGTCATTTATCAATTGCTGGTTGTTGGATTTCCATAAAATTTAGTTAATTTGGTTGTTTCTAGATAACTGGTGTGTTTTAGATATTACCAGGTTTGAGCTGCCTCATTGGAAAACCAACAATGTGGTATCTGAACAGGTCCGACACAAACCGAGCTGTACAAGCTCTGAAGATAGCTAGAGGCTGGAAATTCTGGATTTATGAAGAAGAAGAATTGTACTATCTGTATAGCAAAAACAAAGGCGCTGTCAGATCAGCTTTGCATTTAGATCTGCGCCTTTGTTTTCCCATGTGCAAAATGTTGGTTTTCTCATGACATGGCTCATTTGTATGAAAGTTTTAGTTAATTATTCTTATTGTACTTGTACATGTATCATAAAATTTTGCAAAAACAATGCACTCATCATTAATTCGTTACAGAAAGCAGCATTCATTTTAAAACATTAATGCTACATGTCAATCAGCTGTTGCATGATTGTCCCAGTAAAAGATTTGTGACTATTGAAAATTCACTGTCATTTGATTTTTATAGCAATAAGGCATAATTGGTTACATTTGGAGAGCAATAATTTTTGATTTAGAAAAAATCATCATGACAACTTGCAAATATTGTCTCATAGGTGTATTGTTAAACATGATTTTATGAATTATAAAATTTATTCTCAGGAATTGTGATATGAATATTTAAAGTAAGAGAAAAATTACATCAACTGATGGCTTGTCTTTGTTTAAGAACTTCTTAGAGGTCAAGATTTCTTAGGGGCCAGGATAGACTACAGTGGCCCTATTGCCACCTCCACGTGACCACCTTTGTCCCGTTTTAACTGTTTTGTTAACGGAACGCGGACCCAAAATTACATTTGCCACATCATGTTTACAAAATGGCATAATAGTGGTAAACACTATTCCTCGTCATGGGGCTGATAGGAGTGTGGTAGCCAGGGTCCAGTTCAAAACTTCATAAGCTTAATGTCATCGTTGAGACCGCAACTCGTTAAGTAAATGCTGACTACATAAGCAAAAACAGTTATTTTTTGTTGAAAAAATGTGAATCCTTTGCAATGCAAAGGATTCTCACATTTTATCAACAAAAATTAAGTGTATGTGTAATATTCATGTTTGAAATTTTAACGATTCGTTAACTAACATCATTGTTAATTTTGAACAACTGGCCCCTGGTTAACATCCAGGAAATTGTTGTAAAGGACAATCGTTTTTTTTTTTAATTTAACTGCTTTAATAAACTCACTAGTCCTGGCTGCAGCATGAGGCAGTGATGTCACCTGTCCTAGGTAAGTCAGTTTCTCTGGGTTCGGTGGTTAACTCCAATAAGGCTTTAAAAGTCCCTACACAACTTTCAGCTTTGATTTGTTAGCCCTCGACCTTAGATGTAAAGTACTAAGATCATAGTCCACTGGCGGCACCATATTGTGTCCTTGAGCAATAGGCATTAACTTCCCAGAGTACTGGTAAAAGGCCTTGAAGCGGTGGCTCCGCCCTGACGTGACTGAAAAATTGTTAACTAGTATGTTAAACACAAACAATAATATCATGGTCAGTTACACTAGCCACACTGTTCCTGGGTAAGCCATCCAGAGTCAAGTTACCAGTACTTCGTACATTTCTTTCGTGGCGGCCCCTGTGGTCAAGCGGTGAAGAGCGCTGTTTCTTAATCACTATCATCTCGCAGCTGTGTCTGGTGTGGGTTTAAGCCCTGCATTGGGCGAAATGTGAGACAAGCCGTTCTGCTTGAGGGTGTGCCAGGTGTTTTTTCTCGGGGAGGGGGGCTCCCGTTTTCCCCCACCTACTGATTGGTCAGTCGCATATGAGCTGAAATAATCTTGAGAGGGACGTAAAACTGAATTAAAAAAAATCTTTCACGCCTAAATGACAGAAATGCTCTTCTTGAACCTGGTTAAGTAAGCAATAAGGCTGGAGAAAAATTTTCATGACAAAATCTTCATGGAAAAAATGTGATACAGTTGTTTATCTTGCTGAAGGATACTGCATGGCCAAGGTATCTCACTCCAAAGCCCTGTACTCTTCAAGGACACCAAACTCCCCAGGAAAGGACTAAATGCTAAAAAAAGCCACACTATTATTGAAAGGTATAAAATAGGGATTTAACACAAAGAAAGCCAAGTGTTTTGAGGATTTATTTGCTGAACAAAACTATGAAACATGAAAAGGAGAAAATCTGCTTTCAAGTTCACACCCTCCTACAATTTACATAATCTCATACATTTCACACTTTTCTGATATGTAGTCCTTAGTCTAACCGAGGTTTTCAATGGAGATTACTTTCTTATTCGAGCCGCCTCGTGGGAAAACCAACAATGTGGTTTCCGAACAGGTCCGACACAAACCGGCCTGTACAAGCACAGAAGCAGGCTAGAAGCTTTAAATTTTGGAGTTAAGTAGAGGAGGAATAGCGAAAACAAAGGCGCTGATCAGCTTCGCGGTTACCGCGAAGCTGATCTGCGTCTTTGTTTTCGCATATGCAGTTTGTTGGTTTTCTCACGAGGCGGCTCATTTCTCACAAAGAACACAAATTATGGATACTCAGAAGAGTTGCCTGTGATGTGGTTTTAAAAAGTACATGTAGCTACAACTTCGGTTCTTTTAAGGAGAAATAGCCAAATATTTTGTTATCGCAAAATATCAACCTCCATTGCAACTTTTCAACATAGTCTATAAAACTCACATTTGTCTTATGAAACTTAGTCAATGGCACAACATCAACATATTGCTCATAATAAATAATCAACTCATGATCAGCTTTTTCAATTAAGAAATTATCATCTTTAACTTTAATTGAAACTGATTTTTCTGCCATTAAACAAATATATCTGTTAGTAATCAAGAAACAGACAAGTACTTCTAATGGTCCAATACTGTTTGACAGTTTCTATTACATAGTAATAGATCAGTTTATTACCTAATTACATAAAAAAAATTGTATAGAAATGGCTATCTGTTATGTTCATCTATTCCAGTAATTATTGTTAATACTTTGAAACAGAACCGGGCAACAGAAAATTCTATTGCCTGCCCAGTGATCAGTCTATTGCCTGGTCATGTGATATGTCATATGACTGCAATGTAACAAGGTAACCACATGAAATAGTACCAGGCAATAGAAAATTCTATTGCCTGGCCAGCTGTCTATTGCCTGGTCACATGATAAATCACATGACTATAGATGTTAATTAGGTAATAAAACACTTATTTCAAGCTTAAACAGGCAATAGTGCAAAACATTTTCCCCCCGAGGTGCAGGTACCGACTTGACATGCTATAGCATGCCAAGTCGGTACCTGTACCTCAGGGAAAATATTTTGCACTATTGCCTGCTGAAGCATGAAATAACTGTATAATATTGCAAGTTCTCCTTAATGATCTTGCAACTATTTGACATTTTCCTAGTCCACCGAGTCTTCAGCCGATAAAAAGCTATCCCTAATTACGTCATTCTCTTTGGTCTTGTGTCTAAACATTTTGAGAGATCAACTGATCACAAGTTTCCTAATCCTAGTGATCTTGAACTGTTTGGCGTATTTTTGCATTGTCATAGCACATTGATAAGTAAACTGATAACAATCTGACACTGTTTGGCGTAGTTTTAACAATGTCTTAGCACTCTGTGTAGTCAGCAGATCACGAGGCAGCCTCCACTGGTTTGGGGTCAGATTTTGCTTCTTCCATTTCAACATCTTTTGGTGTTTCCTGAAACAATAAGCGAGTAGCGTCATGAGAAAACCAACAATGTGGTTTCCAAACAGGTCCAACATAAACCGAGTTGTACAAGCACAGAAGATGGTTACAGGCTGAAAATTTTTGATTAAGAAAGTAGATGAATTGTTCAGTGTAGCGAAAACAAAAGCGCTGATCTGAATACCATCTGACAGAAACTGGGAAGCTGATTTGTGCCTTTGTTTTTAACATATGCAGATTGTTTTCTCATGACGCAGCTCAAGTCATACTAAGTTCCCATCATTTTATCAGTACAAAACAAATGAAACATGATCCATGGTGTCAAGCCTAAGTACTGTCAAATGTAGGACAACACTTACTTTTAAATTGTTAACTATGCAAATCCATCTAGATAGGCCCTATGTCTAGATTTAAATTTCGCTGCACAACTACATTAAATGTCAGCTGAATATTGGCCAGCCTATAACTTCAGTTCCCGCAGGGTATATTTGCAATTATACAACTATTTCATACCTTCCCGTGTAACAGTCAAAACTATCACCCCGAGGTGCTGTGGATGACCCGATGAACTGTTGCCCGAGGCCAAAGGCCTAGGGCAACAGTTCATCGGGTCATCCACAGCTCCGAGGGGTGATAGTTATGACTGTCACACAGGAAGGTTTGAAATAGTTGTTTTATTACCCAACTCAAACTTAATACCATATGCATACTATATTATGACAAGACTGGTTGCAACATTAAATGTTAAAAGTGAAAATAAGGTTGAAAGATGCTCATATCTTGGTTTTGTTGTACAGATCATGTTTGCTTGTTTGATTCTGATTTGCTTGTTTGTTTACTTGCTTGAAGGTTTGGCACTTAAGTTGATTTACTTGTTTGCTTATTTTACTGTTTTTGTTTTGTTTATTCTGTTTGTTTCTTTGGTTCATTTTTAGCTCACCTGAGCCGAAGGGTCACAGGTGAGCTTATAGGATAGGCAGGCATCCGTCGTCCGTCGTCGTCGTCGTCGTCCGTCCACAATTTCAAAGAAGAATATTTCTGAAGCTAGTAGGCCGATCTTGATCAAATTTAATGTGAACCATAATTGGGTTGGGGGATTGATGGCATTAGGTTTTGGAGCAGATTGTATCAAAATTATGGTTTCCATGGCAACAGATAGGTCCCATAGACTTACAATGGGAAAAACTAAAAAAATCTTCTTCTCTGAAACCACTAGGCCCACAGCTTTGATATTTGGTATGTAGCAATGGCTAATGGTCCTCTACATAAATTGTGCCATTCATGCCCCTGGGGTCAAATTTGGCCACGCCCCGGGGGTTGATAGTCTCCATAGACTTACTATGGGAAAAAAATTAAAAATCTTCTTCTCTGAAACCACAGGGCCCACAGCTTTGATATTTTGTAGGTGGCAATGGCTAATGGTCCTCTACATAAATTGTGCCAATCATGCCCCTGGGGTCAAATTTGGCCACGCCCCGGTGGTCGATAGTCTCCATAGACCTACAATAGGAAAAAAACTAAAAAAATCTTCTTCTCTGAAACCACTAGGCCAACAGCTTTGATATTTGGTATGTAGCAATGGCTAATGGTCCTCTACATAAATTGTGCCATTCATGCCCCTGGGGTCAAATTTGGCCACGCCCCGGGGGTTGATAGTCTCCATAGCTTTACTATGGGAAAAAAATAAAAAAATCTTCTTCTCTGAAACCACAGGGCCCACAGCTTTGATATTTTGTATGTGGCAATGGCTAATGGTCCTCTACATAAATTGTGCCAATCATGTCCCCGGGGTCAAATTTGGCCACGCCCCGGGGGTCGATAGTCTCCATAGACCTACAATAGGAAAAACTAAAAAAATCTTCTTCTCTGAAACCACTAGGCCCACAGCTTTGATATTTGATATGTAGCAATGGCTAATGGTCCTCTACATAAATTGTGCCATTCATGCCCCTGGGGTCAAATTTGGCCACGCCCCGGGGGTTGATAGTCTCCATAGACTTACTATGGGAAAAAAATTAAAAAATCTTCTTCTCTGAAACCACTAGGCCCACAGCTTTGATATTTGGTATGTAGCAATGGCTAATGGTCCTCTACATAAATTGTGCCATTCATGCCCCTGGGGTCAAATTTGGCCAGGCCCCGGAGGTTGATAGTCTCAATAGACTTACTATGGGAAAAAAATTCAAAAATCTTCTTCTCTGAAACCACAGGGCACACAGCTTTGATATTTTGTATGTGGCAATGGCTAATGGTCCTCTACATAAATTGTGCCAGCCATGCCCCTGGGGTCAAATTTGGCCACGCCCCGGGGGTTGATAGTCTCCATAGACTTACTATGGGAAAAAAATAAAAAAATCTTCTTCTCTGAAACCACTAGGCCCACAGCTTTGATATTTGGTATGTAGCAATGGCTAATGGTCCTCTACATAAATTGTGCCATTCATGCCCCTGGGGTCAAATTTGGCCATGCCCCGGGGGTCGATAGTCTCCATAGACTTACAATGGGAAAAACTAACAAAAATCTTCTTCTCTGAAACCAAAAGGCCAGAGCTTCTATATTTTGTATGTAGCAATGTTTGGTAGTCCCCATTATAAATTGTGCCAGTCATGCCCCTGGGTCAAATTTGGCCATGCCCCGGGGGTCAATAGTGTCCATGCATAGACTTTCATTGGTCGATTTTCAATTAATTTAAATCTCATGAGCTTACAATGTGATAATCTCTCAGGTGAGCTACAGGACCAATGGTCCTCTAGTTTGTTTGTATGATTGTTTGTTTAATGTGTTTTATTCCATTTTTGTTTGTTTTGCTTGTTTGTTTTTGTTTGTTTTGTTAGTTTTTTGTTTCTGTTTTCTTAGATTATTTCATGTGCTTATTTGTGATTAATGCTTGGTTTGAATTGTTTGTTTTATGTTTGTTTGTTTGCTTGTTTTGTTTGTTTGGCCATATGTTTTGTTTGTTTGTTTGATTTATTTGTTTGTTGTTTGCTTTTGATTACTTTTTGTTTGACAATATTTGCAGGTATACAGGCAGTATAAAAGCATGCAGTATAAAAGCATGCAAAGCATGTCACTTGACTGGCAAACAGTAAAAACTGTTGCACATGAAACAGTTTGTCACATGACACGAAACAGTTCATTGAAACTGGTTTAAACTGGGTTTAACTAAAATTGTTTAAAAAACAGCCTGAAATGTTTTATTTCTCTTTATATAGTATGTTGGGTAATAAACCAAAATATCACATCGGTTAGGCATTTTCACAAATGAACCAAGTACCTTTTTCTCTTCATCTTTTTTTCCCTCCTTTTCTGCCTCACCGTTAACTTTAGCTGGGGCGTCACCAGACCCATCCTCAGCTTTGACCTTTTTAGCACCTTCTTCTGAAACATCTTCTGATTTTCTCTACAAAATAGCACCGATAAATACAAAATAGGTGGATTTTCTACTCAATTTTTGCAATGATTTGCTGGACTAGAATATTTTCTAGTTCTCTATTTACTTCGACAGGACTCGCTGGAGTGTCCAGATCCAGCCTCATCTCGGACCTCCTTTTCTTGCACACCCGATAGAACTATCCTACATTTTATCCCATGTGAGAAATTCTCATCTTACTCTTGTTACCTCACCCTGTGTTCAAGTGTTCTTTTTTTAATATTGGTTGTATAGGACGTCACATAATTTTGTCGCTAAGGGCACACGTCACAATGACGTCAAAATGTTTTCATTCAAAATAGCGGACGCCGCAATTGTAGCATTTTTCTAGGTAACTTATATGAAAATCAAGCTTCGCCGCATTAAGGCATGCAAGAAAAAGAATCCGTCATGTGTGTCAGGTATGGATAGACAAATCTATCCCTCGGGTCAAATCACTCGGCGAGCCTCGTGATGCCAAAATGTGACCCTCGGTACAGATTTGTCTATCCATACTTGACACTCGATTCTTACATACCTTATATAAAAAGATAGAATTATCCCGGTAGTCCCTGGTGGTGCACAAATCTTATCTTACACTGCTGGCTTGGTTAGAAGTAAGGATGGGAACAAATATTCGAACATTCAAATATTCGTATTTCATGCGTTTCCGAATTTGAATATTCATATTTTTTCAAGTTCATATTTTTCATTCTTCTTTCTCTCGAGTTTTTGCCTAAAAATTCGCATTCATTCTCGTGGCGCCTTTCTCTCTTAACGCAGTTTTCCTTGAAAGTCGGTATGTATCATCCTTCCAAATTGCGTTGTCAGTTTGACACTTTGTTGTTTTAACAATTACTTTGATTAGTCGAAAGTCGATCATTACCTGTCTCAGACGAGTTTGATTTTTGAAAGGTGCGAACTGTGCGTTTGATTTATCGTGCATGTAATTGACACCTTAAACAAGCGATTAGTAGAAGATGCCACCCAGAACGAATTGCGGCACTGTTAAAATAAACCAGCAAACTAAAACAAAGATGCTGATCAGCTGGGCAGTTGATCGGCGCCAATGTTTTTGCTTTTGCAAAATGTTATTTTTCTCACGCAGTGTCTTAGTTATTTTTTTGCTCATAGAAACAGCAACAAACACAATCAGCTTATAATAAGACATAATGATGACAGCGCTCACAACACACCTTGGGTAAGGGAACTTACTCTAACGCCTCTCAGAGTTGAAATCTCAATGAAAACATCGATGATTTCTCTATCCGAATATTCAAATACATTCGAATAAAGTATACAAATATTCGAATAGCTTATTTGCCATTCGTTCCCATCCTTAGTTACAAGATAAGTAAAGCATGCAACTTAACTGGATCGTTTCTACGGCTTTCCCCAATGGTGTTCAACAAAACTTTAGACAAAATTTGTTTGAATTCACAGTGAATATTCTTGAATCACGCTCGTTTTAAAATACAAACAAATCAAAACTACATCTCTATTGACTTTGACAATGATTTATTTGAGGTCATATCCGTAATATACACAACGTCACCAGAGTAAAAGCATGGTACTGGGTGATGGTACCGGTAAAATGAATAGTATGTAAGAAAAAGAATCCATCATTGGTGTTCAGTGTAGAATGGAAAATCCCAACCAGAGGGTCCACCATTCCAGTGAGAGGTGGACCCTCTGGTTGGGATTTTCCATTCTACACTGAACACCAATGATGGATTCTGTCTCAGAAATGTCATCTGACTTTCGTAATCTGACTGTCTCTGTTAAAATACATTAAATTGTTTGGTTGTTGAATAATATACCAGGCAACAGTTTTACAGTCACATTGGGACAATACCATATATTCTTGGGTAAACACCTGTCATACTCAAAGACAAAACCCAGTGTATGTGGAATTTGGTCAAGATTCTAGGATCAACCAATACAATGGCTGTACTAAGATAGCATAATAGTATTTTTTTTCAGTAGTGTACTCATAACCACATATGAGCCACATCGTGAGAAAACGGAATTATTGCCTATGCGAAAACAAAGGCGCAGATCAGCTTCGCAGTAACTGCTAAGCTGATCAGCGCCCTTGTTTTCGATACTCGGATAGTACAAATCCTCTTCTACTTATAGTCAAAATTTCAAGCATCTAGCCCGTTTCTGTGACTGTATGGGCTGATTTGTGTCGCACCTAGTCGGAAACCCCAATGACCTGTTTTCTCGCGCCGCGGCTCATATTTTCCTTTATTTACAATGACAAAATAGTTGAATGTTACACCCACCTTTCTTTTGATGAGATGGCTTATGTCTGAAGTTTGCTGAAAAATAATTTCAATATCGTTTAAAATGTCAAAATACATTTTGTGACGCAGAGTATGATAACAGAATGCATGTTTTGATGATTAAGTCCTGGTTAACAGCATTTTATTAATGTCTAGCCTTTGCATATATGTTTTTATGGAATCATTTAACAGGAAAAGCACAATTCTGAAATTCTCTATGCAAAGTACATGTAAATGCCTTTAAGATGTAACATATTCCATTCTTTGTTATCTTTTTAAATTCTGATGAAAAACTAGAATTGTCAGAGAATCTGACTATAGCCCCGCTTCTCAGCTTTTTTCGCAGGGTGAAAAAAAAAAACAATGACAGGCAACTATCACAGGCTATCACAAGCTAGATCTCGTCAATATTGATGCAAATACAAAATTTGGTCTGATTATGTCAATTCGTTCTCCGTCAAAATTTTGCGATAAATGACGGGTAACAATCCCAAGCTAGATCTTGTCAATGTTGATGTGCATACAAAATTTGGACGGATTCTGTCAATTCTTCTGAAGATATTGAGCGGAAACAAAATTCTGAAGTCAATCAAGGGCCATAACTCCGTCCAAATTTTGCAAAAAATGACAGGTTACAATCCCAAGCTAGATCTTGTCAATGATGATGTGCATACAAAATTTGGTTGGATTCTGTCAATTCATTCTCAAGATATTGAGCGGAAATGAAATTCTGACGTCAATCAAGGGCTGTAACTCCATCAAAATTTTGCAAAAAATGATGGGTAACAATCCCAAGTTAGATCTTGTCAATGTTGATGTGCAGACAAAATTTGGTCGGATTCTGTCAATTCATTCTCAAGATATTGAGCGGAATGTCAATCAAGGGCTGTAACTCCGTCAAAATTTTGCGAAAAATGACGGGTAACAATCCCAAGCTAGATCTTGTCAATGATGATGTGCATACAAAATTTGGTCGGATTCTGTCAATTCGTTCTCATGATATTGAGCGGAAACGAAATTCTGACGTCAATCCAGGGCCGTAACTCCGTCAAAATTTTGCAAAAAATGACGGGTAACAATCCCAAGCTAGATCTTGTCAATGATGATGTGCATACAAAATTCAATCAAGGGCCGTAACTCCGTCAAAATTTTGCGAAAAATGACGGGTAACAATCCCAAGCTCGATCTTGTCAATGATGATGTGCATACAAAATTTGGTCGGATTCTGTCAATTCGTTCTCATGATATTGAGCGGAAACGAAATTCTGACGTCAATCCAGGGCCGTAACTCCGTCAAAATTTTGCAAAAAATGACGGGTAACAATCCCAAGCTCGATCTTGTCAATGATGATGTGCATACAAAATTTGGTCGGATTCTGTCAATGCGTTCTCAAGATATTGAGCAGAAACGAAATTCTGACATCAATCAAGGGCCGTAACTCCGTCAAAATTTTGCGAAAAATAACGGGTAACAATCCCAAGCTAGATCTTGTCAATGTTGATTTGCATACAAAATTTGGTCAGATTCTGTCGAGCCATTCTCAAGATAATGAACGGAAACAAAAATGTCGGAAGGAGAGGACGGAAGGACAATAACGGAAGGACAGAACTACGGAAGGACAGGGTGAATCCAGTATAGCCCCCACTTTTTCAAAGGGGGGCTATAAAAAACAAACAACAAAAACAGTATGTATATGATTTTGTGCATCATGCTGACTTGGAGAAAATAATTCTTTTCAAGCCAAGTTATGCATTGCCCTGCAATGCAGACTGGGCAATGCAGACTGTTCAGAACCTTATTTATGCAGTTTTGAACATCATCTTGGTAATGGATTCAAACAAAGGCTAGTTTGTGTCACCCATGGTCCAATACCATTATAAGACCTGCCTTATACATACCTGTGTTGTAGAACTGGATGCAGGCTGTTCTGTTGAGCTCGAGGCAAATGATCCACCCTGAATTTTTTTTTTATAAAATGAGCCAACGCATGGGAAAACCAATAATCTGCATAGGCGAAAACAAAGGCACAGATCAGCTTCGCAGTAACTGCCAAGCTGATCAGCGCCTTTGTTTCCGCTACAGGGATAGTACATTTCATCTACTTTCTAAATCCAAAATTTCCAGCCTTTAGCCATCTTCTGTGACTGTACAGTCTGCTATGTTTCAGACCTGGTGGGAAACCTAAATTGTTGATTTTCTCATGCAGAGGCTCAAATCAATAGAAACAATACCATATTTTTATATCAAACACAGGTCTGGGCAAACAGAGCTGATCAAAAATCACAGCCGTCACTTTGCTATGACTACACCATTTCCTGCACATTTAGGAGGTATCAAATCAGGGTAAAATGTTTTTTACTTAGAATTTTAGGCTGTTAACAGCACAGTAGTGGAGTGAAATGCGTAAGTTAGAAAATCAGATGACTGTTGTGCAACTGTTTTCACTACAAAATCAAGGGCAACGTAACCTATCTCAAACTACCTTCACTGTTTTAAACAAGAACAAAGTTCATTTCTAAGAGCTTTTTCTTTCCTCAATAACTTGTTATGTCCCATTGCACCACTCATTCATTCGAGATTATCTATGATGCGTAGCTTCTATAAATAGCACAGCTATTCGATACAATGTATCATATAAGTACAATCTCTGACATACTGCGTCAGGGAGTCGACTCTTTGGCTCAGTGGTTAGAGCATTGGATTTCTACCCCGGCGGTCCGGGTTCGAATCCCATCTGGGACGTGGGATTTTTTCAAACTATGCATCATTTCTTAGTTACGAATTTTCATATTCGTAAGATGGGGGCTCGTCCGGGATGGACCATTTGAGTCATTTAGTCATTATAATGACATTCTCGTAATCATAAATGATTACTTCCTCGAAATGGGGGTGTGTTATGTCCCATTGCACCACTCATTCATTCGAGATTATCTATGATGCGTAGCTTCTATAAATAGCACAGCTATTCGATACAATGTATCATATAAGTACAATCTCTGACATACTGCGTCAGGGAGTCGACTCTTTGGCTCAGTGGTTAGAGCATTGGATTTCTACCCCGGCGGTCCGGGTTCGAATCCCATCTGGGACGTGGGATTTTTTCAAACTATGCATCATTTCTTAGTTACGAATTTTCATATTCGTAAGAAACTTCAAAGCCTTTTATTTGAGATTTTGAAATTGGAAATCACTGTACAACTGTTTTCTTACAGGCTTGATAGGTGGGCTACAAGTAAAGGACCTACCATAACTTCCTTGGCAAGGCTCTTTAGTTGGTCCATATTTTTTCTCTCATCTTCACAGTCTTCTATCTTAGATTTAATGTCTGGCAAAATGTCCTTCAGGTCTCCAATCTCTTTCTGGGCCTTGTACACTGGCGTGTCAAAGTCTTTACTGGCTAGAGGGTCAAAGACATCAAATAATGCAGTTAAGCATCATCAAATTGTAAACTGTTGCTAGGGATATATATATGGGACAGTCAATTATCCTTGCAATAGTCCTGTGCAAGACACAAGCTACAGCTTCAACCAGGGCCCAGAATTACAATGCTTCCTTTAAGTTAAGGCCCACCTTTAGTTAAGGTGGCAAATTTTGACTCGGTATTTTACCATTAAAATCAATAACTGATTTCACGAAAATACACAGCTGTATCAAATAAAATGTCATTTACATAATACAATCAGTAAGTCTGATTTCATTGCGTTTTAGAAGCTGCATGCATTTTTTGGGATGCTGAAATTTGCCACCTTAACTAAGGTCTTAACTTTAAAGAAGGATTGTAATTCTGGGCCCAGTACTCAGTGCTATCTTTTAACGACGGACAAGTGAATGAATTGTGGCATCTTGACATTGACCAAGTCATTTCATGATAACAAACCAAGACACACTAATGGCTGATTCTCTTGTCTTAAAAGTCCTCATTAAATGGAACTGCATTTTAATTTACAAATGTAAAAAGCTACAATAGCTGAAAAAATTAGACAGATCTGCCCTTTCTGACCTGCCCCTTTTGTCACTAAGTTGCTTCTAGATGGTGATTTAAACTAATCAGGACATTGATGGGCTCTTGGGCTTTTTGCTATAACAGGTCAGCGAGTAGTTCAACTAGTTGAAACCCTTTAAAAGACAAATTTTCATACCTTTTTCTTCTTCTGTAGCTTTGTCTAAGATTTTGTTCAAATTGGCTGAAACAAAGGAGCATTTTTTAAAAAGAAAATAGTCATTTTGTGCGACTCTTCTTTACAGAACTCTTTGTAACCTGACCTCTGTGCCACAGTACCTTAAAAAATTACCGAAGATCACAGCTACCAAACATAGCAAGTCATGCTTTCAAATTGGAATTCCCTAGCTGGTTAAGGCCTCCAAATTTTATACTAGAATTTGTTTTCTATGTGAAAACTGATGTCTCCCCACTTTCTGCATGTCCAAAATATGCAAGCAAGAGTTATAGTTCTTGTGCATCACATATCCTGTCATTCTGTTTTATAAGTGTACCAAGTTTCATTGAAATATCTCTTACGGTTTTCAAGTTATAGAGGGGGCACGAAAGTGTTTGGAAAATAATCAAAGGGAAATAACTCCCAAGATATGAAAGCAAGAGTAATGATTCTTGTGCATCATGCTTTATAAGTGTACCATGTTTCATTGAAAAATCTCTAATGGTTTTTGAGTTACAGAGCAGACACGAAATTGAATGAAAAATAATCAAAGGGAAATAACTCCAAAAATATGCAAGCAAGAGTTATGGTTCTTTAGCATGACACATCATCTCATCATGCTTTATAAGTGTACCAAGTTTCATTGAAATATTTCTTATGGTTTTCAAGTTATAGAGTGGACATGAAATTGTATGGAAAAATAATCAAAGGGAAATAACTCCAAAGATATGAAAGCAAGAGTTATAATTCTTGTGCATGACACATCGTCTCATCATGCTTTATAAGTGTACCAAGTTTCACTGAAATTTCTCTTACGGTTTTCAAGTTATAGGGTGGACACTGGACACGAAATTGTATGGAAAATAATCAAAGGGAAATTACTCCAAAGATATGCAAGCAAGAGTTATGGTTCTTTAGCATGACACGTAATCTCATCGTGCTTTAAAAGTGTACCAAGTTTCATTGAAATAACTCTTACGATTTATAAAGCGGACACGAAATTGTATGGAAAATAATCAAAGGGAAATAACTCATAAAATACTCAAGCCAGAGTTATGGTTCTTGTGCATGACACATCATCTGATCATGCTCAATAAGTGTACCAAGTTTTATTGAAAAATCTTAAACGGTCTACAAGTTATACAGCGGACACGAAATTGTATCGAAAATAATCAAAGGGAAATAACTCCAAAAATACTCAAGCCAGAGTTATGGTTCTTGTGCATGACACATGTCTCGTCGTGGTCTACAAGTGTACCAAGTTTCATTGAAAAATCTTTAACGGTTTTCATGTTATACAGTGGACACGAAATTGTATCGAAAATAATCAAAGGGAATAACTCCAAAAATACTCATGCTAGAGTTATGGTTCTTGAGCATGACACATCGTCTCGTGGTTTACAAGTGTACCAAGTTTCATTGAAAAATCTTTAACGGTTTTCAAGTTATACAGCGGACACGAAATTGTATCGAAAATAATCAAAGGGAAATAACTCCAAAAATACTCAAGCTAGAGTTATGGTTCTTATGCATGACACATCGTCTCGTCGTGGTTTACAAGTGTACCAAGTTTCATTGGACAGACAGACGCACGGGGAAAAACAATATGTCTCCCGACCCTGTCTGGGGGAGACATAATTACTTTCAAAACTTCCCAATAGAAACAGCATTGCATCAGTCTCATCTCATACAGCTGGTATAATTGTTTTTCTTTTTATATCAAACCTTGTTATGTCTGTACAACATTCTTGTACCCTTAAGCATATATGACTTTGCATTTCTTTCATACAAGTCCTGCCATCTGTATTCCCCGATCCCAAGGCCTTACCTATTCTATCTTCAATAACTTTGATTGCGTCGTTGTAACTTTTCACTGATTCGTCAAACTGTTTGTTGAAACAATAGGCCAGACCAAGTTGGTAATATCTGAACTTAGTTAAGGAAGACTTGAAACATTTATTAGTTTGTATTGAGGCTTAACATAACAGTCAACAATTTTTCAGTCATGTCAGGACGGTGCCAACACCTCCTCAGTTTAACCAGTACTGTAGGGAGTTAATGTGTCTTGCTCAAGGACACAACAGGATGCCACCTGTGGGGATCGAACCCAGGACCACTGGATTCGGACACCGCCCTCCCTACAACATTAGTATGGAAATGTCTGATTCAGACTATACATATGCTTCCCTAACCAAAATTTTGGGGACTTTTGTTTTGTCACTTAACATCCCGGTCAACAATTTTTCATTCATGTCGGAATGGAGCCATTTCCTGGGTATTTACCAGTGCTCTAACTGCCTTGCTCTAGAACTACATGGCGATCCAACATTTTATGCAAAATAATTATAATCTTACTTTACAACTTTTACAAAACCTTGGTCAACTCATTTAAGCCTGGCGTCCCTTTTATGCGACATAGGCAAACAGAATAGCCCCACATGTTTGCTTAGAGAATTTTCATTGAAAAATTGAATAAAATTTAAGAATCACTCCTGACGTCCCTAAAAATAAAAGTGGACTCACCCTAATGATAATGATGGGAAAGTCCATTTGTCAAATATGGGTTAAGGATACGTTTCAGCCAGTAATCTGTTATCAGGCTCCAGTAGAGCTTTCTGTATTTCTAGACATTTGTTGAGATCTTTGACCGAGTCCTCGTACTGTTCCGTCTCCAGGCTCACTTCACCAAGCTTCAAGTGAGATTCTGCCGCTCGGAGTTTGGCTTCTTTCGATTCATCTCTGGAAAGTTATTACACAGAAAAAAATCAGAAACGTGAAAACCTGCAAATGTCACAGAATAAGTAGTGCAGCTGATCAGTGTATGGTTTTCACTGTATCAAGAGCAACAATCTTTCAAACTCCAATATCTGTAAAACCAAGCCTCAAGCCATCTTATGTGGTTTTACAGTCCTAAACCAACTAAAAAGATGGTTGCCTTATTGGGAAAGAACTAGTCGTCTTGCTCTTCAAGTGTATTGTTGGAAAAAATGTTTTATAATGTTTTGTGATGCCTATTTTTCCTGTCTGGTGTCCATCTTGCAGCTTAAAATTTAATTGCATCAATTCCTGGTCCCGAGGTTATAAACTTTTTTCATGCTCAGCTCAGCTGAGCTTGAAATTTCAAATCCTCATTTATACAGAAATAGCCTAAATACATGTATATTGCAATTGAAGGTTTAGAACTTCAAAGCCTGTAATTTATCCTGCTAATAAATGTTAAAATGCCAACAATTGTTGGCATTTTAACATTTATGAGCAGGATAAATTTTAGTCTCAGCTGAGCTGTGCATGAAAAAAGCTTTATAACCTCAGGACTTGGTCCCTCTATTCTTAGGATACAACTCTTACTCAAAAGTTCTAAAAACATTAACAGTAACGACTCTGTCAGATTAGGCCATCTCATGCATAGGAAACTGAGGCCCTTACTTTGAGTAGATAAGTTTGGCAAGTTCTAACATTTCCCAGGCCAGCTGTAGGTTAGATACATCATCAGCACTCTCCTGAAAACACAATATAGACCCATATATGGAAGAATTCCTTGTTTGTTTTGTCAAAGTGCGAAACTAGAGTGTAGGGGGCAAAAGCTAAAGAGGATGAAAGGGCTGAAATTGGGCATGATGGCCAAAATTAATCCACTTTCCTCATAATATGTCAGTGCTGGAGGAAGAAGCAAGCTTTTCGACACTGCCCAGGTTTACCTTGAACCCTGAAATACTAGTAACCCTTTCTCTCTAAATTGAAAAGTCGTGCAAGGAGAAATTCTGCTTTTTGAGTATACATAAATTACATTTGCTTTCATTTCACAGTCCCTAAACCAATGTCAAGCTCTAAAATCACCAGTCCAACACACGAAGATGCTCAGTGAAGTTTGTATTGGACCTGGTACGAAACTCCAGACAGATTTTTCTTGCTATCATCAAGATAATACCTACTCTTCCTTGCGAGTCCTGTAGCATCATCTTCTCCCTCTGACTCTGCACCCTCCTCTTCACAAGTTTGCATTTTTTCACCACTAACTGACACATGATTAATGCTACCTACCCCTTCCTGTGAGTCCTGTGAGGCTGTATCATCAGCGTCCTCTTCACCCTCAGCCTCTCCACCCTCCTCTTCCTCCCCCTCTTCACCTTCTTCATTATCACCTTCTTCCGTACCTTCCTTCGAGGACTCGTCTAGGAACAGTGTACATCATAAGTCATTTTAAATGTTAAATACATCTCGGATCAGAAGTCATTTTCAGTAATAAATCACTAAGGACGAAGGAACACTAGGAAAGACTCATCAAAGATCAGGGGCCAGTTGTTCAAAATTAACAATGTTGTTAGTTAACGATGTGTTAAATCGCAATACTAAAGGACCAAAGGTCCTGTAAACGCTCACCTGAGATATATACCAATTAATTTGTTTGACTATTATGGTCATGGGCGACCTATATTGACCTTGCCGTAAAACAGGTCAAGGTCATCACAGGGTCATAATTTATGTACACATTGTAGTACTCTAGTCCTCAATGCTACATGCCATGGTCCACCGGTTCTGGAGATTTTTTAAGGGTTTTTACCATATATGGACTTGGCGGCCATCTTGGTCATGTGACCTGGATTATTTATGTACACATTGGTTCCCCCTTCTTATCGATGCTTAATATCAAATTTGGCTTTGATTGGCTGAGCAGTTTCAGAGATTAAGATCTTTCAATATTATGGTGATACACATGTATATTGCCCCGAGGTGGGGGCAGACCAGCCCCTGGGATCATTTTTTTTTTCAGAATCATAAATCTTCAGTCCATTTGCCCATTTCCTTCAAGTTTTTTCGCTTCAAGTGACATTTTGACAATTTTCCCCATTCAAAATCTGGGCGACCTATGTTGACCTTGCCATAAAATAGGTCATGGTCATTCCAGGGTCATAATTTATATACATTTTGTAGAGCTCCTGATGCTTCATGCCAAGTTTCAAAATCATAGGCCTTCTGGTTCTCGAGAAGAAGATTTTTAAAGGTTTTTGCTTTTTATAGCCATGGTGGCCATCTTGGTCACGTGACCTGGACCATTTATATAAACTTTAGTTCCCCCTTCCTAAGGATGCTCCACATGAAGTTTGGCTTTGATTGGCCAAGTGGTATTGCAAAAAATTCTCACATTTTTTTCAACAAAAACAGTGTATTTGCTTTTGAAGACAATATATACATGTAGTTAACAAACTGAGTTATTAACGACAGAGTTAAGCTAACAAAGTTTTGAACAACTGGGCCCAGAATAACACGTCATGTGACGTTAGTTTAATCAAGCATCAAGAAAAGTCTAGCCACATTTTAGGCCAAGACCAGTACTTGTTCACATTCTTCATTTCACCACCAACTGACAAATGCTCTTAATGGATCAGTGGAAGTAAATAAGGCCAAAGAAATACTTTCAAGACTTAACCGTTTGAAAAGAAATGTGCAGGACTTGAGGATCTGTAGTGGTACACTTCACTGCCAATTGAGTCCTCCGTCAAACCACCCGTCATTAATATTCATTTTATATTGACCATTCAAATCAGCACATTAGCTAACGCCTAACGGTCAATGACGGTTAGACAACACGTGGATTAGACAAACAAACCAACACTTGCTTTTTACAGGTAAATGTAGGTGCAAAAACACAATGTTTGTCTAAGGAAATAGGGGTGGGTGTGGCTATACCTTGCTGGCGGAGGAGTCAATTGGACAAGCTACTGATAAAAAATCTTGCTTAGCAAAGCAGACAAAAACTATGGCTTACTGGTAACCAAAATAGTTGGGGTTATATCAATCATTACCAGTAGTTTACATTGTACGACATGCACACATGAAAGCAAGCAAGTATAAGCATTCCGAAATATTGTACCAGCAATTTGTAACCACACCCTTTCATAGCCACAATGGGAGACAGGGTCACAGTCCTTGCTTTGACTTTTTAGTCCTTACAGCAGCAAATGTTTGTCCCCATAAAAGTGAAGGCTTTAAGCCGGGATTTGCTTGACCATCAGGAAAACATGTCCGTGAAATGTATGACCCCTCCTACCCACTTTTATATAGCAAAACTGGGGTTTACAGGGGTATACCTATTTTTCTTATTTTTGCTCCAAAACAGATTGTGGGTACTCGATAGAACCGCCTCGGCAAGGCTGTTCTAACGTGTACCCACAATCTATGTTTTGAGCAAAAATAAGAAAAATATCAAATTTTTTCAGCTGAAAACTTTCAATTTCTAAAGCTCATAAAATCTGTTTACTGTATGGGCAAATTTTCGTGATGACAAAATCAAGTTCTCCAACTTGATATGCCTTGCCACTAGGAATGGTGAACAGGGTGCATGGTTTACAAATGAGCAAGCTGGGCCCAGTTGTTCAAAACGGTCTTTAGTTAACGATTCGTTAAAATTTCAAACATGAATATTACAAATACACTGCTATTTTTTGTTGATAAAATGTGAGAATCCTTTTCAATGCAAAGGATTCTCACATTTTTTCAACAAAAGATAACGGTGTTTTTGCTTATGAAGTCGGCCTTTACTTAATGAGTTGTCTTAACAATGACGTTAAGCTAACAAAGTTTTGAACAACTGGGCCCTGATGTTAACAAATATGCTGAAAAAGCTGAAACAGTGTTAGACATGCACGAACAAAAACAGGGGGTTATTAAAATGTTAAATCTAAAATATGCAACTAAATGTCTTAAAACAAACTATACAGTGAAACCTCATTATAACACTACAAAATATTAAATAATCAATCCATTGACAGCATGTCCTCATACACTGAAAATTTTAGACTTTGAAGTTGATGTAAAATTCATTCCTCTTTGGTATTTTTTTCCAAATCCTGAAAAACAAATTTCAGATATAATAAATACATATTCCTTTCTGAGTATTATAAAGGGGTTGCACTGTACGTTGAGCCAACAAGTCACCTTTCTCCTTGTCAACTTCCATTCCTTCCTCCACAGCATCCTTTTTCTCTCCCTCTTTAATCTCCTTTTCAATCTTTTCTCCAGCTTTCTCAACTTTTTCCTTGTCTTTGCCTCCCTTCTCAGATTCCTTTTCATCCTTCTTTGCATCATCCTTCTTTGCTTCATCCCCTTTTTTTACTTCAGCTTTTTCATCAGTTTTCTCCTTTTCTGACTTTTCCAAATCTTTCTTTTCTTCCTTATCCTTTTCTATTTCATTAGGTTTTTCTTCTATTTTATCTTTTTCCTTCTTTTCCTCAGCTTTAGCTTTGTCCAGTTCATCTAAGCCTTCATCCATTTTCTCTTCTTTCTTTCCTTCTTTAACTTTTTCATCCTTTGCTTCTTTATCCTTGTCTTTCACTTCCTTCGCTTCTTTAGATTCATCTTTATCCTTTCCTTCTTTCTTTTCCCCACTTGCTTCATCTGTATCCATTGCCAGTTCAACCGTTTCTCCTTTCTTCTCTGCTTCCATTTTTTCTCTTTCTTTTTTCTCATCCGCTTTTTCTCCCATGGCATCGTATACTTCTTCCCTCAACTTCTCTCGTTCTTGTTCTGCTTTAGAAATAACTAGACTTAGAATCGGTTGTACGCCTATCCAAGTAGTGTATATGGTTTCCAAGGATGCGGCCAGCAGGTACAATTATGTGTAGATGTGGCTCACAATCTATATGGCATAGCAGCTCTGTATGTTATAGGTAGATGTCAAATATCTAAATAGGCTGTGATTCTTTGCATAAGCCATCAGGTACAATATTTGTAGGTGTGACTTCTTAATCCCATGAATCCTTCCTCCATGTAATTTAACCCATATTTGACAAATGGATTCTCCCATCGTTATCAATTGGGTGAGTCCACTTTCATTTTTAGGAGTGATTTCTATTTTTTATCTCATTTTTCAGTGAAATTTCTCTGTGCAAACAGAATAGCCCCAGATGGGAAGCCACATTCTGCGGTGTAACATCTGGGGCTATGCTGTTTGCCTATGTCACACAAAAGGGATGTCAGACTTATATGAGTTAAGGATGCAAGCACACACCAATACAAAAGGCAAAGTTATAGTATCTCTAGCTTGGATTAAATGATACACGTTTTAAAGTGTATCGTAGCAAAAAGGCAGAAATTATCAATTTCACGACACTCTAACCATATTCATTTGGACAATCCATAAAGAGAACATCAATCTGCAGTAAAGCTCCACATCTTTTTGACACAGTGCAACCTCATTATAACATCATGAAAATGCAATAAGAGTAACTGTCTGTTTTTCTTAAGGAATATTTTCAAGAAGACCATTTGCCAGCCATATGGGTGTCTTTATTGTAAACCTTGCTACAGTGAAGCAATGTTATAATGGGGTTGAACTGTACTTTGAGAATTCATTTTTCCAACTAGTAAGCCAAAATGATCAGATCTGGACAGTGTGTCATAATTATATGCATGTACTAAAAGACCAATTGATAAAAGACTATTTAGAGTGCATTCAATGGGTAATATTTGAGCCGCCCCATGGGAAAACCAGCAATCTGCATAGGCGAAAACAAAGGCGCAGATCAGCGTCGCGGTAACCGCGAAGCTGATCAGCGCCTTTGTTTTCGCTACTCGGATAGTGCAATTCCTCCTCTACTTAACTCCAAAATTTCAAGCTTCTAGCCTGCTTCTGTAGCTGTACAGGCCGGTTTGTGTCAGACCTGTTCGGAAACCACATTGTTGGTTTTTCCACGAGGTGGCTCATTTCTTATTGCCTCATAAAACCTATGTTATGGGAGTTCATAAGAACTGCCTGTGATCTGACTATGAGCTCCCATACCATGTTTTTAAAGAAGAACAAAAATCATCTAAAACTAAATACACCACCATCAAATATTCCTCAATCTAGCCTTCTGAGAACAATTTTCTATAAAACACTATCAACTAACCTGTAAGCTCTGGTTTCTCAAACTGTTCATCTTTTTGTTCAGGACTTTCCTCCTCATCTGTGTCTGGAACTGCTTGGGAAAAACAAGCATTTCATTTAATGTCACAATCAAAACTATCTCAATCATATCAGGTTCGTAGATTGATTATAAATGGGTTTAATATCCCACTCAACGGAAATGGGATCTCTTAAGTGTCATTTCAAACACTAGAGAAGCATGGGTTCTAACGCAGAACTCTGCTATACAAGGTGAGTGGCTATACCACTAAGCCACAGAGGCTTCAAGTTTACCGAGTAGCTTAACTGGTAACTGTGGGAAATTTGAAGTGTCTTGCTAGGAGCATTGCGGTATAAACTAGAAATTGGCTGCAAGCAAGGCTTTCAGTATACCCCCCGCAAAATTATCTAAGGCCTATAACTTAAAGGCCTTTAAGTCAAACATGCAGAAAATTTGTCAAAAATATCTTTTCAGCATTATAATCCTTCATGAAAATCATCCGTATGTCTGACTCATGTCTGTAAATATTACATAATATACTGAAAGCTCAGGGAGTAAAATTATTGTTGATTTCACTGTACACTGTTGATCATTATTTATCATGAGAAATGGTCAAAAATTGGCTATGCTAAAAAAAAGCTGTATATTTGTCAGAAATAAATTATTCAGCATAAGATTTCTTCATGCACATCTGAAATATATCTGGAACAAGTGTGCAAAGAATTCAAATGAAACAATGAAAGCACTAGGAGGACTTGATTTCATAAAGTATGCACTACCAGCCGTATTGTATATTAGCGATGGTTGAAAAATGTCTAAGTTGAAAAATGCTGTAAATTTGTCAAAAATTATTTTTTTCACCAATAAAATTCTTTATGCACATCTTCAATATGTCTGTAACATGTCTGCAAAGTATTGAAAAGAATTACTGAAAGCTCTAGGAGGAGTTGGATTTCATAAAGTATGTACTATCAACCATAATTGAATATAAAGCAGAAATGGTCAAAATTGGCTAAGTTTAAAAAGCTGTAAATTTGTCAAAACTAAAATTTTCAGCATAAAAATTCTTCATGCACATCTTCAATATATCTGGAACAAATCTGCAAAGAATTAAAAAGAAACAATGAAAGCCCTAGGAGGAGTTGATTTCACAAAGTATTCACTACCAACCATTATTGTATGTAAGCAATAGTCGAAAAATGGCTAAGTTAAAAAATGCTGTAAATTTGTCAAAAATTATTTTTTCAGCATTATAATTCTTCACGCACATCTTCAATATGTCTGTAACATGTCTGCAAAGTACTGAAAAGAAATACTGAAAGCCCTAGGAGGAGTTGATTTCACAAAGTATGTATGTAAGCAATAGTCAAAAAATGGCAAAGTTAAAAAATGCTGTAAATTTGTCAAAAATTATTTTTTCAGCATTTCAATTCTTCAAGCACATCTTCAATATGTCTGTAACATGTCTGCCAAGTACGGAAAAGAAATACTGAAAGCCCTAGGAGGAGTTGATTTCACAAAGTATGTATGTAAGCAATAGTCGGAAAATGACAAAGTTACAAAATGCTGTAAATTTGTCAAAAATTATTTTTTCAGCATTATAATTCTTCATGCACATCTTCAATATGTCTGTAACATGTCTGCCAAGTACTGAAAAGAAACACTGAAAGCCCTAGGAGGAGTTGATTTCACAAAGTATGCACTACCAACCATTATTGAATATAAGCAATTATAGAAAATTTGCTAAGTTAAAAATGCTGTAAATTTGTCAAAAATGATTTTTTTCAGCATGACAATTATTCATGCACATCTGCAATATATCTGAAACATATCAGCAAAATATTAAAAGATAACATTTAAAGCTGTAAGAGGAGTTGATTTCACAAAGTATGTACTTTCAGTACTATGACAAACATGTTATAGGAAGACTTAAAAAGTTCCATAACTCTTGCAATACTAACCCTTTGGCCCCTAAATTCATACCACACATGTATTGTCTGATGGTGCAAGTGCGGTGAAAATTTGAAACAAATCAGGCAAAAGCTACTCAAGTTATTCAGCAAAGATGTCCAAATGTTGACGGAATGACGGAATGACGGAATCACGGAATGACGGAATCACGGAATGACGGACAGGCTGAAAACAGTATACCCCCCTAAAACTTCGTTTTGCGGGGGGTATAACAAGAATTTATGCCAAAACTGGCACACAGGTAAAAAAGGATTCATCAACAATTTAACATGTTTTGATACATGTCTATATAGGCAAAATATGAAGGCTCTGACCTCCCTGAAGGGCATTCCCCAGCACCCCATTCTCCATACGTGCGAGGTCCAGCAACGCCTGGCCATAGCAGAAATATGCATCAGCACATTCTTTAGCTGTCTCTCCATACGCTTTGGCTCTGAAATGATACAAGAGCCACACCATTATTCATAAAACATTCATAAAACATAAGAAAACCTTTTTTTTTTCATTTTTTTTTTTAACTGCAGCTTATCATTTTCCTGCTATACAATGAATTGAACCATCTTACAAGATCCAATGGAAAACAAAGGCATAGATCAGCTGTAATAAAATGGCAAATAAGTTTGGTTTGTAGTTTGACAATCAACAATTTTTGAGTCATAATGGGATGGAACCACCATTTCCTGGGTATTAAGTACCCTGGGGCATTACTGTGTCTTGCTCAAGGACACAAAATGGCACTCCGAGTTGGGATCGAACCCAGAGAGCTTAAAGTGGCATGCTCATGACACTTCAGAGGTGAGAAGTCCGATTTGTGTACGACTTGGACAGTGACCCTATAGACAGAGTATCATTCGTCTGATATTTAAGATATTTCACTCACAATATCCGGCAAGCCTCCTGGAACTGGTTGACGGCGGTAGGGATCTCCCCACAGATCATATTCCGTTTCCCCTGGGCCAAGATGTTCACTGCCGACGTCGCTGCCTCCATTCTGTAACCAAGAAATGACAATGGTTCACAATAAATTGTCTTTTACTAGCCTAAAGCTAGTATCTCACTGGCATGCGAATCCCTCACAACTATTTAGCTAATGAAGTTGTGAAACATTTCCGTAATTTAGTCGCCAACCGTTCCCGAAAGTTTCAAACAAGTTCAAAGATTTTAAACTAATTTATTCGCCAAAATATTTGCAAACCCAACACAAGACTGTAAATAGTTGTGCAACTGTCGTACGACAAAGTCAAACTATGTTCATGCGAGTGTCGCCGCAAAATTTTGGCGAATTTACATTGCGATAATTTCATGACACTCCTACGAATGTCGTACAACAGTCTTGAGAAAGCATGAAAACAACTCGCAACTATCTGGCGAAAAAATAAAACTAAGTGACAGTCATACAAATGTCATGAGACACACTCACTATGGTCTTGCAGATGAAAATGAATCTTAACTACATTCGTGAGAAAATCTTGAGACACTCTCATGAAGGTCTCACAACTGTTTTACGAATCGGAATGTCTCACAACTACCGCGCAACAGTCATGAGTTTTATTTGCAAAATTAGGCTGAAATTTGCAAAATTGTTGCATACATGCCCATTCAATGAGACTACAATGTGAAAGTTATACATGTATATTTAAATTAATAATCATTGTCGCAAAGTAGTCGCAAACTAGTCTCCAGTTGTCACAGATTGGGGCTTAACATTTTTTTCCCCAATTAGTTTTGTTGAAACACATGAAAATGATCTAGAAAAGAAAAACATGCTGAGTCCTGCTAAGTTATGTTGCTTAGGTGTGTAGAGTAAAATTTAACCTCTTGCCACCCTCATCCCCCACCAGGGTACGCACTTGGGAGGCCAAGGAACGAAAGACTACCAAACAGGCTAGTGAGAGTGCCTATGGTTTGGGTATGAATGCTTTCAGAATGATTTTCTACACAAAGAGTTGACTTCTAAAAAATTACATTGCAGTATGAAGCTCATCAGAACACAGACAATAGAGATCATATGAGCCGCCTCGTAAGAAACTAACAATGTGGTTCCCGAACAGGTCCGACACAAACCGGGCTGTACAAGCACAGAAGATGGCTAGAGACTGAAAATTTTGGATTTAGAAAGTAGAGGAATTGTACTATCCGTGTAGCGAAAACAAAGGCGCTGATCAGCTTCGCGGTAACGAAGCTGATCTGCGTCTTTGTTTTCGCATATGCAGATTGTTGGTTTTCTCATGAGGCGGCTCATATATCAACAGCTCTCTGAACTTCATGCAGCGGAGCTAATGATTTCTTTCCTGCAGTTGACCTAATGACTGCATATCAAGACATCCTTTTAAGAACAGAAAAAAAATGCTATACAAAGAAAATTAAGCTTAAAATGGATTAGGAATTTTTTAATCCCTGTTGTGCCTATAAAAATGCTGCTTGATGCACAACTGTAACGAGCCGCGACACAAGAAAGCCAGTCTTCGGAGGTTCTGACTAGGTATGACACAAACCAGCCTGTGCAGCTACAGAAGACGGCTAGAAGCTTGAAATTTCGGATTTAGAAAGTAGAATGTTACTATCCATGTAGCGAAACAAAGCTGCTGATCAGCTTTGCGGTTACCGTGAAGCTCATCTGCACCTTTGTTTTCGCATAGGCAAAAATCCGGTTTTCTTGTGATGCGGCTCATTTTATTTTCAATATAGCGGTGGAGCAGACTGGAGCAGCTCTGTCTTGGCAAAGCCTAAGACTGGGCCAAGATATCCCTGATTCAAGTCTCAGCCAGGTTGCAGAGCGCTTTGGGATGAGACTTCTCTAATCTATCTATCCAATGTCAAAAGCTGTTTAATTTAAGGATGTTCGCTGCTAACATTTGACATTTCAGAACTTCCGCAGGGATTTTTTTCGGGTGTCTCAGGGGCCGAAATAAGGCCCCATTCCCAATGCAATTTGGGTGACTTTTTTCCCAATTTGAAGAAAAAAATTCCCAATCAAAGCTTAAATTTTTTCTCAACAGTTCCAAACATTGTGAAATTCAAACTTTGCTGTTTGAAACAGTGCTTAGCTTTGATTATAAGTTATTATTTAATGATTCTAAATGAAATACCTTAATAAGGTAGGTCACATTTGAAAATATTATCAATTGTGAATATTTCGAAAATTTCCCAAATTCAGGGTTTATGTCGCTAAATTTCCCAATCAGAAAGGCCCTAGGGCCCCTTCCCAAAATTGCCAAAAAAATCCCTGTTCCGTTTTTTCTTTTCTTGAATATCTAGTAAACGGTTGCAGATATTTTCCTAATATTTTATATTTGGATACATATTGATGATATGCATTGAATGAGCCATGAAAATTGTCAATCTAAGAAACTTCATTTTTTCACCCCATTTTCTGCAACTTTTCAGAAAATTTTAGTTGACAGTAATTTTTAGGGGGTAGGGTAGATTAAACTTGAATATTACACATCAGAATGATCTGCAAATTAATTGCACTAGTTCGATGTTAACTTTAGCAGCAGTATATGTGTACATGATCTTCTAAGTCATTCGTAGTGTCTTTGATGTGCTGGATTTAAAATTTTAGGTGGTTTTATGAAATGCGCTTTTAGAAACAAAACAGCCGAAGAAAGGCTAAAAATGGTGATTTTCAAGTTGTTAGCTCTCTCTTATATGCTCACTACCCTATATATTTCTTTCTTTTATTCGAACAACATAACCAAGTTCTATGTTGTGTGAAAATACAAGAAAAAGTTTGAATCAACAAATATGGGTTTGGCACATTTCAAAATATTGATTTTTTCTGACTTTTCAAGTATGGGGGTAGGGTTGGAAAAGGAATCGTAAAATTTTGTCATCCACTTCAAGTTGCAAATTTTTCTATGCTTTTGGTCCAAAATAGTCTGCGTTACATAAATATTATGACTTTCGAAAACATTCTAAGTGTATTTTTGTTCAAGACAGGTATGTTTCAAAGAATTAAAAATTAAATTAATTTTACCAAATTTAAAACATGGTGCTCAGAGGTCTCATTCAGAGGCCTGTAGCTTTAAAAAAATGCACACTACCCCATATTTATTTTGTTTTCAAATGTCTTGTGTTGTATTTTGGATACAAAGAGTGGTTAGAAAAAAAGTTTGAATACTTTTTCATTGGCAGCGAACATCCTTAAATTCTAGATTGAGAATTTTTAACTCAAGGGATAAAAAGAATTAAGTGTGATAGGGTGACTATTTTATTATAGAAAGCTGTTAAATGCATCACCTAATCCCACCTATATCATTGATACCGGTAAATACTTGAGGCGGTTTCAGAGGGAATATCATAGATCAGCTGGCTAGCCTTCGCTCCACTCCGTTCCACTACGGAACCCCTTTCAACTTTCATGAGACAGCAGCTTACGCTTAAGTTGCTTTCAAACTAATGTTGAACAGATACAGATTTTGTAAGCACCTCGTTCAACTGTCACAGCTTTATTTAATGATAACTGTGTCCGCAATGCAAATGCATATGTAGCAGAAGTATTTATCTACAGATTTGAATCATCTATCACTTGGAAACTACACAGGAACAGAAATGTATAGATTTTCATTTATTTCCACTTTTGGTTCATTGATATGCATTTATGTCTACATTATAGACTCATTATAGTATTTTCCATACAAAAACATGCCCATGTTATATACTGAATTTTCTCAAGTTGTTTGTTTGTTTGTTCAGGTTTAACGTCGCTTTCAACATTATCTGTCATATCACGACGCGGACGGCGTCTGGTTGTGACAGGGAGCTCAAAGCTCACTTTTATAGCGCTGCCTCACTGTGGTATCAGATCCCAGACACTTTTACCTGATACCACCCCCAGTCACATTACACTGACACCAGAGCGACCAGTACTAGCCCTACCCCGTAAATCAGAGTGCCAAGCCGGGAGCAACTAGTACCATTGTTAACGACTTTGGTATGTCACGGCCCGGGATCGAACCCGGTACCTCCCGATCTCGGAGAGGACACTCTACCTAATGAGCTACCGAGGCCGGTTTTCTCAAGTTGAAATTGAAAATATTCACTAAACCATGTTACATAACGTGTAACAACTACGCCAATCAGTCGGACGCAATATAGCATGTGCATCTGATGACGCAACACTGTGGCATGGTATTATATGATAAACTTGTGTATTTTTGTTCATACAACAACAGTTTTACGTAAGGTAAGTTGAAGCGATTTGTGGCTGAGGCTATCCGCATGACAGTCGTGCCGATAACGTCACTTATCCGCACCACTTACCGGTCCCGATAGCGTAATGGTTAGAGCGTTCGCTTCGGAAGCGGGAGGCGCGGGTTCTAATCCGGGCCGCGTCATACCAAAGACGTTAAAAATGGTACCAGTGGCTACCTTGCTTGGCGCTCAGCATTAATAAGGCTAGTTCTAGAAAAAGAACCGATCAATTTCGTATTCACTACATGCTATCGGTTCTAGATGAAGCCATGGCTATAAAAGTCAATTACAAAATCTCACCATTTGGATGTCAAAACAGCATGATCAAATGATGTCACTGTATATTCATATTATTCCATTCATAGTACTATCAAATTACACAGTATTCCACCAAAAACAGTGATAATTAGTAAAATTTCCAGTTGTTTACTTGTTCATCCAACAGAAATCAGCAAATCCATGTGCATGATGTCATGTGACATTTTGGTATACAGTACATCACCAAAATTTTGCACCTCAAAAACTGGTAGCATAGAATAGAATAGAATATTTTATTTGGTATACAATAGGTGTTCACCACAACATACATGTAACAATAAATAACACGGCATTCCAATCAATACATTTTTATTGTGCGTTGTATACACAGATAAACTCAACTGACTTGTTTACTTGCAGAGTATATTTTGCTTAATTCATATCTTGGGCAAGTCAAGTCGCCCCAACGACTCTGCTTTGGTATTTGAACAGAACATACATTTTAATTTACCTAATGGTGCAATCCCACCTTAGGGCGGATGAAGGTGATTTATGTCAGAAATTGATCAACTCAGTATCTGAAGAAAAATAAAGAAGGAAAAAGATTTCTGGAGGGGGGTTCAGTCTCCAATGTGGGGGGGGGGGGGTCTCCTTTTTATCTGCTTTGCCCTCAATTGACCCATGAAAATGAAATAAGTTGGTCCCAGAGGAGGGTTCTTTCTAGCAAACCCCCTCTTAATCTGCCACTGTACCCAGATAAACACTGTTTGCCTCTAGCAAGGGTGTTAGCCTTCAAATAAACATTAGGTAATGGCTGTTGCAGTAAATTGTTGGTGTTTGGGGTGTCAATTCCCAGTCTTCCTGAACAAGTGTTGCCTTCCTTTACCAGAAGGGGCCTGATTATGGGAATGGACTACCGGAATGGACATTTATATGTGTCCTGGAGTATTTTTTATTTGGTTTTTGGGGAAAGACAGTCATCAGTTCGAGAATCGTGTGGTTTAAGTGCAGTTTGTTCGATGTGGTAGCCTATGTCAGGTGCTAGGTCACTGCTACAGTACCAGCACATTTTACTAATTTCTATTTCTGTTCACCTCTGTCTTGCTGTATAACAAACACTGGTGATCTCTCTATATTTTAATCAAATAAACCTCTGAACAGTAGCCAAAACACAGTCCCCGCCAATGAGCTAACTTTACCACCCTGTGAAGTCAATTTTGCTATACTTGGTTGGATTATATCTTGGGCAAACTATCTATATGACTACAGAAGTATGTTTTTTCTGCAAATAACATATATTTAAAGCACCAAAATCCATAGCATAATGTCAATTCCAGTTGCCCATTCCCTTAAAAGTGCTCATTCCGGTCCATTCTGGTATAGAAACGCACCCCTGAAAAAGCCTTATTTATAGGTTTCATCAAAAAGCCATTATAGGATATGCTGGTCTGCAGCTCTATGACCATATCGCAGTTGCTAATGGCGGAGGTGCAAGCACCCTTATATATCTACCATCCTGACCAACATATTCTCAATACACAAATACTGCTATACATGTAAGCATTGTTATTGCTTTAGGGTCATTATATTTGAATCATTTTTTAGATGTCATTACCTTTTTTGGGGGGTAAAAGTTGATTAAAATGGAGGCAACATTTCGACATGTCCAAAACTGTTGACTGGGACGTTCAGCATCAATTCAAAGAAACAAACAATCTTTTTTTTTTTCTTCTTTTTTTCTGTTTATAGATATCTTGCACACAAGATTATAATAATCAAAGGGGCATAATTCAGCAAATACTTATATTTACTAACAGAAAAATATACATGTCAACAATCTTTTCACAAGGCATTCTTATTCCATGAAACTTTAAGGCCCTAGTATATAGGCCATGCAAAAAGGAATCAGCATATGTCTTGTCCATTGAAAAATAACTTCAGAAATACCATATTGGTTCTAATTAGCGCACATGCTCCAATAGGCACACACCCTGTTTTTTTTCCCGAAAAACATGTGCATAAGCACACACTGCGCCAGTAGTAAATTGTTATTTTACACCAATTCTACACAATGTTAACGCATATGACGCATTAAAACTGAACAGTAAATGATCATAAACTACTTTGCAACAATTTGAACATTTCAGGGATTTTTTTCGGGTGTCTCAGGGGCCGAAATAAGGCCCCATTCCCAATGAGATTTAGGTGACTTTTTTCCCAATTTGGAGATAAAAATTCCCAATCACAACTGAAAATAATTTACTATAGGTCAATTCATTGTGAAACTCAAGTTCTGCTGTTTGAAATGCTGTTTAAAGTTGATGTTATGCTATTATTAATGATTCTAAATGCATAAGCTTGATTAACTATGTCAACTTGGAAAATATTATCAACTTTGAACGTTCTGAAAATTTCCCAAATTCCGGGTTTATGTTGCTAATTTTCCCAATCAGAAAGGCCCTAGGGCCCCTTCCCAAAATTGCCAAAAAAATCCCTGCATTTATTGACATCACCAAAATTCACCATTGAAAGATATGACATGGTTATTTCAGCATTTTGATGTGTTGTTTTCGTTCTTAGTGTGTGTTTCTTACCTCAGCTTTTAGTAACTTTGAAAAGTTAAGCGCACTGTGCGCTAATTAGTACGAATACAGTATTTAAGTTTCAATAAGCCAAAGCAAGCAAAATAAAAGGGTCCTGCTCAATGTGTCTGTCATAGGTTGCTATTGGATTATCCATTTCTTTTTTCTTTTTTTTTGGAATCATCAATGGGCATACACTGTACTTCACTGAACTTACACAGAAGGTCAGTTTGCACATGTGTTAACTGAGAACAATGGCTGACTGAAATATGAAAATATTGTGTAAAAAATGGTGACAATGGAGTACTCAGCGATCTAGTCACACTGGAGTGATTTTAAACAGTCAATATTGTAGATTGGTATGTTTTCTTCAATAGTCACATAAAGTTTTTTAGTGACACAACAGCAATATTGAAAAATCTACTCTTTTGTAATGAAAGAGTTAACATGTCATTCCCGTCTTACAAAATCTACCACTATAATAAGGCAAGCACTGGCTTCTCTTCTCTCAAAAAGATAACTTCAATGATGAGAGCTCCATGTAATACTCTGTTTATGAGGTGTTTGGAGTACTTGGCAGATTCAACGTTGTACCAAAAAGCGGCGATATCGGCACATTGCTATATTGGATCGGTACCTTACCCAGTGGCAATGTCTTTTCATCACTGCTTGACCCATGCTCTGAGACTTTTGACATTCCGTTGTGAAGGTACATGTATATTAATGAAACACTGACGGGAACATCCCTTTTAGGAAAATCTTTTTTTTTTTTTTTAATTTTATTTTTTTTTTTAGAAGTGGTTTGCGTGGTTTTGGGTGGCACAGATACTTGGGGTTACTGTTTAGATTTTGCAAAAAGCTAATACTTGTATTTTTTTTTTTAAAAATCATACTTGTATTTTTTTCTTCTTCACTTAGCTTTTCTGCATTAGTCCTGACCTTAAACAATTAGAAAAACATGTCTAGAATACATAAAAAGCATTAGAAATACTGATAAGCAATCACTAATGTAAAGAAAAAACACAAGATAAACTACTTCGCTTTTCCAAATTGTTGACCGTCACTTTGGAAAGACAAACTGATTCACTAATTCGTAACTTACGAGAATCTTACATATATCAGCATGTCCGGGAATCATTACGCTTCAAGCGGATACAGAAAGCATTTAAATATTCCCTTGCATACCCACAAAATCGGCTGTTAAACAACGATTCTCATCGCTACCGCACTGAGGTGGCCGGAAGTAAATAATGGATTTGATTGGATTCCGGGCGTACGTTTTAAAACAGCGAAAACGGGTAACCAGCGGTCAAACCGAAAGTAACCTCTGATTGCGTCAGACTTGTTTTGACCAATGAAAACAAGCGGTCCAGTCACATGGCAATTTGGATTTGGTTGCGTCATACATGATTGACCAATAGAAACAAGCGGCCCAGTCACATGGCAAACGGGGTTTCCATTACTGTAAACAACTGTGGCCACCTCAGTGCGGTAGCGATGAGAACTGCTGTTTAACAGCCGATTTTGTGGGTATGCAAGGGAATAATTAAACAATTTTTGTGTCCGTTTGAAGCGTAATGATTCCCCGACATGCTGATATATATAAGATTCTTGTAAGTTACGGATTAGTGAATCAGTTTGTCTTTTCAAAGTGACGGTCGACAATCTGGAAAAGCGAAGTAGTTCATCTTGTGTTTTTTCTCTACATTCAGGATGGCATATCAGTATTTCGATTGCTTTCTATAGATTCTAGACATTTTTTTCTAATTTTGCAAGGTCACGACTATTGCAGAAAAGCTCAAAAAGATAACAAAAAATATAATTGTAAGTTTTGAAAAAAAAGTACAAGTATGAGCTTTTGAAAAAAGTCTAAACAGTAACCCCAAGTATCTGTGTTGGGTGGTTGCGGTTTTGGGTGGTTGCGGTAAGTTGACGAACCCAGATCATGTCAGTTACCACTGTAGGTCTGGGCAAATTCTTCTTCTAGTGCTCCTGGGTGATTAATGGGAAAATGATGGACAAGTAGGTATGGTCAGATGACATGAATCTGAAATCCAAGTACAAAAAAAAGAAACAGAAATCAAAGAAAACACTGGGAAAACAAAGGCATTTGCCTATAATCCAAACTTCTGTTTCGATGATGTATACTGTTTACCTTTCTTGATCAGATGACGTGCTAGTGCCTTCTGAAGCCATACGGAACGCTTTTTTCGTGCTAATTAAATTTTTCACGTGAGTATTTCGCGCCTTAAAAATGTCAACTGACACTGTAATCTCCAAACCCAGATTGGTTTAACAAAATTTTATAATTTACTTCAAAATTATATAAACATCAATAAAAACAAATATTGTTTACTAAAATTTATCATAAATTTATGCATAAAATGCATTTTATAGTACTTTGATTTAGAAGTTATTTGAGATTAATTTACAGTAAAAGGTTGGACGAGTAACCGCTCCCGGGACACCTCGGTCCCAAACCATCCAGGACGGGGCCTCGGTCCAGATCGAATTTTTACTTGGACGCATCGGCCCTGGACTCGACCCAAATGCTTAAAGTTGCTTTTGATGATAATTCAAAAACAAAAAAAATGTTTATTTGCTGTCATTTTTAACAGATACATGTTTTTCAGTTGGTCAGTTGATGTATGAAAGGGCATGCATGATCATGCATATTCCCCCAAACAGCAGAACGCTTCGGCCCATCTATCTATCTATTGATTCTGCGTCACCCTCATTTACTGAAGTCTTATGCGCAGTGATGCGTGCGAGAGAATAAAAGTAAAAAATTTAAAGTGAGACTATCTATCTTCGAGACGTAAAAGAATAACAGTGAAGAATGAAAAAAGATGATAGTGTTAGATTTGTTAGTAAAGATGACAGGTTAAAAGCATGCTAAAAACAATATTTCTCTCTATGTCATTGAATAGTTGATCTTGCCCACCGCCCTCTTGAAAGAGTCAAGATCAGGTAAAAGTACTATTTCTGAAGGGAGCCGGTTCCACAATCGTCATTGGATAGAACGAACATCTGTAATTATCAGTACGAGCAAATACCTGGCAGAAACCGAGAGGATTATATTGGCTGTGGCGAGTGATTCTCTTCGGACGCCCAAAATATGACGGCATCTGTACTGCAACAAGGCCATACTGTATTTTATAAAACATCGCGAGCCGCGCCAACTCATTGTAAAAAGGTACAAGTAGGCAAAGATCAGGAAAAGGCGCAATCAGAAAGAGATTCCCACTCCAAAAACCGAGGTGGGAAAAAACCAAACTAACAATCAGGCACTTATACCATGAAACATATCGTAAGCCGAATGAGCAGCTATTTTCCCAATAGGTCACTGGTGGCCACTCAGTTACCTTAACTTAATTAAAAATATGAAAACATACATAAGGCGCCAACAGCACAAAAAAAAATTTAAACACCAAGACATAAAACAAAAAGAACCACCACAGAAGTCTATTTAAAAAAAAAATCACAAAAATCTATTTAAGCCCACTCCCAGTAATTTATATTATTGACCGTTTCAAGGCGATACTTCTGTTTTGGTTCTAATTGTTCAATGTTTTGGTGTTGATTTTTGTACTTGTTGCATCTTATGAACGTTTTCATATATTCACACTGGTAAATGTAAAAGTAATAGAGCTGGTTGCAACGCACTAAATTACGCAATGGACTGGAGTAATATTAAAATGGCGGAAAAGGTAAATAAAACATATACCTCTTTTCACTATCAGTCACTTATATATAAATGTGTGTGTGTGTGTGTGTGTGTGTTTGTGTGTTTGTGTGTGTGTGTGTGTGTGTGTGTTATTTGTCATGTCACCTGTCACAGAGAGGCGCGGAAGCGTTGCAGTTTGTAATTTTATCACGCAATATGTGATTTATTTCATGGGTTACAAGCCAAATACAGTTTTACCAGCATGACTGGTGGCATATGTTTTCGTGAAAAAAACTGAGGGAAAATGCAAGTTTGAGCGTAATTTTTGTTATATCATCATATATTTATGAATAAACATTCAAGAAACACGATTTCCGATCACCATTTTTTCTTGGTATCGAAGCAAATGTTTTAAATTGAGGATTTTCTATTACAACGCACTGGGAGCATTTTTTGAATGATTGGTACAACGCACTGGTGGTAAATTTTCACACTGTTATGTGCATTTGTTAAAACGCAATGGAGGTTTGAACCTTTGTACCTCTACTGCAGTGGAGCAGGTCTAATGACGTTGCCGTTAATTGTGATTTTTTCATCATATTTTGCCGTTTGTATAAATGCACTATAATTAAGACATCTATTTCAAAATTAGATTTATATTTAGCTAAATGATTCTGTATTATATATTTGGAAATCTAAGTAAAGGGGTACAAGGAGGCAAAGATCAGGAAAAGGCGCAATCAGAAAAAGATTCCCACTCCAAAAACCGAGGTGTGAAAAAACCAAACTAACAATCAGGCACCTATACCATGAAAACATTTCGTAAGCCGAATGAGCAGCTATTTTCCCAATAGGTGGCCACTCAGTTACCTTAACTTAACTAAAAATATGAAAACACACATAAGGCGCCAACAGCACAAAAATATTTTAAACACCAAGACATAAAACAAAAAGAACCACCACAGAAGTATCGACTTGGAACGATCAGTAACACAAAGTTACTGGCGGGTTTAAATCGATTTTACATGGTCATAACCTCACCCTCAGCTTCTGCAGTGGTTCATAACATTTAGTTAGTTCTTCGGTCCTCGTGGTGAATCTCTAACTAGTCAATGAATCATCAAGAACAAACAAATAAATCATGATAAACATCCTGATGAATCAAAAACCAGGACTCACAGATTGAGTAAGCTGCCCAACGATGGAAATCCCTGGGCGCCGAATAACTTACTAGCTCCGGAGCAAAATAAAAACATCAGTTGGATCCCGGTGGGCCAAGCAACAGACAAGAAAATATTTTAAAATATTTATTAGCAAACTGTCAAAATGATGCTATAAAAATCAGTCATGCAAAACAACAATACGTTACTAAATGCTATCCACGGTTAACCACTTCCCACGTTTCAGTAGGTCAAGTAATAACACTGTTAGCTGAAATATCTTTTTGAAAATAGGTGTTGTGTAATAGTATTGAAGTCTCCAACTAATATGAAGCTAAACAGTTGCATGGTTTCCATTAGAGAACATATTTTAGGGATTTAAATATAACGACCCTGTATTTTTGCTCCGTATGTTTTTGCCGACGTCATAATTTCGTCTTTGAATTTTTATAAGTTAGCTTCTTTATTTTTCTCCCAAACTATCAACTCGTTCTCAAATTTCATAACATTATCACTAAAGGATGCTCTTACAATGGCAGTTAGGCTGGTATGTTTTTCGTAATGATCACATTATACCTATGTTGATTTAGCAGATTGCGAAAAATGGAAATTCCGAAAACATTTTGCATAATTTGACCTGCTCCGGTCATGCCTACTCATGGTTACCAAAGCTAACATCTTGAATGGCCAGTTTCAGTCTGTTTTTACTAGTCGGTCACCCTTAAGCTTATCACGGTTAGCACACATGAAAGTTCAATCTTTGGTCGACTGTGGTAAGTTGAACCCAGGATCGTTTCATCGGGGTCACCATGGCTCGGCACCCTTGATGCCGGAGTTCCAGATTTCAACAGCAGGAATCACAAAGCTTCTAGGTAACTTCAAACCAGACAAAGCCGCTAGACCTGACCAGATCAGACGAGCTCCGAAATGAGATTTCCCCAATAATAAAGATCATTTTTGACCGATCTGTTGAAACTGGAAAATTCCCCATGGATTGGTGTCGGGCTTATGTGATCCCATTGTTCAAAAAAAAGGCGACAAAACACATGCTGTAAATTACCGTCCGATATCCCTTACCTGCATAGTCTGCAAGGTCCTCGAGCACATCATGGCCTCCCAGATAGTGAAACACATGAAAGAACACAGTCTCTTGTATGACCTCCAACATGGCTTTCGTGAAAAGAGGTCATGCGAGACCCAATTAACAATGCTTGTCGAGGACCTTGCGAGGAATGCTAGCAAGGGAAAGCAAACAGAATTAATCCTCCTAGACTTCTCTAAGGCCTTCGACAAAGTTAACCATTCCAAATTAATCTGGAAATTACACCAATACGGAATCCGATCTAACGTTTTGCGTTGGGTTCATGCCTTCCTTAGTAACAGATCTCAGTCTGTTGTTGTTGGGGTGAGGAATCAGATTCGGTGCCGGTTTGCTCTGGTGTACCCCAGGGCTCTGTACTCGGGCCGATTCAGTTCCTCATCTACATCAACGACCTCCCAGATACTATAGCTTCTACAGTACGCCTGTTTGCTAATGACACGGCCCTATCGAGGGTGAGAATGACAGCGCAAATCTTCAACACGACCTTGACAAACTGTCTGTGTTTGTTCTTAAAAGAGTCGCAATAAAAGCTCTACAGAGCTTATGTGGATTGTTGAAATATGAAGCGATAAAGATTATTTAAAATATACGAGTTGACTAGGAGCGAGTTGGAAAAAGTACAAGTTGGCCATAAACGGTTTATGGTCGATTCGCGACCTTCCTGTTCGCACCCTCTACCTGTTCGCTACCTGACCTGTTCGCTACCAACGCGTTCGCTACCTGAACATGTTCGCTACCTGACATTTTCGCTACCTTACATTTTTGCTACCTGATTTTCTAAAATGTAAATAATAGGTTATAGAAGTGATGGTGAAGTCATATAGATCTATATCATATTTAATTTTGTTTCATGAAAATATGTACAACAGAAATTTTATAAACTATATTCATGGTTTAATACACATTAAATAATGATCGGTAAAGCCTAAACGGGTAATTACAGGTGACAATTATTTACATACAAACACTTTTACACACACAATGTAGACAATTATAATTATTTATTTTAATATTTTCATAGACAATTAAAAGATGAGATCTGCTGATTGAGGTTATAATTTTAGCAAAAAATATATTAAATATGTTAAAAAGAAATGTACATGTACATTATGATTCTCCTAATAAAAAAAAACTTAAAACATGGGCAATGATTAAAACATCTCAAAAAGGAAGAAATGTAATTAAACATACATTTACAAATATACAGAGAATCAAATAAATAAATAAATAAATAAATAAATAAATAAATAAATAAAAACACTAAAATATATACATGACATTAAAAATAAAATCACGACATTGAAAACAAAATCCATTTTGCAAAGATTAACTTACTATAAAAAAGGAAGAAACGTGATTTAGCATAAAATTATATTAACTATAAAATAAGCCGCTTCCTGAGAAAATGGGATTATTGCCTATGCGAAAACAAAGGCGCAGTTCAGCTTCGCAGTAACTGCGAAGCTGATCAGCACCTTTGTTTTCTCTACATGGATAGTACAATTCCTGTTCCTTTTAAATCCGACTTTACAAGCTTCTTAGCTGCTTCTGTGACTGTGCAGACCGGTTTCTGTCAGACCTGGTCGGAAACTCTGAAGACCGGTTTTCTCGCGTCGCGGCAAAAATAAAAGGGAACGAATGAATGAATGAATAGAAACACTAAGATATATACATGACATTAAAAATAAAATCAATGACATTAAAATAAAATCCAGTGTGCAAAGACACAGATCAGCATGTTCCTTTATTTTTAATTATTCTTGGCATTCGGTACAATGGACGGATCAAGCCCGGCAATCTGACTGGCTGAAATCTTCATCTTTTTACTTATGAAAAAATATCTGTATACTGTATGGACCGTGTGTTTTCGTATTGAAAGGTTCCTTACCCGTGTCGCATTTGCGGTGCTGCCACTCACCACACCCGTCGCACTGGACCACATGTTGTCTGCTTATTACTTTTTTAGCACAGTGGATACAATTAAAAATTTTCCGTTTCCCCATGGTTTTTAAAAGATATCAAAGTTAAAACATCAAAACATAATATTCTAAAACATTCTAAAATCGAATTATTTAAAAACCATATTTTTAAAATTTAAAAGTCCTACTTGTGAGTAGGCTACAAATCAGCTGTGAAGTTTGGTAGTGAGTGAATAATTAACGGTCAAAATTGACGGGAAGCTGTGAGGTTCAGTAGTTAGTGAATAATTAACAGCCATAATTGGGCGGGAAGCCGCGAAAAACATCGTGGTAGCGAACCGACTAGGGTCGATAAGGTGCGAAAAGGTGCGAAAAATACTGAGTAGCGAACGAACCAATGGGAGGTAGCGAACGGACTAAGTGCGAACGAACCAGGTCGCGAAAGATCCTGTTACCGCCATATTGTTGTTGTTGTTGTTGTACATAAATTCTGCCCGTCTCGGCACACCTCCTCTCGGAGTAGATTGGGGAATGACTAAGTTCTAAAATGGTTCACGCTTCCACCACTCTATTTACAACTTAGGAAAGTCTCTATTTACAGCTTAAAAGGTCTCTAAAAGAACTCTATTTACAACCGCTTATGTGGGGAACGGATTGCCTCTGGGAACTTCTAGGATTTACAGTTACTTTCTTTTCTTAGCACCTTTCCTCTGACGTTTCGGCACTAGAGACAACAGTTTATAACGTTCTGTGTGTAGGGCATGACACAGCCTTCTGCAGTGAAATTCTATACTATGTAATTGTCCATGAGAACCATCAGATATGTAGCAGTTCAAAGCACTATGATCTAGTATTAGCTGCAGGAAACTAACTGGACTGTTAGTCGGTGAATATATACCAGCACCCACAGAGAGTATATTGTCTATTATAGGATTTCTAACACTAGCCAAAGCAGGACAGCGAAGCAAGAAGTGTTCTACAGTTTCGTCTTCTTGATGACATAAGAGGCAACTAGGATCCACTTGATTCTGGTTAAACGCCACCCGGTTTGTTTGCAGTATATATGTACCCGTCACCAGCTTAAGCTTTGTACTAATACGAGGAACTTCTCGTATATTGCCCAATGACTTCAGAAGAGAGTGTCTCTTGCCACATGAGAATTCATCGACATTCAGGAATCTCAAGCTTGTAAAAAGGACAGCAGCCGACTTGATACTATCTTCCCAATAGCTATTCACATGCTTGTTTACTATCCCTTTCCAATATAACTTTCCAGGGGGGCTTCCCAGTAGCTCGTACGGATCAGGAAGACTGTACTTTTGGAAGATTTCCCTCATGGCAATGAACCAACTATGACTCTTATCTGTCTTAATACTGAGTTGTCTCCTGGCCAACTGGTGCTCAATAGAGGCCTCTGGCAACCGGCAAATACTCCCGAAGAATGTCAATGCACGTTTATGTATAGTAGCCTCTACTGGTAATGTACCACTTAGCACATACACTGCAGGATCAGCAGTAGTGACTGGTAGTGACATGATTAACTTGAGAAATTTCTTGTTGAATTTTTCTAGCAGATCAATGTACTTTGGTCTGGGTAGGACCACTTCCATGCCATATACTAGCACCGGTAGGACGTATGTTTGCATGAGATGGATAGCCGACTCTGGATCGAGGCCATTTTCCCCGTGCAGACCGGAAGACATCAGGCTATATAGTGTTCTCCTTGCTTTCTGAATGTTCTCCTGTGTGGCGGACTGTTCAGTGTTGGCAGAACGCATAATACCCATATGCATGGTCTGTGTGACATTCGGCATAGGTTCTCCTTTCAGTGTCCATTGATACTCTTCTTCTTCCCTGCTTTTCTTCCTTGGAGGGGGTACACTCAGCACAACGCTTTTCAGCAACTGTAGAAGGTAATGCTCCATATTACTATAGTCATCGGATATACTCAGTAGTGTCTGTAATGGGCTGCGCTCATTTGTCACAACTGTAGTGTCGTCAGCACATGTGGGGGCAACACAGTTGATACCACCAATCCTGATCCCAAGCATAACCGCTGCCAAGCGATCAAGGAGTTTATTGTTGTAGATCTTGTACATGTCAGTGCTGAGTATCCCACCCTGTTTTATTCCTTGATGGACTTCGAACTTGTCTGAGTAAATACCACCCCACTTGACCATGGTTTCAGATTGAGTATGTAGACTATCAATGAGGTTCCACAGTTGTCCCTCTATCCCCCAGTGAAACAGTTTTCGCTTGAGACTTGATTGATTCACAACATCAAATGCGGACTTAGAATCCAAGAATGCCACATAGGTCGGCAGGTTGTTGTCCTTGTTCTCGCGGATACTTTCCTCCAATATCAGAGAACAATTCATGGGAGATGAGCCCTCTGTAAACCCTCTCTGTAGCTTATTCTGATGTTCGGCAATGATTGGTTTGACCCTTTCTCGTAGGACTGTTTCCAATACTTTGGACAATATAGGCGTCACTGTTATACCACGGTAGTTCTTCGCGTCTAGATTTGAGCCTTTTCGTTTAAACACCGGTGTTAGTATTCCTAGCTTTAGCGATTCTGGCACCACTCCCAGATCCCACATCTTGTTGAGTAGTACTGTGAGTGTAGGAACAATTACCTCAGCACCATTCGCCAGATGTTCAGCACAGATATTATACACGTCGGGTGACTTTCCTTTGTTCAGAGACTTAATGGCCTTTGACACCTCGTCCTCTGTGATACTATTTGACATATCAGAATCGTTAACTTTCTGACAGATACTTCTTATTTCCCGAAGTTCCATTTCAAATAGCTTCCTGTAATCCGCATCAAAGCATGCCTCTTGAGTAGGTGTAGCCAACTGACCAAAATGCTGATGCCAACCTGCTAGAATATCTTGTTCTCCTCTGAATATATCCTTTCCAACATGAAGCTCATTTATACACGAGGAAAGCTTACCCCGCTGCTTATTTATCAATTTGTGAAACAAGGCCATATCACTGCTTTTTGACTCCATGATTACCTGACGCTCTACTATAGATTTTTGACTCATTTCACGCCTACATAATTGTCTCAGCATACTTGTGGTTTTCTTTTTATTAATCACTGTTTGGTTTTCTTTATTTTCCGGTCTCCCAGCCATTTTCCATTTATAAAATGCTTCCTTTTTAGCAGCTATGGCAGATTGAATTTCTGGTGTCCACACTCTGAGTTTGGCTTTGCGTGGGCGTTTTTCCTTACTTGGAGCAGCAGCTCTGGCACATTTATCAAGTATATCATTTAACTCCATGACTGAGCTGTCCAGGGCACCTATTGTGTCAATATCGATATCTATGTCCTGTATCTGAGATGATAGTTTGGAGTTGTACAAAACCTTGTCCAATTTGTTCCACCTAATATTCACAGAAGGTCTGATATTATTATTATCTTTATCAGCCGCGGCCACCTTATCCAGGTCATACTTAATTTGACAGAGAATAGGGATGTGATCAGACACGTTTGTTTGTAAGTCCACGAGGCTCTTATGTTCAGTTACATTTTGTGCTATGTCTTCAGAATAAAATATATAGTCCAATGTTGTAATTAAAACACCATCAGGATTGCAGTAGGTATGAGAGGTATGTGAGGTTTTGAGTGAAAAATCTTCCACACAATTTTTCAGGAGTTGACCTCTAACTGACTGATCACGCAATTCCATATCTTCGTTCATATCTCCACCCAATATTATTGAATGTGAACAGCTATACTTGGTGATTATCTCTCTCAGTTGATCCAAGCAGTCACTGTAGTCCTCTACATTATTGGTGAGGCCCCTGCATGGCATGTAGGCAGATATCAGCAGAATAGGTTTCTCTCCCTTGATTTCAGCACATTGTATGCGGTTACCACCGTCTGGTAGCATCTGTATGATGTGGTCTATTTCATGTTTCCATAGGATTCCTGTACCCCCATAACCTCTTGGCATTTGGACTGGTAGGATTGGGTTTCCTGTATCCACCGCCTTGCCACATCCAGTATAGTAACTACTTAATTCTTTTAGTTTATGTAAATTGCAGTCAAATAGCCAATGTTCTTGTATAAGGATTACATCCACAGATTTTCCTAAATCATTCAAAATTAACTCACATGTATTGATATTTTTACAGTTAAAAGTCACAATGTTCAGTTTACTATCTCGTGCAGATGCTATCTCCGATTTTGTTGACGGCTGGCCATGTACAAAAAATGCTGATTAAGTAGAGACTGTTGGCTGTCCCCGGCTTTCCGAATCAATGGTTGACCCACGAAGTTTCCAATGTTGTTAGTAAGGTAAGTGTTGGGCATTATCACCTCTGGCTCACGAATAGCGTTTTGCCTCTCCCCCGTTGGAGGCACCAAATGCTGTGAGTCCATCATGTTTGTGTTCATTTTTACTGTATTTACAGGCCCAGCATGTCCCATCTCCACCACCGGAATATTTACAGGCTGGTACATACTAGGATATGGACTATTTACAGGTTGACAATTGTTCACTGCACCCTTCTGTTCTGTCAGTGACGCTGACAGGGTAGTTCTATCCCGCTGGTTTGCATTAACTGTCATTGTAGGTATACGGTATCCCGTGTCATGACTATTCTGACTATTTGGACTAATTGTAGGTGTTGTAGGTTTTTGTTGTTGTGGACCATTCCTTGGGCCCACCTCACCGGTTCCATTCTGTTTTTCCAGAGCGTCAAGCTGTTCGCTGACCCGACCAAGGACAAACCTAGTGACCCGATCACGTACACCAATGATCAAGTCATCAATTTCCTCCCTCCGTTGAGTGTTTACCTGTTGCGGTTCCTTACAATCAGCTTTCATTTCAGATTTTACTAGTGGATTTTCTAGAATATCAATTCTACGTTGTAATGTACTTATTGTCTTGGAAAGTTCGTCATTACGTGCTTCTAACTTATTTATATACTCATGCAACCTATGCTTCTCTTTATCCTGGTCATTCTGTTTCAATTCTTTCATTTTCAAAGATTCCTCGTGTTTACGTAATTTCAACTCCCATTGCCTAAGTTCGCGTTGTTTCATACCAACGTCAATATTGTTGACTGACTTTGTATTCTGAGTTATAACATTTGGCTGTTGCGATGCCAGCTCCTGCTGTTTGTTGGTTTGATCTGGGGCAAGATTAGATTGGCTAACAGTCTTTGGTTTGGTTAATTCAGTTGGACTTAAATTGGGCTGATATGCTTTTTCAGTTCTATTTGTGGCCTCATTCTGAGATGACTGATTTACTTGAGATAATGAGATCTGAGTGTCTATAGCATTACAGCTTAAACATAAGAAGTCTATACCACAGGCCTCAGTACAATCTTTGTGACAGTTTAGGTTGCACTTCATGCAGGCTATTGCTTCCCCGTCAACGCGATTATCACAAACACAACATTCCGCGTTAAGCTCTGGCCCCTGTTCTTCATTCAATATCTCTTCCACTTGTGAGCAGCTTTCATGTCTCACACTAGGCAATTCAAGTTTAAACCTACTGGTACTGTCCTGTTTCGATTCAACTGGGACCTTCACTATAGTTTCTTCTTTGGAGCATTGTTTACAAATGAATATTACTCCCTTATCGTTATGCAGTCTATCGATCTCATCCTGACTCAGCTTATCACACCGATAATGGATCCAGTGTTGGCCTTTTTCACACAGAACACCGCGGGATCTCAACACTCGCTTGCAGACTGAGCATTTTGGTGGCTCTGAACCAGGGGGCGAATTTGACCCGGGGTCTTCTGTAATTTGAGGTAGGAGTTGGTCTTTAGATATAAGTCCAGTTTGTCTTTGATTTAATAGAGTTTGCATTTGTGTACTTAAAATATCATTAAGACCTTTTGCATTGACGACTATGCCCGCGTGGATTGGTTTCATCATAAGATCATGTATCGCTGCTAAGTGTTCGTCCATGAATATACCAACATCTTTCCCATTAATTAATATGCGGTTACGGGTTGTATATAAGTTTATAGTGTACCCATGTGACTGATCGGGACCAGACTTCACTTTGTATGTTTGCTGTACTACCGCCTTTCTATGTTTATCTTCACTCATATCTATCTCACAATAACCTTGTTCAGGAGGTAATCTACTATAGAATGTGGTGCAAGCAGCTCTGAACAGTTCAAAAGTAGCAGTGTCCATTTCACCAGTTATCCCACCACCAGTAAAGCTATATTCTACTCTAACTTCCCTGCATGCATTAATTTTCTTTCTCAACGTTCTATCTATATTCAGCCCATACCCTTTTGTTGAATTCATATGCTTAACATTGTCATTAAGTCTAATATTGGATGAATTTGTTCCAGAAAGTTCAATTTCCGCAAGCTCAACAAGATTAGACGCCATTGTTGTTGTTTTGATTATCTCCCTTGGCCGTAATTTACGTAGAGTGCCGGAGTTTACCGAGTTCAATAATTTGATATTTTCCTCAAAATAAATATTTCCTTGCTTTCAGGTCAATGGATTAAGTGCAGCTACCAGTTAAATTGTTTCTAGCCCAAAATCTAGAGCCTTGGGGGTCTGAGAAAGGAGTTCTTGGAGACAATCCGTTACACACAAAGCGGCTTCCCGCCAACAGGTAAAAATTTCAGGGATAAAATTCAGATATAAAACGTTATTTCTTTAAGAATTTCTATAAAGCATCTGGATAAGAGAACTCTGGGACACAATTCCACTTGAATAAAACACTCCAACTCGTAGATAAAACGATAAGAATAAAAAATTTCCCGTCCCCGTTAAAAGTCTTCTTCCATCACCACCATCACCGGAAACTACCCCAGTACGGTGTTTAGTGAGACTTAATCAACTACACAAATTCCAGTGACGTCATCAGTCTTTTCTTCCGGGCGGCCGTCACATACCTCGTGGGTTACTAAAGTTCCCAAAATGTTAGTGAAATTACCGTAATCGGTCCCTATTCACATGCACTGAGGACTCTCCATTACATAATGATTTAAATTTTCTACCTATGATAATAACTTTGTGGCTCTTAGCAATGAATAAAGACGCATATGCGTTTCCAAAGCAAACAGATAATGTGGGTGGGGTACTGTTTACAGTTTGGTTGCCAATCTCCAACAAAAGGCTCATCTCTCAAGCTCATACTAGCCTGAGGTACCTTCAGCTAGCAAAGAAGCATACAAAAGTAGTTTCTTTCCACAGACTATCAGGGACTGGAATGACCTCCCTGATTCACTTATCTCCTCTGCTGAAATGTCTGATGACTGTGTGTCCAAGTTCGCTTCACTCGTGCGTTCAAGGGACTAATCTCTCCCCCATCCGAACCCCCTGGTGAAATAATGTCATTTGGCGTGTCACCAGTAAACTATTCAGATTCAGATTCAGATTCAGGTTCTTCTGTCTATATACACCATGTTCCAGAAACTGCAATTTTGAAAATCACTGAAAGACCTCAAGAAACCTGAACATGTCACCAATTTGCATTCCTCAAAAGCAGCCAACTCCCACAAGTTTTGTCAGATCTCAACATTTATCTATCTCTATATACTGCCATACACCCTCGCGGACATTCTAGGCAGGTGTGCGCATAGTCTGTTAGTATCAGACAGGTAAAAGGATGAAATTTAAGATGATAGTGAAGGATAAAAAAAGATGATAGGTTAAAATAGATAAGAATTGGCTAAAAACAGGATTTAAAACAAGCTTTGTGGGATTATGGTCGAGAATGTTGCAGCTTACAGATAGCAGCCTTGAAGGCATCCAAACTCTGTAAGCATAGTACAACGGATTCAGGGAGGGCATTCCACCGGACAATGGCGAGGGGGTAAAATGAATACTTATAATAATGTCTTGAAGTGTACACCTGTCTAAAGGTGTACCTCATACTACCAGAACAGCTTTTTCCCCATGTACTGTTGTTACTTGGAATTCACTGCCACCAGCCTTTGCTGAGGCCCCTGACTTGGTATACTTCAAGCAGGGGCTAACCAACATTGTTCTGAAACTGCAGTCGGCACCAGCTACAAGTAGTACCTAGTGATTCTCAGAGCTATGCTGGTGGGGAGCCCCATTGATACGATCGGCGTGACGTCATAGGTCATTGGTACGAGGTGAATTCCTCGGTTTTTATCGCTGTAACCTTACAGAATTAAAATCAGAATGTCTTGAAGTGTACACCTGTCTAAAGGTGTACCTCATACTACCAGAACAGCTTTTTCCCCATGTACTGTTGTTACTTGGAATTCACTGCCACCAGCCTTTGCTGAGGCCCCTGACTTGGTATACTTCAAGCAGGGGCTGACCAACATTAAGTTCTGAAACTGCAGTCGGCACCAGCTACAAGTAGTACCTAGTGATTCTCAGAGCTATGCTGGTGGGGCGCCCCATTGATACGATCGGTGTGACGTCATAGGTCATTGGTACGAGGTGAATTCCTCGGTTTTTATCGCTGTAACCTTACAGAATTAAAATCAGAAAATATGAAAACAAAATAAAGATATTAATAAAAGCTTTGCATGTCTTTTTAGATCTTCATTATTTATTCAACTCAAGGTATGAACCCCGTTATTATTCTGACATATTATGATTTTATAAGCGTCTAAAAATAATTAAATCACAGCGATATTGACCGAGTTATACCCTCGACCGAATGAGAGAAGAGGCGGGAAAGGTGCAGTTCCGGTAACCAATATTGATTTTTTCTAACAAAAGAGTAGCTTGCCGACCGGGTCAATACCCCTTAGCGGTCGCTATAGCCGGTTGGGTCTGAGTTGAGGCTGTGCCAAACTTTTCCAATTCTTCTATCTTTTATCTATCCCCGGTTCTTCTAACTTTACTATCTCTCTTTTCCGTTTCTCGACTAGCACCACCACAGTCTTATTAAAGTCAAGAGTGACTGTGATGACGTACAATGTAGATGTAGACAAGTTTTGAAAAGTGCCGCAAAAAAAAAAAAAATCTGTTCAACTAAAACGAAACTGTATTGTATGCATACCTGAGCAATAGGACAGGTTGGCTAGGTACTCTTCCGCGAAAAGAAATCGATATTGGCCACCTTTCGCACTATTTTTCATCATTTGGTGGAGGGGGTAACCTCCGCCATATGGTTATGCATTACTATTTTTAGACTTTAACAAAATCATACGAATTAAAAATATTTTTAAGAATTTCTTACTATGGAATAAATCTTATAAATATATTAATCTTGATGAAAAAGAAAATTTTGATTTCATATTTTGTGCTCCAAATTTAGTATGGGCATAGCGATAAACACCGAGTAATGTACCTCCACCAAATGAGCAAATTTACCTGTATGATGTCATCCCTTCATGCCCAATAAACTCTAAAAATTATTCCACTGATTTGCTTGATTTTCAGTTTTAAGATGCTTGGAATACCTCCTTTGCAGATGCAAAAGGCCTATTCAAAATAAATTTTTTTCATTATTTTTTTATAAGTGAATGGATTTTCAAAATGTTTGCGGCACTTTTATGACTTTTGGTTTGCAAAAAGACAACATGTATTTGTCTTGTGTTGTTTCTAAAAAGTGAGATTTTGAAAAATGCAGTTTCTGAAAGATGGTGTAAGTAGTCTGAATCTGAATGGTTTACTGGTGACACGCCATTTCACGAGGGGGCTGTGCCAGGAGGGAAATTAGTCAATGGCTCCAAGGTCTCTCTACATGCTGGTTAGGAAACACTGTATTGAATTTACCATGAATCAGAAAAACCTGTATGCAAAGTACCATATATAAGGACAGTGCTGAAAGCAGATATATTCTCAAAAAAAAAAAATCACAATAAAAGTTGCGAAAAACCATTTATGAATATAAATAAATTTCAGTACATGATATATCTGACACCTACACGATTGTGTAATTTTCAACAAAATATTTTGTTTTAATATTTCCCAAGAAAAATGTTCCGAAAGATTTTATTTGAATGAAAGATGTGAAAATGGATAATGTGGTACATATTTTAATGAAATACATATATCTTCCAAGCTAATTTGCTATTATAAGTTTAGACTTAATAATTCATCATGTTCTGGCAGAGAAAAAATATGGCTCAGTAATAGGATAATGCACAAATTGACAACAATAATTAGTTTTGAATGCATGTTTTCTACGTGAGTAAATACAACACAGGCATACAAGAGTTTTGAAAATAAAAGTAGATTCCTAAACTGTGTATAGAGAGATGTTGCTGGCTCTCACAAGAGATGCGAACTTGGACACCATTAGGAAAACATGTCCGTGAAATGTATACCCCATTAAACCCCACTTTTATATAACAAAACTGGGGTATGCAGGGGTATACATATTTTCTTATTTTTGCTCCAAAACATAGATTGTGGGTACTCGTTAGAACAACCTCATCGAGGCGGTTCTAACGTGTACCCACAATCTATGTTTTGAGCAAAAATAAGAAAAATATCAAGTTTTCTACTGAAAAGTTCCATTTTTTACAACTTAAAAAAATCTCTGTTCATTGCATGGGCATGTTTTCGTAATGACACAGTCATCAGACAGCAGAGGAGATCAGAGTATCAGGGAGGTCATTCCAGTCCCAGTTTCACATTGTGTTTTTTTTTTTTCTTTCCTCAATAACATTTGAGCCGCCTTGTGGAAAAACCAACAATGTGGTTTCCGAACAGATCCGACACAAACCAGCCTGTACAGTCACAGAAGCAGGCTAGAAGCTGGAAATTTCGGATTTGAGAAGAATAGGAATTGTACTGTCCGAGTAGCGAAAACAAAGGCGCTGATCAGCATCGCGGTTCTGCATCTTTGTTTTCGCATATGCAGATTGTTGGTTTTTTCATGAGGCTTATTTCTTTCATACTGAATGATACATTGTACATGTAATATGAATTAAATATATTTGTAACATTTTACCTTATTAGATGCTAATGAACCATCAGGGTTGATGTGTCAATTTATTAAACAAACAAAGCAACAAATATCTGACATCCGATCGGTACCAAGAAGTTCCCCAAAAGGTGAGAAAAAGCCATGCAAATATACTTGAGGTGCATGTTAATGGTTTGAATAATGTTTATTTCAGACACAAAGAAAATGAATCCAGAGAAATTGAAGCAGCTGCAAGAGCAAGTGCGGATAGGAGGCAAGGTATTGTAGAGCTTCTACAACATTCACATATGAGCTGCGTCAGGAGAAAACTGGTCTTCAGGGTTTCTGACCAGGTCAGACACAAACCAGCCTGTACAGTCACTGAAAAAGGCTAGGAGCTTGAAATTTCTTATGAAGAATAATAACTTTACTAACTGTGTAGGGAAAACAAAGATGCTGATCAGTTACATGTTTGCAGCTACTGCACAATTGATCTGCGTCTTTGTTTTCGCATATGCGAATATCCGGTTTTCTCATGATGAGGCTCATATGAGCTGCGTCATATTTGCCTATGCGAAAACAAAGAAGCACATCAGTTGTGTAGTAACTGCACAAGAGATCAGTGCCTTTGTTTTCACTACACAGACAGTACAATCCCTCTTCTTTAAGCCCTTTGCTTTCCTCTCTTTGGTTGGTTATCAGACAGGTGGTAAAGCCCCTATCTCACTAGAATGTGACAACTGGAGACTAGTTCGCAAATAGTTCGTGTCAAAGATAGACGATAAAAACACAACTTTCACGTTGCAGTCTCATTGAATAGACATTTATGCTACAAGTTCGCAAATTTCGGTCTAATTTTGAAAATGTGTCGTGCGACATTCGTGAGAGTGTCTCACGACTTTTCCGCAAATGTAACTTATTTTCATTTAAATTCGTGCGACATTTGTACAAATGTCGCTTAGTTTTATTTTCTCGCCAGATAGTCGCGAGGTTTTCGCAAGACTGTCGCGCGACCGTCGTTGGGCACTCGCGCGACATTCATACGAGTGTCGCGAAAATTTCGCATTGTAAATTCGCCAAAATTTCGCACCGACAAGTTCGCGACACTCGCACGAACGTCCCGCGACCGTCGCACGGCAGTCTTGTGAAATATTTTGGAGAAAAAATTCGCATAAAATTTTTAAACATGTTTAAAAACTTCGCGACACAAGAAAATTCTCACGAATGTCGTGCGAAAGTCCGCGATAAAATTTGCAAAACAGTCGCGAGAAATTCGCATGCCAGTGAGATACTAGCTTAAAGCAATTTTTTTAAGACCGGGACTCAATAGCAGCTAACTGTGCCTTGTATGATGACAAAGTGGAATTACCGTTTGATCATGCAATGAAACTATTATAGCGGCTATTCTCTCTGACTTGGCACACACAAAAATTAAATGGTGTTAGTGTAGGCTCGAATGTCAAGGAAGAAAGGTTGTGCTAGATATAACGGAAAAAACAGTTAAATCAGCTAAAGCGGAACAGGAAATCAACATGTTTGATGAGGATGATGGCCTCCATGTCTAGGAAGAAGTTTTGGCTCTGAACTGACATACTGAAAAGTTGTTGACAGGGACATTAAACCACGAAAACCACAAAAAAATACAGCTTTCCATGCTTTATATGATGATCAAGTGGAATTACCATTTGATCATGCAATATAACCATTTAAGCGGCTATTCTTTCTGACTTGGCACAAAATGTATGAAAGCTAACCTGATGGCCTATTGTTTTGGTTGAGTGACATACTTAAGATTGAGAATTTTGGGTGGTTTAAATTGTTGCTTTAAGCTCCCCATAGGACTTAATTAGTAAACGGGAAGTGGAGGCTTTGTCCTAGCATGACTGAAAAACACATTGATCTACATGTTTGGTGTTGCGTCTTGTTGGCAAATACATGTAGCAAGTTTTAGCTTCTATGTGGCTCAAGAAGTAGTCACTCACAGCTTTTGCTTTGAAATGCCCTTTGGTCTTTGATGAAGTATTCGCATCCTCACAGTTGTTCTTAACAATCGGGGGCCAGTTGTTCAAAATTTACAATGTCGTTAGTTAATGATTTGTTAAAATTTCAAATGGCAATATTACAAATACACTGTTATTTTTTATTGATAAAATGTGCAAAGGATTCTTACATTTTATCAACAAAAAATAACAGTGTATTTGCTTATGGTGTCGGCATGTACTTAACAAGCTGAGGTCTTAACGATGACATTAAGAAGCTAACAAAGTTTTGAACAACTGACCCCTGAAGTGGTACAAGTTCCCGAATCTCATAGTGATTATGGACTAATTCATACGAAGTCTGAAAATGCGATATATGATACCTTACTGTACATGAATGTGTTTTTGTCTATTTTAGGGTTCAGCAAGACGCAAGAAGAAGGTCGTCCACAGAACAGCTACCACAGATGATAAAAAATTACAAAGTTCATTGAAAAAATTATCTGTCAGTAATATACCTGGTATTGAAGAGGTATGTCAGTTGTTTGACGGCTGGACTTTGTTTTAACTGTTAAATAGAGGTAGAGCTCTGTAGATTTCTGTATTGAGATTACAATCGCTGTAGAAAAAAGGCATCAAAATACATTCAAAGAAATGTTGCTAACTTGCAAATAGCCATAGTTGATTCAAAGATCTATGGTGTCAGCAGCAAAGGGTTACAGTCTTGATTCTCCTGTATAAATCATTGTCACAGTGCTGCATTGCAAACACGTGTGATAATAGAGACAAATACTATTAAAAAAAAAAAAAAAAGGATCACACCCGGTGTAAGATGTTGCTAAATCCACTGTACATTATGTCCATGATGATGAAAAATGTGGAATTACCGTTTGATGCTTGATGAAACAGTCAAATGCGGCTTTTTATTTCTGAATGGACATATTGGATACTGAGACGTGTTTATGAACCCAATGCTGTCAAGATCATTTTATTGCTTTGATAATTTACAGGTAAACATGATCAAAGATGACGGCCAGGTTCTACACTTCAACAACCCTAAAGTACAAGCTTCACTTGCTGCAAACACATTCGCCATCAATGGTCATGCAGATAACAAACGTAAGTTGAAGGATTAAGTATTAGTCTGACAGTCATATTAAAGAATAATTTTCCAAGTTGAAGAACTAGATGTGTGTTTGCAAGCAATGGAAAGTTGTATTGAGGATAAAACCTAAGAAAGGAGCATGGTGACTTAGTGATAGAGAATCAGATTTTGCAAGAGGTAGATGGCTACGCTATATGTCCTTGAGAAAACCACAGTTGTTCCCCATATTAGTATATATATATACACAGAAAACAGTTCCTCTGTCCCAACATATTTTTTTTTTTCAAGATTATTTCAGCTCATATGAGATGGGCCAATCAGTAGGTGGGCGAAAACAGGAGAACCCGGAGAAAAACCATGTGGCCCCAACATAACTGAAAAACTGTTCATTTTGCTGTGAAGTCTCTAGTTGTCCTGGAATGAACTATGGCATGCACTAAACATGTCAAAGATGCAAATATCCTTCTTCATAGTTACTTTTAGTAATCTAAGAGATGCACAGGACTTGATACGCTTGTGAAGCATTTCTTAAACTGTATATATATATTGTCATAACAGTATTAAAATTTGTAATGGACTGGTTTATTTCACAGAGTTGACAGAAATGTTGCCTGGTATTTTAAATCAGTTGGGTGCAGAGAGTTTAAGCAGTCTTAAAAAACTGGCGTCCACAGTCGCCGGAGGTGAGTACCTACGTGAGTATTCAGCTTTACTACTTCTCTTTTCATCAATTACTATTTTTGCCTATGCCAAAACCAAAGCCGCAGATCAGCTGTGCAGTAACTGCACAGCTGATCAGCGTTTTTGTTTTCGCTACACACATAGTACAATTCGTCTTCTTCTTAAGTACACAATTTCAAGCTTCTAGCCATCTGTGACAGCACAGACCGGTTTGTGTCGGACCTGGTTGGAAACCCCGAAGACTTTTCTCCCGGCTCATATGTCTAAATCGTATGGAAGCTCCCGGTTCATATGTCTAAATCGTATGGAAGCTTGCACACAATACTTGTAGATTGCCAGGTAAAGCACACTTCTTTCCTTATTTGGCCTGGAAATATTTCTATGTCCATTCTTCCCCTTTTTAATGCACCTGCTTATAGCAGGGTGCGATATAGGAGTCCAAAATACCGTCCGTCCGTTTGTCAACATTTACGTCAAACTTTTATATTTATGTCAAAGTTTAGTTTTCTCTGCATCAGTGATAGCTGCGAGTTTGAAACCTTGCATAGTAATTGTCCTTGACATACCCTTCAAGCTCGTACCTTGACCTGGTGCCCTTGACCTATATTTCACGGTCCATTGACTTTGTCAATTTTATGTCGAAGTTTGGTTTTCTCTGTATTGGTGTTAGCCACAAATGTGAAAACTTGTATAGTATTTGTCCTTGACATACCTTTCAAGCAGGCACCTTGACCCGGTGCCCTTGACCTATATTTCACGGTCCATTGACTATGTGGAAGTTACATGGAAGTTTGGTTTTCTCTGCATTAGTGATAGCCGTGAGTGTGCAACCTTTCAGAGTAATTGTCCTTGACATACCCTTCAAGCATGCACCTTGACCCAGGGCCCTTGACCTATATTTCATGGTCCATTGACTTTGTTAATTTTTATGTCAAAGTTTGGTTTTCTCTGCATCAATGATAGCTGCGAGTGTGAAACCTTGCATAGTAATTGTCCTTGACATACCCTTCCAGCATGCACCTTGACCCACTGCCTTTGACCTATATTTCATGGTTCATTGACTTTACTAATTTTTACGTCAAAGTTTGATTTTCTTCGACGTAAGGTAGCTGTGAATGTGAAACCCTGCATAGTAATTGTCCTTGACATACCCTTTTAGCGCATACCTTGACCTGGTGCCCTAGACCTATATCTTAAGTTTTCAATTATTTTGCGCCATGCAGGTGCGATATCGACCTCCGTGGAGTTCTTGTGATGTTTCACTGATTCAGTCAAGAAGCACATTTACGAGTTTTTAGTGAATAAGTGTATCCTAAGAACTTGTAACCAGTGACTTGCCCACGAACAGGGTGGCTAGCTTAACTTAATGTCCTGACATAACCTTAGCTGTTGACAGTGGACATGAAAGAATGAAACCAGTCAAACAAAATAATTAGTTTGCCTATAGTGATGAAAAAATGGAATTACCGTTTGATTCAAATGAAACTACTTTCGCGGCTATTCTTTCTGAATAGGCATGTTGAGTTTTAAATAAATGTTAAAAGTGTCTCGTGTGTGATTCCTAACTATGAATTTAACAAAACAAGTGTCCATTTGCTAAAATGTCTATCAATGATAATTGCATCAATAGAGAAGGATCAGTCATAAAATTTTCAAAATTATAGCTTGTACATTTTTATGATCCAAGGCAAGGATATACATGCAGGGTTTTCCCTGGTACGGCATACAAAAATAGCAATTTTTACCCATTTTGGCCAAAAATGCCCAAAGGTTTCTGTTTTCTGAAGTTAATACCCCAAATCTTCAACACTGGACAGTGTTGTCAAAATCTCTGAGGAGCTGCCAGTAGTGTGATATTGGTCCCCTAAATTGAAACCCTGTACATGTATAGTTCAAATTTATGAAGCATTTTTGCCTATTATGATGATAACTTGGAATTACCGTTTGATTCTAATGAAACTACTATAGCGGCTATTTTTATCTGAATAGGCAGATTTCATATATGTATAGTCAGTCCTGCCTAATTAAATTTTGGTTCTTTATAATTCACGAGGCAGTCAGCACCTAAAAAACATATGAGCCTATGTGTGAGAAAACCAACAATTTGGGTTCTGACCAGGTCCGACACAAATCGGGCTGTACAGTCACAGAAGTGGAATTGAAGCTTGAAATTTTGGATATAAGTAGAGGAGGAATTGTTCTATCTGTGTAGCAAAAACAAAGGCGCTGATCAGCTTCGCAGTTACTGCGAAGCTGATCTGCGCCTTTGTTTTCGCCCAAGCATTTTGTTGGTTTTCTTATGCAGTGGCTTATAAAAGGTCATAGTTCAAAAGCTTAAAGTAAAAGTCATGAGTGCATAGATGTTATGCACCTTTTCTTTTTTCAAATGCTTTCTGAACAGGTCTGACACAAACCAAGCTGTACAAGCACAGATGGCTAGAGGCTGGAAAGTTTGTATTTAGAAAGTAGAGGAATCGCACTATCGGAGTAGCGAAAACAAAGGCGCTGCAGTTACTGCGAAGCTGATCTGTGCCTTTGGTTTTGCATATGCAGATTGCTGGTTTTCTCATGAGGCGGCTCAGTTATTTGTACCAAGATGAGGATAATCATCTGTAGTTAAGCGGTTAAGCTGCAGGGTTGTAAGTTTGATCTCGAGCTTCTGGTGTCTTAGAAGAGACTGAAAAATGAGAAGCCATCTTCATATGAACTTGACCCTCGTCGAGCAGTGAGAATAAGAATTTTATACATCGACAGTCAACTTTCGGAATTGGCATGTTTTGCTTAATTGCTTTGCCTATAATGATGAAAAAATGGAATTACCGTTTGATTCTAATGAAACTACTAAAGCGGCTATTTTCTCTGACTAGGCAAGCTGTGCATAGTGTATGTGATTCTAAAGCAGTGAACTTTTCTTCAACAAACTCAGAAGTAGATTTTCTGTTTTAGCTAAATGTTTCCTTTGGAAAGCCTAATCTTGGGCAATGTGTTGAAGATAATTGATTGCCAAATTTTGACCTCTGTTGCTATAAATGGTAAAGCCAGGCATTACGAAAACATGCCCATGCAGTATACAGAGATTTTTAAAGTTGTGAAAAATGAAAAATTTCAGCAGAAATTTTTCAATATTTTTCTTATTTTTGCTCAAAACATAGATTGTTTCTTATAGAGGCGGTTCTAACGAGTACCCACAATCTCTGTTTTGGAGCAAAAATAAGAAAAATAGGTATACCCCTGCATACCCCAGTTTTCGTATATAAAAGTGGGGTTCAAGGGGGTATACATTTCACGGACATGTTTTCCTGATGAATAAAAAAAAATGACATTTTGTTCCCTTTACAATGCTTTTACCCCAAATCATGGAACCTATAATCTGATTTAATCTTTCAGTGAGAAGTAAATGTAAAACCTTAACCTTAGGGGTTGGTCACATTGGTGGGAAACAGACAGAAGGGGCCTGTTGTAGTCAATTCCATTCTTTTGCCTATTATGATGAAAAAATGGAATTACCGTTTGATTCTAATGAAACTATTCAAGCGGCTATTTTCTCTGAATTGGCAGGTTTTTATGTATCCAAAAGATATGTTTGGTGTGCAAGTCTTACACAGAGAACTATTTATGAGTCAAAGGTGGATTTTCAAATTCATTGGAGATCTTTTTTTTCCCCCATGATATTCCTGTAATAACATGATAGAGTACTGAAAAAATAATGGTGTTTTGCCTGTGTTTCTGTATACGAGCCGCCTCGTGAGAAAACCAACAATGTGGTTTCCGAACAGGTCTGACACAAACCAGCCTGTACAGCTACAGAAAAGAGCTAGAAGCTTGAAATTTTGGATTTAAGTAGAAGAGGAATTGTACTATCCGAGCAGCGAAAACAAAGGCGCTGATCAGCTTCGCTGATCTGCGCCTTTGTTTTCGCCTATGCAGATTGTTGGTTTTCCCATGTGGTGGCTCATATATTACAGTATTGTCAGATTAGTAATTTTTGAGGGACCTGCTTTAATGATGAAAAATTTGGAATTACCGTTTGAGTCTAATGAAAACAAAACAGCGGCTATTCTTTTCTGATAAAGCAAGTCTTGTCAACTAAAAATAATGGACTAAAAATGTTTTATTTGCTGGAAATAATCAAACGTGTAAGATCTTCTATATAATTTTGGTGGCCTAGTGGTAGAGCATCAGACTCCAAATCAAGAGAGGTCATGGATTCGATCCCCACTGGGGTCACTCGATTGTGTCCTTGAACAAGACGCATTAACTCCCCTGGTACCTGTAAATACCCAAAATGCGATGGCTCTGACCTGACATGACTAAAAAAATGTTGTCTTGGATGCTAAACCTACATATAGAATACAAACCAACAATCTTCATTTCATTTGTGAGAATTAATCACTCGTGCAAGATCCTCTGTATATAATTTCAGGTGGTGGCGGTGACACTGGTAAACCTAATGCCGACCATGATAGTGACGATGATGGTGTTCCTGGTACGTAAAATATAGAAACTTATTAAATTTATTATTTGAAACAAGCTGTTTTACCTCAATTGCACAGATTAGTGTAAGTAAGCGCCTTTGTTTTTGCTACACAGATGTACAATTTCTCTTCTTCTTAAATCCGACGGGCGCCTTTGTTTTTGCTACACAGATGTACAATTTCTCTTCTTCTTAAATCCGACGGATAGTACAATTTCTCTTCTTCTTAAGTCCGAAATTTCAAGCTTCTAGCCTGCTTCTGAGACTGTACAGACCAGTTTATGTCAGACCTGGTCGGTTTTCTCGCGTCGCGGCTCATATAATTGTAGCAACCTCTGAGAATTGGAATAATTATGATGAGCATTAGATGTATGTTAAATGAGACTGGACACATACAGGAGAGCTCTGATAATAAATAAAGGAAAGCAATGACCAAGAAGGTTTGAGAATTTCAATATTTCATCATTAGATTAAAGCATGAAAATACATGAGCCACCATGCGAGAAAACCGGTCTTTGGGGTTTCCAACCAGGTCTGACATAAACCAGTCTGTACAGTCACAGAAGAAAGCTTGGGGCTTGACATTTTGGAATTAAGTAGACCGGGAATTGTACTGTCCGAGTAGAGAAACAAAGATGCTGATCAGCTGTGCAGTTACTGCACAGTTGATCTGCGCCTTTGTTTTTGCATAGGCGAAAATCTGGTTTTCTCGTGATGTGGCTCACATATAATTTTATAATCTTGGATCCATGTTTTCCACTTCAGATCTGATAGAAAACTTTGATGAAGCATCAAAAGATGAAGGGGATTAGAAAACCCAAGAGAGACCATCTGTGTTGACATAGTGTGTGTGATGACCCCTGAATGTTACATTATTATTATAAAGATCTTGGCTGTGAAAAGACCCAGGATGTTACATTTGTTGCAATATTAGGCTGTGAAAAAAAGATTTAATATCTGAAAATTTTCTATTGGTTTTGTTGAGTATATTTTTTTACTTGAAGGAAATCGATGGCTTCTTCACCATGAAAACATGTCCATGTAATTTATACCCCCTTTAACCCCACTTTTATATTGCAAAACTGGGGAATGCAGGGGTATACCTATTTTCTTATTTTTGCTCCAAAACATAGATTGTGGGTACTCGTTAAAACTGCCTCGCCTAGGCGGTTCTTAAACGTGTACCTACAATCTACATGTATATTTGGAGCAAAAATGAGAAAAATGTCAATTTTTTTTCTGTTGAAAATTTTCATTTTTATAGCTATAAAAATCTCTATATTGCATGGGTGTGTTTTAGCTAGTTGCATCTTTGTCTGAGAAACAACATCCAGTGGTTTTCTTCAAGGGAAATAATTCATCTTGACACAAATGTAATCTCCCAGCAAAGGAATTTCGTTATTGAAAATGGATGCAGAAAATGCATTTCTAGCAACAATGAAATTCCAATTGTTGGCAAGGTTGTTGGCTTGTGTAAGCTCAACAGTGTCATGTTTATTAACTTATTATGAATAAAATGTGTGAAGGAATGGATTCAACTGGTGCATAATGGGAACTAAAGATCATGTGACGAAACCATAAATTTATAAAATGTACTAACTCATGAGTAAATGTGCTGGCAATTACATTATTCTATCACATGATATTTGATCTTAAGGTGGGATACCAACTGTATATACTGCTTGCCTTAAAATCATGTATCTTTGAAAATACAATTTTTCATACGGGATTTGTTGTTTTAACCTTTTAATCCTTGCCAAACCACTGTAAAATGGTCTTAAGTGGTCTTGTAATATTTCAAAAACGAAAAGAATTTTTTCCACTGAAGAAGCCTCTAAAGATGAATAGCAGTAAAAGGCTTTTATGAAGATATTCGTCATAAAATTCTTTCTCTTCTGCTTATTCGTGAAGAGCATTTGTATGGGTGCAAGTTTTCAAACATCAGGAAAACATGTCCGTGTATTGAATACCCCCTCAAACCCCACTTTTATATAGAAAAAGTGGGGTTTGCAAGGGTATACCTATTTTTCTTATTTTTGCTCCAAAACATAGATTGTGGGTACTCGTTAGAACCACCTCGCCGAGGCGGTTCTAACGTGTACCCACAATCTATGTTTTTAGCAAAAATAAGAAAAATATCAACCTTTTTCCTGTGAAAAATTTCATTTTTAAAACCAAAAATTTTTCTGTATGTTACATGGGCGTATTTTCGTAATGAACTATATTGAAACTCTATAGAAATGCACCACTTAATAAAATGCTCATGTGATGTCTCGATATTTCAAACACTTTTAACAGTCCTATCATTTGGCTTTGGATTTAACGCAAAAATCAAACTGACCTGACGTGTGACTGCTGTGATATTTTAAAAATTGTAAGGCAACCAGGGCCCAGTTGTTGAAAATTAACGATGTCGTTAGTTAACGATTTGTTAAAATTTCAAACATAAATATTACAAATACACTTATTTTCTGTAGATAAAATGTGAGAATCCTTTGCAATGCAAACAACAAAAAATAACTGTATTTGCCTATGTAGTCAGCATTTACTTGACGAGTTGAGGTCTTAAAGATGACGTTAAGCTAACGAAGTTTTGAACAACTGGCCCCTAATTGTCAAGTCGGAGCTGCTATAAGGTAGCGCGGTGGCGTGGTAGTAGAGCGTCAGACTCCAAATCGAGACTGGGTTCGATCCACACAGGTGTCACCGTGTTGTGTCCCTGAGCAAGACAACTCCCTACAGTAGTGGTTAAACCCAGGAAGGGTTGGCTCCGTCCAGACATGACTGAAAAATTGTTGACTGGGACATTAAGCCTCAACACAAACAAGCAAAAGAGGTGCTATACCTTAAGTTTTGTACAAATGTTTTGACAGGGAATATGCATTTTCGAATGCTGAGAAAGCATGTAACCAAATCTTGGATTCTTTTGCCTCTGGGTGCATTAGAATCGTAGAAAGTGACATCTTTATATATTGTTTTCAGTTTTTGAAAAATTACTTAAGCACATTGTATTTGGAATGTCTAGAACCTTTGCCCATGCATGTGTCAGTTAATGCTGAAAATAAAGTCTAGAATTAGTGACCATCAAGACAAATCTACTGCTAAAATAATTTTAGCACAATGATACGAGCCGCGACGCGAGAAAACCGGTTTTCGGGGTTTCCGACAAGGTCTGACACAAACTGACCTGTACAGTCACAGAAGCGGGCTAGAAGCTTGAAATTTCGGATATAAGAAGAAGAGGAAAGTACTATCTGTGTAGCGAAAACAAAGGCGCTGATCAGCTTCACGGTTACTGCGAAGCTAATTGCACCTTTGTTTTCGCATAGGCAAAAATCGGGTTTTCTCACGATGCGGCTCATATATATTCATTGCTTGACAGTTATGTAGCATTTGTAGGCCTATTCGTGGATGATCCATCATTTGCCACCAATCTAGAACTATCAAGTATCTCAGTGCTGACTAGATAGCTAGGGAGACGAGAGAATCTGTGGTGTAGTGACATTGCTACTTGCCTTGTAAACGAGCTGTGGGTTCCGTTTCCCAGTCTTTCAATTAAAACTTTGAACCATAATCTTGTTAAGGAACTTATTGAGCCATGTCACGAGATAACCAGAATTTTGCCTATGTGAAAACAAATGTGCCTTTGTTTTCCCTACAAGGATAGTACAATTCCTCTACTTCCTAAATCCAAAATTTCCAGCCTCTAGCCATCTTCTGTAGCTGCACAGGCCGGTTTGTGTCGTACCTGGTTGAAATCCCAGATGACCGGTTTTCTAGATGACCGGTTTTCTTGCGTCACGGCTCTTTTTATAGCTGTTGGTGGAGAAAACACAATATAGGCAAAGCTTCAGATTTGTTTCTTTATGAAGACTTGGAAGCCAGTTCATACTATGGGCACTTTCACGTTAAATTAGAGAATTGAAAATCGGACGTTTGGACCTATATAATTGTTTTAATACTTTGTCTAATACAAATAGAATACTATCTACTTATGCGCCTGACCGCTAACTCCTTGTTGTGAAAATTTCGTTAAGATCGGTCCATTAGTTCTCCTGTAATGGTGAAAAATGCACATTTTTTGGGACAAATAAAATTCCCATTTTAAAATTTACACTTTAAAACAATGTATTTTTCTGCAATGGTGACTGTTAAGTAATAAAATAGGGTGTTTTCATGAAGTGTACATGACCTATTTACTGCCAACAGAAAATCATCCATGAGCAAAAAAAAAAAAGTAAAAAAAATTACTTTCATAGAAAACCTTAAATTTGTCCCAAAAATGTCCTCACCAGAACAAGGGGTTTATTAGAGGACAACAGATGCAAGGTAAGTTAAGAATTTTGTCGCTATAATAAACTTAAATGTCCCAGTAACTGAATAAATGAACATCTTTATGGTTCTGTCAACAGTTTCAAGAATAGTAGCCTTCCAAAGAACTTTACCATGCATTGTCCCCAAAAAATGTCCTCACCAGAACAATGTTTTTTTCTGAAATACAGCTTTGCTGTTGCAAAATGTGATGAAAATGTGCTAAAATTCCAGGTTATCTCCTATCCTGTTGAGCTGGCTGTCATCTGGTACTGATTTTGTAATCATAATTTGACAGAATACATCGAAAATAGCAAATGTCCTCACCAGAACATTAGGCCTTCTATTATAAATTAAAGGTTTTAGGGTTTATTGACCACTAATGTCTTTTTTTTTAAGTTTTGTTATCTTTGCTGAAATGACACTGTACTTGAAAATGTCCCCAAGTATGCTTCAGTATTTTATACTTTTGGTAAAATTGTAAATTTGACCTCATATACTGCAGACATTAAGATGTGAAATGAGACAGTTGCCGATATAACAACTATTTTCATTCATATTTTATGAAATTTCATTTCTTATAGCAATGTAAAACGAAGTATTGAACTGTGGATGTATATATCCTAAAGGAATTTGATAGTATGCATCCCAAAAAACAGGTAAATAATGTTCTGGAGAGGACATTTTTTGGGACATACTTTGAATTTGCGACACAACTTCTTGTACCTCATGTATGATATTCATATCTTATATTTTTAAATATCTGAACAATGTAGACTGTGTTTAATCCTTTTAAAGGGCTATTTTATATTGATAATCTTTCTTTAAATCCACCAGGATATATATTTCCCTTATATTCCCAATAGAAATATAATGCTACAGTTGTTTGTTACATTCATTACATATGACCCTTATTTTATCAAAATGCAAACTTGTTAATTTACAATTTCAAAGTACTTAAATAAATGATTTATGACTGTAGGACTTTTCCTGTGTGCTTGTTATTAGCAATTTATATGATTATAGCAAGTTTTAAATGAAACACACCACACAGACCCTATACCCTGTTACCATTTAGACAGACTTGAAGAATTTATTGATTTCAATAAAGTTTTGTGTTTTAACATCATATTAGTATAACTGCAGGCTTTACAATGCAATATTATTGATCTTTATGAATTTAGAAGTTGTCTCTGTGTTATATTTCAATCTGTTACATATGTTACATTCAGCGCAATATGTACTATGAACAAATTTCACAGATCTTTAAGATTTGAACTTTTTATTCTTATTTGTTTTATATATATAAAATGTAAGTTAATGCATTTGTTAAATCAAGGAGTTGTTTTATCCTTATTTAATTACGATGTTACAAAATCACAAATTAAGAAATTACATTTCCTTGAACATCACAGTACATGTACCATGATATTAATCTCAAGAAAAGGTTAGAAGTTCATTACTCAATTTGTTTTTATGACATCTATTCATCATTCAATGTATTATTTTGATGCAAACCCTATCTTAGTATTTTTGAAGGATTGTGTAACAGATAAGAACACATAATATGCGAGAATAATGTTTGCATTTGTATGAAAAGGAAAATCACTAACAACAAGATGTTTGTTATGATATGAACGAATGTAACTTACTGAATTTAATTTTCACAGAGCAAATCTTAACTTTAAATAACTTTAAATATTCAGTTTTGAAGAATGTTATGTTTGTAACCTACAATATACATTTAAAAGGTTGAATAAGATCTAAAGGAATGTGAAGATACAAAGTGGAATAACCTTTACGATAAAGCATACTTCATAATTGGCCTAACATGCATACATTTTCTAGGAGATTTTGGTTTGATGTTTAGTTTACAAGCATTTATGTGGGTAACATATGTAATGCAGTAATGTTACATTTTACTGACGGCAAAATGTTTAAAATACTTATGGCTTCACAGAATTTACGGTCTGTTAAATCTCATGTAGAGTGCAAAATCAGATCGTATCTTGAAAATCATAGTATTAAAATTAGATACAGTAAGGGGTACTCTAGCTCCCCTTCTTAAAACCTTACAACTGGTATGGAATTGGTATGTTATAGTAATATACAGTGATTATTTGTCAAAATTTCCACTTGTGTCGTTAAAAAATTAAATGTTATTGGTAAATATTGTGTCATTTTGCATGGAGTAAATAACAAAGAGTAAGAAATTCAGTTTATCCCTAGACAACTCCACATACGGATCTCCCTGCCTCACTCCTTCCTATATGAGAATCATAACATCTGATTATCAGTTACACAAAGTTAAGCATCCTCTAGTTTTTCCTCATTAGAATAATATTTTAGCTTTTAGAACTGATTCAACAGAAGGCAAATTTTAAGCCATTTGGTCTCACTGCTATTTTCGAATTACTTTATATAGTTCTAAACCTAAAGAAAACAAACAAGTGTGAAAAACAGATAGTAGAAGACCACCATGAATAACATCCTTTTGGCAAAGTCTATACTTAGTTAGGTAAATGTAAGCAATGACCAGGAGCTGGTGCAATTAGAACCAACATTCCGCCTAAAATCCCAAGTGGAAAGCAAACGGAATAACAAATATTTACTGGTACAATGAAAATGTACAGTTTGCCAAGAGAATGGCTATTTCCCAAAAGGTGACCACTCATTTACATAAACTAACTTAATATATGCCATTTAGGATTATCTTAGCACATTGTGTGCAAGAAAGGTGCATTAATGATGCAGATCAAAATTCAATTCTTTTTAATAATGTTTTGGAGCATTATTTCAACATTTCTTAAAATTATGAAACGTGACCTACATGTATACGTGTATAATGTTAAAAATGACAATGTTACCGGTTTTGAATTATCATGCAATTTTGCTCAAATCAGGAAGATATATATGGCATGTTTTTATGCAAATATGGTATCTTGACAAAGACTGGAACATATTTATCTTTGAAGTTGAATTTGGTATTTTTTGTAAATTTAAGAGAAAAAATCGAGAAATGTTTTAATCATTTCATCAGAAAATCAATATACTTATTCTTCTGTAAAATGTTTTTTACGGTGTAAGTGTAATGCCTGGAATGTTCTCGAGCCAATCCACGTGATACATCTTGGAAAATGGTAAAACTAAAGATTTTGGACACACAAAGATGATGGCAGGTATCATGGCATCGTGGGAGTGAGCCAGGGTTGCCTTCTGAGTCCTATAATTAATTATTTAATTCAATCTATGCATTTTCAAAGCTCATATATGATGACCTACGTATGAGTAAAATTTAAAGAAAATCCATGCGTGGCACATTTGTAACACCCCCTTTAGATGAAAACTTTTTTTTATTTTTCTCTTCATAGTGCCAAATGAGCCGCTGCATGAGAAAACAGACAATTTGCTTATACGAAAACAAAGCCACAGATCAGCTGCGCAGTAACTGCGCAGGCTGATCACTCTGTTTTTTGCTCCATGGATAGTACAATTCCTCTTCATTCTAAATATGCAATTTCAAGCCTCCAACCATCTTCTGTGGCTGTACAGCCAAGTTTGTGTCAGATGAACTTCAAACACATGACAAGATTCATAATTTCAGGGAATATAAAGTCTGTCCCAAAAATTGTCCTCTCCAGAACATCAGTGTTGATTACATTAAACAGCTGAACATACTCAGCAAAGATGTTTTGTAGTTGATATGCATTTACTATATACAAGTATATAGATTTGCAAGTTTTATTTTGCTAACAACAGATGAGCTCATATTACTAATGGTAGGTTCTTGACACAACATGTCAAATGTTTCTCTGGTGTTATACATTTTCTTTTACAAAATAAAGGGTTGCTTAAAATTTTATTGATCATATGTTGATATATTTTTTAATATTGTGTAAAATCTTAATTAAAACTTCAATGGAGTTCAAAAATTAGATACAACTTTAAAAACATGACAGTCTAAGGTTTGTCCCAAAAAATGTCCTCTCCAGAACAATGATGTGTATTTAGATATAATAGTGATACACATGAAGCAAAGTTATTTGTGACTAATATATACCTTGACAATGTACAAGTATAAAGATTTGCAAGTATTAATATGTAAACAGCAGGGTAGTATAATGATAGTGATTTTTGGCTCTTGGCACAACATTTCAAATGCTTCTTTGGTGTTTTTCATTATCCATTATGAATAAGAGTTTCTTAATTTTTTATTGGTCTTGTCTTGATATATTTCATAAATTTTGTGTAATATTTAAATGAAAACTTTAATGGAGTTCAAAAATATAATGAACTTCAAAAACATTTGGCAGTCTAAAGTTTGTCCCAAAAATGTCCTCTCCAGAACAGCTATAGGGATTAAATTTAGCAGCTATATGCATAAAGCAAACATATTTTGTGGGTAATATACCATGCCAGGGTACAAGTACATAGATCTGCAAGAACTATTTGCTATCATGATATTAATGTTCTTGGCACAGCTCTTCATGCGTTTCTTTGGTGTTATACATTATCTGTTAAACATGGAGTTCCGTAAAGTTCTGTAAGGTTCTATTGGTCTCATGTTGATGTATTTTATTACAGTTTCATTAAATATAAATAGAAACTATTCCATTTTCTCATAAGCTAACACATTGTTTGTTAAACACCTTGTCCCTTTAAATGTCCTCTCCAGAACATTGTTCTGGTGAGGACATACTTTTGGGACATCTTCCTATGACAAAACCGCTGTTCCTTTCAATAAAAGAATTTGCCAGTTGTTAAACCTCCTAACTCCAATGCTGTATACCAAAAATTATTGACTTGCAGTGTACAGTATAAGAACAACAAAAGAAATAAGGATGTGAAATCCAGTTTTTACTTCAGTTCATAATCTGCAATTTAAATTGTAACCTGTATAGTTGAAATGAAAAACAAATGGGTGTTTTTTGCAATTTATATGATACCTGACTACCATTTTGGCAACTTTTTTTCACCAAAAGACCCTTATCAGCATTCAAATTCCCTACAATAAGAAAATTTTTGGTTTTCTTTAAAAATCAACATTTCTGAATTTGAATTCCAATAATTTTTATGCAAATGAATTAAAGTCAATTTCAAAGTATTTCCCATGTGATTTAGGGTAAAAACAAAAGGAAAAGTCATATATCCCTTCAGTGCAAGGGTACTTTTTTTGGGCACCGTCTGGGAATTTTTTCTCTAATTTAACATGAAAGTGCCCCTATATGCATTTCCATGTTGGATAAAATCATTGCCGGTGCATATTATCTTTCAAGCTGTGAATTATGGACAGAAAATAGATAATATCCCAGGCTTACATAAATGTGGGAAAGACCCCTGGGCTTAAAGTATTAAAATGGGATAGTCGAGTTGTTTTTCATTTAATACTTGTATCTTTTATTCATCAAATACAGTTTAAGTAACAAATCTAGTAACAATGTTCAAACAAAAGCTTGCATAAAAAGTGCTTAAAACATATTTTGTTATAAAATTTATTTCAACAGTTACTGCCTTTTCAATGCCAAAGCTAGTTAATAGTTGCTGTTTTTGAGCTTTAATATATAAGTACAACAAAAGCCTTTTTCTTGTCAAAATCTTCTGAAAAAACCTGGGCCCAGTTGTTCAAAACTTTGTTAGCTTAACACTGTCGTTAATCTCTCAATTTGTTAACTAAATATCGACTTCAAAAGCAAATACACTGTTTTTTGTTGTTGAAAAAAATGTGAGAACCATTTGAAATGCAAAGGATTCTCACATTTTTCAACAAAAAATGTATTTGTAATATTGCCATTTGAAATTTTAACAAATCACTAACTAACTACATTGTTAATTTTGAATAACTGGTATATTTTTCTCAGTAATCAAATCTATGTGCCCGTTTGAGTCAACCAAGCTGCGCAGCAGAACACGTGAAAAATGTATTTCTCTTCAAATTTTTCATCAGAACATACGGGAGGGACTCACAGTACTTTTTGTAAACTTCCTGATATTATCTGTGAAGACTCAGAAATGGTATGTTCACAAAACGTTAACATTTTCTTTATATGTCTAACTATTAAATACATGAACGCCGCGGAGGTTGATATCGCACCTGCATCGGGCAAAATAATTAAAAACGTGAAATATGGGTCAAGGACACAGGTCAATGTGTATGCTTAAAGGGCATGTCAAGGACAATTACTATGCAAGGTTTCACATTCCCAGCTACCTTAGGTTTAGAGGAAATCAAACTTTGACATAAAAAATAATAAAGTCGATGGACCACGAAATATAGGTCAAGGGCAACAGGTCCAGGTGCATGCTTAAGGGCATGTCCAGGACAATTACTATGCAAGGTTTCACACTCGCAGGTATCACTGATGCAGAGAAAACAAAAATCGATGTAAAAATTAACAAAGTCAATAGACTGTGAAATATAGGTCAGGGGCACTGGGTCAAGATGCGTGCTTGAAGGGTATGTCAAGGAAAATTAATATGCAAGGTTTCACACTCATGGCTATCGCTGATGCAGAGAATAACAAACTTGGACGTAACTTCGATGTAAAAATTAACAAAGTCAATGGACCATGGAAATATAGGTCAAGGGCTCTCGGTCAAGATGCGTGCTTGAAGGGTATGTCAAGGAAAATTACTATGCAAGGTTTCACACTCATGGCTATCACTGATGCAGAGAATAACAAACTTCAACATAAAAATTAACAAAGTCAATGGGCCATGGAAATATAGGTCAAGGGCCCTGGGTCAAGATGCATGCTTGAAGGGTATGTCAAGGAAAATTACTAAGCAAGATTTGAGACTAGCAGCTATCACTGATGTAGAGAAAACAAAACTTCGATGTAAATGTTGACAGACTTGACGAACGAACAAACGAACGGACGGACAGAAATTTGGACTCCTATATCGCACCCTGCTATAAGCAGGTGCGATAAAAATTAGAACTTGATTCCTTGGCAACCAAGGTTATTAACATCATACTGCATAAATAAAGAAGTTACAAGCACTTTTATGGCTTGCATACATGGTCAATGTCAAAAACAAGGCACAAAACATTTAATTTTTGCTATCTAAATTGTACAACTTTCTAAATTGGAATTCTCAATTCCCATGTCATTTTCTGTATCTCTACCTCCCAGTTTGTGTTGACCCGAGTCGAAAACCCCCATAGACGAGCCTCAAATTACAGTTTCATCAGGAAACCATGTCCGTGGAATAAATACCCCTTGAACCCCATTTTTATATAGCAAAACGGGGGTATGCAGGGGTATACCAATTTTTCTTATTTTTGCTCCAAAACATAGATTGTGGGTACTTGTTAGAACCGCTTGTTAGAACCCACTCGCTGAGGCGGTTCTAACGTGTACCCAAAATCAATGTTTTGAGCAAAAATAAGAACAGTATTAAAATTTTCTACTGAAAATTTTCATTTTCTACAACTATAAAAATCTCTGTATATTGCATGGGCATGTTTTCGAAATGAATTATAAAATTTATAATCCTGAACAACATTGAACACGATCTGTGAACATGAACATCATCTGTCAGCCATCAATGTTGAATCGTCTTGATCTATCTCATTGTCACTTGTATATAGATCCTCTGATTCAAACTTTAACTCATCCATTAACTCAACTATGGTTTCCACTAAGGTCTTTATACTGAAACAGAAATATACAGTAGAACTAAGTTTTTATCTTCTTGATCAATTTTACTGATATACGTGCATTTTGATCAAACCTGTACATTTTAAAATTACATGTACCTGTATATAAACTGATTTACTAAAGAGCTTCTTATCCACCAGGAAAACATGTCGGCGAAATGTATACCCCCTCATACCCCACTTTTATATAACAAAACTGGGGTTTACAGGGGTATACCTATTTTTCTTATTTTTGCTCCAAAACATAGATTGCCGTGGCAGTTCTAACGTGTACCCACAATCTATGTTTTAAGCAAAAATAAGAACCAGAGGACCAATGGTCCTGTAAACGCTCACCTGAGTCTGCTGCATATACCAATAAACATGTTTGAATATTATGGTATTTAACCCCAGTGCAGGGGCAGATGAAGCCCTTGGGCCGTTTTCTTTTTTTAGAATAATCAATATTCTGTCCATTTGCCAATTTCTTGCTGGCTTTTCCCTTCAAATGACATTTTAACAGTTTTTCCCATTCAAATGCATGGGCAACCCATGTTGACCTTGCCATAAACTTGGTCAAGGTCATCACAGGGTCATGATTTATATACACATTGTAGTACTATAGCCATGGATGCTTCACGCCAAGTTTCATTGAAGTCAATCTATTGGTTTCAGAGAAGAAGATATTTGAAGGGTTTGGGCATGGCGGCCATCTTGGTCATGTGACCTAGATTATTAATATATACATTGGTTCCCCCATCCTATAGATGCTTCACATAAAATTTGGCTTCAATTGGCCAAATGGTTTTAGAGGAGAAGATATTATGGTAATATACATGTATATTGCCTCCGGGTGTGGGCATATGAGCCCTTAGGTCCATTTTTTTTTCAGAATCATTAATATTTAGTCCTACTACCCATTTCCTGCAAGATTTTCACCTCAAATGACTTTTTAAAAGTTTTCCCAATTCCAATGCATTGGCGACCTATGTTGACCTTGTCTTAAAATAGGTCAAGGTCACCACAGGGTCATAATTTATATACACATTGTAGTACTTCAGCCATTGGTGCTTCATGCCAAGTTTCTTTGAAATCGGTCCACCAGATTCGGAGAAGAAGATTTTTGAAGGGTTTTTACCTTAAATGGGCATGGCAGCCATCTTGGTCCTGTGAACTTGATAATTTATATATACATTAATTCCCCCATTCCATAGATGCTTCACATAAAATTTGGCTTTGATTCGCCAAGCGGTTTCAGAGGAGAAGATGTTTGAATATTATGGTAATATACATGTATATTGCCCCGGGGTGGGGGACACATGAGCCCCTGGGGTCCATTTTTTTCAGAATCATTAATATTCAGTCCTACTGCCCATTTCCTGCAAGACTTTCACTTTAAATTACATTTTAAAAGTTTTCCCTATTCAAATGCATTGGCGACCTATGTTGACCTTGCCGTAAAAAAAGGTCAAGGTCATCACAGGGTCATGATTTATATACACATTGTAGTACTTGAGCCATTGATGCTTCATGCCAAGTTTCTTTGAAATCGATCCACCGGTTCTGGAGAAGAAGATTTTTGAAGGGTTTTTACCATATATGGGCATTGCGGCCATCTTAGTCATGTGACCTGGATTATTTATATACACATTGATTACCCCTTCCTATTGATGCTTCACATAAAATTTGGCTTTGATTGGCCGAGCGGTTTCAGAGGAGATGATGTTTGAATATTATGGTAATATACATGTATATTGCCCCGGGGTGGGGGCATATGAGCCCCTGGGGTCCAATTTTTTCCAGAATCATTAATATTCAGTCCTACTGCCCATTTCCTGCAAGACTTTCACTTTAAATGACATTTTAAAAGTTTTCCCCATTCAAATGCATTGGCGACCTATGTTGACCTTGCCGTAAAATAGGTCAAGGTCATCACAGGGTCATGATTTATATATACATTGTAGTGCTTGAGCCATCAATGCTTCATGCCAAGTTTCGTTGAAATCAGTCCACCGGTTCTGAAGAAGAAGATTTTTGAAGGGTTTTTACCATATATGGGCATGGCGGCCATCTTGGTCATGTGACCTGGATTTCTTATATACACATTGGTTCCCCCTTCCTATAGATGCTTCATATAAAATTTGGCTTTGGTTGGCCAAGCGGTTTCAGAGAAGAAGATCTGTGAAATTGTGGACGGACGGACGACGGACGGACGCCGGATCATGGCCATCCTATAAGCTCACCTTGTGAGCCTAACGGCTCAGGTGAGCTAAAAATATCAAGTTTTCTACTGAAAATTTTCAATTTTTACAACTTTAGAAATCTCTGTATATTGCATGGGCTCGTTTTCGTAACGTCTATGGTGTAACAAGAAACTGGTCATGTATAACATGTATATATTTTGAAAATACTATTATGTATAGTATTGGACAGAATTCTGTGTTACTGAAAATGACTTGGTAATCAAATATTCTAAAGTCTGTCGCAACATAAATCTTAATGCTAGTTGACAGAGAGAAAGCCAATCCAGACTCAAGAAGTCTTTGCATTTAGTTGTCACCCTTCTTGCCTGAAACTCATTATGTATATGTTAAATTTCTTTTTTTTTTATCATTTCACCACTGTTAGTTTGGAAACATTTGCAGGAACTGAATGTTTTACAAATTCAAAGTTTAGGCTACAAAGACGTATTTAGTATACGCTTTATAGACTGCACACATACATATACTTGCTCAGGAATTTGCTCATAATTATTCAGAAATAGACCAGAGGACCAATGGTCCTGTAAACGCTCACCTGAGACCTGAGATATATACCAATAAATTTATAAAGATATTGTAGTACTTTAGGCCCAACTGCAACATGTCAAGTTTCCTTGCAATAGATTCAGCATTTCCGGAGAAGATTTTTGAAGGTTTTTTACCTTGTATAGGCATGGTGGCCATCTTGGTCATGTGACCTGGATTATTTATATACACATTGGTTCCCACTTCCAATAGATGCTTCCAATAAAATTTGGCTTTGATTAGCCAAGCGATTTCAGAGAAGAACTTTAAATATTATTGTAATATACATGTTTGGGGTGGGAGCAGAACAACCCCTGGGGTCCAATTTTTTTCAGAATCATATATCTCAGTCCATTTGCCCATTTCCTGCAAGTTTTTCCTTTCAAATGACATTTTAACAATTTTCCATATTCAAATGCATGGGCGACCTATGTTGACCTTGCCGTAAAATAGCTCAAGGTCATCCAAAGGTTGTGATTTATAGATACATTGTAGTACTCCAAACCCCCAATGCTACATGCCAAGTTAGGCATGGCCACCATCTTGGTCATGTGACCTGGATCATTTATAAACACATTGGTTCCCTATTGCCATAGATGCTTCATATAAAATTTGGCTTTGATTGGCCAAGCCTTTTTTTTTTCCTTCATTTTTTTCCCTTTCAAATGGCATTTTAACAATTTTTCCCATTCAAATGCATGGAGGACCAATGTTGACCTTGCCGTAAAACAGGTCAAGGTCATCCAAAGGTCATAATTTATCATTGTAGTACTCCAAACCTCGATGCTATATGCCAAGTTTCGTTGAAATCGGTCCTGTGGTTCCGGAGAAGAAGAATTTTAAAGGGTTTTTACCATATATGGGCATGGCGGCCATCTTGGTCATGTAACCTGGATTATTTATAAATACTTTGGTTGCCCCTTCCCATAGATGCTTCATGTAAAATTTGGCTTTGATTGGCCAAGCGGTTTAAGAGATAAAGATCTTTGAAAATTGTGGACAACTGACGGACGGATGCAGGATGCCATCCTATAAGCTCACCTTGTGAGCCTAATGGCTCAGGTGAGCTAAAAATTCACGAAATAATGCAGAAATATCACGAAAAAATTCCTGACTTACAGTAAATACCTACCTTTCCTTGAGATCAGAGACTTCTTGAGTGGCAGACTCATCTGTAGGGTGATCTTTTACATTTTGCTGAGCTAACTGTAATTTTGCTGTCTGAAAACAGAAATATGCATAGCTATGAGCAGCAAGGAGAAACAAAACAGACAATACCAATATAAATAACGAGAACCTGGCCGTCTGTAATTGAGCCGCGACACAAGAAAACTGGTCTTCCGAGTTTCAGACCAGGTCTGACACAAATCAGCCTGTGCAGCTATAGAAGATGGCTAGAATCTTGAAACTTTGGATTTAGGAAGAAGAGGAATTGTACATGTACTATCCGAACAGTGAAAACAAAGGTGCTGAACAGCTGTGCAGTTACTGCACAGATGATTTGCACCTTTGTTTTCGCATAGACAAAAATCTGGTTTTCTCATGATGTGGCTAAATTATGTTAAATTCAAATGGATTGCATGCAATAAACTGCAGATATTAAATAATTTTATCTGTTGTCACCAGCCACTTTATCACATTTTTTTTTTAAGCAGGGCTTTTTTTAAGAGGGGGCCCACTGGCCCTGGCCAGTAAATTTTGGTCTTGGGCCAGTTAAAATGTGGTGCAGCTGGTCCTACGGGCCAACTGAATTTTACAGAAAAAAAGTGTTTGTTCCAAATGGTGCTGTTTATTCTCAAACTGAAAGTGCAAGTGTGATGTAAATAGTTTAACTAACAGAATGTAGTGTTGGAAAGCTGTTGACTTGTAATTGCTGCAATGACTGTCTACATAAGTGTAAGTATTTTGTACAAAAAAAATTATGTGATGTTATGGCAAACTGTTTAGACAAAATTCATCGTAATTTGTTTGTGTTATATTTGTCTTGCAATGTGCTGACCTCTGTATCCAAAACAACTTCGACCTGGAAAGAATAATTGGGCCAATTGAAAATTCAGAGGGCCAGTAGATTTTGAGACCAGTATGGCCCTCCAGGCCAGTGGCATGTTGATAGTTAGCAAAACCCCTGTTTAAGTATTTATGATATTGGCAAAGGAATGATCTTAGGTACACAAACAACTGACTCAAAACTTTGAATCATTAAAAGTGGGTCATCTATACTTAAGGATGTTCGCTGCTAACATTTGACATTTCGGAACTTCCGGTTTTTCTTTTGTTGAATATCTCAAAAACGGTTGCAGATATTTTTCTAATATTTTATATTTGGATACATATTGATGATATGCATTGAATGAGCCATGAAAATTGTCAATCTAAGGAACTTCATTTTTTCATCCCATTTTCTGCAACTTTTCAGAAAATTTTAGTTGTCAGTAAAATTTAGGGGGTAGGGTAGATTAAACTTGAATATTACACATCTTCAAATTAATTTCACGAGTTCGATGTTTGTTTTAGCAGCAGTATATGTGTATATGGTCTTCTAAGTCCGTCTTTCTGTATTTGGTGTGCTAGTTTTAAAATTTTAGGTGGTTTTATGAAATGGGCTTTATGAAACAAAACAGACGAAAAAAAGGCTTAAAATGGCGATTTTCAAGTTGTTGGTACTCTCTTATATGCTCACTACCCTATATATTTCTTTCTTTTATTCGAACAATATTACGAAGTTCTATCTTGTGTGAAAATACAAGAAAAAGTTTGAATCAACAAATATGGGTTTGGCACATTTCAAAATATTGATTTTTTCCGACTTTTCAAGTATGGGGGTAGGGTTGGAAAACGACTCGTAAAATTTTGTCATCCACTTCAAGTTGCAAATTTTTCATTGCTTTTGGTCCAAAATAGTCTGCATTACGTAAATATTATGAATTTTGAAAGCACTCTAGGTGTGTTTTTGTTCAAGACGGGTATGTTTCAAATAATTGAAAATTAAATTATTTTTTCTAAATTTAAAACAAAGTGTTCAGAGGACTCATTCACAGGTCTGTAGCTCGAAAAAATGCACACTACCCTATACTTATTTTGTTTTCAAATGTCTTGTGTTGTAATTTGGAATCAAAAAAGAGTGGTTAGAAAAAAAGTTTGAATACTTTTTCATTGGCAGCGAACATCCTTAACTCAATGGAATTTTATTAAGCTTTACTTTTTCAAAGCTTGACACTTTGTATGTATCTAAGACAGTAAATAAAAGATGGAATGACTACATAATAAATGATAGTCATCACAAGTGCTTTATTGGAAAATAAACTGTGAAGGTGACCAGCGTCTTTGTTTTCGCTACACTGATAGTACAATTCTTCTTCTTTCTAAATCCAAAATTTCCAGCCTCTAGCCATCTTCTGTGACTGTACCGCTTGGTTTGTGTCCGACCTGGTCGGAACACAAATTGTTAATTTTCTCACACACATGCTCACATGGTGTTTTGATTGACCACCATGATCTTACCAGTTCCAGTTTTTCCTGTTCCTTATCTTGTATCTTCTCTAGTATAGATGACAGGCCAGGCAGGCTGCACCGGTCTTGCAGGTTGCTCTTTATGGTCAAAATATCCTGTGAGATCTTGCTGAATGTCTGTGTGATTTCATGGACTAGCTGACGATATAGTGGGAAGTTGTAGTTTGGAGAACCAGCTAGGTATGCCTGGAATCCTCTGCAATTAGCAATCAGTCATTTATGATTTTTAAAGTTTAAACATTTTTATCTCATAAATTATTGCTCTCTGTGGCTACATGCACAGGCCCTTTTATCCAAATGTAGTCAATGGGACCAACATGTCCGATTGACTTAATATGGTTTCATGACCTGTTACATGGTCATGAAACCATTTTAAGTCAATCCCATTAGCCCCTGTAAGAATTTTAGATTAATTTTAGAAAAAAAAACTGATATCAAGTCTCCTGCCAGACTTCTCACTAGGATTTTTAGATTCAGTAATACTTAGGTCCAACCTAAAACATTAAATGTACCATTAATTTATCATTGGCGATACAGTTATTACAATACAAACCTTAGTACAAACCTTTTTGGTCTGTATTTGAGAAAGCTGAAGCCTTCAAATTTCTTTCGCCCCAATTTTGTATTCCATTGCCTGCATATGACTCATGACTGCTTTGTTTAAGAAAAAATAAACAAAATAATCTGGACAAATATTCGATAAATCTGGGTCAACTCGGCCCTTTATCGTAACATTAATAGGGTTATTGGCACTTGCTTTACTCTGTGAATGGTATCGGAAAAGAACTAAAATCTAGCAGCTAATGACGCAAGCTTCAACATACTTTCTGGTTCGCAGTTCAGAATGATTTTGTAGTGCATGAGCTGAACAGTGTCTGAATTTATGCATTGAGGTTTTCTGAAAGGTATTTATCATTAGAATGGCTTCCAAGAAATATTGCATAAATTATTGGAAAATTACCGGTGAAATAAGATGAAGTTTCTTTTAAAAACTAAACAAAGGCAAATTTTCTTTATGAAATCCTTTCTTAGAAGATTCGCGAACCTTGTGAATATGCAGGTGGCGATACCATATGCTGGTGCGTTGATGCCTGTACCGCTAATATCCAAGTGTTTGATATATCCCTGCAGCCTTAGGGGAAGCAGAGTAAGCAAGACGAAAATGTATAATTTTCTGGATCTGTGCTCAACAACAAAAACTTACCTTTGCCAGACTTTACAGCAATGTTATTTCAACAGCGAGTAATATTGGTCTCATTTTGATGAGGCTCTGCTTGGCCGCTTTGTTATCACTAAAGTTATGTATTTAAAGTGTATTTCCAAGTGTGTGATAATGGTTTTTTGCAGATATTTTGCAACTGTTTGAATTTATCCAAAATATTTTCTTGGCATAATTGAGCATTTAGTTTGTCGCAAAATGTGCAGCAAAATTTTTTAAAATCGGTTGACAAATACAAAAGTTATGGTAAAAAACATTTTTGAATAGGGATTTTCTGGACAAAAATCTCATGTAAGGGAGGTAAATATTGTCACGCAAAAAATGTAAATCCTTAGTATTTTAAAATGATTGCTCGAAATCATTTTTAAAGACACATTTAACTTGCTTGAGGCTAAATCTTCATGATCAAGTAAAATTTTTCGAAAAGTATCAATTTTTGCGATCATCGATTACCTCCCTTGTCAATGCAAAATCCCTATTCAAAATTCATTTTTGCCATTAAAACTTAAACAGTTGACCGATTTTCAAAATTTTTGCAGGTCCTATTAGGACAAACTAAGACTGAGATTTTGACATCAAAACACTTTGTCTATCGTCCTCCATACAAAAATTTTCTGCGAAATACCATTATCAGAGGCAAGTTAAATTTAGACTTTAGGTAGGTGGGGTATGAAAGACCCTGCCAAGCCGAGCTGCGGAGCTTACTACGCAGAGCCTGGTTTTTGACTAGTTATTGCTTAAAGCTCGATATCTACATGGAAAATAATATACAGAATGAAATTTTATAACATTTGAAATGATTTTATATAATTGGAAACTGTTTACATAAACTCGGTTATGCTAATATGCCAAATTTATTGGATTTGATAGAAAATCTGGCTGAGGCTATCCGCACGACGGTCGTGCCGATAAGCGGCGTTATCCGCACGACGGTCGTGCCGATAAGCGGCGTTATCGGCCCGACCGTCGTGCGGATAGCCAATGCTACAGGTATTGGCTATCGGCACGACGGGAGTATAAGATTTTCTTACAAGCTTACGAATGCATTAAATTATTAATTTGTCATTAAATAAATAAATTATGGTTTTAGCTATATAGAAATACATTCGAAATTAACATTTTTGTTAATTATGACTAAGAAAACTAGTTTGATTTGATTGATCAAGCTGATGCAAACTGAATCACAGCAGACGGAGAAAAAATATAATCATTGCAATTATTTAATTGTGTAACTAAAATGTTTCCACACTTCATTGTTAAATTCAAATGCTGTTTATTCTTTTGGATTACCACATTTTTTTTAATATTTAGGTTACAATAATTGACATAATTTCTTTCTCATTTACGCATACGCATGACTGTTTTTTTACAGGTAAATTCACAGGTAAGCCAATTTCAGCAAAATTACAATTTTGTTAATTAAAAAGTAAAAAAATCCTGCATGTGTAATATTCTGTTTCAGTTTCGAAGCCAGTGTAATATATTCATCAACATAAAATGTATCCATTTCTAGACATTTTTATCATTTGGATATCGATTTCCCTGTCGTGCGGATAACGCCGCTTATCCGCACGACGGTCGTGCCGATAAGCGGTGTTATCGGCACGACCGTCGTGCGGATTTTCAAATCCGACACATGCGCAGTGTAGCAGTCTAGTTCCTTGACACTGGCTATCCGCACGACGGTCGTGCCGATAACACCGCTTATTTGGATATCGATTTCCCTGTCGTGCGGATAACGCCGCTTATCCGCACGACGGTCGTGCCGATAAGCGGTGTTATCGGCACGACCGTCGTGCGGATAGCCAGTGTCAGAAAATCTCAGCTTTTGTACCAGTCAAACAGAAAAATGCCATCACATTTTGTTCTTAAATAAATCATGACGAACAATATCTGAATCTGATTCAGATATGCTAATATGCCAAACTTATTGGAATTGATAGAAAATCTCAGCTTTTGTACCAGTCAAATAGAAAAATGCAATCACATTTTGTTCTTAAATAAATCATGACGAACAATATCTTTAACATCTGTGCGATTTTATCTTTTTCAATATATGAAATCATTCATTTTTGGTATTTAGAGTTTTACTGACGATTACAAGTCAAAAACCTGGCTCGGCAGGGTCTTTAATACAGCTCGGCTCGGCAGGGTCTTCCATACCCCACCCTTTAGGTATTATTTTTCACTGAATCTGAATGGTTTACTGGTGATACACCAAATTGACAATACTCCACTCATTAGGGACTCTCGGTATTGGCCTTTTTAAAAAGCTCAAACTTTCTTACTCTTCAAAACATAGGTAAGTTTGAACCCTCTCCTCTTGCAAAGCATAAAACTTCGATAGAAGATTTTTAGCGGGTAACTCAGAAAAGTCACCCATATCCTTGCTGGAAATTATTTTGCCGCAAGTTGTCGAAAATGAAAGGATTTAGAGGCAATTTACAATGAATGGTGTTTTTCTGCAACTCTAGTTTGTTTTGGTCGAACTTGATTGACATTTTAATATTATAAGCCGTTTTTGTGTAACGGAGAAGTCTGCCTAAAAACTGTAGACCACAGGGTTCTGACCCGTCCCTCGCCATTGGGATCACCATCTATCGATGTTGTTGTTGTTACTTCTTAGAGTTTCCCAGTTTATTTATTCGGGGTACACGTCCTAATTAAATTATGAACTCCTTGTATAGAGGAAGCGAGATAGCCGAGTGGTTAGCGCACTGGCTTCTTGTGCTAGAGGTCCCGGGTTCGATCCCCGCCGGCGGCGAGGAAAATTTGTTGGTCCGAACTAGCTTCCCTTCGTGTCATTTGCAGGAATGACATGATACAGTGCGCCGTCCTTCGGATCGGGACGTTAACTGGAGGCCCCCTGTGCAGGGACAGTCATCCCCTGTGCAGGTTAAAGATCCCTACACAGGTTCTATCCTCATGCATGTAGGCTCATCCTGCAAACACATCGGAGTGTACAAAGTACACCTCCCAAGAATAATCAGAAATTGATTGATGGGAGTAACAGGAAAACAAAAAACAGTTCCTGCGACCGAAATTGAAACTCGTCAATATCATTTAGGCTGGGATGTGTGGAAGCATCAAAGGTGTTGAGCACAGTTTATAAAGAATGAAAGAAAAGAAAGAGCTGTGTCAGGAAATGTGTAACACGTGTAGCAAATGATTCACCGAATCAATTGCTAACAACATTCTTGTTTAAGGCCATCTTATGATGTATGTCATTCTGTGTATATTTATAAGATTACAATCGTATTAACAAGCATCCCTATGGATTCAGGGCTGCCTGCTACATGACAGATTAAGAAACACAGGGCATCAAGAAATCACTACAGAACACTTGGTTGGCGTCTAGGTACAGTAAGTCCAGTGAATCATCTCGCCATGTATGCAGCGGAGCATAAAAGAACACCCATTTCGGGAACTTCAGGCTAGCAAACAACATCAATACTAAAAAAAAAGGAACATCATTGCTTATTAAAGATTCCGCATAATTTGTTAATTTGGATCCAGATTTGTTTTACAAATCCAATTCAATAAAATGTTATAGCAGAGCACTTCTAGAACTCAAAATGATAACAAAACATAACAATATGTACGGGCCCTACAATAAAGGCCATAGAAGTTGTCTTAAACACATCCGATCCATTAAACCGGTAATTTAAGGTTATTTTGGATCCGAACGAGTTAACACTAGGAAAAATAGTTACTGAATTATATTTTAGACAGCGTGTGTTAGTCTTTGCATTAGGATGTACGATCATTCTAGAATGAATCTATGCTTTCAAAAACAAAATACATGTAGAAACAATAAAACTTAACCTATCCCTAAAATAGAAATGTAAACCTGAGTATACATTACCAGTTTCGAAGCACTTTTCTTTCAACGCAGTTTATATTCAGTGACCATTAAGTTTTAGTCTTACTGTTATAAAACACTATCATGCTTCTAAATAATGATACATGTATTCAGTTTGAATCATTTTAAAATCAGCTGTGTGCTTTGTGACGACTTTGAATATGACCACAGTGTTTGCCAGTTCGGGGTCAATTGGTTTTGAGTTTGTTAGTTTCGTCACTGTTTGCCAAGACAAAAATACGCACAGTTTAATGTTTTCATTGCATTCAAATATCCAGGGACTTTGCAATTTTGTACTACGTTGAACTGATGTTGGAAATGTGCTACAATCAGTATCCAATAGCATCTTTTAAAGGAACTTGTTCCAGTTTGTTTGAGTTCAATATTAGTGATATTAAGAGACCTGTATTTTGGTCATGAACAGGGCCTTAGTCACAGCGGTTGTTAACACTTTAAACAAAAACGTTCGCCTGCATATTTAAACACTCGATTTCCACGTTGATCTGTGCTGGCTCGAAACTGGTCAAATCGACACATATAATAACACGGCTCTCATTGCATAAAACATTAAAACGACATTCATTTTGTTCTGGATATGTTCGGATTAATGTTGGAATGCATATTGAAACCGAAAGTGTAAAAGAAAATCATTTCAGATTATTGCATTCTATGGCAACATGTAGCATTTATAATTACGCTGATACAAAAGAAGCTCTTATTCGACATGTCATCGCGAAAAACGGAATAACGTGTAATTTGAAAAGTACAAGTAGGCAAAGATCAGGAAAAGGCGCAATCAGAAAAGGACTCCCACTCCAAAAACCAAGGTGGGAAAAAACCAAACTAACAATCAGGTACTTATACCATGAAAATATTTCGTAAGCCGAATGAGCAGCTATTTTCCCAATAGGTGGCCACTCAGTTACCTTAACTAAAAATATGCAAACATACATAAGGCGCCAACAGCACAAAAATATTTTAAACACCAAGACATAAAACTGCAACATGTCAAGTTTCCTTGCAATAGATTCAGCATTTCCGGAGAAGATTTTTGAAGGTTTTTTACCTTGTATAGGCATGGTGGCCATCTTGGTCATGTGACCTGGATTATTTATATACACATTGGTTCCCACTTCCAATAGATGCTTCCAATAAAATTTGGCTTTGATTAGCCAAGCGATTTCAGAGAAGAACTTTAAATATTATTGTAATATACATGTTTGGGGTGGGAGCAGAACAACCCCTGGGGTCCAATTTTTTTCAGAATCATATATCTCAGTCCATTTGCCCATTTCCTGCAAGTTTTTCCTTTCAAATGACATTTTAACAATTTTCCATATTCAAATGCATGGGCGACCTATGTTGACCTTGCCGTAAAATAGCTCAAGGTCATCCAAAGGTTGTGATTTATAGATACATTGTAGTACTCCAAACCCCCAATGCTACATGCTAAGTTAGGCATGGCCACCATCTTGGTCATGTGACCTGGATCATTTATAAACACATTGGTTCCCTATTGCCATAGATGCTTCATATAAAATTTGGCTTTGATTGGCCAAGCCTTTTTTTTTCCTTCATTTTTTTCCCTTTCAAATGGCATTTTAACAATTTTTCCCATTCAAATGCATGGAGGACCAATGTTGACCTTGCCGTAAAACAGGTCAAGGTCATCCAAAGGTCATAATTTATCATTGTAGTACTCCAAACCTCGATGCTATATGCCAAGTTTCGTTGAAATCGGTCCTGTGGTTCCGGAGAAGAAGAATTTTAAAGGGTTTTTACCATATATGGGCATGGCGGCCATCTTGGTCATGTAACCTGGATTATTTATAAATACTTTGGTTGCCCCTTCCCATAGATGCTTCATGTAAAATTTGGCTTTGATTGGCCAAGCGGTTTAAGAGATAAAGATCTTTGAAAATTGTGGACAACTGACGGACGGATGCAGGATGCCATCCTATAAGCTCACCTTGTGAGCCTAACGGCTCAGGTGAGCTAAAAATTCACGAAATAATGCAGAAATATCACGAAAAAATTCCTGACTTACAGTAAATACCTACCTTTCCTTGAGATCAGAGACTTCTTGAGTGGCAGACTCATCTGTAGGGTGATCTTTTACATTTTGCTGAGCTAACTGTAATTTTGCTGTCTGAAAACAGAAATATGCATAGCTATGAGCAGCAAGGAGAAACAAAACAGACAATACCAGTATAAATAACGAGAACCTGGCCGTCTGTAATTGAGCCGCGACACAAGAAAACTGGTCTTCCGAGTTTCAGACCAGGTCTGACACAAATCAGCCTGTGCAGCTATAGAAGATGGCTAGAATCTTGAAACTTTGGATTTAGGAAGAAGAGGAATTGTACATGTACTATCCGAACAGTGAAAACACAGGTGCTGAACAGCTGTGCAGTTACTGCACAGATGATTTGCACCTTTGTTTTCGCATAGACAAAAATCTGGTTTTCTCATGATGTGGCTAAATTATGTTAAATTCAAATGGATTGCATGCAATAAACTGCAGATATTAAATAATTTTATCTGTTGTCACCAGCCACTTTATCACATTTTTTTTTTAAGCAGGGCTTTTTTTAAGAGGGGGCCCACTGGCCCTGGCCAGTAAATTTTGGTCTTGGGCCAGTTAAAATGTGGTGCAGCTGGTCCTACGGGCCAACTGAATTTTACAGAAAAAAAGTGTTTGTTCCAAATGGTGCTGTTTATTCTCAAACTGAAAGTGCAAGTGTGATGTAAATAGTTTAACTAACAGAATGTAGTGTTGGAAAGCTGTTGACTTGTAATTGCTGCAATGACTGTATTTTGTACAAAAAAAATTATGTGATGTTATGGCAAACTGTTTTAGACAAAATTCATCGTAATTTGTTTGTGTTATATTTGTCTTGCAATGTGCTGACCTCTGTATCCAAAACAACTTCGACCTGGAAAGAATAATTGGGCCAATTGAAAATTCAGAGGGCCAGTAGATTTTGAGACCAGTATGGCCCTCCAGGCCAGTGGCATGTTGATAGTTAGCAAAACCCCTGTTTAAGTATTTATGATATTGGCAAAGGAATGATCTTAGGTACACAAACAACTGACTCAAAACTTTGAATCATTAAAAGTGGGTCATCTATACTTAAGGATGTTCGCTGCTAACATTTGACATTTCGGAACTTCCGGTTTTTCTTTTGTTGAATATCTCAAAAACGGTTGCAGATATTTTTCTAATATTTTATATTTGGATACATATTGATGATATGCATTGAATGAGCCATGAAAATTGTCAATCTAAGGAACTTCATTTTTTCATCCCATTTTCTGCAACTTTTCAGAAAATTTTAGTTGTCAGTAAAATTTAGGGGGTAGGGTAGATTAAACTTGAATATTACACATCTTCAAATTAATTTCACGAGTTCGATGTTTGTTTTAGCAGCAGTATATGTGTATATGGTCTTCTAAGTCCGTCTTTCTGTATTTGGTGTGCTAGTTTTAAAATTTTAGGTGGTTTTATGAAATGGGCTTTATGAAACAAAACAGACGAAAAAAAGGCTTAAAATGGCGATTTTCAAGTTGTTGGTACTCTCTTATATGCTCACTACCCTATATATTTCTTTCTTTTATTCGAACAATATTACGAAGTTCTATCTTGTGTGAAAATACAAGAAAAAGTTTGAATCAACAAATATGGGTTTGGCACATTTCAAAATATTGATTTTTTCCGACTTTTCAAGTATGGGGGTAGGGTTGGAAAACGACTCGTAAAATTTTGTCATCCACTTCAAGTTGCAAATTTTTCATTGCTTTTGGTCCAAAATAGTCTGCATTACGTAAATATTATGAATTTTGAAAGCACTCTAGGTGTGTTTTTGTTCAAGACGGGTATGTTTCAAATAATTGAAAATTAAATTATTTTTTCTAAATTTAAAACAAAGTGTTCAGAGGACTCATTCACAGGTCTGTAGCTCGAAAAAATGCACACTACCCTATACTTATTTTGTTTTCAAATGTCTTGTGTTGTAATTTGGAATCAAAAAAGAGTGGTTAGAAAAAAAGTTTGAATACTTTTTCATTGGCAGCGAACATCCTTAACTCAATGGAATTTTATTAAGCTTTACTTTTTCAAAGCTTGACACTTTGTATGTATCTAAGACAGTAAATAAAAGATGGAATGACTACATAATAAATGATAGTCATCACAAGTGCTTTATTGGAAAATAAAGTAAAAGCAAGTGCCAATAACCCTATTAATGTTACGATAAAGGGCCGAGTTGACCCAGATTTATCGAATATTTGTCCAGATTATTTTGTTTATTTTTTCTTAAACAAAGCAGTCATGAGTCATATGCAGGCAATGGAATACAAAATTGGGGCGAAAGAAATTTGAAGGCTTCAGCTTTCTCAAATACAGACCAAAAAGGTTTGTACTAAGGTTTGTATTGTAATAACTGTATCGCCAATGATAAATTAATGGTACATTTAATGTTTTAGGTTTGACCTAAGTATTACTGAATCTAAAAATCCTAGTGAGAAGTCTGGCAGGAGACTTGATATCAGTTTTTTTTCTAAAATTAATCTAAAATTCTTACAGGGGCTAATGGGATTGACTTAAAATGGTTTCATGACCATGTAACAGGTCATGAAACCATATTAAGTCAATCGGACATGTTGGTCCCATTGACTACATTTGGATAAAAGGGCCTGTGCATGTAGCCACAGAGAGCAATAATTTATGAGATAAAAATGTTTAAACTTTAAAAATCATAAATGACTGATTGCTAATTGCAGAGGATTCCAGGCATACCTAGCTGGTTCTCCAAACTACAACTTCCCACTATATCGTCAGCTAGTCCATGAAATCACACAGACATTCAGCAAGATCTCACAGGATATTTTGACCATAAAGAGCAACCTGCAAGACCGGTGCAGCCTGCCTGGCCTGTCATCTATACTAGAGAAGATACAAGATAAGGAACAGGAAAAACTGGAACTGGTAAGATCATGGTGGTCAATCAAAACACCATGTGAGCATGTGTGTGAGAAAATTAACAATTTGTGTTCCGACCAGGTCGGACACAAACCAAGCGGTACAGTCACAGAAGATGGCTAGAGGCTGGAAATTTTGGATTTAGAAAGAAGAAGAATTGTACTATCAGTGTAGCGAAAACAAAGACGCTGGTCACCTTCACAGTTAGGCCAAAAAAAAAAAGTTCTTGTTTCCGGTAACCCGACCGACCCTCCCGAAACTGACCCGACTGTAACTTTTTTCGGCCTGTCCGCTATCACAAAAATACGGTAACGTACAATTTCCGGTACCCACCACCGATTCCGGCGAATACCGGCTTTTAGCGCGAATTATCACCCTTTCCATTAGTGTTGTAACTAAGCGAGTGAAATCGAAAATTGAAAAAAAGTTGTCTTGATCGGCGACAATCGATTATGCTGTCCGCTAACAGTTGGGGCCTTCATTTCGGCAAAAAGTAACAATGCCAGCCAAAATTAACAGTGTTAGAAATAATTGCAATTGCGACTGGGTTGAAACGATGTCGGCCAAGCTAAGTTTTATGGTAGGATGCCCACAGGGTAACCTGAAATTTATTGCCGGCGAGCGTGAATGACACCCATTGTTTTCTTAAGATAGGTCAGTGAAAAAAGCCAATTCCGCATTGGATTATCAGCTGACCGTAAACGAGATCATTTAACAAAGTTGTCAAACCTTTACGCCCGCATTTTCTTAATCATCCTTTTATTCCTATTTCCCAAAGAATACACGGATTGGATATCGGTCTGTTTAATTCAATTAAATTACAATAGACACACGCTGATGAAAACAGACGCATAATTAATCTGTCAATTAAATGTGCAGAGAGCCGATAGTAGGCGCGGCCTGCATTCAACATAAGCGCTCATTGGACCATCTATTTTTTCAAGGTCGATCCATGACTTCACGCACGTTTCCAAGCCGTAAGATCAGACACACAAATTCTCCTAACCATTAGTGTGCGCACCTGATTTTTGAAGAAGTTGATGGTCGCATGCATTCTACATATTTTCGGCGTATGGCTGTCACTTGTCAATGCAAAAACGCACGTTACGTGACGTTACATGTTACTTTATGTTTTAGTGTCGCCGATTATTACAGTCCAAAATATTGAGATACCATTATAACGTATCAAGCTGCTCAAATAAAGCGGACCCAAATAAAGTATTTACTGAAATTGGCAATTTTTATAGTAAAGTCGGTACCGTTTTTTGTCCAATATATTTCACTGGGTGAAATGAGCGATGTACATTGTTTCTACAGTAACACTTAACATCGCTGTTGTGACGTTTGATCGTGCCGCGTTGAAAACTAAATACGTGCGTTCAGTCTTGTATTTTGAGGAAAATCGATTGGCCAATGAGCGCTCGTGTTGAATGCAGGCCGCAGATTTGATTGACAGGTGAACTTCTTTGTTCATCAACACGTGGTCAAGTGATAATTGATTTCTTTACTAATAATTGGATTAAACAGGAGTCGCGTACACACGTCCGTATTGTCTGGCGTGCATGAATAATGAGTGGTGATTATCTGATTAGGAGGAATTTAATGACATTTACGTAAAGGTTAGACAACGTTGTTACGATCTGACGATTATCTCTTGAGGGAGTGCTATATATTCCGGACGATCGTAGTAGACTTACGCCACATGTTTACCGTTATACCTATGAATTTATTTGAACAGGCTGTCATTCATATTTATAACGGTAAATCTGTGAAGAACGTCTAACTACGATCCGCCGTTCGGGATGGATATCGCTTCGCTTGTTTTTTACAACTTTTTTTTGCCTGTCGTAAGAAAACAATGGGTGTCATTCACACTCGCTGACGATGAATTGTGTCGCCTTGTTATTACTCAAAATGACAATTATCACTTGTTCTATATTATGATACTGAGTACGGTCCCCACAAGACATGTTGAATAGTATCATGTTTGAGGCTATTGTGCCCTCTGCATCAAGAGAAATCGTTTTACCAGCTATAGCAAAGCCAGATCAGCTTTACAACCGCAACCGATTGCCGTTGGCCTCAGAATTCAGTCATTGTTGTGCATGCCATGTCATCTGCATGTGCGTATTCGTGGCTAGTAAGAAAGGGCCATGTGGTTCTTGTAAACAAAGGCAAATGGGGGAATATCCTGCAGCCACTTGGTGGCGATTCACCAATCAAAATTTAAAAAAAAAAAAAATGAATAAAAAAAAAAAGTTTTCCGACCTACCGACCCAAAAAAATTTGGAGACGTTACCGGAAACAAGCATATTTTTTTTTTTGGCCTTACTCTGTGAATGGTATCGGAAAAGAACTAAAATCTAGCAGCTAATGACGCAAGCTTCAACATACTTTCTGGTTCGCGGTTCAGAATGATTTTGTAGTGCATGAGCTGAACAGTGTCTGAATTTATGCATTGAGGTTTTCTGAAAGGTATTTATCATTAGAATGGCTTCCAAGAAATATTGCATAAATTATTGGAAAATTACCGGTGAAATAAGATGAAGTTTCTTTTAAAAACTAAACAAAGGCAAATTTTCTTTATGAAATCCTTTCTTAGAAGATTCGCGAACCTTGTGAATATGCAGGTGGCGATACCATATGCTGGTGCGTTGATGCCTGTACCGGTAACGGGTCGTTTCGGCCGTGAGTCGTTTCGGCCTTGAGTCGTTTCGGCCGTGGGTCGTTTCGGCCTGGGTCGTTTCGGCCTGAGTCGATTCGGCCCTGGGTCGTTTCGGCCAATTTTGGGGGTGAGTCGTTTCGGCCTGATTTTATTTAATCCTTATATACTTTATAATATACTTTATGCTAGATGTGTATGTTATACAAGGCTAGTTTACCATGCAGCCAGTCTTGCAAGGGTACTTGGGTCTATTACAGGGTGAAAAATTTGCATCTTTATTCCATTAAAACAATAGAGAAACTGCAATGGTCATTTCTATGGCATCATGGATAATCATTATAAAACAAAAAAGCACAAACGGTTTAATTTCATAAGATTCCTTATATTTTCTCATCTCGAACTCATCAAGACTCTGGCCTGCTTTTGTGACTGTACAGGCTGGTTTGTGATGAACCTGGTCGGATTCCAAAACTGTTGGTTTTCTCGTGTGTAGACTTAAATCAAATTGACAAGCACACGTTTTCACACTTTAATTGAGTACATTGATAATCAATCACTATGGATTAGCATTGCTGATTACAGACACAAGTATTCACATCTATCTATCTATCTATCTATCTATCTATCTATCTATCTATCTATCTATCTATCTATCTATCTATCTATCTATCATTCCCTCAACCCTATCAATCCTTTCTATCGCCAGTACTAATCATTAAATGTCAATGGGATTTTTTTTCCGAGACACTAAGAAGATGTGAGGCTGGAACTGTGACGACAATACTTTCAAAACATCTCACATGCATACATCATGACATGTATATGTCCAAGAAAACGCATGTACTCCAGAAGATCAATTTATCTTTGAGTTGTTGCTTACCAGAAGATTTCCATAAACTTTGGCCGAAACGACTCAGGGCCGAATCGACTCACCCAGAAAATTGGCCGAAACGACCCACCTACCAAGGCCGAAACGACCCACCCCCAAAATTGGCCGAAACGACCCAGGCCGAAACGACTCAGGCCGAAACGACCCAGGGCCGAAACGACCCGGATTCCCTGTACCGCTAATATCCAAGTGTTTGATATATCCCTGCAGCCTTAGGGGAAGCAGAGTAAGCAAGACGAAAATGTATAATTTTCTGGATCTGTGCTCAACAACAAAAACTTACCTTTGCCAGACTTTACAGCAATGTTATTTCAACAGCGAGTAATATTGGTCTCATTTTGATGAGGCTCTGCTTGGCCGCTTTGTTATCACTAAAGTTATGTATTTAAAGTGTATTTCCAAGTGTGTGATAATGGTTTTTTGCAGATATTTTGCAACTGTTTGAATTTATCCAAAATATTTTCTTGGCACAATTGAGCATTTAGTTTGTCGCAAAATGTGCAGCAAAATTTTTTAAAATCGGTTGACAAATACAAAAGTTATGGTCAAAAACATTTTTGAATAGGGATTTTCCGGACAAAAATCTCATGTAAGGGAGGTAAATATTGTCACGCAAAAAATGTAAATCCTTAGTATTTTAAAATGATTGCTCGAAATCATTTTTAAAGACACATTTAACTTGCTTGAGGCTAAATCTTCATGATCAAGTAAAATTTTTCGAAAAGTATCAATTTTTGCGATCATCGATTACCTCCCTTGTCAATGCAAAATCCCTATTCAAAATTCATTTTTGCCATTAAAACTTAAACAGTTGACCGATTTTCAAAATTTTTGCAGGTCCTATTAGGACAAACTAAGACTGAGATTTTGACATCAAAACACTTTGTCTATCGTCCTCCATACAAAAATTTTCTGCGAAATACCATTATCAGAGGCAAGTTAAATTTAGACTTTAGGTAGGTGGGGTATGAAAGACCCTGCCAAGCCGAGCTGCGGAGCTTACTACGCAGAGCCTGGTTTTTGACTAGTTATTGCTTAAAGCTCGATATCTACATGGAAAATAATATACAGAATGAAATTTTATAACATTTGAAATGATTTTATATAATTGGAAACTGTTTACATAAACTCGGTTATGCTAATATGCCAAATTTATTGGATTTGATAGAAAATCTGGCTGAGGCTATCCGCACGACGGTCGTGCCGATAAGCGGCGTTATCCGCACGACGGTCGTGCCGATAAGCGGCGTTATCGGCCCGACCGTCGTGCGGATAGCCAATGCTACAGGTATTGGCTATCGGCACGACGGGAGTATAATATTTTCTTACAAGCTTACGAATGCATTAAATTATTAATTTGTCATTAAATAAATAAATTATGGTTTTAGCTATATAGAAATACATTCGAAATTAACATTTTTGTTAATTATGACTAAGAAAACTAGTTTGATTTGATTGATCAAGCTGATGCAAACTGAATCACAGCAGACGGAGAAAAAATATAATCATTGCAATTATTTAATTGTGTAACTAAAATGTTTCCACACTTCATTGTTAAATTCAAATGCTGTTTATTCTTTTGGATTACCACATTTTTTTTAATATTTAGGTTACAATAATTGACATAATTTCTTTCTCATTTACGCATACGCATGACTGTTTTTTTTACAGGTAAATTCACAGGTAAGCCAATTTCAGCAAAATTACAATTTTGTTAATTAAAAAGTAAAAAAATCCTGCATGTGTAATATTCTGTTTCAGTTTCGAAGCCAGTGTAATATATTCATCAACATAAAATGTATCCATTTCTAGACATTTTTATCATTTGGATATCGATTTCCCTGTCGTGCGGATAACGCCGCTTATCCGCACGACGGTCGTGCCGATAAGCGGTGTTATCGGCACGACCGTCGTGCGGATTTTCAAATCCGACACATGCGCAGTGTAGCAGTCTAGTTCCTTGACACTGGCTATCCGCACGACGGTCGTGCCGATAACACCGCTTATTTGGATATCGATTTCCCTGTCGTGCGGATAACGCCGCTTATCCGCACGACGGTCGTGCCGATAAGCGGTGTTATCGGCACGACCGTCGTGCGGATAGCCAGTGTCAGAAAATCTCAGCTTTTGTACCAGTCAAACAGAAAAATGCCATCACATTTTGTTCTTAAATAAATCATGACGAACAATATCTGAATCTGATTCAGATATGCTAATATGCCAAACTTATTGGAATTGATAGAAAATCTCAGCTTTTGTACCAGTCAAATAGAAAAATGCAATCACATTTTGTTCTTAAATAAATCATGACGAACAATATCTTTAACATCTGTGCGATTTTATCTATTTCAATATATGAAATCATTCATTTTTGGTATTTTGAGTTTTACTGACGATTACAAGTCAAAAACCTGGCTCGGCAGGGTCTTTAATACAGCTCGGCTCGGCAGGGTCTTCCATACCCCACCCTTTAGGTATTATTTTTCACTGAATCTGAATGGTTTACTGGTGATACACCAAATTGACAATACTCCACTCATTAGGGACTCTCGGTATTGGCCTTTTTAAAAAGCTCAAACTTTCTTACTCTTCAAAACATAGGTAAGTTTGAACCCTCTCCTCTTGCAAAGCATAAAACTTCGATAGAAGATTTTTAGCGGGTAACTCAGAAAAGTCACCCATATCCTTGCTGGAAATTATTTTGCCGCAAGTTGTCGAAAATGAAAGGATTTAGAGGCAATTTACAATGAATGGTGTTTTTCTGCAACTCTAGTTTGTTTTGGTCGAACTTGATTGACATTTTAATATTATAAGCCGTTTTTGTGTAACGGAGAAGTCTGCCTAAAAACTGTAGACCACAGGGTTCTGACCCGTCCCTCGCCATTGGGATCACCATCTATCGATGTTGTTGTTGTTACTTCTTAGAGTTTCCCAGTTTATTTATTCGGGGTACACGTCCTAATTAAATTATGAACTCCTTGTATAGAGGAAGCGAGATAGCCGAGTGGTTAGCGCACTGGCTTCTTGTGCTAGAGGTCCCGGGTTCGATCCCCGCCGGCGGCGAGGAAAATTTGTTGGTCCGAACTTGCTTCCCTTCGTGTCATTTGCAGGAATGACATGATACAGTGCGCCGTCCTTCGGATCGGGACGTTAACTGGAGGCCCCCTGTGCAGGGACAGTCATCCCCTGTGCAGGTTAAAGATCCCTACACAGGTTCTATCCTCATGCATGTAGGCTCATCCTGCAAACACATCGGAGTGTACAAAGTACACCTCCCAAGAATAATCAGAAATTGATTGATGGGAGTAACAGGAAAACAAAAAACAGTTCCTGCGACCGAAATTGAAACTCGTCAATATCATTTAGGCTGGGATGTGTGGAAGCATCAAAGGTGTTGAGCACAGTTTATAAAGAATGAAAGAAAAGAAAGAGCTGTGTCAGGAAATGTGTAACACGTGTAGCAAATGATTCACCGAATCAATTGCTAACAACATTCTTGTTTAAGGCCATCTTATGATGTATGTCATTCTGTGTATATTTATAAGATTACAATCGTATTAACAAGCATCCCTATGGATTCAGGGCTGCCTGCTACATGACAGATTAAGAAACACAGGGCATCAAGAAATCACTACAGAACACTTGGTTGGCGTCTAGGTACAGTAAGTCCAGTGAATCATCTCGCCATGTATGCAGCGGAGCATAAAAGAACACCCATTTCGGGAACTTCAGGCTAGCAAACAACATCAATACTAAAAAAAAAGGAACATCATTGCTTATTAAAGATTCCGCATAATTTGTTAATTTGGATCCAGATTTGTTTTACAAATCCAATTCAATAAAATGTTATAGCAGAGCACTTCTAGAACTCAAAATGATAACAAAACATAACAATATGTACGGGCCCTACAATAAAGGCCATAGAAGTTGTCTTAAACACATCCGATCCATTAAACCGGTAATTTAAGGTTATTTTGGATCCGAACGAGTTAACACTAGGAAAAATAGTTACTGAATTATATTTTAGACAGCGTGTGTTAGTCTTTGCATTAGGATGTACGATCATTCTAGAATGAATCTATGCTTTCAAAAACAAAATACATGTAGAAACAATAAAACTTAACCTATCCCTAAAATAGAAATGTAAACCTGAGTATACATTACCAGTTTCGAAGCACTTTTCTTTCAACGCAGTTTATATTCAGTGACCATTAAGTTTTAGTCTTACTGTTATAAAACACTATCATGCTTCTAAATAATGATACATGTATTCAGTTTGAATCATTTTAAAATCAGCTGTGTGCTTTGTGACGACTTTGAATATGACCACAGTGTTTGCCAGTTCGGGGTCAATTGGTTTTGAGTTTGTTAGTTTCGTCACTGTTTGCCAAGACAAAAATACGCACAGTTTAATGTTTTCATTGCATTCAAATATCCAGGGACTTTGCAATTTTGTACTACGTTGAACTGATGTTGGAAATGTGCTACAATCAGTATCCAATAGCATCTTTTAAAGGAACTTGTTCCAGTTTGTTTGAGTTCAATATTAGTGATATTAAGAGACCTGTATTTTGGTCATGAACAGGGCCTTAGTCACAGCGGTTGTTAACACTTTAAACAAAAACGTTCGCCTGCATATTTAAACACTCGATTTCCACGTTGATCTGTGCTGGCTCGAAACTGGTCAAATCGACACATATAATAACACGGCTCTCATTGCATAAAACATTAAAACGACATTCATTTTGTTCTGGATATGTTCGGATTAATGTTGGAATGCATATTGAAACCGAAAGTGTAAAAGAAAATCATTTCAGATTATTGCATTCTATGGCAACATGTAGCATTTATAATTACGCTGATACAAAAGAAGCTCTTATTCGACATGTCATCGCGAAAAACGGAATAACGTGTAATTTGAAAAGTACAAGTAGGCAAAGATCAGGAAAAGGCGCAATCAGAAAAGGACTCCCACTCCAAAAACCAAGGTGGGAAAAAACCAAACTAACAATCAGGTACTTATACCATGAAAACATTTCGTAAGCCGAATGAGCAGCTATTTTCCCAATAGGTGGCCACTCAGTTACCTTAACTAAAAATATGCAAACATACATAAAAAGGTACAAGTAGGCAAAGATCAGGAAAAGGCGCAATCAGAAAAAGATTCCCACTCCAAAAACCGAGGCGGGAAAAAACCAAACTAACAATCAGGTACTTATACCATGAAACAATCGTAAGCCGAATGGGCAGCTATTTTCCCAATAGGTGGCCACTCAGTTACCTTAACTTAACTAAAAATATGAAAACATACATAAGGCGCCAACAGCACAAAAAAATTTTAAACACCAAGACATAAAACAAAAAGAACCACCACAGAAGTATCGACTTGGAACGATCAGTAACACAAAGTTACTGGCGGGCTTAAACCGGTTTTACATGGCCATAACCTCACCCTCAGCTTCTGCAGTGGTACATAACATTTAGGCGCCAACAGCACAAAAATATTTTAAACACCAAGACATAAAACAAAAAGAACCACCACAGAAGTATCGACTTGGAACGATCAGTAACACAAAGTTACTGGTGGGTTTAAATCGATTTTACACGGCCGTAACCTCACCCTCAGCTTCTGCAGTGGTTCATAACATTTAGTTAGTTCTTCGGTCCTCGTGGTGAATCTCTAACTAGTAAATGAATCATCAAGAACAAACAAATAAATCATGATAAACACCCTGATGAATCAAAAACCAGGACTCACCGATTAAGTAAGCTGCCCGACGATGGAGATAAAGTATACATATGAGTTTTCAAAATTCGACTTTAGATCACGTGATTCGGAGCTGGTCAAGATTCGGAACAGGCCAAACCACGGTGGCTATGGTATAAAAACAACGCTTAATCTTAGGTTTTCACTTTTGCTAAAAAGGTGTACACCTGTAAATGAACTATGCTCGAGACCAATATCTAGATGCTGTCACTCCATGACCTTTAGGCAGATCTCCGCTTCGACAGATTATTGCAAATTCTCCTTCCCCCTCGCAGTAGTACAATGGAATGCCCTTCCCGAGTATGTTGCATGTTTGCAGAGCATCGCGGTTTTTATGATTTATTTGTTTGTCCATGATGATTCATTGACTAGTTAGAGATTCACTACAAGGACCGAACAACTAACTAAATGTTATGAACCACTGCAGAAGCTGAGGGTGAGGTTAGGATCCTATAAAACCGGTTTAAGCCCGCCAGTAATTTTATATTACTGATCGTTCCAAGGCGATACTTCTGTGGTGATTCTTATTGTTTAATGTCTTGGTGTTTAATTTTTTTTGTGCTGTTGGCGCCTTATGTATGTTATCATATTTTAGTTAAGTTTAGGTAACTGAGTGGCCGCCTATTGAGAAAATAGCTGCTCATTCGATTTACGAAATGTATTCATGGTATAAGTACCTTATTGTTGGTTTGGTTTTTTCCCGCCTCGGTTTTTGGAGTGGGAATCTTTTTCTGATTGCGCCTTTTCCTGATCGTTGCCTACTTGTACCTTTTTAAGACAGTCTGCAAACTGCAACATTCTCGCCCTTAGATCCCAATTGAGATGGTTTTATCTGATTTAGCTAATTTCAGCTATTTTAACCTATCATCTGTTTTTATCATCCCCTTTAATGCTTTAAAATCTTTCTTTACCTTTCCTTTTTCTGTCTGATACTTACAGACGTTGCGCTTACCTGCCTAGAATGTCCGCGAGGGCGTATGGCAGCATATAGAGATATAGTGATAGACCAGTCGTGTCACATCAATGATCCAGGATCTGGGATGGGAAAACCTCCAGAGTCGTCGTGAGCAATCCAAGACAGTCATGAAGTATCGGATCGTAAACAACCTAGTTTGCATTCCTGCCGAGCATTACCTGACTCACTCTGGAACAGCAGTTAGAGGTCATGGGATCCGATTCCTGGTACCATACTGCTCCGTGAACGCCTACAAGAACTCGTTCTTCCCCTACACAGTGCGCCTCTGGAACTCCCTGTCGGTCTCTGCAGTAACAGCACCAACGCTTGATGCCTTCAAGAGCTGCGTCGGCGCTGGACCAGTCCTCTACTAAAGCCCAGTGACATGTTTTTATCCTTTTTTTTTTTCTAACCTGTACAGAGAGCCTTCCTTCACACATGTGTACATAGTTTTTCACAGTGCGACTATGCTCATCGTTTGGAAGATAAAGACGAAGATAAGAAGATGAAGATAGAGATAGACAAAACACTAGGTGATCACAAAACCTCTGCGCGCCAAAACACCACCAGTGACATGTAACGCACTGTACATTCCGACTACCAACTAAACTTTCAAAGGATTTGTATAAATGCAAACTGTGTCTCTCGTCTTCAAGAAAAGCGACGCTCATTTATCAGAGAGCTATCGTCCAGTCTCATGACATGTGACTCCTGTTGGCTTCTGCACACAATTTTGACCTACTGGAAAAGAACATTTAATCCCAACCGCCTCAGATATTGAATCGGAAATCAGACTCTTTGCTGATGATTGTGTCTGTTATCGTGAAATTAAGAATGTGGAGGATACAGTGAAACTTCAGAAGGATACTGATCGATTAGGTAGTTGGGCCAGGGAATGGGATATGAGATTCCAACCTGTCAAGTGCAACATGATGCAGCTGACGAATAAACGTACTAGTAAAATTCAGGCTTCTTACAAGCTTGAGGGTACTGTGTTGGAAAATGTTGTGAGTATCAAATATCCTGGTGTAACAATAACTAAGGATTTAAAATGGAATACCCACATCAGCAATGTGTGCACCAAACCCAATAGGACCCTTAGTTTTTTTAGACGAATTCTGCTTTCTTGCCCCCAAGATGTGAGAGAAGCTGCCTATAAAGGTCTTTTTTTTTTTTTTTTTTTTTTTTTTTTTTGATTCAGTTTTACGTCCCTTTCAAGCTTTTTCACTCATATCGAGACGAATCAATCGGTAGGTGGGGCGAAAACCGGAGTACCCGGGGAAAAACCACCTGACACACCCGCAAGCACTATAAAGGTCTGTTGAGACCTATTCTTGAATATGGTAGCTCAGTTTGGGACCCTCATTATGAAGGTCTGATAGATGATTTGGAGAAAGTGCAAAAGCGTGCGGCTAGGTTTGTAACTAGGAACTATACATATGAAAAAGGTAGTATGACTGACATCCTTAAAGAACTAAAATTTACTCACGTAGTCGACGTCAAGAAAAGTCCTCAGACTTGTAAGGACGCATTTGGATAGTTTCTTAGTCCGGTATTTGCTCCAGTCTCGTAGCATGCAGGGTTAAATTTGTGAGGGTGTCCTTTCCAGTGAGCATTTAAACGACTCTTAAACGCGTTAATGGAGGGTGCCATTACTACAGTTTCCGGGAGGTTGTTCCACTGATTCACAACTCTGTTGGAGAAACTGTTTGCTCTGATATTAAGACGGGGTCTTTCTTTGTATATTTTTTTTTGAAATGGTCTCTTGTAGATCCGTAGACTGACATTTTAAAAAGTTTATCCTTGTCAACTATATCAATGTCATTTAAAATTTTATAGACTTCCACTAGATCAGATCTTTCTCTTCTATACTCTAAAGATGGTAAACCTAATTTTCTTAACCGTTCAGGATATGGTAAATCTTTACAGGATCTTACAAGTTTAGTTGCCCTCCTTTGCACATTTTCAATGGCGATTTTATCTTTTTTGTACATTGGCGCCCAAATGACGGTTGCGTATTCAAGGTGTGGCCTGACGAGGCTTTTGTAGAGGTTTTTGAACATTTCTGGATCTAAGTAAGTGAAGGTTCTGAATATGATTCCTACATTTCTGTTAGCAATGTTAATTTTATTTGATATATGTTCTCTAAAGTTTAGATTTTTATCTATTGTTACACCCAGATCCTTCTCACTGTCGACTTTTGTGATAATACAGTCACTTCCTTGATGTTCTATTGTATAATTTAGACCGCTGTCGTGTTTTCCAATATGCAAATGGTGGCATTTGGTGTTGTTGAATTCCATATCCCAGTCAGTTGCCCAAGTAGTAGCTGATGTTACGCTTCTTTGTACAGGTTGCCTATCCAGTTGACTTTTTATTGTCTTGTACATTTTTTGTATCGTCTGCGAACAGTTTCACACAGACCTCCAGAACATCAGGCAGGTCATTGATAAATATCAAGAAAAGCACCGGTCCCAACACGCTTCCTTGAGGTATTCCGCTAATGACATCTTGCCAGTCAGACTCAGTACCATTGACAACTACACGTTGGACTCTGTTGTTTAAAAATTCTTTTATCCAATTATATAAACTTCTCCTTATACCATAGCCGTGTAATTTGCGTAAAAGCCGGGAGTGGGGTACCCGGTCAAATGCCTTACAGAAATCAAGATATATAACGTCAACATCGTCCCCATTATCTATAGCCTGTGTAATATCCTCCATGTATTCTAAAAGCTGTGTAGTGCATGATTTTCCAGTCAGAAACCCATGTTGTTCTGGGGCAAAAAGAGTATTTTGAACCATATGATCTACAATCGCGTTTCTCACTAATCTTTCCATTATCTTTCTTGGAACAGACGTCAAGCTAATAGGACGGTAGTTAGCCGGATTTTTTTTTTCTCACCTTTTTTAAATATTGCAGTCACATTAGCAGATTTCCAAACAGTTGGAAGTTTACATTCTTCTATTGACTTTTGAAAAAAATTTGTTAATGGTTTTACGATGTTGTCTTTGGTTTGTTCAATGAACCGAGGATGTATGTGATCTGGGCCCTGGGATTTTGTTGGGTTGACCTTTTTTATTGCTTTCTCTACAAGTTCTTCTGTGATGTTAACATTTTCAATAGTATGAGTAAAGGGTCTATCTTCAAAGTTTGGTATATTATCGAGATTCTCCTTTTTGAAAACACTGGCAAAATGATTATTTAAAGTGTTGGCAGTCTCTTGAGAAGTGGATGAGAGTTCTCCGTTTTGCATTTGAAGTTTGGACACCACTGATTTTGTTTTTGAATGTTTCCTCACATAGCTCCAGAAGATTTTATTGTCTGTCTTGATTTTAGCAGAAAGATTTTTTTCATATTCATATTTTGCCTTTCTGATTTCAGCAGTCACACGGTTCCTAGCAACTTTGTATACATTGAAGTTTTCATCAGTTGGACAGTGTTTAAACTTCAGCCATTTTTGGTGCTTAGCTCTTATCGCTTCAAAACAGGACTGTGTTAGGTAAGGGATATAATCCTCGCGCCTCTGCCGAGACCCACTCACCGGTATGTAATTCTCAACTAATTTTGTAAGTATCTCAGTGAGTCTGGACCAGGAACGCGACACGTCTAGCCCTTGTAACTCTCCATCCCAGTCTGTTTGTGATAAAGCTGTGTTGATTGACTGATAGTCTCCCCTGTGGTAGTTGTATTTAACTTGTTGTTTATTTTCAAATTCTGAAGCCGTGTAACAGTTGAAATTGAAAGAAATTACAACATGATCACTTTTGCCCAAGCTTGGTAAAAAAAATATGTCTGATACCATGTCTTCCTCGTTGGTAAAAACTAGGTCTAGGACAGATGGTTCTTGACCACTACGGATTCTGGTTGGTTTAGTAATGTGCTGAAAGAAGTACGAGTCTCTTACGCATTCAATAAACAGGTTGGCTAGATGTGTTTCCCCGACTGAAGTAGTCATATCATCCCAGTTTATCTCTTTTTAAATTGAAGTCTCCCATAATTAACTTGTGCGAGTTTCTAGAGTCTTTGACTTTTTCAAACAAACTAATCAGTTCATTAGAGTTTGTGTCTGTACTATTGGGGCTTCTATAAACACAACCAACCAGTAATGAGTCATTTTTTCTCAGTTTAATTTTACACCAGATTGATTCTTTAAACTCACATTGAAAGGAAATCATTTCAGCACTAAGTCCTTCACGCACATATATTGCTACCCCACGACCATCCTTATAACCAATGGTAAACATGTTATAGTTTTTCAATTCATAAAAGGTCTCAACATTTCCAAATATTGAATGCTTAGGTAAAATCTCAGTAAAACATAAAATATCATTTTTTTTTCATTGGCTAAAAGAAGTTATATCTCAGTTTTCTTCTCCTTTGTAAGACAATCAACATTTGAGTAAAACACCTTTAGGTGATCATAATTTCAACAGCCTCAGTAAAAGCCCCACTAGTATTGCCAATCTCTGGGGGTTGACTATTTACATCGTTAAAACATGTTTCCTAAACTCTTGGTGCAGCAGGAGGCGGCCATTTTAGACGCCCTCCTTGAGTATTAAAATGGGAATCCCTGCAGAAAAAGAAGGAAGGATAATAGAATTATATTGCTTTACAAAGGTCTAAAAGAGAATATCAACAAATTAGAGATGGTCCAAAGACGTGCTGCCCGGTGGACCCTAAGTGACTACTCCAGATCAACTAGTGTCTCTTCATTACTGTGCCAGTTGAATTGGCAGACCCTTGAAAAGAGACGATCTGTGGCCCGACTGTGCTTATTCTACAAAATTGTCCACTGCCTAGTAGCTATACCCATCCCAGACTACATACAGCCCAATCAAGGATATCCCGATATTGCCACTCAATGACTTTTAGACAAATCCATACAGGCAAGGACTATTACAAGTACTCCTTCTTTCCACTGGCTGTCGTTCAGTGGAATGCCCTCCCAGCCAGCGTTGCAGCTTCTCCAAGTCTTGAAGTCTTCAAGGCAGCAGTTGGAGAGCTGCAGCACCCCAAACCCTAGACAGTGCACTGCCTATTTTAACTTGTTTTTAATTAAATGTTTAGACCCATCACCCTCATCAATTTTATGTACTGTCTGTAACAGTAAGTGCCGATCAATCATAGACAGTTGTTTTTATCTCCCCTTCATCATCGATCTAGTTTTTAACCTTTCATCTTGACATAGACTCACTGTCATTCTTTTATCTTTTTCTTTTTCATAACCCTGACGCGCAGTGCCTGCCAAAAATGCTCGCGAGGGCGTAGGCAGTATTTGAAGATAGAGAAGGGAGAGCAAAAATACCCACGGATGACCTTATCCCCAAAAATAGGCGTTGTAGGAATCAACACTCCATGGCATTTCAGATACCTTCAGCAAGTACAAATGCCTATTTACACAGTTTCTTCCCCCAGACCATTAGAGATTGGAATGAACTCCCTGATTCTCTGATCTCCTCTGCTGAATTGTCAGATGATTGTGTGTCTAAATTTACTTCTCTTGTGAGAGCTCGGGACTAATCCCCTCCGGTCAAGCCCCATCCCCCTGGTGTGGTATTGTCAGTTTGACGTTTCACCAGTAAACTATTCTGATTCTGATTCTTAAGCGTTTTTGATATGTCGCATCGTCACGATGGATTTGAGGGATTATATCGATGTCACCGTTGCGGTTTGTTTCTCTTACTAAAGACACCGTAGCGTGACTGCGGTTTAATTAAGGACCATTCGGTTATGTATAAAACCTGTAACCGAACCAGACCAAACCGAACCTACGGAAATTACCGAACTTACCTGGCCGAACCTACGGGAATTACCGAACGTTCCGGACCAAACCTACGGAAAATGCCGATATATCGATACTGGGATTTAGCATCAATACCGGTTTAATTTGGAAAAATAAAAGGTAGATGTATGGAAGAACGATTCTTATATATAAACGCAAGGAGTACTTGATACGAAACCTATCAACACAAAGTGAGAAAATCAAAATACAAAATATGTTCTGTAATTAATGAATGACGGACCATAAGTGAGTTGATTTTCCGGGCCATTAGACAAATTTTCATGCAGCCAGTTTCTTATTTGTAATATTCTCATGTGAAAAACGTGGACAGCTCGGGAATTTAAATCGTATACGGCTATATACGGCAATAAATAAATAAATAAATAAATAAATAAATAAATAAATAAATAAATAAAATCAAATCAAATAAATAGATAACTGAGTCCGAACATATAAACCGAACTGTTACCGAACATGTAAACCGAACTGTGTGCGAACATGTAAACCGAACTGAGGCCGAACCTGTTAGCCGTACTGGGGCCGAACCTATTAGTCGATCTTGGGACAAACACTTAAACCGAACTTGCACCGAACCTGCTAACCGAACTGTGGCCGAACCTGCAAACCGAACTGTGGCCGAACCTGCTAACCGAACTGTGGCCGAACCTGCTAACCGAACTGTGGCTGAACCTTCTAACCGAACTGGGACCGAACCTGTTAACCGAACTTGGGCCGAACATGTTTACCGAACTGGGGCCGAACCTGTTAGCTTAACTGGCACCGAACCTGTTAGCCAAACTGGGGCCGAACTTGTAAACCGAACTGGGGCCGAGCCTGTTAACCGAACTGTGACCGAACCTGTTAGCCGAACTATGGCCGAACTGGGACCGAACCTGTTAACCGAACTGAGGCCGAACCTGCTAACCGAACTGAGGCCGAACCTGCTAACCGAACTGTGGCCGAACCTTCTAACCGAACTGGGACCGAACCTGTTAACAGAACTTAGGCCGAACATGTTTACCGAACTGGGGCCGAACCTGTTAGCTTAACTGGCACCGAACATGTAAACCGAACTGTTGCCGAACCTGTTAGCCAAACTGGGGCCGAACTTGTAAACCTAACTGGGGCCGTGCCTGTTAACCGAACTGTGACCGAACCTGTTAGCCGAACTAAGGCCGAACTGGGACCGAACCTGTTAACCGAACTGGGGCCGAACCTGTTAGCCGAACTGGGGGTTAACAGGTTCAATGAATTTTTCATTTTTCGTTTACATCTTTAAAGTGACGTATCTTTTTTTTTTTAAATCAAAATTTGTATGATTTAATTATTTGGATTGTTTGTTAAAGTTAATTGACATCTGGTATCAATTAAAAGAATAATAAACGCTTTATGATCAATCTGCCTGGGCCCAGTTGTTCAAATATATAATTTCTCTAGTTAACAATTCGTTAAAATTTCAAACATAAATATTACTAATAAAAAAAGCAAAGGATTCTCACATTTTTTCAACAAAAAATAACAGTGTATTTGCTTACATAGCCAGCATTTACTTAACCAGTTGAGGTCTTAACGATAAGATTAACAAAGTTTTGAACAACTGGGTCCTGATAATTAGCTATGTTTGACGAGGGCGTGAAAGACAGTCTTTATCGTAAGAAAGACATGATTATGAAAGTGACACCTGCTTTTATTAACAGTAATTGGATGAAGAAGGATTATCACCAGCGATTCAGCGAAGGTGGTCATGCATCACAGCAGGGGTTCACTGTGTATAGAAAGACTTTGCTCTAAGTAATCTTTGAAGTATTAAATACAACCGCACCATTACAATAGGAAAGGAAAAGAAAATACTATAACGCCATTTTAATATAGAAACGTACGCGTATAAAAGATAATAAAACAAACAAATAAATAAACAAACAACAAACCTTTATGATCCTTCATTTAGCTTAACTTAGCGGTAAAATTACATAAAATCCTTTGTAAATAGAGAAATAGGTGCTCGATCTTCAAAATTTTGGTCATTTTGACAGGTAATGCAGTTAATTCCCGGTATCGAAAGATCATAATTGCCATAGGTCCGGTCCGGATGTTCGATAATTTCCGTAGGTTCGGCCGGATATGTTCGGTAATTTCCGTAGGTTCGGTTCGGTTTGGTTCGGTTACAGGTTTTATACACAGCCGGACCATTCGTTTTGTCGAACAAACATGTCAGCGCCCTTGAAAACTGGAATTTTTGAAGGCTTCACGTAAAAATGTCTTACAAACAAACGCATGAACAGTTTGTCAGTGGTCATAATGGAACGTCGATCTTGCACATATCAGCCGCAGTTGCTGGGTCCATGTTGCCTGTTTTTATTCGTGATTTAATTACCGTGTTACTCGCTAGACTTGCGATTTCAACCGGAGCAAGGTAACAAGTATTAGCCTGTTAGCTGAATCTGAATCTGAATAGTTTACTGGTGACACGCCAAATGACATTATTTCACCAGGGGGTTCGGATGGGGGAGAAATTAGTCCCTTGAACGCACGAGTGTAGCGAACTTGGACACACAGTCATCAGACATGCGCATGTGTCGAGCTTCCTGATTGCTGTCCTGAAAATCTCCTCTGAAATTTTTTCTAAAAACAACAATCAAAGGATCTATCCCCTAAGATCTTGGTAGAATTGAATAGTATATTGAATATTCTTCACACGGTGTCACCAGTTTGGTGTGTAAGAAGCATCTTGGAGAAAAATCTGATCCCAATTTTTTTTGCAATACCCCACCCACTCCTTTAGAATAGCCAAGCGTCTCATGACCCTGACCGCTTCTTTGTTTACTTCCGGTCAAATGTGAAAATGAAAAGATTGAATTTGGTGAATCTGTTGTCTGTCTTGACATTATTGTCAACATTTGCATTCGTGTTAAAGCTTCCAGATGAGAAAGAGATGCAAAATGACAATGGCTATGACCCTTTTTCACTGTTAAGCCCCCAGGTAAGTTCTAGACACAGAGAAATGATGTTGAAACTGAGGAAACTCCATCTACCTAAATGGTACCTGCTTATTGTTCATAAGCATCCTTCTTGTCACCATGTCAAACGATGTTCAGCTCAATCCAGGCCCTAGAACCCCAAAGTACCCCTGTGGCAGCTGCGGTGCAGCAGTCAAAAACAACCAAAACAGCATTCAATGTGATGGTTGTGACTCTTGGTACCATATAGAGTGCCAAGGCATGAATGAAAGTATCCACCAGGTCTTAGCTGAACATGCTAGTTACTCTTGGAGCTGTATGAAATGTGGCCTTCCGAATTTCAACACAACCCTATTTGATGATCTTTCATCAACATACTGTTCTTCAAACAGTTTTAGCGTACTTGAGGCCAGTTGTCTCTCACCGAAAACTTCTACTCCACTGAAAAGGAAGAACACTTCTCCTAATCAAAACAAAATCAAAATTTTAAACCTAAATTTCCGGTCCATAGTCAACAAAGTGCCAGAGTTTCATTGCCTGATTGAGACTGAGAAGCCAGACATTGTAGTTGGAACAGAATCCTGGTTGTCCCCTGACATTCACAATGGCGAAATCTTTCCCCCTGGTTACACAGTTTTTAGAGCCGATCGTAAATCAAAGAAAACTCGAAGTGGAGGAGTCTTCATTATGGTCCGAGCTGACATTGTCTGTACTGAACAGCCCCAATTAAAAACTAACTGTGAGATATTGTGGGTTAAGATTGAAGTCACAGGCGTGCACCCACTACTCATATGTGCATTCTACAACCCAAGTGAGGACAACCAGGAAGACATAAAAGAATTATGTAAATCTCTTGAGATGACCGACAAGGCAAAGGGCAATGTTTGGCTCCTTGGAGATTTCAATCTCCCGAAACTCACATGGCCAGACAACACTCCTACTTTAAAACCGGACTGTACTAGTACACCTGTATATGACACCTTCCTGGACATGGTCAATGACTTCAATTTTACTCAAATGGTTACACAACCAACTCGACTGGGAAACATTTTGGACTTATTTTTGACCACAAACCCTACCCTCATTCAACAGGTAACTTGCCAGGCTGGTCTAAGTGATCATGATATGGTCATGGCTCAATGTGCTCTCAAACCCAGTACCCAAAAGTGTAAACCCCGCAAAGTTCCCCTCTTCCGTAAAGCAAATTGGCCTAAATTTAAGTCCCTTATGAAAGACTACCAGCAAAAGTTCTTGACCAGCCACATTGGCAGGTCTGTAGATGAACTTTGGAATGATTTCACCTCCACACTGGACATGTTTTCTTCCCAGTGTATCCCGGTCAGAACCTTTTCGGGAAAGAAATCATTGCCTTGGATAACTCAAGAAATTAAGCGCAAAATTCGAAAAAGAGACCATTTATACAGACAATTTAAGAAAACTGGAGACCAGGTATTTAGAAATAAGTTTTTGGAATTAAGAAAGTCAATTAAAGGTAAAATAAAACTTTCATATGAAACCTACCTTGAAGGTCTCCTTGGATTAAATGATGAAAATTCCACCTGCAACAATAAGAAGTTATTCTCCTTTCTAAAGAGCTCAAAGCAGGATCAGCTTGGCACCCCTGCCCTAAATCACAGAAACCGACTTGTAACCGAGACAGCTGAGAAGGCTGACGTTCACAATCAGCAATTTCAGTCTGTCTTTACTGCCAAGGAACCACTATCACTCTCTAGACTTTGTAAAATGACACTACAGAACGCGGCTGACTCTGGTGTGATACCCCCTAGGACTTTGCCTGCAGGGGTGCTGAAGACTACTCCAGTCATGGAAGACTTCAGTATCTCTGTGGCTGGTATACTTAAGCTCCTGCAAAACCTCAAGCCCGGTAAAGCTGCTGGCCCGGATAGACTCAAACCAGTACTGCTCAAGGAATTGCGTGAAGAAATCGCCCCCATAGTACAAATCATCTTCGAGCGCTCTATCCAAACTGGCAAACTTCCGACAGAGTGGTGTCGTGCCCAGGTCACCCCCATTTTCAAAAAAGGCGACAAATCATCAGCTGCAAATTACAGACCAATCTCCCTCACATGCATTCTTTGCAAGATCCTTGAACATATAATGGCATCCAATATGGTAAAGCACCTCAACAAGCATGACCTTCTATATGATTTGCAACATGGATTTAGAGAAAAAAGGTCATGTGAAACCCAGCTTACCATGTTGTTCGAGGATCTTGCTAGGAATGCAAGTGCAGGCAAACAGACTGATCTGATACTGTTGGACTTCTCAAAGGCCTTTGATAAAGTTAATCACTCAAAGCTCCCTTGGAAGCTCCACCAGTATGGGATCAGAGGTAATGCACTCTCTTGGATCCGTGCCTTCCTCGGTAACCGGTCACAGACTGTTGTTCTTGAGGGAGAGGAATCAGGGTCGGTCCCGGTGACATCTGGGGTACCCCAGGGGTCAGTTTTGGGACCTATCCTGTTTCTCATTTATATTAATGATCTTCCTGAAGAATTGTCATCACAAGTGCGCCTGTTTGCTGATGACACGGCCGTGTACCTGACAGTTGGGGGCTCGGATGATGAGAGGGTGCTACAGGATGACCTTGACAGACTATCTTTGTGGGAGGACCAGTGGGACATGGAGTTCAACCCCTCTAAGTGCCAGGTGGTATGGGTGACAACTTCCAAGAAAATCATAAATTCAGTGTACACTTTACATGGTCAGATATTGGAGGTTGTCACAAGTGCCAGGTACTTGGGGGTTGACATCTCCAGTGGCCTGTCCTGGAATTCCCACATAGACCGTATAACCGGAAACGCTAATAGAACACTAGGGTACATTCGGCGTAACATCAAGACCAAAAACCCAAAGGTGAGAGAAACAGCCTACAATGCGCTTGTCCGCCCTCAGCTGGAGTACTCCTCTCCGATTTGGGACCCTCATACTGATGATAAAACTCTCCAGCTTGAGAAAATCCAAAGAAGAGCGGCACGCTGGACGACCAGTAATTATGATTATAGGTCGAGTGTTACAGCAATGCTCGATCAGCTTGGTTGGAGATCCCTTGCTCAAAGACGAGCTGACGCTCGTCTTTGTCTCTTTTATAAAATTGTTCACGGACTTGTGGCAGTCCCTCTCCCAGACTATATCATACCTACACATAGAGTATCCAGGTACTGTCACTCAATGACCTTTCGGCAAATTCACACTGGTACAAATTATTATAAGTATTCATTTTTTCCACTGGCAATAGTACAGTGGAATGCTCTCCCAGAAGCTGTTGTCAGTTTGCAGGACCTTGACTCATTCAAGGTCGCAGTAAGCAAACTGCAACACTCACGACCCTAGATCCAGACTGTTGTTTTTAACCTGATTTTAAACTCCACTTTACTTTTTTAACCTATCATCTTTTATCCCCTGCACTATTTGCTTTTATCCTTTTCTTTTCAGCTAACCAGCTCGACAGCGCACACCTGCCAAAAATGTCCGCGAGGGCGTATGGCAGTATATAGAGATAGATAGACATTTCAGCAGGGCCGTACTTGATATAGCCAATCCGATTGATCCGATCGACCGGAGCATACGGATTCTAAATCAAGTGGTCGCAATGGAGCGTGACGAAGCGCTCCGCCGTCCAAGGTGGTGTGGCCGGGGGCAAGTCACGTGACCTGCTCTAAGAAAAACATGGCGTCAAAATATTTATACAAAACACAATTGTACAGCGAGAGTGCGAGTGCTGGTGACTTGTGGAAGTACTCTTCATCTGAATCATCTTGAGATGAGCTGTGGAATCGCTCATAATTAGACTCGCTACGACCGAATTCAGAACATTGCTTTTCCTCACTTGATTTAGTAATGGGAATGCACTCCGTTTGCCCACTTTCCCTTGATTTAGCGTGCTGCTGGGAGCAATCCGATCACTCTTAAAATTTCTAAATCAAGTACGCCCCAGAGGAGATAAGTGAATCAGGGAGGTCATTCCAGTCCCTGATAGTCTGTGGAAAGAAACTACTTTTGTACGCTTCTTTGCTAGCTGGAGGTATCTGAAAAGCCAAAGAGTGTTGATTTCTACAACGCCTATTCTTTGGGATAAGGTCATCTGTGATGCTGTAAATGTTTTACACATATGCAGATAAATTGTCTCCATATTGTTCAAGAAACGGATGTAGATGTTTAAACAAAACTTTTGCAAAGCTGCATGAAATCGCTAACATTTTTACCATAGAGTTTACATTAATGAGTCACTCAATTTTTTCATGCCAGTGTTGTTAGTGTTATAAATATTTTATTGCAGTCCAGGTATGAGTTATCTTAGGTGTGCATTGTAACTGGACTGCTGTTACTCAACCTTATATCTCTGGTATGACTGTGTAATCACCAGATCACAAATAATTAGGGGATTCTGATTTTTTTTTTCATATATGACCTATATTTGCTTTAACTAGTTTATGTCGTAACATGAAGATCCCGGAGGGGGTACTCACATATAAAATGGGTATGTATGTACCGCCCTAGGTTTAAAAGAAGGGGGCTTATGGAGCTGATCAAACTGAAAAAGCGGGTGCATTCAGAGCTGAAAGAACGGTAAAAGTTGTACCTTTAGGGCTGATCGAACTGGGAAAAATGGGTGCATTCAGAAAAAGTGGGTGCTTTATGAGCTAATCGAACTGAAAAAGTAGTTGCATTCAGAGCTAACAGTTGAAGCGTTCCTGAAAAACCGTCACATTTTTTTTATCTTTTTTTCGATGTCTTTATTTTCCGCCCTATTCGTCTTTTATCTCCATACTTGTTACCAGAAAAATGCAAAACAAAAGCTAGGAAGATAAATCATAAGGTTATGGATCTGGGAACCAGACAACATACGGGTACCTGCCCAATAAGTAGGTCTAAAATGGCTCCAAACTTCTCAATTGGCAACTTTTTGGGGTATGCATTTGGCGTTTTATATATGTCAATTAGAGTAACTGAGGACTGTTCGCTGATATTCTTCACAAACTTAAATGTTTGAAGTATTGATAACACTAAACAGTTCTCAAATGGATAATTACGCCAGAAATAAAGCCAATTACGCGGTTTAAAAACTTCAAAAATCAAGAATTGTGACGGTTTTTGGTCACATTTTTCACTGATTGGGATGAAAAATGGTCACATTTGTATTACTTCCTGTTTTTGGAAATGTGACGAAAAATCGTTACATTCAATCATGCTTTTTACAAAGTGACCATTATCCGGAAAAACAGAGCTAGTGATGCGCATGGTGGTGTCTTCATTGCTTTTAGGCGTGATCTTCTCTGTACTGAAGCTCCGGAATTGGACACCAAGTGCGAAATAATTTGGTGTAAGTTGAACATTATTGGATGTAGGACTTTGTACCTTGGATCATTCTATCGTCCCCCTAGGTTCCCAACTCAGGAGCTTGAACAGAAATATCTTGAGGATTTTAATACTTCACTTTCTCGGATTATGTCAAATAAAAATGCCCATGTTCTTGTAGGCGGTGACTTCAATTGTGGTGATATTGAGTGGAGCACAATGCAGGTACCCGAGGGGGTCCCAAAGAGGCCAGTTCAGACTAAACTTGTGGACATAATACAGGATCACTGCCTCTCCCAAATGGTAAATATACACACCCGAGAAGACAAGACCCTTGATTTACTCTTTACTAACTCGCCATCCCCAATTAACCGTGTTAAAGGGATGCCCCCGATCGGCAAAGCAGATCATAACATTGTCTATATTGAATATGACATAAAGGCTAAACGGATTCAGCAGGCCCCGCGTAAGATTTTCCTATATAAACGAGCGGATATGGACGGTCTCCATGACCATCTAGCGCGCTATAGGGATTCGTTCCTTTCAACGGTGTCAGTCAATGACATGTGGGTCAGTTTTAAGTCGGAGGTTCTCTCGGCTATTGAAAGGTTTATTCCATCAAAAATGACCAAGACAAAATAAAGCTTACCATGGATCGATAGCTCGATCAAACGCTTGATAAGGAAACGTGATAAACTTTACTTTCGTGCTCGCAAGTCAAGCAGCCCTGACATTAAGAACCATTACAAACGGTTCAGAGCACATGTTCAAAAGAGCATTAGAGATGCATATTGGAAGCATATTACCAATATCTTCTCCTTTGAAAATGATAACCCTGATCCCGATTGTCCCCGAAAAAATGAAAAGGCAAAACAGTTTTGGTCATTTGTCAAGTCCCTTAAGAAAGACGCGTCTGGGATCAATACTCTTAGAGAAAATGGTATCTTGAAGACTGACACTTTGGATAAGGCTAATATTTGTATTAGGCAGTTTCAGTCAGCCTTCACTCGCGAATCAGATGATGAAATCCCCTCCAAAGGCACAAGTCCTTTCACCGCTATGGGTGAAATTACAGTTGACCCCAATGGGGTCATTAAACTGTTGAATAATTTGAATATACATAAGGCGCCTGGGCCAGATGGCCTGAGTGCTAGGGTGTTGAAGGAATGTAGTTCTGAAATTGCTCCTGTACTGACCTATATCTTCAATGAGTCGCTTGCTCAGGGTGCTGTACCAGACGATTGGCGACAGGCAAATGTAGCCCCGGTATTTAAGAAAGGTGAGAAATACGATGCAGCTAATTATCGACCGGTGTCTCTTACTTGTATCTGTTGCAAAACTCTAGAGCATATAATAGTCAGCAACATAAACAAACACTTGGCTCTTGAAAACATTCTTGCTGACTGTCAGCATGGGTTCCGAAGTCAAAGGTCTTGCGAAACCCAGTTAGTTCAGTTTTATCATGATTTGGTTAGTAATCTGGACCGAGCAGTGCGTCGTGGCCACAGGCAGACGGATGTGATTGTCATGGATTTCGCTAAGGCCTTTGACAAGGTCCCACATAAAAGGTTATTATACAAACTTGACTTCTGCAGGATTAGAGGATCTACACATAAGTGGATCGACTCGTGGCTGTCTGAGCGCTCTCAAAAAGTGGTATTAGATGGCCGTGCCTCAGACCCAGTCCCGGTTCTTTCTGGTGTCCCACAAGGATCGGTCTTAGGACCGGTCCTATTTCTTATTTTCATTAATGATCTTCCTGACAACATCAGGTCATCTGTTCGGCTATTTGCTGTTGATTGTGTTTTATACAGAAATGTCAAGTCACCATTGGATTGTCAAATTTTACAAGATGACCTGAATAGCTTGGCCAAATGGGAAATGGATTGGCAAATGAAATTCAATGTTAGCAAATGTCATTCAATGAGGGTGACGCGGCTACATCCAAGCAGGCATATAGATTTCAATTACACACTGCATCAGCAAACATTAGAACAGGTTCAGTCCGCTAAATACCTCGGTTTAACTATCACAGATGATCTTGATTGGGGTCAACACATTTCTGAAATTACATGCAAGGCAACTAAGACTTCGGGTTTTCTTCGGTGCAATTTGGCACTGGCACCTAGGCATACTAAGGAAGTTGCATACAAAACATTGGTTCGGCCTCAACTTGAGTATGCAGCTCCTATTTGGCATCCCTATCATGAAACTCAGATTGAGAAGGTGGAGAAGGTGCAGACGACTGCTGCCCGGTGGACCTGCAGGCGATGGAGGAACACCAGTAGCGTCGGTGAAATGCTAGACGAACTTGAGTGGCCATCCCTGGAGTCTCGCAGGGAGCGGTCCTCCTTAACCTTCTTCTACAAGATACACTCCGGTACAGTGTCTCTTGATAAAGACAAATACCTGACCCCGGCACCCAATCTAAGGCATACTCGGGCATCACATGAATCACAATACACAAGACCATTTGCCTATAGTGATGCCCTGAAAAATTCCTTTTTCCCCAGAACTATTCCGGTTTGGAATAGTCTCCCTTCTTCAGTGGTCCTATCTAAGACCATTGAGGAATTTAAGGCTTCTATTTAAATCATTAGCCCAGAGGCATGCGTTTTAGTATGCCTCTCATCTATATCTTGTAAATAGTTTTAATGGTTCACCCCAAATGTTTTATTTTCCCTTGACTAAATTCTAAATTTAGCCACCCACCCCACACCTGAGGTGATGATCAGTATCTCAGTATCAGAAGATAGATAGATATTTACCGTCACACAAAATGGGACGAAAAACCATCACAAACAAATGTGACGGTTTTTCAGGAATGCTTTAACTGGCTAATAAAACTCAAACAAGTAGCCCAAGGGCAAGGATCGCTCACCTGAGAGTCAACAAGTACAGTCACTGGACAAAGTGATTTTTTTGATTTTTTTTACCCTAAATGGGTATGACAGCCATCTTGGTAATGTTTCAGGTCTATGGCTGCAATAGTTACCATAGGATCATTGGTCCTGTAAACGCTTACCTGAGACCTAGTTGTCACTTATCCCCATGTTTCCATGTTTGCCTATGTTTCCAAAATTGACCTTGACCTAAATTAATCACATACCTTCATCTACTCTATTAGTTGTTTGCATCTACCACTTTTCAGGTCTCAGGCTGCATTTAGTTTACAAAATATGATCCATTGTTTTCACTTTTTCCCATGTAAAAGCCTATGTTTCCAAAATTGACCTTGCAGTAAAATAGGTCAAGGTCATCCTAGGGTCATCATTTTATCAAACTATGATGGACTGGAGTCCCAAAGTTTCGTGAAAATCGGCCTGCCGGTTCTGGAGAAGAAGATTTTTGAGTGGTTTTTACCATATATGGGCGCGGCGGCCATCTTGGTCGTGTGACCTAGATTTCGGGATCAAACTTTCATTACCCCTACCCAGGGATGCTCCACATAAAATTTCAGTTTGATTGGCCATGCGGTTTCAGAGAAGAAGATCTTTGAAAAGTGTGTATAGACGACAGATCAGCCAAGGTCAAGAGATGACCTTGACCTAAATTAATCACATACTTATATTAGTTGTTTTGCATCTACCACTTTTCAGGTCTCAGGCTGCAATAGTTTTCAAAAAATCCATATTTTTCACTTTTTCCCATGTAAAAGCCTATGTTTCCAAAATTGACCTTGACGTAAAATAAGTCAAGGTCATCCTAGGATCATTATTTGATCAAACTACGATGGGCCGGAGTCCCAAATGCTACATACCAAGTTTCGTGAAAATCAGCCTGCCCGTTCTGGAGAAGAAGATTTTTGAGTGATTTTTACCATATATGGGCGTGGCGGCCATCTTGGTCATGTGATCCAGATTTCCCGATCAAATTTTCGTCCCCACTACCCAGAGATGCTCCACATAAAATTTCACTTTGATTGGCCAAGCGGTTTCAGAGAAGAAGATCTTTGAAAAGTGTGTATGGATGACAGACCCTTCAAGGTCAAAAGATGACCTTGGCCTAAATTAATCACATACCTTCATCTACTCCATTAGTTGTTTGCATCTACCACTTTTCAGGCCTCAGGCTGCAATAGTTTTCAAAAAATTGCAATTTTCCTCTTTTCGTCTTATAAGTCAATGGAAACTTTATGTTGCCATGGCAACCAAAGTAGTGGGACAGGGACAATAAAAACACAAACTTTGTAGAGGCTAATATCATAAGCATGTATGCAAAGTTTCAGCTTCATCCGCCTTACAGCTTCTGAGAAGAAAATTTTTGAATATTTTTTCAAAAATTTACCCTTTACGTTGCTATAGCAACCAAACGAATAAAGCGATTTTGACAAAAGATGCCTAAAACGGGGAGGACTACTCAATAAACATTTATGTAAAAACAAAATTTCAATATCCTCAATGAAACGGCAGAAATTGCAAATTTCCACTTTTTGCCTTATAAGTCAATGGAAACTTCAAGTTACCATAGCAACCAAAGTAGTTGGACAAAGACAATAAAAACACAAACTTTGTACAGGCTAATGTCATAAGCATGTATGCTAAATTTCAGCTTCATCCCCCATACAGCTTCTGAGAAGAAGAATTTTGAATATTTTTTTTGAAAATTTACCCTTTATGTTGCTGCAGAGGAGAAGTCGTTTGAAAATGTTGACGACGACAGACGACGCTCGGACGCCGGCTCGACTACTATACTATAAGCTCTATGGGCAACCAGAGTTCTTATCCAACTGGAATAAAAAACACAAATTATGTAGTGGCTACTGTCAGGAACATGTATACAAAGTACAGGATTCATCCACTTGACAGTTTCTGAGGAGATTTTTGAATGTTTTTTTTTGTTTTTTTTTTCAAAATTTTGCCCTTTATGGGGCCCCAGCAACCAATCAAAATACAGGATTAGGACAAAACTCACAAGAAACGTCAAACACTACTCAATAAACATTTCTGCAAAAACAAAATTCAAATGTCTGCAATTTTAGCGGAAAAATAGCCGATTTCCACTTTTCCCATTATAAGTCTATAGAAACTTTAAGTTGCCATAGCAACCAGAGTTCTTATCCGCCTGGAATAAAAAACTCAAATTATGCAGAGGCCACTGTCAGGAACATGTATACAAAGTACAGGCTTAATCCCCTTGACAGTTTCTGAGAAGAAGATTTTTGAATGTTTTTCAAAATTTTGCCCTATATGGGGCCCCTGCAACCAATCAAAATAAAGGATTAGGACAAAAGTCACATGAAACGTAGAGGACTACTCAATAAACATTTCTGCAAAAACAAAATATTAATATCTCCAACAAGACAGCAAAATCTGGCAATTTTCACTTTTTTCCATTATAAGTCTATGGGAAGCATAAGTTACCATAGTAACTAGAGTCCTTATCCGATCAAAACAAAAAACACAATTATTCTTTCTCCCTACCTGTAGATGGTGTATGTATAATATGAGAACAATCGGCCCAGCGGTTTCAGAGAAGATCTTTGAAATTGTGGTCGACGACGGATGGACGCCGGTGCATGGGTATACTATAAGCTCACCTATGAGCCTTTGGCTCCGGTGAGCTAAAAAGGGGGGCTTTACTGCGGCACATACCTGTACTTTACCCCCCTCCGGGATGAAGATTCTCTTCACACTGGAAGAAAACCTGCATGTGAGTTTCAGTTGGCTATGTACCAAGTTTGTACAGGTATATCTTAACATTCTCAAAGTTATTTTATATACAGATGGCTAAGATATTTACTGCCTCTGACATCATGATGAAGAGATATCCCTATATAATGAAATTTCATTTCGAGGATGTCTAGAATGCCTGCTAAGGCGTATGACAGTATATAAAGAAAGAAAGAAAGAAAGAAAGAGAAAGAAAGAAAGAAAGAAAAGGAAAGAGATATTTCAGTGAAATGTTTTGTTCCTTTTCAGGATGGAAAGATATTGAATACTGTGTTATTTTATAAAGTGATATTTATTCATGGTTATCATGTATGGTCATGTATGTTGAACTTGTTGGAGATAGAAAAGTTTAAATGTGGACATATTAATGTTTTCAGATATTTTTGAGTCCGTTTTACATTGTTTCAGTGAAAGTTTGACTTGTTTATTTTTATTTTTTTTTGTATATTTTTGGTATTTAAGCTCTTCATACACTAACATAGCAGCTAACCTTCAAATAGTTATCTTAATGGCAAGCAGTCAACTGCGATCACCCACAAGGTTACCAAAAGGGCTAGACTGTTTAATTGTCGGGAAATATTTGAGAAAAATCATTAACAAAGACATATGCACCTCAACGCGACAGAATGTACCTTCGGACATTCTGACCATACTAGTAGAAAGCAGCAAAAAGCGGAAAAATGATATAATATATGTTTTAGAAATAACACTGTATTTGTAATCTTTGAACACTGGGCTACCATATGAATGCGTTTTAAAACATATTTATTTTCAAAATATGCAGTTATCTGCCCTTGTTTTAGCCCATAATACACATAATTTTCCTATAATCTGTTGTTAAACGGTAACCATAGAAACAGCATCATCATAAAAATAGACAAAATAATTACGACAGATTGCCTGGAAGGATGGTATGCTTCTATTCTAAACAGTAGGTTCTGACCAGTGCTTAAACAGTTTTAAGCAAATTCATCAAGTTTTGTAAGCTCTACTAACATGCAGAAATGCATTGCGCAACTTTGACATCATTTTTCAGGACAATAACGTCTGTAGGGTTCATAAAGTAAATTTGTCATAACTCATAAAATAACTGAAATAATCTGGTCAAATAAAGACTATCAGACTCTAGAAACATCATACATTCAAAGTAATTTTGCTTTTCTAATACTCAAAAAATTGTCCGAAAGTAGATTTTCTCACGTTGTGGCCCATATATCAATGAAAAATTAGGTCTCATCAGGAAAACATGTCTGTGTAATGTATACCCCCTTGAACCCCAATTTTATATAGTAAAACTGGGGTATGAAGGGGTATACCTATTTTTCATATTTTTGCTCCAAAACATAGATTGTGGGTACTCGTTAGAACCGCCTCGGCATGGTGGTTCAAACGTGTACCCACAATCTATGTTTTGAGCAAAAATAAGAAAAATATAAAAAAAATTCAGCTGAAAATTTCCAATTTTTAAAGCTCAAAAAATCTCTGTATATTGCATGGGCAAGTTTTCGTAATGTGATCCCAAAATTGCCTCGGATCCAGTCTTTCCCGGTATGCTCTGGTGATAACACACACCCGTGTATGAGCCGTCTCGTGGGAAAACCAACAATGTGGTTTCAGAACAGGCCCGACACAAACCGACCTGTTCAGTCACAGAAAAGAGCTAGAAGCTTGAAATTTTGGGGTTAAGTAGAGGAGGAATTGTACTATCCGTGTAGCGAAAACAAAGGCGCTGATCAGCTTCGCGGTTACCGCGAAGCTGATCTGCGCCTTTGTTTTCGCCTATGCAGATTGTTGGTTTTCCCATGGGGCGGCTCATATCTTAGTGGCATGCATCATCAGGAAATATTTTTCACTAATATTCTAAAATATGTATAAAAATAACAAAAATCTTTTTTTTTTTCTTTTTCTTTACAGAATTGGCTTTATTTTGGATTTCATACTGACGGTTGTACCACTTCAAGTCTTCATGTCTATACTTGGCGACTATTCCTCACACTGCCTGCTGATAAGCTTAGTTTTATCCCTTGTAACCAGCTATGCTTGTATCAACATGGGACAGCTAACCAAAGCCTCAATGGGGATGAAAATCTCAAATATTCCGATGGGCAACAAAAGACCATTCATTACATACTACAGAGCATATGTAAACTTATTCACAGCTTTCTCAATCTTGGCAGTTGACTTTAAGATATTTCCCCGATATTTTGCCAAAGCTGAGACATATGGTACTGGGCTAATGGATGTTGGGGTTGGATGTTTCTTGGTCTCAAATGCCATAGTGTCACCAGAGGCTAAGGGGAGGATATCAGTGGACAGGTGTGTCATATTTGATGCAAGAAAACATATCTTCAGGGTTTCTGACCATGTCCAATACAAAACCGGCCTGTATAGTCTCAGAAAAAGGCTAGAAGCTTGAAATTTAAGCTTGAAAAGTAGAGATACATGTATTTTACTGTATGAGAAGCAAAACCAAACAGGCTGATTGGCTGTTTTTATATGAGTAGAAATATAGGGTTTTCTGCTGATGTCACTCATTTGTAAATTGTCCCACTTCAGTATGGAGGAAAATTTTTTATTAGTCTCGTTAACATATGAGCCGCCTCATGGGAAAACCAACAATCTGCATGTGCGAAAACAAAGGCGCAGATCAGCTTCGCGGTAACCGCGAAGCTGATCAGCGCCTTTGTTTTTGCTACTCGGATAGTACAATTCCTCCGCTACTTAACTCCAAAATTTCAAGCTTCTAGCTCTTTTCTGTGACTGTACAAGTGGGTTTGTGTCGGACCTGTTCGGAAACCACATTGTTGGTTTTCCCACAAGGCGGCTCATATTTAACTTAGATGTTTTATAGCGGCAACAAATTCATGAAGAGAAGCAAAATTAAAACTCTAGGGGACGTTTTCTTAACTGACAGTAATTCCTGTAGGCTGTGAAAATAAAGCAAATATTAATTGATCAGTTTTCAGAAATGTGTAATTTTAATTTTCACTTAGTTAACAGGATGTAGATATTTTTATTTTTCAGCAATTTCAACTCCATTTTGAAGTCGTTGAAGTCCTCCATACCCCTGCTAGTTCTTGGGACATGTCGACTGGCTGCCATCAAGTTTGCCAACTATCAGGAACATGTAACAGAATATGGCATTCACTGGAATTTCTTCTTTACCCTAGCTGCTGTGAAGGTTCAATGTAGTGTAAAATTCCCATTTATCTGGTCAACAAAATATATGCATGATAGAAATATAATTTTTTTTAGGCTTTTAGTTTGTTAGCTCACCTGAGCCGAAGGCTCACAAGGTGAGCTTATAGGATGGCCATGCGTCTGTCGTCGTCCGTTCACAATTTCAAAGATCTTCTTCTCTGAAACCGCTTGGCCAATCAAAGTCAAACTTCATGTGGAGCATCCTTAGGAAGGGGGAACGAAAGTTTATATAAGTGGTCCAGGTCACATGACCAAGATGGCTGCCATGCCCATATATGGTAAAAACCATAAAAAATTCTTCTTCTCTGGAACCGGTGGACCGATTTCAACGAAACTTGGTATGTAGCATCGGGGACTTTGGCCCATCATAGTTTATATAAATCATGACCTTGGGTTGACCTTGACCTATTTTACGGCAAGGTCAATTTTGGCTACATAGGCTTTTCAGTGGAAAAAGGTGAAAACATTGAATTTTTCAGGATGTTTTGTAGCCTGTGACCTGAAAGTTGGCAGATGCAGACAACATGTTGAGCTAATGAAGTGATGTGAGTATTAAAGGTCAAGGTCATTTCTTGACCTTGGCCAAAGGTCATTTACAAATTATGTCCCCCCAACCGAAGGTGGGGGACATATTGTTTTTGGTGCGGTTCCCGTCGGCGTCGGCGTCGGCGTCCGCGTCCGCGTCCGCGTCGGCGTCCGCGTCCGCGTAGCTTCTTTCTTACGCGATATCTTTTGAACCAGTGGATGGATTTTGACCAAACTTGCATAGATACATGGTTGGGAGGGGGGAAAGAGTTGATTAGATTTTGGTGACCTTGACCTCATTTTCAAGGTCACCAGCCCATGAAAACTGATCAAATTAGGTTTTCTGACGCGATATCTTCTGAACAAATGAATGGATTTTGAGCAAACTTGCACAAGAGCATTGTTGGGAGGAGGCTCAGAGTTGATTAGATTTTGGTGACCTTGACCTAATTTTCAAGGTCACGAGTCCATAAAAACTGTTGAAATTAGTCTTTCCAACTCAATATCTTGAAAACCAATTGATGGATTTTGACCAAACTTGCACAGAAGCATTGTTGGGAGGAGGCTCAGAGTTGATAAGATTTTGGTGACCTTGACCTAATTTTCAAGGTCACAAGTCCATAAAGAATGTTGAAATTAGTCTTTCCAATGCAATATCTTGTAAACCGATTGATGGATTTTGACTAAACTTGCACAGAAGCATTGTTGCGAGAAGGCTCAGAGTTGATTAGATTTTGGTGACCTTGACCTAATTTTCAAGGTCACGAGTCCATAAAAAATGTTGAAATTAGTCTTTCCAACGCAATATCTTATAAACCAATTGATGGATTTTGACCAAACTTGCACAGAAGCATTGTTGGGAGAAGGCTCAGAGTTGGTTAGATTTTGATGACCTTGACCTAATTCTGAAGGTCACGAGTCTATAAAACTGTTGAAATTAGTTTTTCCGATACGATATCTTGTAAACTAATTGATGGACTTTGACCAAACTTGCACAAAAGCATTGTTGGGAGGAGGCTCAGAGTTGATTAGATTTTGGTGACCTTGACCTAATTTTCAAGGTCACGAGTCCATAAAAACTGTTGAAATTAGTCTTTCCAATGCAATATCTTGTGAACCAAATGATGGTTTTTGACCAAACTTGCACAGAAGCATTGTTGGGAGGAGGCTCAGAGTTGATTAGATTTTGGTGACCTTGACAGAATTTTCAAGGTCACGAGTCCATAAAAACTGTTGAAATTAGTCTTTCCAACTCAATATCTTGAAAACCAATAGATGGATTTTGACCAAACTTGCACAGAAGCATTGTTGCAAGAAGGCTCAGAGTTGATTAGATTTTGGTGACCTTGATCTAATTTTCAAGGTCACGAGTCCATAAAAAATGTTGAAATTAGTCTTTCCAATGCAGTATCTTGTAAACCAATCGATGGATTTTGACCAAACTTGCACAGAAGCATTGTTGGGAGGAGGCTCAGAGTTGATTATATTTTGGTGACCTTGACCTAATAATCAAGGTCACGAGTCCATAAAAAATGTTAAAATTAGTCTTTCCAACGCGATAACTTGTAAACGAATGGATGGATTTTTACCAAACTTGTACAGAAGCATTGTTGCGAGAAGGCGCAGAGTCGGCTAGATTTTGGTGACCTTGACCTAATTTTCAAGGTCACAAGTCCATAAAAAATGTTGAAATTAGTCTTTCCAACGCAGTATCTTGTAAATCAATTGACAGATTTTGACCAAACTTGCACAGAAGCATTGTTGGGAGGAAGCTCAGAGTTGATTAGATTTTGGTGATCTTGACCTAATTTTCAAGGTCACGAGTCCATAAAAAATGTTGAAATTAATCTTTCCAACTCGATAACTTGTAAACCAATTGATGGATTTTGACCAAACTTGCACAGAAGCATTGTTGCGAGAAGGCTCAGAGTTGATTAGATTTCGGTGACCTTGACCTAATTTTCAAGGTCACGAGTCCATAAAAAAATGTTGAAATTAGTCTTTTCACTGCAATATCTTGTAAACCAGTTGATGGATTTTGACCAAACTTGCACAGAAGCATTGTTTGGAGGAGGCTCAAAGTTGATTAGATTTTGATGACCTTGACCTAATTTCCAAGGTCACGGGTCCATAAAAACTGTTGAAATTAGTTTTTCCGATACGATATCTTGTAAACTAATTGATGGATTTTGACCAAACTTGCTCAGAAGCATTGTTGTGAGGAGGTTCAGAGTTTATAAGAATTTGGTGATTGTGACCCAATTTTAGACAGGGTCCAAAACAAGTTTAAACTATCACACCTTACATGGTGTCTTCCCTAGAAAAACTTCATATCACAAGGTAACTACACTTCAATTACTAACGGTTGGGGGGACATAGTTTTCCTCAGAAAACATTGTTTTAATTAAATGTTAAACTTAATTTTCTCAGTAACCGCTCAACCAATCAAAGCCAAATTTTATATGTAGTATCCTTAGGATGAGGGAATGAAAGTTAGTATAAATAGTCAAGGTCACATGACCAAGATGGCTGCCATGGCTATAAATAGCAAAAACCTTTAAAAATCTTCTTCTCCAGAACCAAAAGGCCTATGATTTTGAAACCTGGCATGAAGTATCAGGGGGAGGAGCTCTACAAAATTTATATAAATCATGACTCTGGGATGACCTTGACCAATTTTACGGCAAAGTCAACATAGGTCGCTCATGCATTTGAATGGGGAAAATTGTCAAAATGTCATTTGACAGGAAAAACTTTATGGAAATGGGTAAATGGACTGAAAATTTACGATTCTGAAAAAAAGGACCCCAGGGCCAGGTCTGCCCCCATCCGGGGGGCGATATACATGTATATATTACCATGATATTCAAAGATCTTTTTCTCTGAAACCGTTTGGCCAATCAAAGCCAAACGTCTTGTTGAGTATTCTTAGGAAGGGAAAATGAAAGTTTATATAAATGGTCTAGGTCACATGACCAAGATGGCCACCATGGCTATAAATAGCAAAAAACCTTTAAAATCTTCTTCTCCAGAACCAGAAGGCCTATGATTTTGAAACTTGGCATGAAGCATCAGGGAGAGGAGCCCTACAAAGTTTATATAAATCGTGACCTTGGGATGACCTTGACCTATTTTATATATCCCAGTTCTCAGGTGAGCGTTTACAGGACCATTGGTCCTCTTGTTAACATCCCTGTTAACAATTTTGGAGTCATATCATGACAAAGTCAACACTTTCTGTGGAGTAGATTGTGCTTAGTTTCTATAGGGCATAATCAGTTTGTATTTAAGGTTTGAACACAAGACATCTAGATACATAGTCTGACACTGTGCAGCAAGTTCACCCTGCACCCCTAGAATGTAAATTGAGGGTTCCTTTTGAAAGATACTCACTTGGTAAACCGGACGTTATGTTCAATCCTTGGCTTCTACAGTGCTTCAGATGACACTTTAAACCAAGGTATAACCATAGCTGTTGTTTGGACGCTTAATCTGAACACTATAAAGAGTTTCTGTTACAAATTTAAGTCTTAGAAAATTGTAGAACATGTTTATTACACAAATTTAATAATGTAATGGTTAAAAATATTCTCATCTCTTTTTTTTCCAGATTTTGTGTACAATCCTGTTCTGTTGTGTGCCCCCAAGACTATGGAACATCATTGGTGTATTGATCATAGCTGCCTATCAACATAGCCTGACATATGATGGTCTGCGAGACTACATTATTAATGGGATAGATGGTAGGGGAGGGAGGCATGGGTTGATAGATTCTAACAGAGAGGGCCTTACTTCTTCTGTTGGTTTTCTGTGTGTCTACATCATGGGAATACAGCTGGGGAAAATTGTCATGAAGCAAAGGTATTGTAAAAATGTTTTGGCAGGTTCATTTGAATACAAAGCTACAAATTCGATGTTGAAAAATGATTTATACAAAAACTCTGTATGCATGTTCTGGCAGTATGATATATATGTTAATTTCATGACAACCTCTTGTGGCTAGAAATCCTATGAACAATTGGTCTGAGAATTAAATGACATGCTAAGGTCATGATTGTTAAAAATAAGAGCATTTGTAATTGGCAAAAGAATGGGCAAAACATTCTAGCTATCTGCCCTCAATGAGTTTGCCAAGGAACTGTATGGCTAGGAAAATTGACCATCCAAACATAACCTCAGCTGTTAAACATGGCCATAAAATCAAACAATTATCTTTTTCAGAGAGAAAATATCAGACTGGTTGAAAGCCTGTATCTATATCACCATAGTAACTGTTGTATCTTGGACACTGTTGCTATGTAATGAGAAGTATGTAGAGCCAGTCTCTAGGAGATTTGCCAATTTGTCTTATCTTCTCTGGATGGTAAGTTAACATCAACATTAAACGAATAAGTTGTTTATAAAAAAGGATAATCTCTATGCAGCTATGCCCTCTATTCTTGCTTTAAAGCTTGTGACCATAGAATAAAATAATAAAAGTTATATCCTATGGAAGCAGTGAAAACGTTCAAAGGGAGACAATATAAGCCATCGGGTAATGAACCCTCATCAGTGTCTTTTAAGAAACCCGCGTCGAAAGCCAGAAATATGTGTATTTTGTAATTTCAAAATTTTACACGAGGGAAGTTTACTGTTATTTTTAGCTCACCTGAGCTGAAGGCTCAAAGGTGAGCTTATAGGATAGGCAGGTATCCGGCGTCTGTCGTCCATACGTCCATCAACATTTTCAAACAACTTCTGTGAAGCTGTGAGGCCAAAACTTTCGCTATTTGGCATAAAGCATCCACAGGAGGGGGGAACCAAAAATATTGTTTTTTGGTTAGATTGGATGAGAACTCTGGTTGCCATGGCAACTTATACGTCCCATAGACTTATAATGGAAAAAAGTGGAAATTGCAAATCTTTGCTTTCTCATTGGAGATATTTGAATTTTATTTTTAGAGAAATGTTTATTGAGTAAGGCTCTATGTTTCAGATGACCTTCATCCTGATCGTTTATTTTGATTGGTTGCTGGGGCCCCAAAAAGGGCAAATTTTCAAAAAAAAATCTTTAAAAATCTTCTCCTCAGAAGCTTTATGTAGCTGATACAATTAATCTACCCATTCCGGATCAAGTTCATGAAAATTGCTGCGCGTGCGCATATGAATGATTTGAGTATAATAATCTTAGTATTATCTTGTTGAACCGAAAGAATTGCATGTGACCTGAACATTGCTAATGCATAGGTAAATCCCATACTCAGGTTAGCCTGACTTTTGCCTACTTGCTTGATAAAGCATGATATTTTGGGGTAAAAAGGCCAAACGAATTTGCGGTAGCAAGTGAGGCCCCCCCCTTTTACTACCACAAATACTTGAACACTGGGACTGCATGGAAATTTAACCGAACTGTATTTCGGCTAGCTGTAGACCTTGATGCACGCAGGTGACATTGCTGATTCAATCTTCGAAAGTTTGAAGTTATGCTACAAATGTATATTTGTATGTTTCTCAACAACTTCAGTCATAGCTGTAGTATGAAGAGCTCTGCTCAGTCATCTAAATATGAATCCTGGATCGATCATGAGTTATTCTGTTGATTTCCGTCATCACACATTAAACTATATGTTTATTTACAATATCCAAGTTGAACTGAGTATTAAATTTTTGCAGCACTTTCCTCGCATAAATATATATGATCTTCCCTCATATTTTCATGTTGGCATCCACATTCCATTACTTTCCAGTGTTTAGATGAATCCATGATCATAATACATGTAGACATACCCCGCTCTGTGAGATGCATTGAATTTTTTCAATTATCCTTAGATTCCAATGTAACTATTTAATAATAGTTATTTATCCCATCCAAAGAATGAATTATTAATATTAGAAGTGAAAGTTTTTCATCCTTAAAATAATATATCCTATAGATAATTCCACACAAATAATAATAGCTTAACAGACATGTTCATCAAACTGATTCAATTTGAACACTGAACTAAGAACTGCTTATCAGTAACCTTTATTAATTCTGTTTGATCCATAGATAGTACCATCCCAAAAACTTTAAGCCAGACAGTTATACATACTTACATAAGAGAAATTATTTGATGTAACCTCAGAACTGCATTGGCCAGACAATTATAGATAGTTACATAACAGAAACTGTTTCATTTAGAATCAGAGTTGCATAACACCACTAAGAGGCCATCCAACTTGATGCAGGTGTGATGCAGGTGTTGTCACCAAGTTATCAATGTTAAACAGTCTGATCATGATGCCTTTTGAGCATAAAAGACCTTGATAAATATTATTTCAAACCTTAAACCATATCTAAACATGAACATGAGCAAAATAAAGAAGAAGAAAAATTAAAATTGTGTATAAACTGTAAATAAAATTATTCTCATAATGTAAAAATATACCTTTAGTTACAAACATCAAATAATACAAGTCCTTCGAGAGCATAAAATGACAGTATGCGGTTAAACGTGATTCGGAGTAACTACAATGATACCATTTCAAAGTTTCTAATTAAATATGTCGTAATATTCGATTTTAGGACGGAAACTTCGTCAAAATGGCAGAAAATAACTGGGGAAAATATTAGCAACCAATATCGAAAGAAAACTTACATGGTACCTTTCATTTTCGAGAAATTCGGCTAACCGCCGTGTGTAAAAGAAAGCTTTTTCCATCGTGTTTCTGTATATAAGCCGGGAACCATTGACGTGAACAAGATGTTGACGTCATTATCCATGATCATTGACCGATGGAATGAAACATAGTTGAATCAAGAGTCAAGTGCCCAAGTTCGTTTTAAAAAATCTTGTTTTATGTTTTTGTAAAATTCTTTTGAAAATTATTTTGATCCGGATCATCTTCAGATCCGCTATGGCTACAACAAGTGTACTTTGCATACGTGTTCCTGGCATTAGCCTCTACAAAAAAAAATGTTTTTGTTCCAGTCAGATAAGAACTCAGTTTCCATAGATTTATAATGGGAAAAGTGAAAATTTGCTATTTCTGCAGTCTCATTGGAGATATTTGATTGAATTTTGCTTTTGCAGAAATGTTTATTTAGAAGTCCTCTATGTTTCATATTACTTTTGCCCTTATTTTGATTGGCTGCTGGGGCCCCAAAAAAGGTAAATTTTCGAAAATAATCTTACAAAATCTTCTCTTCAGAAACTGTTTGGGTTATGAAGCTGATACTTTGCATACATCTTCCTAGCATTAGCCTCTACATAACAGTTGTTTTTTGTTCCAGTCAGATAAGAACTCTGGTTGCTACGGCAACTTTCAGTTTCCATAGACTTATAATGGGAAAAGTGAAAATTTTATATTTCTGTAGTCTCATTGGAGATATTGGATTTTTTTTTCAGAAATGTTTATTTGAGTTGGAGATGAACTTCATCCTAATACCTTACTTTGATTGCTTGCTGGGGCCCCTAAAAGGGCAAATTTCAAAAAAAAATCTTTAAAACTCTTTTCCTCAGAAACTGTTTGCTATATGAAGCTGATAATTTGCATCCATGTTCCTGGCATTAGCCTCTACAAAGAAATTGTTTTTTTGTTCGAGTCAGATAAGAACTCTGGTTGCTATGGCAACTTTCAGTTTGCAGAGACTTTAATGGGAAAAGTAGAAATTGGCCCTGCAGTCTCATTTCGGATATTTTAATTTTGTTTTTGCATAAATGTTTATTGAGTAGTCTTCTATGTGTTATATGACTAATTTGACTTCTAATATGGTGTTTTTGCAAAGACATTGGATAGAATATTACAGAATTTTATCAGTTGTAAATTGTCGGGTGGCCATAAATTTTACATTCAACGATAGCTGTTTTAAAAAATCGGGTGAGCTTTGTGGCCCATGGGCATCTGGTTCATACTTGCTGTTTATGCAAAGCTAAGTGTAACCAGGTCCGCACTGTAGATTCAAGCCAGTCTGTGTAAACGCTTTATATTATTATCGTTATTATTATTACTTAATATTAAGACTTTGCATCACAAATTTTAAGCCTGTAGGCATTTTAGGGAAGTGCGGATGCTTAGTGGTGGAGTACAGGACTCTTGAGTGAGAGGTCCTGGGTTTGATACCTATTCCACATAGTGTCCTTGAGCAAGACACTGTAAGCTTCCCAAAGTACTAGTTGATACCCAAGAATAGGCATGTCCATCCTGACATGACTGAAAATTTTTTTGACAGGGATGTTATTCAATAACCAAACTAAATAAATCTAATCATTGTCTATGGAATACTGCACAACTTGTGTTGGAAGACCCCAAACACAGGTTTTCTCTTCATTACAGGGTTGCCACGCATCAGGGAAAAGTCAGGGAAATTTAAATTTTTTCAAGGTCAGGGAATTGTCAGGGAAATTTAGAATTTTTGGTAAATGTCAGGGAATTTTGAAACTACCAGATTCAAGTCCAGTTACTGAGTGAACTGCAGCAGTTTTTGGGGCAGTCATAAACCAGTTGGTGTCCATAAGTGCATTTTATGTTGAATTAAGTTCTGTTGTAGTAATTTATGACTTTCCAAAATTTAAGAAATCTCTTATTAAGCTGACCTTAGAGACCGCGCGCCAAGCTTTCGTTGTCAGGGAAATTTGAAATCCCGTTAGGAAATTGTTCAGCCTGAGCTTGGCAACCCTGTTAAATGAAGCTGCTCATATATTTCCAGATGTCCTTTAACAGTCTACTACTGTTGGTGATGTTGTTAGGAGATATAACAGTAACTTGTGTATATTACATCAGCTGCCATACAGATGAACAACATCAAAAGAAAACAGATCAAGACATTTCAGGTAATGCTCATTAGCAGAAGACCAGAGTCTTTGATGTTACTTAACCCATATTTGACGAATGGATTCTCCCATCATTATCAGTTGGATGAGTCCACTTTCATTTTCAGGGGTCATAGGAGTGATTTTTATTTTTTATCTCATTTTTTGATGAAATTCCCTTAAGCAAACAGAATAGCCCCAGATGGGGCGCCGCGTTCTGCGGCGTCACATCTGGGGTTATTCTGTTTGCCTATGTCCCATAAAAGGGACGCCAGGCTTAAATGAGTTAAGGATAATTTTGCTCAATTCTTCATAAAACATTCCGGGCCTGTTAGCTTGAACAGTAGCAAGTCCAGCATGTTTTGTTTTTTTCATGACAATTTGGTCAAGAAAATATTTGTACATTGTTATACTGATATTCTTCTGCAGATTCAAGTAGAGCATTTGTCAGTGGTTAAAGAAGTATGCACTTAGTACTGGTAATCTGCCCCCGGGAGGCTTGTCCGGGAACAGTGTGGCTAGGTTAACTGACCACTCCAACATGACATTAGCTATTGACTGTGGATGTTAAGCACTAACTCAACTACCAAGTCATAAAAGCCTATGTTGTGTATGCTCTTTAGAATTTCCTCACCGAGATATTTCTAATGAACTCTCAATAAGTGTGTTTATATTGAGTACAACTCCCAAACACATTTTTTATCCGGGATAATCCCCCACCCCCCTGCCTTCAGCACTTACCTAAAACCAACTTCATCATCATTTGAGACATTTTTGCACATTTGCTATGATTACAAAATGAATTTTCCATCATTTTCTATTAGAATTCTCTGTGGTGTAGTACTAAAGCCGTTCCTCTTGTAAAGCATGTGTTGTGAGTTCCATTCTTCGGATGTGACTTTAAATCAAGGTCCCACCTCTGTATGACCTTAGCTGTTGAGTCGGACATAAAACACCAATACAACATTTTTCTATTCATCAATCTTATTTCAAAGGGAGACTATTCTTATTCTTGTCTTATGTAAAGTGAATCTGACCTTGATGGAGCAGTCTGATCAGGGTTTAGACTGTTTGATATCTCATTGAGTAGTGTCATTAGAAAACCAACAATGTGGATTCCGAACAGGTCCGACGCAAACCAAGCTGTACAAGCACAGAAAATGTTTAGCGACTGGAAATTTAGGATATAGAAAGGAGAGGAATAGTTGTATCCGTGTAGCGAAAACAAAAGTTGCTGATCAGCTTCGCAGTAACACAGTTACTGCGAAGCTGATCTGCGTCTTTGTTTTCGCATATGCAAAATGTTTGTTTTCTTATGAAGTGGCTCTTTTATAAATATTTTGACATTTTTCCCTTTTCAACTTTCTTTTTCAGGTCAAAAGGAATCAGCCAAAGAACTCCAGTATCCCGAGTGCCCATTAATGTCTGCCATAAATTACAATGGATTATTCTACTTTCTAAGTGCCAATGTTCTAACAGGACTCACTAACTTGTGTATTAGAACAATATATCAACCACCAAGTACTGCTTTTTTGATTCTCACAGTTTATATGTTTATCCTATCAGTTGTTATATGCTTTTTATACCATAAAAGAATCTCATTAAAGTTTTGGTAAAAATCTTGCTTTTTTTATTTATTTATTTTTTTTTTGTTTATTATTGTTTCTAGCCAATTCGGAAAGTAATCTTGTGAAAGCTGTCTAGAGTAACCCAAATCATTAACTTTTCCAAAATGGAAACATGCCCATGTAATATATAGATTTTTCTGGTTGTAAAATTTCAACATTTTCTGTAGAGTTTTTTTTATATTTTTCATAGATTGTGGGTACACGTTAGAACGAGTACCCACAATCTATGTTTTGGAGCAAAAATAAGAAAGATAGGTATAATCCTGCAAACCACAGTTTTTCTATATAGGAGTGGGGTATAAGGGGGTATACATTACACGGACATGTTTTCATGATAGGAATTGTGCAGGCTCAGTATCTGTGTTAAAAACCTTCAGCATGACACTAAAAATGTCCAAACAGAATAAGTGTATATTGCACAGAAAAGGGTACCTCAGCATTTAATACAAGACGGAACAAATGTTGACTGAGAATTAAGTAACAACCCAAACATGCAATTAAATGGGCTATTCAGCTACAGAAGATGGTCCCGGGCTTAAAAGTTCAAATGAAGAAGATGCTTGATTTGGTTATAACGTTTCACTCAACAATCTTTCAGTCAAGACGGGAAATAGCCACCACTTCCTGGGTGTTATCCAGTATTATTACCTAATTACATAAAAAATTGTATAGAAATGGCTAATTGTTATTTTCATCTATTTCAGTAAAAATTGTTAATACCATGAAATAGTACCAGGCAATAGAAAATTCTATTGCCTGGCTAGTGATCAGTCTATTGCCTGATCATAGAATATATCACATGATGGCAATGTAACAATGTTACGACATGAAATAGTACCGGGCAATAGAAAATTCTATTGCCCGGCCAGCTGTCTATTGCCTGGTCACATGATAAGTCAAATGACTACAATGTAATTAGGTAATAAAACAGTTATTTCAAGCTTAAACAGGCAATAGTGCAAAACATTTTCCCTTCGGTGCAGATACCGACTTGACACGCTATTGCCCTCGGCTTTGCCTCGGGCAATAGCCTGCCAAGTCGGTATCTGCACCTCGGAGAAAATATTTTGCACTATTACCTGCTGAAGCATGAAATAACTGTATACTATGGGGTGCATGAGGAGTCTTGCTGAAGAAAACTTCATTATAGGGAAAGGCATGGAATCCTGGGCCTTTCCCCTAGTCCTGGACACCACAACGAGGTCACAGATTGAAAAACAAGAACTCTTCATGCTTCAGTTTTACTTTAAAATGTATAGTTGTAAATTACAAATGATACAATTATCTGTATGAAAAGGACTAGAAAATAAAATTTCAAAAATGAATGTGTCACAGAAAGTGCACAGCTGATCAGTGATTTTTTTCTCTATAAATAAATGTAGATAGTATAGTACAAACCCAAGTCTTACTAAATCCTGAAACTTCTGTGACTACACATCTGGTTTGTCGTACCTAGTCTAAAACCCAGAAAACAGCATTTAACATGAAGACAGTGTTTATCACAACATAAATGATATGTTCCACAGACCATCTTATTACAATGAAATGAGCCGGGGCATGAGAAAAAAACGGTCTTTGCAGTTTCAGACCAGGTCCAACACAAACCAGTCTGTACAGGCACAGAAGAAGTCTGAAATTTTGGATATAAGTAGAAGAGGAATTGTTCTATGTGTAGCAAAAACAGCGGCTTTGATCAGATCAGATGTGCAGTTACTGCACAGCTGATCTGCAGTTTTAGTTTTTGCATATGCAAAAATCTGTTTTTCTCATGACGTGGCTCATATGTATGTTGAGTGACAGAGCACCACGTGTCAAAACAGACCAGCTAACCAAACAAAAACATTTTTAGTAAGCACATGTACTCTGGACTCCTGCATTTCCTAGCCCTACATGTGATGAGATTGATATAAATTCTTCTAAAAATTACCTACTTCATTTCTCTAAAAATTGAAAATCTCCTAGCATTCAGACAGAAATGTTCTTAAATAGTTTAAACATTTTTTTTCACATACCAACCAGAAATGAACAAAAGGTCTCCCTGATGCTGCTATCAAATTCATCACACATTACGAAAACATGCCCATATGATATACAGTAATTTTTTCAGGTCAAAAATCGATAATTTTCAAAGGAAAATTTTTGATAGTTTTCTTATTTTTGCTCAAAACATAGATTGTGGGTACACGTTAGAACCGCCTCGCTGAGGCGTTTCTTACGAGTACCCACAATCTATGTTTTGGAGCAAAAATAAGACCAGAGGATTGGTCCTGTAAATGCTCACCTGAGATCTGTTGTACGTATATACCAATAAACATGTTTGCATATTATGGAAAAAAGCCCCAGTAAAGGGGCAGATGATTCCCTGGTGTCCATTATTTTTCTTCATAATAATCAATATCCTGTCCATTTGCCAATTTCCTGCAAGTCTTTCCCTTCAACCGACAAATAACAGTTATCCCCATTCAAAGGCATAGGCAAACTATGTTGACCTTGTCGTAAAATAGGTCAACGTGTCGTAAAATAGGTCAACGTCATCACAGGGTCATGATTTATATATACATTGTAGTACTTAAGCCATTGATGTTTCATGCCAAGTTTTGTTGAAATCGGTCCACCGGTTCCAGAGAAGAAGATTTTGGAAGGGTTTTTACCATATATGGGCATGGCAGCCATCTTGGTCATGTGACCTGGATCATTTATATACACATTGGTTCCCTCATTCTATAAATGCTTCACATAAAATTTGGCTTTGATTGGCCAAGTGGTTTCAGAGAAGATGTTTGAATATTTTGGTAATATACATGTATATTGCCCCGGGGTGGGGGCATATGAGCCCCTTTGGTCCATTTTTTTTCAGAATCATTAATATTCAGTCAAACTACCCATTCCTGCAAGATTTTCACCTCAAATTACTTTTTAAAAGTTTTCCCCATTCAAATGCATAGGCAACCTATGTTGACCTTGCCATAAAAAAGGTCAAGGTCATCACAGGGTCATGATTTATATATACATTGTAGTACTTGAGCCATCAATGCTCCATGCCAAGTTTCTTTGAAATCAGTGTACCGGTTCCGGAGAAGAAGATTTTGGAAGGGTTTTTACAATATATGGGCATGGCGGCCATCTTGGTCATGTGACCTGGATTATTTATATACACATTGGTTCCCCCTTCCCATAGATGCTTCATGTAAAATTTGGCTTTGATTGGCCAAGCGGTTTCAGAGAAGATGTTTGAATATTATGATAATATACATGTATATTGCCCCGGGGTGGGGGCGGATGAGCCCCTGGTGCCCAATTTTTTTCAGAATCATTAATATTCAGTCCTACTGCTCATTTTCTGCAAGATTTTTCCTTTAAATGACAATTTAACAATTTTTCCCATTCAAATGCAAAGGCGACCTATGTTGACCTTGCCGTAAAATAGGTCAAGGTCACCGCAAGGTCATGATTTATATACACATTGTAGTACTTGAGTCATCGATGCTTCATGCCAAGTTTGGTTGAAATCAGTCCAGTGGTTCCGGAGAAGAAGATTTTTGAAGGGTTTTTACCATATATGGGCATGGCGGCCATCTTGGTCATGTGACCTGGATTATTTATATACACATTGGTTCCCCCTTCCCATAGATGCTTCATGTAAAATTTGGCTTTGATTGGCCAAGCTGTTTCAGAGAAGAAGATCTTTGAAAATGGTGGACGACGGACGGACGGACGGACGACGGAGCATGGGGGGTATACTATAAGCTCACCTTGTGAGCTTGACGGCTCAGGTGAGCTAAAAAAAAGGTATACCCCTGCATACCCCAGTTTTACTATATAAAAGTATAAAAGTGGGGTTTAAGGGGGTATTCATTGCACGGACATGTTTTCCTGATGTTTATGCCTAGCTGTAGCAATGTGCTTCATATTTAAACTTGATACTGAAATATCTGATGTTACTTACATGTAAGATGTTGGTGTCAGATTGCAATTACTGAGTAAATTTTATTATATGGCAAGTGATGAAATATAGAGAAATATGTATTAAATATAACCAATATTTGAAACAATTATATTTTCACATGTGAAAATATAAAAAAGTTATATTTTCACATGTGAAAATATAAGATTTGGGAATACGCAAATTACGATTCCACCGTTTCATTTCTAATTTATACATAACTAAATTTTATAATCTATGCTATTGTTGACGCAATGAACGTTCACACACAATAGCGACGTAATGACGTGACATAATGACGTCATTTAAGATTTTGACGTCATATGCTTTAGCGCGCAACGTTACAATGACTACATGCAATATAATAAAAAGAAAATTCAAGTTTTTGTCTTGAATATGACTTTTATTTCATCTTGTGAAGTGAAAAATTATATATTTCATTCGTGCCTTCGGCACTCATGAAATATAAAATTTTTTCACTTCACTCAATGAAATAAAACTCATATTCACTCCAAAAACTTGAATATCCTCTATGTTTAACTTTTCATAAAAATGAGAACATTTTTATATTAGTTTTAAATGCCCGTGAGATAAAAATGAAAACATTTTTATATTAGTTTTAAATGCCCGTGAGTAGATTGTTATACTTTTCATAAAAATGAGAACATTTTTATATTAGTTTTAAATGTCCATTTTGATTCTCCTATCTTCTATCCTTCTTGCCATGGCGAACACAACCATCATTTATATGGCCATCATTAATAGGAGTGTGGTAACATTACAGCTCCTTTCACTAAGTCCTACAAAGAAAAACAAAACCAACATTAATAGGAAGAAAACTGGTATTAAAAGGAAAACATTGCTAAGAGCTCTTTTTAGCTTAAAACGTTTGACTGGCTTTGCTATTAGCAGTTTTGGTACTAGATGGTGAAAGCATCTACAACAGATATTTAAACTGACAAAATATGAGCCGCCGCATGGGAAAACCAACAATCTGCATAGGCGAAAACAAAGACGCAAATCAGCTTGGCAGCAACTGCGAAGCTGATCAGCATCTTTGTTTTTGCTTCATGGATAGTATAATCCCTTTTCTTCTTAAATCCAAAATTTCAAGCTTCTAACCATCTTCTGTGACTGTACAGCCCGGTTTGTGTCGGACCTGGTCAGAATCCAGATTGTTGGTTTTCTCATGCAAAGGCTCATATATCTTTCAGCCATCACTAAAACTATGTTACCTTGACCAGTAATCCTTGTTTTGTCTGTATATTACCTTGTTTGCTTTCAATGTTTCAGTCCAGTCCACCTCTTTTAACCTTGGAATGACCTTGAGTATTACTGCTGTTGCTCTTGCTGCATTCTCTTTGAATGTCTTCAGAACATTTTCCACATTAACCTGACACAAGTATAAAAGAACTAGAAAAAGTGCCTTGAGAGGCATGTATACCCCCACCTGGTGGTCACCCAGTCCTCCTTCTCCCTCCCACAACCACCCAGCACATGTACACCCCTGACGTTGAATCACAAATCCCGAACAAAAGACAGTACCCTTATCAAATACTTTATAGAAGTGTGCATTCTAAAGCACTTTGACCACAGACATGAGGGAGTGTAGTTTTTAGAGTGACATATCTTCTTTAGAGCAGTACACAGAGCTGACTTGTGTACTCCATCTAGGACTTAATCACGGACATTGAGGGTCAGGTCCTCAGTCCTAGATGGAAAATGAAAATAGAATGTCAGTCTAAATCAAAAAAAAATAATAATAGAAATAATAAAAGTATTGATGTCCTAGATCTTGAACTCAAGCGCTCCCCCCCCCCCCCCCCCCCCCCCCGCGACATGGACCCAACCCTATACCCTATAGGGTACCTATAGTCCAAATATGAATGGCTTCTGATGATTGGCTCATGAGATATACCCCACTAGAGAAACTTTAACCAAAACTTTGACGCAAATTAAAGGTGACCTAGATTTTGAACTCTAGCCCCACCCCCGGGCAAGGACCCTGGGGTCCAAAATCACAGAAACAAAGCTAACCCTATAGGGTACCTATAGTGCAAATATGAATGGTTTCTGATATATAGTTCATGAGATATACACCAATAGAGAAACTTTAACCAAAACTTTGACGCAATTAAAGGTGACCTAGATTTTGAACTCTAGCCCCACCCCCGGGCAAGGACCCTGGAGTCCAAAATCATAGAAACAAAGCTAACCCTATAGGGTACCTATAGTCCAAATATGAATGGTTTCTGATATATAGTTCATGAGATATACACCAATAGAGAAACTTTAACCAAAACTTTGACGCAAATTAAAGGTGACCTAGATTTTGAACTCTAGCCCCACCCCCGGGCAAGGACCCTGGGGTCCAAACTCATAGAAACAAAGCCAACCCTATAGGGTACCTATAGTCCAAATATGAATGGTTTCTGATATTTAGTTCATGAGATATACACCAGCAGAGAAACTTTAACCAAAACTTTGACATTTTAACTGAACTAACGAACCAACGAACATACGAACGGAAAAGCGAAAACTATATACCCATCGGCATAAATGCCGGGGGTATAATCATAGGTGAAGAAGAAATATTTACATGATGATTACTTAAACTTTACAGTTAGGTGCACCCTATCTTTAGTGAAACAACAAATGACAAATAACTGTGAGCATGTTACCTTCATTGCCGTTTGGATTAATCAAAATGATATGTTTGCCAATTCAGCCAAATTGACTTTACTTCTGAAATGATTTTATGCTCAACATGCATTTAGGAAATCCCATAGTTGTGAAACACAGTTAGCTACAGTGATTGATGATTGGGCAAAAATCTTCCTGTATATTCTATGAGGTATTTAAAAATAAACTTCATAGCAGAAATAATCACATTAATTACACAATAATATCTCATTCAGTAAAAGAAACAAATACAGGCCGAATTATACGGGAATTCCGAAAAGTGAACAGGCCGAGTTGACCCGGCCGAGTTGACCCAAGGCCGAGTTGACTCAGGGGCCGAGTTGGTACCAGGCCGAGTTGACCCGCTTCCGGGAAAGAAACTACCTTTATAGGCCTCAGATGGAAGCTGAAATGCCTTGGAGTGGCTATTTCTACAACGCCTAGTCTTTGGGATAAGGTCATCTGTAGGTATTCTGGCTTTACCCTTCAGACCTTTGTAAGGTAATATAAGTCGATTATCCGTCCTCCTTTTCTTGAGAGATTCCCATTTGAGTTGTTCAAGAATGCCAGTCATACTACCTTCCTCGAAAGTATAATTCCTAGTTACAAATCTAGCGGCACGATTCTGTACCTTCTCCAATTCCTCCTGGAGGCATTTAGTATGAGGATCCCAAACAGAACTTCCATATTCCAGGACTGGGCGCACCAGTCCTTTATAAGCTGCTTCTTTAACATCTTGGGGGCAAGAAAATAAGTTTCTCCTCAAGAATCCAAGTGTTCTGTTGGCTTTAGTACAGATATTATTGATATGGGTATTCCACTTGAGGACATTTGTAATTGTTACACCTAGATATTTAATGCTATCAACATTTTCCACTACCGTTCCCTCAAGGGTGTACGAGGCCTCAATTTTATTTATCCGCTTATTTGTCAGCTGCATCATGTTGCATTTCACAGGTTGAAATCTCATGCCCCATTTTCGGGCCCAGCTCCCTAAAAGGTCAATGTCTTTCTGAAGTCTACTGTTCTAATTTCACGGTAACAAACATAGTCATCAGCAAAAAGCCTGATTTGAGAGTCAATGCCAATGGGTATGTCATTTATGTACAAGGAGAACAACAATGGACCGAGAACGGTGCCCTGAGGGACACCAGACACAACAGGGGCCCATTCAGATTTAACACCATTAACTACTACCCTTTGCTGCCTGAAGCACAAAAAAGCATTTATCCATTCCAATGTCTTTCCACCTATACCATAACTAAACAATTTGCTTTTAAGAAGTTCATGTGGAGGGAAGTCAAAAGCTTTTTCAAAGTCCAAAATAAAAGTGTCAACCTTACCCTTTTTGTCCAATATTTTTGCCCAATCATTTATTACTGTAATCAACTGAGTTTCACAACTATGCCATTTCCTGAATGCATGCTGTTTGTCCGACAAAAGATTATACTGGTCAAGATGACCCATGATATTTGAGCAGACAATATGTTCTAGAAGTTTGCAAGGAATACAAGTCAAAGAAACTGGGTGGTAATTACAAGCAAGGGACCTGTCACCTTTCTTGAAAAGTGGACAAATATTAGCAAGTGACCATTCCTTGGGGATTTCACCCGTATTGATTGACTGCTGGAAGAGATGTGCAAATACAGGTCCTAATTCTTTAGCCAATTCTTTTAGGACTCTAGGATGGAGTTCATCAGGTCCTAAGGCTTTAGATGGGTTCAGACCTTTAAGGAGTTTTGTTACTCCTTCCTTTGTAACAACAATTTCATCCATGAATGGGGCCGACCTATCCAGAAGTGGGACTTGGGTGTGTACCGTTTTGGTGAATACATCTGAACTGTCCATTAAATTCTTCTGCTTTTGCCGAATAGGCTAAAATTCCTGAACTCAACCGGAAATTGACCTTGACTTTGTTTGTGTAAACACGGAAAAACCGGGATATGTTTTTTTTTTTTGTTTCAGATGTTAAAATTAAACGGTAGACAGCCCAAAATCCGTTAGTTTGGCGTTTTAAATTGAAATCGGACGGGAGGTCGTAAGTCCATGGCAAAACCGTTAGAATAACGGGATACCCGGGAGAGTTGACAGGTCTGCTTAAAGTCAGATTTTTTTCATCTTTTTTTGCAGATTTTCTACATGTATATTCAAATTATTATTGTGTGGGTGAGTTCATATGCAGTCTATAAAATTTTAAGTAAGACTTTATTAGCTAGAACTTTGAAATCATGATTTAATGATTTTATAAGCAGAAAAAAGTGTGCATGTACATTTCCCAACTTAAATAAGTCTCACAGTGTGACATCCTCAACATTAAGGATCATTATCTACACTGTCTACCCATGCCTATCTGTTCAAAAACATTGGGTTATGACAGTAAAGCTAGAATGGCTCACATCAGGGTCACAGCACTATCTTTTGGTGACATTACTCTTTATATGGAACTAAAGATTGCCATTTGATTAAAACAAAAACATAAGGAAAGAAAAAGTTTTTTGGAAAATTATCATCAGGAAAACATGTTCGTGTAATGTATACCCCCTTGAACCCCACTTTTATATAGCAACACTGGGGTATGCAGGGGTATACCTATTTTTCTTATTTTTGCTCCAAAACACAGATTGTGGGTACTCGTTAGAACCGCCTCGGCGAGCCAGTTCTAACGTACCCACAATCTATGTTTTGAGCAAAAATACCGTAAGAAAAATATCAAAATTTTTCAACAGAAAATTTTCAGTAATGTTTAAAGCTCAAAAAATCTCTGTTTATTGCATGGGCAAGTTTTCATAATGTGCTATAATAACCTACTGATTCTGTGTCTTCCCTCCAACTGTCATAGTCTGTCACAAGACCCATTGAGGCATAACAGAGGCCAGCCTCTTTTGCTAAAATTACCTAAAACAACAGAAGCAATTCTTGCTATTAAATTACAGCACATCAGGATAACATGTCCGTGTAATATATACCCCCTTTATACCCCACTTTTATATAGCAAAATTGGGGTATGAAGGGGTATACCTATTTTTGATCCAAAACATAGATTGTGGGTATTCGTTAGAACCGCCTCAACGTGTACCCACAATCTATGTTTTGAGCAAAAATAAGTAAAATATCAAAAAAAATTCCAACAAAATTTTCAATTTTTACTGCTGAAAAAATTCTTTGTATATTGCATAAGTAAGTTTTCGTAATGTTAAATCAATTTAAGCCCTTCAGTAAGTTTTCCTGACTGTTCAAAGGCAGTTCTGCTATAATTTTTCTTGTTTGTTGTCTGTTTTTATGAGCCTTTGCATGACAAAACCAACAAATTGAGGTTCCAACCAGGTCCGACACAAATTGAGCTGTACAAGCACAGAAGATGGCCAGAAGCTTGAAGTTTTGGATTTAAGAAGAAGACGGATTATACTATCCGTGTAGCAAAAACAAAAGCACTGATCTGCGCCTTTGGTTTCGCATATGCAAATTGCTGGTTTTCTGATGCTGTGGTTCTTACGTTGAGCTTGCCATCTTTACTTATGATGGCTACCTGGCTGGGAAAGAGTAGTCACCTTTCTCTTCAAGTGTGTTGCCAAAATTTCATGTGATGTCTTGTCTAGTCCATTCTTTCACGACATGTGCTTGGGATGGGATTTTGAATTTCATTGTAACAATTCTTGAGCTTTCTATTCTTACTTGTTGTTGTTAGTTTTATCTCTACCAAGTCGCGGCCCCCGTGGCCAAGTGGTTAAGAGCGCTGTTTCTTAATCAATCATCTCACCGCTGTGTCTGATGCAGGTTCGAGCCCAGCACTGGCCACACGTGAGACAAGCCAAAGTCTGCTTTCATGTGTGCCAGGTGGTTTTTCTCTGGGTTCTCCCGTTTTCGCCCTCCTACTGATTGGCCCGTCTAATATGAGCTGAAATATTCTTGAAAGGGACGTAAAACTGAATAAAGAAAAAAGAAAAAAAAATTATTTCTATCACTGCAAAGCTTACCTCGGGTACTGTGGTCATATTAACAGTGTGAGCACCCCAGGAGTGCCATAGTTTACTCTCAGCTTTGGAGGAGAATCTGGGGCCTTCTATAGTCAACATTGTTCCTGTCTTGTGACAGGAATAGCCCAGCTCCTTTGCACAGTTATACATAATCTACAAGGGAACAAATGAGCCGTCTCATGGGAAAACCAACAATCTGCATATGCGAAAACAAAGAGGCAGATCAGCTTCGCGGTTACCGCGAAGCTGATCAGCGCCTTTGTTTTTGCTACTCGGATAGTACGATTCCTCTTCTACTTAAATCCAAAATTTCAAGCTTCTAGCTCTTTACTGTGCTTGTACAGACTGGTTTGTGTCGGACCTGTTCGGAAACCACATTGTTGGTTTTCCCACGAGGCGGCACAAATAAAAGGGCACATTAAGAATGCACAAACTCACATTACACCAGGAAAACATGTCCGTGAAATGTTTACCCCCTTATACCCCACTTTTATATAGCAAAACTGGGGAATGCAGGGGTATACCTATTTTTCTTATTTTTGCTCCAAAACATAGATGTGGGTACTCATTAGAACCACCTTGTGTACCCACAATCTATGTTTTGAGCAAAAATAAGAAAAAATTTCAAAATTTTCAGCTAAAAATTTTCAATTTTTAAAGCTCAAAAAATCTCTGTTTATTGCATGGGTCCGTTGCATGGCTGGTTATCATGGAAACATAGATACATGTAACTGTTTGAAAAATAGTGACTTCATTTTTAAGGTTTTGTACCAATACAATAACATTTTACGATAAATGTATAAAGCAGATTAAGTATACATTTGTGAGTATAACACATATTAATATTTTCTTTCGTGCTGCCTATAGATAACACAGATTTGAGCCGCCTCATGATAAAACCAACAATCTGCATATGCGAAAACAAAGATGCAGATCAGCTTCGCAGTAACTGCGAAGCTGATCAGCGCCTTTGTTTTCGCTAGACGGATAGTACAATTCCTCTTCTTTCTAAATCCAAAATTTCAAGCTTCTAGTTCTTTTATGTGCTTGTACAGGCCGGTTTGTGTCGGACCTGGTCAAAAACCACGTTGGTTTTCCCACGAGGCGGCTCATTTCTAATAAACACCTATAAGTTGCCTTTTATAAAGAACTATATAAATCCTACGAGAAAACAACAGTGAACACCTTACCTCACTTGTTTGAGGACAGAAAGGTTCTGCCATAGGAATGTGGCATATACCCTTGGGAGATCCTTCACAACCATCATAGAATGTCTGCTTTCTGGTATGAGTTCTAAACAGAGGGGAAAAATAATAATACACTGCCTTAAAATTTCCTTTATCCCATAACTTTACAATAAAAAAAGAGATGAATGTCAAATGTTGAACAAATTCTGGCTTTTAAATGAGCCGCCGCATCAGAAAACCAACAATTTGTATAATGCGAAAACAAAGGCGCAGACCAGCTTCGCGGTAACCGTGAAGCTGATCAGCGCCTTTGTTTTCTCTACACGGATAGTACAATTTCTCTTCTAATTAAATCCAAAATTTCCAGCCTCTGGCCATCTTCTGTAAGTATACAGGCTGGTTTGTGTCAGACCTAGTCGGAAACTAAATTGTTGGTTTTCTCGTGCAATTTAATTATTCTGGGGCAGCAGTTTCCTGGTGGTAAGATTGTTTTGTGAATTAACATACCAGTCAACAGTGAGTGTTTCAGCCATACTGGGACAGCTATTGCATTGGTTCCAAAACAATTTGCCTTGCTCTAGGTCAGTGGAGAACAAATCCAAAAACCCCTCAGTCAGAAGCCAGACACTCTAAGCCACTGCGCTCTCCCAAAACTGACAGTATCAGGATTTTCATAATACTGCTCTTAAAATGAAAGCTTATTTTTTTCAAACTTTGCAAAACAAATTTTGCATTCCCGTTGAAGAACTTTTTAGGCACTATAAATGGTGAAAGAATTACCATACCTATCAATAAACTGATCAAGAATTACTATATCCCCTGGGTGGATCCCTTCCTGCAATGAGCCACAGGCTGTGGTGACCAGTAAGTGGGTACAGCCTTCCTCTTTAAGGGCCCATACATTAGCCCTAAAGTTCACATTGCCTGGCATGATTGAATGGCCACGAGCATGTCTGAAAAGCAAGGATATGTGTGCTATCAATTACATATTGTATTGATAATACACATCTAAAACTTCAGTATAATTGCACTGATGTTATTTCACTATCATTAGATGATATTCTGTCTTCAATCTTGTTTTCCATTTCATCTGCAACTTTTAAAGCCATATTCTATTCATTAAAGTGAATTAAAAGTATTGATAGCAATATTTTGAAACTTTGAATCATAAAGAGGAAAACAGTAGCGCTGTTTACCTTGACAAAAGAACACAGTCCACACCATGGATTTTCCCCACTAACAAAACATCTGACGGCTACAAATAAAAGAAAAGTTGGAATTTCAGGTGACGGTTGTACATACATGTACCGATTTTATAAATACATACCCATATTATTATACAAGGTCATATTTATTCTCATAGCCATTTTTTTTTCTCCTGCATGGGACAGTTTACCATTTTCATGTGTCCATTTTCGGTGCTATTCATTCAAATAGTTAGTCTTAAATCAGTCCCAGGGTAAGAAAATACCATAAAATGTTTTCTTGACTAAATCTTAATGAAAGAAAGATGACCAAACTTAGTGGAGAAGGAACTTTCAATCATTACTCCACTGACTGGCAAATGTATAGTAAATGAAAGTATAATTAATGAAGAGTACTGAACAAATTACACATAAAATTATCAAACTGCTATAAAAATGTTATCTACCAAACATGTTTATTCCATTCAAGAAGAAAAAAAAAAATGTACAAACCTTTCCAAATGGGGTATCCACATGTTTTTCTTTCCTGTCTTGGAGAAGATCTGGATTGCTCAGACCAGAGCCTCCAATTATCCCGACTTTGATAGCACTCATAACCCTACCTATTCAAAAGCCTGAAAGTAAGTAAATCAAGCTAGTGAAACAACAGTATCATATTCATTCTAGACTATTTAGCACACAGTAAGCTTACATTTTTAAGAGTTGATAAGCTCTGTTAAAAAGACCTCGCAAAAAAAAAGTGCTGTAATGTATTAATCTACTACCTATTTGCATAGCATCGCCTCTTGGACCATATAGATATTTGGAACTACTGTAACGAACAGCCGATCCAAGCAACAGCAAACCCAGTCAGTGGAAAAGCATGCTCATCCACCAAGGGTGGTTTACTGCACTATATAGTCAATACTTACTTGATTCACAAAGCTTTGAACGCCATTACCAACAACTCTTTGTTGTCTGTAGCAAAGGAAAGCATCAATCCATTCAATTGTCTTCCCACCAATTCCATAACTGAACAATTTGCTTTTAAGGAGTTCATGCGGAGGAGTGTCAAAAGCTTTTTCAAAATCCAAGATTAATGTATCAACCTGACCTTGATTGTCTTAGACTAAGATTTTTGCCCAATCATCAATCACTGTAGGCTGTAGCTGAGTTTCACAGCTATGGGATTTCCTGAATGCATGTTGCCTGTCTGACAAAAGCTTATGTTCAACCAAATGAGACATGATATTTGAACACACTAAATGTTCCAGAAGTTTGCAGGGTACGCAGGTCAAGGATTATTGCAAGCAAGAGACCTGTCAGCCTTTTTGAACAGGGGACAAAAGCAGGGCTTTCTTTAAGAGGGGTCTTGGGCCAGTTAAAATGTGGTGCAGCTGGTCCTCCGGGCCAACTGAATTTTACAGAAAAAAAAGTGTTTGATCCAAATGGTGCTGTTTATTCTCAAACTGAAAGTGCAAGTGTGATGTAAATAGTTTAACTAACTGAATGTAGTGTTGGAAAGCTGTTGACTTGTAATTGCTGCATCTACATAAGTGTAAGTATTTTGTACAAATAATTTATGGCAAACTGTTTAGATAAAATTCATTGTAATTTGTTTGTGCTGTATTTGTCTTGCAATGTGCTGACCTCTGTATCCAAAACAACTTCGACCTGGAAAGAATAATTGGGCCAACTGAAAATTCAGAGGGCCAGTAGATTTGGAGACCAGTTGGCCCTCCAGGCCAGTGGCATGTTGATAGTTAGCAAAAAACCCTGCAAATGTTTGATTTAAGACGAGTTGCATACCTATTTTGCATACTTATCTTGTTTCGATTCAGACAAGGCTGCACTCTGTTTCTGTTAGTTTGTATGGAGAAAAAGCTTTTACACATCAGGATGCCACGGGTGATGGGATCTCATGTAGTTCATTTTCTAGGACGGTCGCGAAATCTCATGACATTTATTAGAAACACAACCAGAACTCAATAAATGAATGTCAAAACATTTCAGTGCAAGAATACGAACACAATTAAAGTTCATACTGGCCTGTCACGTAAATTGGTGATAGTCATAAAGTAAAATTACCTTTAGGCTTTTACAGCTGCTATAGTCCCTGCTGGTTTACTTTCGTTTTAGCGAGGGCAAGGTGGAATTAATGAAAAGAACTTGGAAAGGGATAAAAGCCGGGACTGATGAAAAAGACCGGGACCGACTGCATTAATAATAATTTTAGGCCAAGATCTGATCAAAGAGGGCCAAATTCAAAATTAAGATATTCAAAATATGTGAAAGACCAAGTTTCTTTGAGTATTCCTGAAAATTCGAAGAGATTATCTTCACAAAAAACTTTCAATGGAAACAAATATGGCAGACTCTTTTAGAAATACCCGAAAGTAACAAGGAAAAACAGTTCCAGTGGAAGATTATTCACAATGCCATTTTCACAGAACATAAATTGTTTTTAATGAATATGTCTGACGGACTGTGCCATTTCTGTAGGGAAAATTACATATTAGGATCACAGTTATATGAGCCGCATCGTGAGAAAACCGGATTTTTGCCTAGGCGAAAACAAAGGCGCAGATCAGCTTCGCGGTAACCGCGAAGCTGATCAGCGCCTTTGTTTTCGCTACTCGGATAGTACAATTCCTCTTCTTTCTAAATCCAAAATTTCAAGCTTCTAGCTCTTTTCTGAGCTTGTACAGGCCGGTTTGTGTCGGACCTGGTCGGAAACCCCGAAGACCGGTTTTCTCGCGTCGCGGCTCATATGGCAATAAATATAAATATATCAAGCATCGTAATTCCCCAATCTTTCTAAGTAATTTTAGCAAAAGTAATGTAAAGTATGTCAGGGATATATATGGAATGCAGAAAATGATTCTTTTCTTCCAAATGAATCAATACGCGACAGGCTTCTTGACAGAACGAACTATGCAGCCAAATACAATACCAGAGGACCAATGGTCCTGTAACCGCTCACCTGAGTCTGCTGCATATACCAATAAACATGTTTGAATATTATGGTATTAAACCCCAGTGCAGGGGCAGATGAAGCCCTTGGGCCGTTTTCTTTTTTCAGACTAATCAATATTCTGTCCATGGATGCTTCACGCCAAGTTTCATTAAAATCAATCTATTGGTTTCAGAGAAGAAGATATTTGAAGGGTTTTTACCATATATGGGCATGGTGGCCATCTTGGTCATGTGACTTAGATTATTAATATACACATTGGTTCCCCCATCCTATAGATGCTTCACATAAAATTTGGCTTCAATTGGCCAAATGGTTTTAGAGGAGAAGATGTTTGAATATTATGGTAATATACATGTATATTGCCCCGGGGTGTGGACATATGAGCCCTTAGGTCCATTTTTTTCAGAATCATTAATATTTAGTCCTACTACCCGTAACCCATTTCCTGCAAGATTTTCACCTCAAATGACTTTTTAAAAGTTTTCCCCATTCCAATGCATTGGCGACCTATGTTGACCTTGTCGTAAAATAGGTCAAGGTCACCACAGGGTCATGATTTATATATACATTGTAGTACTTCAGCCATTGGTGCTTCAAACCAAGTTTCTTTGAAATCGGTCCTCAAAATTCGGAAAAGAAGATTTTTGAAGGGTTTTTACCATATATGGGCATGGCAGCCATCTTGGTTAAGTGAAATAGATAATTTATATATACATTAATTCCCCCATTCCATAGATGCTTCACATACAATTTGGCTTTGATTCGCCAAACGCTTTCAGAGGAGAAGATGTTTGAATATTATGGTAGTATACATGTATATTACCCCGGGGTGGGGGCAGATGAGCCTCTGGGGTCCAATTTTTTTCAGAATCATTAATATTCAGTCCTACTGCCCATTTCCTGCAAGACTTTCACTTTAAATGACATTTTAAAAGTTTTCCCTATTCAAATGCATTGGCGACATATGTTTACCTTGCCGTAAAAAAAAAGGTCAAGGTCATCACAGGGTCATCATTTATATGCACATTGTAGTACTTCAGCCATCGATGCTTCATGCCAAGTTTCTTTGAATTCGATCCACCTGTTCTGGAGAAGAAGATTTTTGAAGGGTTTTTACCATATATGGGCATGGCGGCCATCTTGGTCATGTGACCTGGATTATTTATATACACATTGATAACCCCTTCCTATTGATGCTTCACATAAAATTTGGCTTTGATTGGCCAAGCTTTTTCAGAGGAGATGATGTTTGAATATTATGGTAATATACATGTATATTGCCCCGGGGTGGGGGCATATGAGCCCCTGGGGTCCAATTTTTTTTCAGAATCATTAATATTCAGTCCTACTGCCCATTTCCTGCAAGACTTTCACTTTAAATGACTTTAAATGACATTTTAAAAGTTTTCCCCATTCAAATGCATTGGCGACCTATGTTGACCTTGCCGTAAAATAAGTCAATATCATCACAGGGTCATGATTTATATACACATTGTAGTGCTTGAGCCATCGATGCTTCATGCCAAGTTTCTATGAAATCGATCCACCTGTTCTGGAGAAGAAGATTTTTGAAGGGTTTTTACCATATATGGGCATCGCGGCCATCTTGGTCATGTGACCTGGATTATTTATATATACATTGATTACCCCTTCCTATTGATGCTTCACATAAAATTTGGCTTTGATTGGCCAAGCGGTTTCAGAGGAGATGATGTTTGAATATTATGGTAATATACATGTATATTGCCCCGGGGTGGGGGCATATGAGCCCCTGGGGTCCAATTTTTTTCAGAATCGTTTATATTCAGTCCTACTGCCCATTTCCTGCAAGACTTTCACTTTAAATGACTTTAAATGACATTTTAAAAGTTTTCCCCATTCAAATGCATTGGCGACCTATGTTGACCTTGCCGTAAAATAAGTCAAGGTCATCACAGGGTCATGATTTATATACACATTGTAGTGTTTGAGCCATCAATGCTTCATGCCAAGTTTCGTTGAAATCAGTCCACCGGTTCTGGAGAAGAAGATTTTTGAAGGGTTTTTACCATATATGGGCATGGCGGCCATCTTGGTCATGTGACCTGGATTTCTTATATACACATTGGTTCCCCCTTCCTATAGATGCTTCATATAAAATTTGGCTTTGGTTGGCCAAGCGGTTTCAGAGAAGAAGATCTTTGAAATTGTGAACGGACGACGGACGGACGGACGACGGATCATGGCCATCCTATAAGCTCACCTTGTGAGCCTAACGGCTCAGGTGAGCTAAAAATTAAGGCAAGTTTTTCTCCAGATATTCTAGAAATTTTAAATGGTCAAAATGCACAACTCGAACCGAATAATGCTACCATCGATACTAATCTCAACATTTGTATGGGTAATAAAGTTTTAGAACCTAACAAATTAAAGTTAAAATTCGTTCAAAAAATTATATTGGACAAAAATTTTGAAAGGAAATTTCAGACAAAATAAGCATTTAAGAAAGTTGTATAGTGGCTGCAATCTAAACAATTGTTGATGATGTGTCAGCTTTGATGACATTAACATAATAAATATCACTGTCATAAAAAGAAGCAATCTTAACTTTAATGCATTTTCAAAGTTAAACATTTTTAAAACGTACAGACTATGCAATAGGCACAAATTCACACACCATTTGATAAAACTTGCATATTAAAAGGCGTGCCTGGTTTTTAAAATGAGGGGTATATATTCCTTATGGCGTAACAGTTGCCATGACAACATACATGATATAAATAAACTTTGCATGCGTTCGTAGTTCTTACCAATGGTAAAAATGGTACCATTGGTAGACAAATTCCGTTCAAGGTTTTACCAATGGTACCATTGGCAATTTGCTGCCATACGTTGGTAACATTGGTACCATTGGCAATGCCAATGGTACCAATGTTACCAACGTATGGCAGCAAATAATGCAGACAAACTACAGCATGGGTAAATCTACCAACACGGGAAAAGTCACGTGATTCAATATGGCGAGCCTTAAAATATTTAATGAATTTCGTAAATAAGCACTGTTTTTGTCATAGATGCAAATGTCAATTTTGTAAATAACACAATATACATGTAGAAAATAAAACAGACAAACACGAGTGAGGTGTATTGATCAGCATGATAAAAATACCACCATGTGATCTACCAATGTAACCATTGGTACCACTGGCAGAAGAAAAACGTTCAGGGTTTTCTGGTTACCATTGGTAAAAATGGTACCAGTGGTACCATTGGTAGATTTGCAGATTTCACCATTGGGAAAACACCTAACGTAGCCTTTGTTTCATAGATTTGGATTGTGTTACAATATTAAAGCAGTTTGACATAAATATTAGAGCATGCCAAAAATTCTAAAAGATTTTTTTTTTAAATTTTGATAGCATAAAATGTACTTGAATGTCCGCAGGTCCCTTTTGTACGATCTACACTCACAGTGGCCAAAGGATTAAAACTTCGGAGTTCGGACCTCTCTTTTCAGAGTCCAACACTTTACCAATACGCTCCACAAAACTTAAAGCATAAATTAAGACTGAAAATGGTCAAAATATGACAGGATAAATAATGAAAATAAGACTTGAAATTTTAGTCATGTTTATTAAACAATTTTTGATGCTCACATGATTTAACAATACTTAACTAACCATAGAAATCCTAACATTGAAGACACTCCAATTTATTGTTGTTCTCAACCTGAAGTTCATGAACGGAGGCGCCGCTTTGTAAGAGTTAAAACGCTGCTACAGAATAGTTCAATTCTCAGTTCTTCTTTTTTGCAGATTCAAACAATTTTATACCAAGTTCAGGCATGAAATGAAAAATAATTTTTACACAAGCTTGTTTGTTTTCCGGTTTAACATCCAAGTCAACAATTTTCAGTCACAAAGCCACTGCTTTCTGGGTATTAAGGAGTACTATTGGGAGTTAATTTCTTGCTTAAGGACACCATCCAACATCCCTACAGGGTTCAAACCCATGATCTTTTAATTCACCCAATACTGTATTACTAGGCCACCACGCTCTCTATCACAGGTGATGAGATATGGGGACTACACAATAATAGTCCATTTCCAATTCAATCAATGAAACTATGTATTAAGTTTTACAGTATAGATAGTGATGTACATGATATTAGTGGCTCAATACCAGATCTTTTTAGTCAGAAAACACCAAAACAGATTACAATGTACTTCACAAAAACAGAGCAATACTGAAACATAAATCAATAAAATAAAACATATCAATACATATAAAGATCAAAGGCCTAGGGGATTTAAGGCCTGATTTCGGCCTCAGGTATTGGTAAAAAAATGAATTTTGGAATTGTGAGGAGTGTATTGCAAATAGCAGGTATAAGCTCCTGCTTATAAAATCTAGCACAACTAATTCCTTCAAATTACAAATGTTGCCACGGCAACACTCAGAAAATCAGAAATACCACTTTTTGCAATTTTGGGTCTATTTTGTACCATTTAGCATTATTTTCAACTACCGGCCCACGCGACGAACAATTTCTCATTATGAAATAATTATGAAGTATAATCCAGAGATATTATATGTAAAGTATCACTTTGTTCTTCGTGTGGGCCGGTACTTAAAAATTAAAAAATGTGTTCAGAAATGGACAAATTTAGACCCAAAAGTGCAAAATGTGCTCTATCTATGGTTCTTCTGCGCATTACCATGGCGACATTTATAAGATAAATGAAGAACTTGTTCTGGTTTTAAAAAGAGGAGACTTATGGCTGTTTTTAGGCATTCTTTTCTCACCTAAAGTCGGAATTTTATTTCTTGCAAAATTTGTGGCCAAAAACAGGCATTAAACGCCCTAGGCCTTTGCCCAGCGAAAAGCTTCAACATAGATTTTCCATTAAAATTGTGAATGAAATATATTTGTCCGATAGCAAAACATAATCAGCTACCAAACTAATTTCTAGCAAATTCAACATGTATAGAAGTGGTTCATAATGTCTACATAAGCACATATAATATGTAACCAATTCTTGATGAATTCTACTTGTGTCTGTCTTGTAATACCAAATTTGTACTGTAGGTAAAATGATAGTTTTGTGTAACCTTCCAAAATGAACAAAATACAGAACGATACAAATTGGCACATTAAAACTCATCAAGTTTTACTGTTCTCTTTGAATTTATCAAATCATCCCTGGCCATACAACACAAATACGTCAATTAAATACTTCTTATCAAAGCAACAGTTTGCTCCCTGTAACTGTTTGTAGCACTTTACACTTCACAAGCACTATAAGCTAGCTTTGTATGACCATTTGTTGTAATGATATTATAATGATCTATGTGTAACATTATAATTAATGAACATGCAATCATGAAAATAACTCGGATTAAAATGTACCTGTACAAATTTATCTTACATATCTCTTTTAACAAAATATACAGATCACAATTTATATAAATATTTCATCATATTTGAGTCAACTAGGTAGCACAACATTGGTCCAGAAGAAATTCAAATGGCTGATGTTTTAGCACAGGAGTTATAAAATGAGCCGCGACGCGAGAAAACCGGTCTTCGGGGTTTCCGACCAGGTCCGACACAAACCGGGCTGTACAAGCTCAGAAAAGAGCTAGAAGCTTGAAATTTCGGATTTAAGTAGAAGAGGAATTGTACTATCCTAGTAGCGAAAACAAAGGCGCTGATCAGCTTCGCGGTTACCGCGAAGCTGGTCTGCGCCTTTGTTTTCGCATAGGCAATAATCCGGTTTTCTCACGATGCGGCTCAAATGATACCAACATGCTTCCATGGCACTAAGTGAATGAGTAAATGTATCATAAACTAATACATGTAACTGCTAGATGAACATTAGATTAACACTTCACCAATGTTAGAGACACCCTTGAAACTAGAATACAAAATTTCATGAGTTTGCGTGGAGCATGTATACATAAAAATTAACATTCTATAAAAGTATATGCAATTTTCTTGAACATTATGCCAATTCGAGAATGAGCAAATCGACTGTGTTAAGCCATGTCATGAGAAACCAGACTTTATAACATGTAAAAACAAGCAAATTCAGAGCATTTATGTCCCCCGCCTTGATAGTTTAGTTACACAAATATAATCTTAGAATAACATATATCCAAACCACATGCACTTTCTTAGTGTAAATGCCTGAAAAACGACTTAAGTTCAAATTTCGAAAAAAGTGATGAAAATTAAAGTGAGGATTATATCCAAACCACATGCCTATCTTTAAAGTATGGTCAAGACATCTGTAAAGTTTCAAAAGAATCTGAATATAACTGTAAGAGGAGTTGCTTGCACAAGATACCCACTGTCTATTCACTTTCATTGTCAAAATGTCAAAAAAATGACTAAGTTCAAATTGCGAAAAAAGAATCAAAAATTAATCTGAGGATTATATCCAAATCACATGCACATCTTCAAAGCATGTGCAAGACATGTGTAAAGTTTCAAAAGAATCTGAATATAACTGTAGGAGAAGTTGCTTGCACAAAGTACTCACTGTCCATTCACATTCATTGTCAAAATGTCAGAAAAATGACTAAGTTCAAATTGCACAAAAAAGTGTCAGAAATTAATCTGAATATCATATACAAATCACATGCACATCTTAGAAACATGGTCAAGACATATGTAAAATTTCAAAAGAATCGGAATAAAACTGTAGGAGGAGTTGCTTGCACAAGGTACCCACTGTCCATTCACTTTCATTGTCAAAATATCAGAAAAAATGACTAAGTTCAAATTGCAAAAAAGTGTCAAAAATTAATCTGAGGATTATATCCAAATCCCATGCACATCTTCAAAGCATGGCCAAGACATCTGTAAAGTTTCAAAAGAATCTGAATATAACTGTGGGAGGAGTTGCTTGCACAAGATACCCACTATCCATTCACTTTCATTGTCGAAATGTCAGAAAAAATGACTAAGTTCAAATTGCGAAAAAAGTGTGAAAAATTAATCTGAGGATTATATCCAAATCACATGCACATCTTCAAAGCTGTAAAGTTTCAAAAGAATAGGAATAAAACTGTAGGAGGAGTTGCTTACACAAGGTACATACTCCTATAGGGGGACGGAAGGACGGTATGATGGAAAGCCAAAAACCATGTCCCTCCGCTTTTCTTCGAAAAGGCGGGGGACAACAAGTACTTTATGCTATAAATTGTTTCCGAATAGTCATCATTTATTTCAATATTACATGATAAAAAAAAACTTTTGTCAGTGTTTGTTTGATTTTTTGCTTAACATCCATGATCAACAGATAAGTTTGTGCTGGGATCATCACACGCCCATGCAATATACAGAGATTTTTTCAATGAAAAAAAATGAAAATTTTGTTGGAAAAATTTTGATATTTTTCTTATTTTTGCTCAAAACATAGATTGTGGGTACACGTTAGAACCGCCTCGACGAGGCAGTTCTAACGAGTACCCACAATCTATGTTTTGGAGTAAAAATATGAAAAATTGGTATAACCCTGCATACCCGTTTTACTATATAAAAGTGGGGTTTATGGGGTTTTTATAATGCACGGACATGCTTTCAGACATGATGATCAGACATCCTAGACAGATTCTTCCTGGGCAAGTCTCAAACAGGCAAATTACCAGTACAAAGTGCTCATTTCCTTCATCACCATCTGACAAATATGCTTTTGAAAGCATCAGATGAGGAAGAATGGCAGTACAAATACTTTCCTGACCGAATTTCCATAGAAGAAATGTGCTTTCTTTGGTTTAACTCATTTAAGCCTGGCGTCCCTTTAATGGGACATTGGCAAACAGAATAGCCCCAGATGCGACGCCGCAGAACGCGGCGTCCCATCTGGGGCTATTCTGTTTGCTCAGAGGAATTTGATCAAAAAATGGAATAAAATTTTAAAATCACACCTGAAGCCCCTAAAAATTAAAGTGGACTGACCCAAATGATAATAATGGGTGAATCTGTTTGTCATATATGGGTTCAAAGGAATTATTTATGCTATGGACCAAGCTATCATGCCAAGTGACTTTGTCAGTGATAGTGCTATTATTTTCTTAATTTTCATAGAAGATTCTGTGAACCAATATTTTAATTGAGCCTCCGCATAAGAAGACCAACAAGTTGGGTTTCATACCAGATCTGACACAAACCAGGCTGTACAGTCGCAGAAAAAAGACAGAAGCTTGAAATTTCGGATTTAAGAAGTACAGGGATTGTACTATCCCTGTAGCGAAAACAAAAGCACTGATCAGCGCCTTTGTTTTTCGTTCATGCAAATTGCTGGTTTTCTGATGCGCGGGCTCAATTATCAGACACAGATTTCCCTGAATCATGCTTATCAATATGAGAGACATGTCAAACCAGGAATGAATACGGAACTGTTTTTGCTTGAAGCTTTGTATAACTGCACTAGCGCATGTGGAAAGCATAAAAAACTTGGTAAAATCCTGAGTCTTCTTTCAAACCAATGCGTTGGAAGGCTGTTTTGTGGCACAGTTCGAGTTCATGGGTATAAAAGTCATCCTAAACTAAGGCTACAATCATTGACCATCCTTTTTACTTTCTGAAAATAGAAAATGGTTTCAAGATGAATAATCAACAGAAATTCATCACTAATATTATTGTCTTATTTTGACAAAGGTAACATGCCAACAACAGAATTCCTATTCATGTGCAAGGCCCAAGCCAAAGATCATCTTCGCTGCCTAACATACATTTATATATTCGACTCGAGTTCAAGCCAAAAGCCATCTTTTGTGACTACACTAACTGGTTAATGTGTGACTGCTGTATATACCACAGAACTAGGCTTTGTAGCAATCAAAGGCATATGACAGTGGGTCTCACAAGCTACCAAACAGTTTGTTGCCATTTTTACCAATTCTTATCAAATAACCTACCGTCTGGTTTGGGTGGCTGTTGACTAGAGGGATTCTGACCAGTAGGAGGACGGCCCATCTGTGATCGTAGTTGTTCCACTAACTCAGGATTTTGTTGTTGCATTTGTTGTGCTAACTGTTGCCCTCTGAAATGAAAATCATTTTTTTTCAATGGAGGTGATGTAGGTTCTAGATATAATTTTCTTTTTTGTATAATTTTAACTATTTATGTTGTATGCCATATGTCACCTTGTAGATAATATTGGAACTTTTTTTGCTTGTATTGTTGTAAAGTGTCCCAAAATTTTTTGACCACATCCAGATTGAGCCATTCCTTTCTGATAAAACATGCACATATTAAACTGTTTGTAAATCGAAACATGCTTTTAAGCACTGTTTTGTTGTTTAACATACCAGTTAACACATTTTCAGTCATATTAGGACAGAGCTATTGCTTCCATGGTATTTACCAGTTCTATTAGTCATTACTTTTTCTAGGTCAGCCCAACCATTTGTACAGAATTCCTCTTTTATTAACATGACATTCCTGGTCATGTCTCTCTATGACATGGAACTGCCGGGGCTATATTTTTTCTTGCTCAAGAATTTGTGAGGTTTGAACCCAAAACCTGTAGATTCTGACATTGACACTCTTCCACTAAAGGCCAAGGTCCTCCATTTTGATATAATGAGTGTACATTTGTAATCAGGGGGCAAGTTGTTCAAACTTTGTTAGCTTAACGTCATCGTTAAGACATCAACTCCTTAAGTAAATGCTGACTACATAAGCAAAATTAATATATTGCCATTTGAAATTTAAACGAATCATAAACTAACAACATCGTTAATTTTGAACAACTGGGCCCAGGTGTATACTTACACTTGTAATAAGTTACCAATACCTCCTCCCTCCCCCTGTTGACCTGCCCCACTCATTATATTGGCCATCCTAGGAAGACAAGAAAATGAGACATCATAAGAAAATCTGCTGCCTGTATAAGTGTACATCAGCTGACAGCTGAGATATTTAACTTACAATGTGGTCACTTCTCAATTAAATAGAAAATCTGAAGACTCTAGATCTATTCTGTAGCTATACAGGTACAGCCTGTGTTTTCAAAATGAGTAATCGCTTGATTTGTAGGCCCCCAAATGGGTTCACACACTCTTTTCTCAACAGTTTATAATGTGCTCTTTTTATCAGAGAAACTGAGCCACCGCATGAGAAAACCAACAATTTGCATAGGCAAAAACAAAGCCGCAGATCAGCGCCTTTGTTTTCGCTGCATGGATAGTACAGTCCTTCTTCTTCTTTAATCCGAAATTTCAAGTTTCTAGCCTGCTCCTTTGACTGTACAGTCCGGTAATCCGGATTGTGTCAGACCTGGTCGGAAACCCAAATTGTTGTTTTAGCAAAATTAGCAAAACAGAATATGCCAGACGCTAGGATTAATTGCAGGTTCGGATCAATTGCAGGTTAAATGCCTAAAAAGTAGATGTTATCGACCAAGCTTTAACGCATGGAGCCATGTGAGAATCAGTGATTGTACAGGTAGAACAGAAGTATGTTTTGCGAAATATAAGACTTACATATTCTGCATTTCTGGATTTGTCATTAAATTTTGTGCCTGAAAATGAAAATCACAATGAAATAATTCTTGTAGAAAATCCTGCAGAAATTTGTATAAACCACAAATGTCCGCACATTCACTCAACCGCCGAAACATTAAAACATAGAGTGAATTAGCTACAAAGAACCAATCATGTGTATCTTATGATGGAAGTTAAAAATCTGGGTCCAGATGTCCAAAGTTAACAATGTCGTTAGTTAACGATTCATTAAAATTTCAAATGGCAATATTACAAATATACTGTTATTTTTTGTTGAAAAAATGTGAGAATCCTTTGCATTGCAAAGGATTCTAACATTTTTTCAACAAAAAATAACTGTGTATTTGCTTTTGAAGGCTTTATATACTTAACAAATTAAGGGCTTAACAACAGCGTTAAGCTAACAAAGTTTTGAACAACTGGGCCCTAATTGGCTTACTTTGTGCCAAGTTTAATATTATGTAAAGTGTTATATTTGGTTCCATATTGCATTTAACTAAACCCAGGAAAACACATTCTTTAAGAAATCTGTATATAAGTGTTGGAAAGCATATCAAGGCACACTGTTAAGAGCTAATTTTACAGGTACGTACCATCTGCATCATGGCTGGATTATTTAACATACTTGAGATATCAGGCATTCCCATTGCTCCCATGTTAAAACCACCCTGAAAGGCAGGATAAGGGTTAGGAATTGAGCCTGTGCATGAAAAAAAACAACAATAATTTGGGTTCCGACCAGGTCCAACACAAACCAGCCTGTACAGTCACAGAAGCAGGCCAGAAGCTTGAAATTTCAGATTTAAGAATGAAAGGAATTGTACTATCCATGTAGCTAAAACAAAGGCCCTGATCAGCTTCGCGGTTACCGCAAAGCTGATCTGCGGCTTTGTTTTTGCCAATGCAAACTGTTAGTTTTGTCATGCGGTGGCTCAATTGATTTGGGTTTGGTTATGGCTTAACGTCCTTAGCACATTAATTTTGTTATGTAGACACACTTTGTATATTTACGTAAGGGCAGTTAACATGTTTTGCTCAAAGACACAACCAAACAACAGTGGTGTTCAAAGCTCTAATATCTTGATCAGTAGACGGACACATCAACTACTAGGCCATCATGCTTTTTTTAGGTTATTAAAGGTGTCCCATTGCATCTTCATTCATTCTAGATTATCTGCTGTGGTTGGAAAGGTCGGGTTGGCAGATCACAATGCAAAATAGCAAGCTATTCGATACAAGGTATCCGTTCAGTACAATCTCTGACACTGTGTCGAGGAGTCAACTCTTTGGCTCAGTGGTTAGAGCATTGGATTTCTATCTTTTTTCAAGCTATTTTCATCTCTTAATCTCATATTCTTAAGAAGGATTTTTCAAACTCACTGAGACTGCTTATATTACATGGCCTCTTCAATACAGATAGATCATTCAAAAGAGAACCCACAACATAGAAATTTATTGACAGCTCAAGAACTTTCTTTGCTTTACTGTATATGTATCATGCTGTTCAAGTTCTTACCCGAGCAGCCATTTCTTGTAACTTTTGTTCGGATATTTCTAGATTATTTTGGTAACTCTGGTTCCCAGGGTCTAATTCTAGAGCTTTTCTGTAACATTCTATAGCACTTTCATGGTCGTCTAGAGCTGTGTAAGCTATCCTAGAAATAAAATAAAATGATTTATCATATGACATAGCTCTTTTCCAGTGGATAACTTCATGTAATAAAGTGTTATGACCACTATTAACACTTTTGCGGGAATATGTTACATCATTGACGACGTCTGTAACAACAATGTAAATTTTCATTGAAAAATTGTCCACTTTGAAGGCGATAAAATCCTATTTCATATCTCAAATGATAAAATGAATCTTACACGTGTTCATTTCATATGAAATTTATTGAACTCACCATATGAAATGACCACTTTTGTAAGATCCTCTATAAGGTAAATGATTGTACCTCTATTAAAGTGTGTCTATGTCTAATCTAATTTCACTTGATGTAACTTCAGTCTTTAAATAAGGTGCAAGATTTAGGAGTGTTTGTGAATAAATTTCAGGTCTATGGGATTTTAAAATCTAGCTTTTGAATGCATGTACATCTCTGTAATCCTACAGCATGAAACTAAGAATAAATATGGCAACAATAATTATTAAAACTAAGCACCAATCCAGGGACCAATGTCCCAGCTGACCAACATGATATGTACTATCACCCCTCCCCTCATTAAATCCAGGACAAAGATTAAGCTGCATTCACTTCACGTGCAATTTATTTTAACATGTATTCAAAATGAACCATGTGCATTTGCTTGTACTAGGTTTTTGTCACAAAGTTACTGGTCAGTGTATGAGCCACCTTGTGGGAAAACCAACAATCTGCATAGGCGAAAACAAAGACGCAGATCAGCTTCACGGTAACCGCAAAGCTGATCAGCGCCTTTGTTTTCGCTACTCAGATAGTACAATTCATCTTCTACTTAAATCCGAAATTTCAAGCTTCTAGCTCTTTTCTGTGCTTATATAGCCCGGTTTGTGTCTGACCTGTTCGGAAACCACATTGTTGGTTTTCCCACGAGGTGGCTCTTATATTTTGAGTGACAGGTGGCATATGGTCAATTTGTTTGTCAAACAGCTGACTTCTTGACAGATTTGTCTGCAGATAATAAACAACAGAAACTTTCAACTAACCCCATTCTACCGTAAGCTTTACTGTATAGAGGGTCTATAGTCAAAGCTTTTTGACAATCTTCTATGGCCAACATGTGTTCGTTGAGTTTACTGTAAGCGGCAGCTCTGAAATAAAAACATCATAATGCCTGAGGGCCTTTGTTCAAAATTAATTCATTACGGTACTTGATATAATTTCTAAAATTGATATTTTACAATGTTCAGTTAGTTGTAAAAATGTGTTGGAGATTCATATTAGCCTCGACGCGAGAAAACCAGTCTTTGGTGTTTCTGACCAGGTCTGACACAAACCGGTCTGTGCAGCTACAGAAGATAGCTAGAAGCTTGAAATTTCAGATTTAGGAAGAAGAGGAATTGTACCATCCGTGTAGCAAATACAAAGGCACTGATCAGCTGTGCAGGTACTGCACAGCTGATCTGCGCCTTTGGCTTAGCATATGCAAAAATCCGGTTTTCTCATGACTCGGCTCATATATTCTTAAGTTCCACTCAACAGCTAAGGTCTGTTTCTATCCACGGTCTGGGCCCAGCAACAAAGCCATTGCCTGTAATGAGGACATCATAAATCTGAGCTTGGCTCTGTGGATAGTCATCCTACATCTCATCAATTACACCATGCTCCAATGAATGGTGCTGGACAGTAAAGGAAAACTTAGCAAAACAATATTTTACCTGTTACAATAGTATACTGAATTTTTGTTGTCTAATTTCAAGGCTTTTGAGTAGCACTGTAAGGCATCGGAAAACTTTTCTACCTTCATAAAATCATTGCCTGTAAAAAGAAAATAAAAAATAAAAACGCATCTGGTTCATAAGGAATCTACTATCTGGCAATGTTGTTGTGTAACACAACTTGTGTTAGGGTTCCATTTATCACATGACGTCAATGTTTCCAGTGGATAACGTCATGTAATAAACAGTGTTATTACCACACATGTATTAACACTTTTGCAGGAATACATAATGTCATTGACGACGTCCGTTACAACAATGTAAATTTTCATTGAAAATATTTTCACTTTGAAGCCGATCAAATCCTATTTGAACAGTCATGTGATAAAACGAATCTTACACTCATGGTCATTTCATATGAAATTTCATATGACCACTCGTGTAAGATCCTCTATATGAGATATAAAGAGGTAACTCAGGTTTAAGTCTTATCCAAAATACAGAGGAAGTCATGGATTTACCTGACATCTCTTGGATTACATTTAGCAAGAAGCTTCACCACTCTGCCAGAAATTTATCCTTTCTCTTGAAAATGACATGCAAATACGTTTATTTCAACAACTACATGTAGTTGTCAAGATTGACATTATGTTTTCATAATTACCTTTATTTTTCATGCTTTCTGCCTCTTCCTTTTCCTCTGGTGTGGCTTCATGTAATGATAGCAATGAGAAATCTGAGTCAGCCTACAACATGAACATTTATAATTATACCTAATATGACATTAACCATACATTAAAGAAGGATATTTTACATCAGAATTATGTATCAAAAGTGAAAAAAAATGTTAATCATCATGAAATACTCTCTTTATGAGTTATGGACAATCCACAGCTTTGATCAAGAAGTGATTGTCATATTAATATCTATGGAGCCAAGCAAGTGATTGTCATATAATCAAATTACAAGTGATTGAAGTGAGGGAATGAAACCTATGGAGCCAAGGTCTTCATTACAAAGAATTTTGTTGTTGGCTGACTTGCTGTTTTATGTCCCACTCAACAGCTAAGGTCATATGAAGATGGGACCTCGGATTATAGTGGTACCTGAAGAAATCCGGATCAAACCAACAACTCTGTTTTACAAGGTGAGTCTCTAAACCAATACGCCTAGAAGGCTTCTTCCAGAGATTTTCAATCCATCTATTCAAAAATCAAAACATCAAACCTCTTGTATGGCTGTTACAGCTCAGCCTTGCAATACGTCTAGGGGGTAATATTAATAGTCACTTGACATGGCTGATCTGCAACTTACATCAACACCTAGCTGACTGTTGAATATATCTAGTAGATTTCGCTGGACCTGATATTTGTTGACTGTGTGTTCATCTGAGGTATCTAATTCATACGCCGACTCTAGGCATTGTATTGCAACTGAAAATGAAATAGGAAATCAGCATTTCACTAGATTAAGGTATCATAAATTTAATCAATAGCTGAGATTGATATCTTCCACAAAACACTAAGTTATTCATTAAATTTTACACCCCCGTCAAGCTTAAGTAAATTCACTCAGTTAACTGGTTAATACCAAGGAGAAGGAACACCTGACAAACCTGCAATAAGGGTTTTGGAGGGCTGATGTCGATCTGTACTGTGTCTTACATTTGTATCGTTTGGGGACTTATCACATCATTGTAAATGTGTATATACATGTACAATACCATCTCTAAATTTGTTATTCAGAGCTGCAATGGATATCTAACATGTCTAATATCAATGAATTTTGTGGTATATACACCTTAATTCATTTAAGCCTGGCGTCCCTTTTGTGGGACATAGGCAAACAGAATAGCCCTACATGTGACGCCGCAGAATGCGGCGTCCCATCTGGGGCTATTCTGTTTGCTTACAGGAATTTCATCAAAAAATGGAATAAAATTTTAAAATCACACCTGCGGCCCCTAAAAATGAAAGTGGACTCATCCAATTGATAATGATGGGAGAATCCATTCATCAAATATGGGTTAAACAGAAAAAGCAACATCCTTAGATTACCTTCAATACTTTCTACTTTCTCTTCATCGAGAGAATTGTTTGTTTTCTGGTCTTGAAGGAATCTGATGATTGAGAACACTAGCTTGTTCACATCTGCCATTCTAAAGGAAACGTAAAAATAAAATATGAGCCTTTGCATAAGAAAACCAACAATTTAAATTTCTGACTAGGTCCGACACAAATTGGCCTGTACAATCACAGATGCAGGCCAAATACTTAAAATTATGGATATAAGAAGAAGAGGGATTGAACTAGCCATGCTGCGAAAACAAAGGCGCTGATCAGCTGTGCAGTTACTGCAGAGCGCCTTTGGTTTCGCATATGCAGATTGTTGGTTTGCTTATGCAGCGGCTCATATAATTATCATTTTGATACATGATTAAATACACAAGCAATCATTTTGAATAATTTCTGTCTTTCAACATAAGGTACATGTGATATCTCCCTCAAAGTGAGAACCATCTCCCAGGGACCGTGGATACACCCCAAACCACTTCAAAAACACCCCAAACCACATCAAAGAAACTCCCCTAAAAGCCCAAATATTACACTAATTCAAAACACGCCAATCCTCCTCAACATCACCCAAACCACACTAAATCATGTTAACAATAACAAACCATGTTAAACACCCATAACAGTTTACCCAGAAAGATTCCAGATACTTCCAACATACACAGATTACATGGGTTTATATAGGCATTTTCTAGGCAAACCCATATGTTATGTGTATATCCATATTAGCACCATATGAGGCTTATCTGTGAATCTAGGGTCTGACCTGGTTTGAGACGTGTTTAGTGTGTCATGTAGTTTGGATGTGTTTAAGATGAGGTTTGGGGTGGTTTTGAAGTGGTTTGGGGTGTTTCCACGGCTCTCCATCACCCATTTTAAGTTTCATTTCCAGCACACTTGCAAATTTCAAAATTTTCATCTGACGATGAATTGTCTTCAAATTGTCCTTTGAAATTCAAATCTGGTGATAAAATAGTCTTCGAAAAGTTAAATTTGTCAGTGGACTGTCTTAAAATTTTCTATCCAATCTTAATTTTATCTGTTGGTGAATAGTCTTGAAATTGCTTTCACGTTTTTATCTGCTGATGAATTGCCCTAAAAAACTTTAATCAGCCTATGAACAGTGAATCGTCTCAAATTATTTTGTCGGTGAAAACATGATAAGACTGTCTTGCAACAATTGGTGAATCTGAATAGTTTACTGGTGACATGCCAAATGACATTATTTCACCAGGGGATCAGATGGGGGAGAAATTAGTCCCTAGACTCTGAATCTCATCAATTAGTCCTTTGCCCCTAGAGAAATTAGTACCTACAGTAGTTCCCTAGGTGAATGTATGATCACTAATCAAGAACATCAGTTACAAGCAATTAACTCTGAACAAAAGTGTCGTTGAATTGTATTCATAAGAGTCAGTGAATTGCCTCAAAATCTGTTGACGAATTGTCTAAAAAAACGTGTCGGTGAGTTGTCTTGTCAGTGAGTTGGCTATTTCCCCTTTTGCTGTAGTTGTGAAATCTCACTATGCTATATTACATATACGTTTCATATCTCTTTGTTGGTTGATCAAAGGTGAAACTAACCGTCAATAATTGCAACTTTTTCAAGATAAATAAAGAAGAATACATTTCGCCAATGCGTTACTAACATGTTTATTGTGCTTACAGAAAAAAAATCCAACCTATTTTGTCCGTTTTAGCTGTTTTATTCTTGTTTAAAAACTTCTGGCTGTCATTCTTTCAGTGCACTAAATCATCTGTATTTGTTCATAGGTTTACACCGGGAGTTGACTTCCAACCGTTTCCATACATGGAAAGTTAATTGAACAATTAATATTTAATTGATCAGTTAATATAATGCAGCGCGTGTTTCAACATCACGATGACATCAAAAACAATGCGGCGTAATCAAAATGGCTGACCTGATTGATGTCATTTGTAGAAATACATGCATATCATTGAACGAGGCCAAATCTTGACCTTTGAACTGGAATAAATTAATCATTAATTTCATGTTCGACGTCAGTTACCGTAACGTCGGCATAAGTGTTCGGCTCATTCCAGAAACGGCCCCACAGACACCATTGACAAACAGCTGTTAAAAAAGTAGCACATGATTTTGTGGAGAAAACTTAATTGTTAGAAAATAAAATGTGTGTTTCATCAAACAGCAAAGTGTCGGTGAGCATTTCTTTGTATTAACAATAGAATTCTAGGTGAAACAATCGATGTGTAAAAACGGCTTATTTTCGCCATCTTGTTTAACGGATGGACAAAAGGCTGAGAGTACATTCGGAATGGATGACGAGTCACTTCGGCCCATGGAGATTGTACACATCAGCTGAGTTGTACGAGTGAGGCCCCCCAGGGGGAGGGGGTCTTTGCTCCCTGCCTGAAAGAAAAATGACCATTCTCCCCAGTTCCCTAAATGTTTTTCCTAAGCCCCCTGCTCCATAAAACCCCAAAAAGTTATGCTTTCTCCCAAAATCCCTGAAAATAAATGACCCTTCTCCCCAAATCACTGAAAATAAATAGCCCTGCTCCTAGACACGTACAACTCAGCTGATGTGTACAATCTCCATGGAGCGAAACGTCTCGTCACCATTACGAATGTACTCTCAGCCTCGTGTCCATCCGTAAAACAAGATGGCGAAAACAAGTGGTTTTTACACACCGATTGATTTACATAGAATTCCATCGTTACTAAAAAGAAATGCTCACCGACACTTAGCTATTTGATGAAACACATATTTAAAGTTCTATCCAATAGAATTTTCTCCTCAAAATTGTTGATTTGACAACAAGTTTTAATTTTATGAATGAAGTCTACCTACCTATATGTAAAATACAAATAGGATTTATCTCCCTTGGCTACTCACAACTCGCTGAAAAAATATTTCGTCAAATACACATAACCGGATGTCATGTGACCTGTTGACGTGTCCTCCCAAAATACCTCAGTTTCCTTCAGGCGGCGAAAGACCACCACCTAAAGGAAAGCTACAAAATGGGGAGGCGGGAGGGTAGCACATATAGGTAGGTAGACTTCATTCATAAAATTAAAACTTGTTGTCAAATCAACAATTTTATTTCATTCCGTCTACCTACCTATATGTAAAATACAAACAGGATAGATTAACAAGCAATACATACCTAGTATGTCTTTGCAGCGGTACTGTAGCTTTCCGCCACACCCATAGAACTGTTATTTCACATCATCTCTTCAGTTCAAATGTTTATATACAAATGTACAGATAAAAACCAAAAGTTTCTATACATTCCCACAAATCTGTACATATTCTACATCTGTACAAATGGTCTCTCTAACCACAATATCCCCCTATACATTCTACATGAACATCATTGTAACATTGTTTCTGATTCTAACTTTAATACGACCAACTCGCTGTAGAAGAACTGTTTCATATCTCAATCAAATACTGTACATCACAACACATGTATATATACAACATATTCCACATAACCTTGTGACTTTTTTTTTTTTTTTTTACATTTTTAACACAGCTGATTCATTCAAGTCTCTGAGATAAAACCGTATAAAAGTCGATTCCTTCGACCAATCAGCTGCCTCTAAAATACTGCTCATACTGGCTCCGTTGAAAAGAGCCCACGAAGGTCCTATTGCACGTGTTGAATGACCTCGTACTTTCACTGAATCATCATATGCCAGTTTTATGACTTTGACTAACCACTTTGAAATAGTCTGACAAGTTACTGGTTTGTGAGGCTCCACAAAAGATAAAAATAACCCCATTTTGGCCTGACTTTGACCAAAATTTCTAAACTTCTTAGTTCTCTTTAAATAGCATTTTAAAAGTCTTACTGGATCCAGTAGTTTATCTCCCTTGAAAGCAGGTACTACAATCTTTGAATTCAAATGTCCAGGTCTATCTGTCTTTGACAAACCTTGTCTAACAAACGTTATGGCTCTGTTCTGAATTGAAACATTTCCACACCCCAACGTCAATGCTTGGATGTCGCTGGACCGTCTGAACGTCGTGATCGCTATAAGAAAAACAGTTTTCCATGTTAAATATTTAAGTGGTGCTAAACACAACGGTTCAAATGGTGGTTTTTTAAGCAAATTCAAAACCAGCTTTAAATCCCATTCCGGTAATAACTTAACCTGTGGCGGTCTAGAGTTAAACACCCCTTTCAACAGTCTAATGATACAGTATATGGGTGCTGCCCTACCGGAATGTTATCAATGGGTTGTAAAACCGAAGACAACATTGATCTGTACCCAGCTATCGTTCTATACTGAAGACCTTTATGGTATAGAAATGTTAAAAACTCAGCACATTCTGCTAAAGATGCTGAATACAAATCAATTTGTCTTTGACTACACCAACTATTGAACTGTTTGAATTTACATGAATAGTCCTTTTGAGTGCCAGCTCTCCATGAGGCTGATAGCAAGTCTCTAACCCTTTGAGAAAATCCTTTTGCTGACAACTGTCGGTTGATAGCAACCATGCATTGAGGCTGAATACCCAGGGATTCGGATGATAAATCACCGTTCCCGGCTGACTCAGCATTTGCTGTATGGTTGGCAATCGGATCGGATTCGCTACACACAATTGTAGCAGATCCGGATACCAATGCCGTCTGGGCCACTGAGGAGCTATCAATACAATTTGACACTGCCCCTGTTTCATGTGCTCCAACACCTTGGGAACTAGGCATAATGGCGGGAACGCATATGCAAACA